>CM059450.1:6647063-7247063 GCA_030390025.1 Squalus acanthias
TTTTTATAAAAGAGAACCGTTCCCATTGGGAGCGGCATGGGAAGACTGATCCGTACTTCCCCACCCGACAACCAACTGGTGCGGACAAAGCGGAATCCGAGTCACCGAAGGCAGCAATCAGAGCTCGGTTGGCGAGTGGGGAATAAGTTAAAAAGTAAGACTTGCATTTATAGAGCGCCTTTCACGACCCCCGGACGTCTCAAAGAGTCTTTACAGCCAATGAAGTACTTTTGGAGCGTAGGCACTGTTGTAATGTGGGAAACGATGTAATGTGGGAGACCAGAACTGAGAGGTTGTACCTATCAGGAAAGATTGAGCAGGCTGGGGCTCTTTTCCCTAGAAAAGAGAAGGCCGAGAGGTGACTTTTAAGATTATGAAAGGGTTTGATAAAGAGTAGAGAAAATGTTTCTACTTGTGATGGAACCAAAACTAGAGGCCATCAATATAAGATCGTCACTAATCAAGCCAATAGGGAATTCAGAAGAAACTTCTTTACCCAGAGAGTGGTGAGAATGTGGAACTTGCTACCACAGGGAGTGGTCGAAGTGAATAGTATAGATGCATTTAAGGGGAAGCTAGATAAACACATGAGGGAGAAAGGAATAGAAGGATATGCTGATATGGTGAGAAGAGGGGTGGGAGGAGGCTCGAGTGGAGCATGGGCCAGATGGCCTATTTCCTGTGCTGTACATTCCATGTATAGATTGAGGTGTTCAGTACTGCAGCTTACTGTACGTTATCGGTTGCCTGTCCGTATTCTGAAAGGCGCTGGAAACGTTCAATGCTCTCGTGTTAAAGTGAAATGAACAGCAGCTGCCTTGAAGACCATCACGGTCAAAAAAGACTTTAGGACCGGGGTGCATTGTAATGTAAAGAATGGACCACAGGGAATGTTTGGCCAGGAGGCTCCGCAATGCATTTATAACTCCTCCAGAGTTTCGGCTGCGATCTTATCATTTTCTTTCAAAGAATATACCGACTCCAACAAGCATGACCAGTGTGGCAGCGGGACATTCCACTTTCTCCCAGCTTTACGTCACCTCTCAAAATATACTTGTCTCATTTTTCATCAGACAAGTGGGCACACTCGGGATTCAGTAACCACCAGTAAAGTGGGTACACTGGTTACTAGAATAACCAGTGAAGTGGGTACACTGGTTACTACAATAACCAGTGAAGTGGGTACACTGGTCACTACAATAACTAGCCAGGAAGGAAGCGTTCCGGGCACGGCAACCAGTAATAGCCAAATGGGCACAGTGGCCACCAGGCTTCCAATCAACGTTCCCGTTAAACTGCGCGGCCGCGCTGCCGTCTGGCGGTCCCGCGCAGGCCGCTCACCGGCTTTTAAAATGGGAGAAACCACGCACGCGCGAAAATTTGAATGGGCCGCGCAGCCAGTTAAAGGGACCGCGCGCGAAAAAAAATGACAGGGAACGTTGCTTCCGATAACCAGCAAGGACGGATGAGCAGGCGATTATTAAAACGAGGCAGTCCACGGCATTTCCATAATATGTAAAAACAAGATGGGGGTGACAATCCCCAGCACCATCGCTGCTTAGCACAAGAATATTGGAGACAAGAACAGCCGAGATCAAGAGAGACTTCAGTGCATACAACTACAAGCGGGGACAGTCGAGACGGTGGGATCTGGGTTCAAATCTAAAATCCTGAACAAAGGTACGAAGGAGCTCCCTTTCCGGTAGTCACAGAGTGCCCAGAATGAGCCAAGTTTGGGTCAGTTCAATCCTATTTCAGGCAAATTGCAGTCAGTTGCATCGGAACTTCCCACACACAATAAAATTAATGCTGTTAACAATTATATGATTGCTCACCCGATATTTCTGCCCACGGGGGCTGAGAGTATGGGGGTGGGGGGTGGGAAGAGATTCGGTTCTATTAGCCACTGGGAATGAAATGGTTCACTATAAAACCTGGCACATTGAATACTCAAACAAGTCTTGCTTACCATTTGATATTTAAAGGTTACCCCGTGTAACGTCGCAATCCCCTTCAGAATTCCAAATTATTCAAATATTCCCACTGCAAATTCAATGGACGTTAACAAATTTCGGATAACCGGGCCTCATTCGGGTTATCTGACCCCGGCTGTTGGAGCTTCCCTCCCCAATTCAGCAATGTAATGGCAACTTCATACAGGTGAACAGGAAAACCCAAATTGAACAAAGACAGATAACCTCTCGTTTGCTTGTTAAATCGCAACGTTTTCTAAAAAAAAAATAGACGATAAAGGTAAACTTTCAATCCTATTCCCTAACGCATCTTTCAACCCAACTAAATGTCTTACTAGCAAGAGCTCAGGCGACGCAAATTATAGAACCAAAATGTCACTTTAGACCTCCACATGAAAGAGCCCATTCAGAGCAGAGTGGAGGGGAAGCAACAGAAAGCACATCAGTCAATTAACAGGATCTATGCACATCAGAGTTTTAAGTAAGTGAGTTGTCACAATGGTAGATTTTCGCGGATTCTAGCTCTTGAAATTTAAAGGGGTATTACCTTCACCGAAAAATATCCACCACTTTTGCCACTCGTTTGCAAAACCCACAGTGCGACGACATAATTGCGCTGAAACACATCCTCGCATGCATCTGTGAAACAAATGGCTCTTCTCCCTACCACCCCCACCCCACCCCCCCAACAATAAGTGCCGAACATTTATTCGGGAAAAAGGTGATGCCCCTTCACAGTTTAATTAAGCTCGTATCGATTCTCGTGGTCAGACCTACAGTACGGGGTCACTCAGCTACACGCACGACAGCTGCCTCACATGCTTGGTACCATGCCCACCTCTGGAGACGGGTGATCGCTCCGGCTATCCTCTGGATTCCAGTGACCTGGCAGAGAAGAAAAGGAAATGCTGCACAGTATGCTTCAGATAAACGCACAACAACAAAAATTTGCATTTATACTGCGCCTTTAACGTAGTAAAACGTCCCAAGGCGCTTCACAGGAGCGATTATCAAACAAAGTTTTATACCGAGGCACATAAGGAGTTACAAGGACAAATGACCAAAAGCTTGGTCAAAGAGCTAGGTTTTAAGGAGTGTCTTAAAGGAGAAGAGAGGTAGAGAGGTTTAAGAACATAAGAAATAGGAGCAGGAGTCGGCCATTTGGCCCTTCGATCCTGCTCTGCCATTCAATAAGATCACGGCTGATCTTCTACCTCAACTCCACTTTCCTGCACTATCCCCATATCCCTTGATTCCCTTAATATGCAAAAATCTATCGATCTCTGCCTTGAATATACTCAATGACTGAGCATCCACAGCCCCCTGGGGTAGAGAATTCCAGAGATTCACCACCCTCTCAGTGAAGAAATTTCTCCTCATCTCAGTCCGAAATGGCCGACCCCTTATTCTGAGACTGTGGCCCCTGGCTCTAGACTCCCCAGCCAGGGGAAACACCCTCCCTGCATCTACCCTGTCAAGCCCTGTAAGAAGTTTGTATGTTTCAATTAGATCACCTCTCATTCTTCTAAACTCTAGAGAATATAGGCTTAGTCTACTCACTCTCTCCTCATAGGACAATCCCCCCATCCCAGGAACCAGTCTGGTCAACCTTCGTTGCACTCCCTCTTGGGCAAGTATATCCTTCCTTAGGTAAGGAGACCAAAACTGTACACAATACTCCAGCTGTGGTCTCACCAAGACCCTATATAATTGCAGTAAGACGTCTTTACTCTTATACTCAAATCCTCTTGTAATAAAGGCCAACATACCATTTGCTTTCCTAATTGCTTGCTGTACCTGCATGTTAACTTTCAGTGATTCGTGTACAAGGACACCCAGGTCCCTCTGAACACCAACATTTCCCAATCTCTCACCGTTCAAAAAATATTCTGCTTTTCTATTTTTCCTACCAAAGTGGATAACTTCACATTTCTCCACATTATATTCCATTTACCATGTTCTTGCCCACTCACTCAGCCTGTCTATATCCCCTTGAAGCCTCTTTGCATCCTCCTCACAACTTACATTCCTACCTAGCTTTATATCATCAGCAAACTTGGATATATTACATTTGGTCCCCTCATCCAAATCATTGATATAGATTGTAAATAGCGGAGGCCCAAGCACTGATCCTTGTGGTACCCCACTAGTTACAGCCTGCCAACCTGAAAATGACTCGTTTATTCCTACTCTCTGTTTTCTGTCCGTTAACCAATCCTTAATCCATGCTAGTATATAATCCCCAATCCCATGAGCCCTAATTTTGTTTAATAACCTCTTGTGTGGCACCTAATCGAATGCCTTCTGAAAATCCAAATACACTACATCCACTGGTTCCCCCTTATCTATCCTGCTAGTTACAACCTCAAAAGACTCCAACAGATTCATCAAACATGATTTCCCTTTCATAAATCTGTGTTGACTCTGCCCAATGCTATTATTACTTTCTAAGTGCCCACGTCCTTAATAATAGATTCTAGCATTTTCCCTACTCCTGAGGTCAGGCTAACTGGTCTATAGTTCCCCAATTTCTCTCTCCCTCCTTTCTTAAATAGTGGGGTTACATTTGCTACCTTCCAGTCCGCGGGAACCGTTCCAGAATCTATTGGAAGATGACAACCATGTAGGCCATCAGGCCCAGGGGATTTATCAGCTTTCAGTCCCATTAATTTCTCCAGTACTATTTCCTTACTAATACTAATTTCTTTCAGTTCTTCATTCTCGCTAGACCCTTGGTTCTCCACTATTTCCGGAATGTTTTTTGCATCTTCTTCCGTGAAGACAGACACAGACACAAAGTATTTGTTTAATTTCTCTGCCATTTCCTTATTCCCCATTATAATTTCTCCTGTCTCAGTCTGTAAGGCACCCATGTTTACTTTCGCTAATCTTTTCCTTTTTACATACCTATAGAAGCTTTTACAGTCTGTTTTTATGTCTCTCGCTAGTTTACTCTCATATTCTATTTTCCGTTTCTTTATCAATTTCTTGGTCCTCCTTTGCTGAATTCTAAAACCCTCCCAATCCTCAGGCTTACTACTCTTTTTGGCAACATTATAGGCCTCTTCCTTTAATTTCTCTTGTTAGCCACGGGTTGACGATTTGTCCCATGGTGTTTTTATTCCTGTAGAGAATGTATACTCGTTGCGAATTATATATTATTTCTTTAAATGTTTGCCATTGCTTTTCTACTGTTATATCTTTTAATCTAGTTTCCCAACCTACCTTGGCCAACTCGCCTCTCATACCTATGTAGTTTACTTTGTTCAGATTTAGGACGCTAGTTTCGGATTTAACCAAATCACTCTCAAACTTAACGTAAAATTCTATCGTATTATGATCACTTTTCCCCCAGAGGCTCCTTTACTACAAGGTTATTAATTAACCCTGTCTCATTGCACAATACTAGATCTAAAATAGCCAAGTCCCTAGTAGGGTCCTCAACATACTGATCTAGAAAACTATCTTGAATGCATTCCTTGAACTCTTCCTCTGCACTATTACTGCAAATTTTATTTGCCCAGTCTATATGAAAGTTAAAGTCCCCCATGATTATTGTATTACCCCTGTTACATGCATCTCTAATTTCCTGATTTATACTCTGCCCAACACTACAACTACTGTTAGGGGGCCTATAAACCAATTCCACTAGTGTTTGCTGCCCCTTGTTGTTTCTTAGCTCCACCCAAACTGATTCTACATTTTGTTTTTCCGAGCCAAGATCCTTTCTCTCTACTGTCTTTATCCCCTCCTTTATTATCAGGGCTATCCCCCACCCGCCTCCTTTTCCATTCTGCCTGTCTCTTCTAAAAGTCAAATACCCTGGAATATTTAGTTCCCAACCTTGGTCTCTGTAATGGCTATTAAATCAAATCCATTGATTTCTATCTGTGCTATTAATTCATCTATTTTGTTGCGAATGCTTCGTGAATTCCAGAGCTTAGGGCCTTGACAGCTGAAGGCGCTAAAAAAAAAAATCGGGGACGCTCAAGAGGCCAGAACTAACATCTGTAACAAAAATCACAGCTGGTTAAACACTTCCTGTTCCATCGATTCAGGATATCTAAAATGTGGAAGTAAGAACATGAATTGCAGATAGATCCCAAGCGAGTCATAAAATGTGCATTATTACTATTATATAAATGTTACATATGTTGTAATAAGTTGGGTATCACTTCATGTTAATGTTCAATTCTGTAGTGATGAGGGGGATAGCCCAGTATATTTACATTATAACAGTGACTACACTTCCAAAGTACTTCATTGGCTGTGAAGCGCTTTTGGGACATCGTGATAGGCACTATATAAATGCAAGTCTGTCTTTCTTTCTTCCTATATAATTCTTAGTGTTCCAAGGACCTCGCTTCCAAAACCTCTGCTCATGAAAGCGATGCTCTTAGTAAAAAAAAAGAACCGTTTCCACCCCACACTGGGAGATGATTCCACAGGCGCCCCTCCAATAATTCAGCCAAGTAGTCGTCCGTACTGTCCGAGCGCAAGACAGCGGGTGTGGCCAGGCTAATCAACCAAGGAGGGCATCACCACCGAGCCCGATGCTGCCCGCGCACATGCCACCGGACAGCCATCAGGAGCAAGGAAGGACCCTATCTGATTTTTTAAATTGCTCTCCATAGCCACAGGTACTGAGGACAATTACAGAACCCCCATGAGATCAGCAGAGATTGGGAATCAAAGCTGGGAGCTTCTGGTCTGATGGCTGCACCAAGCAGTGCCTTTACACACTAGACCAACAGTGAATGTGCACCACAGTTGCACTGCTTCTATTCACTGACGACGAACCATCCCAACCTCCCTAACACGCGACCTCTTCCACCTAGAAGGACAAGGGCAGCAGGCGCATGGGAACACCACCACCTCCAAGTTCCCCTCCAAGTCACACACCATCCTGACTTGGAAGTATATCGCCGATCCGTCATCATCGCTGGGTCAAAATCCTGGAACTCCCTCCCTAACAGCACTGTGGGAGCGCCTTCACCACACGGACTGCAGCGGTTCAAGAAGGCGATTCACCAGCACCTTCTCAAGGGCAACTCAGGATGGGCAATAAATGCTGGCCTTGCCAGCGATGCCCAGATCCCATAAGCGAATTAAAAAAAAAAAAAAATCGCTACTCAGATAGGCCTAAGGAGCTGGATCTCTATTTACTATAGAGCAGCGTAGCCTTAGAGGCGACCTGATAGAAGTTTATAAAATAATGAAAGGGCTGGCTATTGATCAGAGTATTCCAGTTTGACAGATTGGAGAGGACTAGGGGACATCAGTTTAATCTATGCAAGAGTAGGAATAGACTGGATGTTGAGCGGGACTGGACCGGTTCTTGACTGGGGCAGCGATTGCATTATATAGAAGGTAAGTGGATTTGCACATAACACATGGTCCATGTGATCTCCTGGACTGGTTTCGACCGCCCGAGAGGGTTGGAGAGGAATTCTCCAGAGTATTATTTCCCTTGGGGTTTTTCTTTTTTTTTGCCTTTCCCAGGAGATTACACGGCTGGGGGTGGGGGGGGGAGGTGGGAAGTGTCTAGTCATGATGCATAGAGGCTGTTTCCTCTGGCTGAAGAGTCTAGAACTAGGTGGCATAGTTTCAGGATAAGGGGTCGGCCATTTAGGACTGAGATGAGGAGGGATTTCTTCACTCAGAGGGTGGTGAATCTTTGGAATTCTCTACCCCAGAGGGCTGTGGATGCTCAGTCGTTGAGTATAGTCAAGGCTGAGATCGATAGATTTTTGGACAGCAAGGGAATCAAGGATATGGGGATCGGGCAGGAAGGTGGAGTTGAGGTCGAAGATCAACCATGATCTTATTGAATGGCAGAGCAGGCTCGAGGGGTTGTATGGCTTACTCCTGCTCCTATCGAACCTTGGTTAGACCGCACTTAGAGTACTGCGTACAGTTCTGGTCGCCATATTATAGAAAGGATATAGAGGCACTGGAGAGGGTGCAGAGAAGATTTACAAGGATGATGCCAGAACTGCGAGGGTATACATATCTTGAAAAGAGAAGGCTGAGGGGTGACCTGATAGAGGTCTTTAAAATTATGAAAGGTTTTGATGGAGTGGATACAGAGAGAGTGTTTCTACTTGTGGGGAAGAGCATAACTAGAGGCCATCAATATAAGATAGTCACCAAGAAATCCAATAGGGAATTCAGAAGAAACTTCTTTACCCAGAGAGTGGTGAGAATGTGGAACTCGCTCCCACAGGGAGTGGTTGAAGCGAATAGTATAGATGCATTTAAGGGGAGGCTAGACAAGCATATGAAGGAGAAGGGAATAGAGGGTTATGCTGATAGAGTTAGATGAGGAAAGACGGGAGGAGGCTCGTGTGGAGCATAAACGCCGGCATGGACTGTGTGGACCGAATGGCCTGTTTCTGTGCCGTACATCCGATGTAATCCCGGGGGCAGGCTTGATGGACAAGCTGATCTTGTCCTGCCCGTCATTTTTGACCGTTCTTAGAATGATTTAAATGAGAAGTCGCACAACACCAGGTTATAGTCCAACAGATTTATTTAAAATTACAAGCTTTCGGAGCTGTCGCCCCTTCCTCAGGTAGAGTTACTGTCACTCTACCTGAGGAAGGGGCGACAGCTCCGAAAGCTTGTAATTTTAAATAAATCTGTTGGACTATAACCTGGTGTTGTGCGTCTTCTCATTTTTGTCCACCCCAGTCCAACGCCGGCATCTCCACACCATAGAATGATTTACACAAGGTATTTGTGACTTTGCCTCATCAGTTAAGAGGCCATCGCTCCCTGTAAAAATATTAAACGTTTAACCAATCCCTGCTGCCTCCCGGAGACCTACGAGTAGCTGTTGTGTTGCTGCCTGCGCCGGGCAGTCCTCATTTTCTCAAAGCGCGCCTCCATCTCTTCCAGGACTTTGGGCGTGTATCGCACCACCAGTTTCACCGTGCCTTGCGCAGCTTTCAACAACTCCACCGCCTTCTCGTGCTGCTCTCCCTCCACGCTCTGAATACAAGATGGCGACAAGAAAAAAAACAACAACACGTGAATCTTGGCAAAACACTGCAGTGAAATGTGTCTTTTAAAGATTAATACCGTTTTACCTCCTCCGTGTTGCTTTTGGTGTCCCTTATTCCATGACACGCACACACAAACACACACCGAGACCAATGGAGGGATCAGGGTGGATGGAAGGGGGGGGGGGAAACAGGGAGGAGGAAAGGGAGGAGGGAGGGAGGAGGGGAACAGGGAGGAGGAGAGGAACAGGGAATAGGAGGAAGACCAGAAGGAGGAAGGGGGCAGGGAGGAGGAGGGGAGCAGGGAGGAGGAGGGGAACAGGGAGGAGGAGGAAGACCAGAAGGAGGAAGGGGAACAGGGAGGAGGAGGGGAATAGGGAATAGGAGGAAGACCAGAAGGAGGAAGGGGCAGGGAGGAGGGAGGGGGGCAGGGAGGAGGGAGGGGGGCAGGGAGGAGGGAGGGGAGCAGGGAGGAGGGAGGAGGAAGGGGAACAGGGAGGAGGATGGTGGAAGAACATAACAGAAAGGCTCTCCATAGTCTATACTAACTACCAAACAGCCCAGTAAATTATCCTGTAATAAATAAAAGGGCTTTAAACTCATCTGATTTGGTTGGATAGCCAGCCAATCTCCATCGAGCCCCTACGGCTGTGCGCACAGACTGCCAACCCTGCTTCATACACAGAGCACACGTCGGGGCTAAAAACAGAAGAGGCAGAAACCCAACCCCGCTCACGCTGCCCCAGAGAAGAGACTGGTGTCACCGCCTGTCAATCCACTCTCTTTACCCCAGGTCCCCACCAGCCAAGGGAGGCCACATCACTGTGACAAATCACCAAGGGAAAGGAAACAAAAGGAAGAAGTGGGACTCGCACCATTCTTTGCGAAGGCTGCAAGACAGGGCCATGCCTGTCCAGTCAAATGGCAAGGCGATGGCCGAGTCCATCGGACCATGCAGGCAGAGCCCCAGTGGACGAACTAAACTCCAGATTGGACTAGTGCCTCGCCAGTCTTCAAGCTGTTATATAAAGCTCTGGTTAGACCCCATCTGGAGTAGCTGTGTTCAGTTCTGGGCCCCGCACCTCAGGAAGGATATATTGGCCTTGGAGAGGGTGCAGCGCAAATTCACCAGAATGGTAGCGTAGTGGTTATGTTACTGGACTAGTAATCCAGAGGCCTGGACAAATGAACTGGAGGCGTGAGTTCAAATCCCACCACGGCAGCTGTGGAATTTAAATTCAGTCAATTAAATAAATCTGGAATTAAAATGTATCAGTAATGGTGACCATGAAACTGGATTGTCGTAAAAACCCATCTGATTCACTAATTTAGGGAAGGAAATCTGCCATCCTTACCTGGTCTATATGTGACTGCAGACCCACAGCAATGTGGTTGACTCTTAACTGCCCTCTGAAATGGTCTAGCAAGCCACTCAGTTGTCTCACCACTACCTTCTCAAGGGCAACTGGGGATGGGCATAAATGCTGGCCTTGCCGGCGACGTCCACATCCAATGAATAAAAAAAAATATCTGGCCAAAAGGGTTAAATTATGAGGACAGGTTGGCTTGTATTCACGTGAGTACAGAAGATTAAGGGGTGATCTAATTGAGGTGTTTAAGATGATTAAAGGAGTCGATAGGGTAGAGAGCGAACAACTATTTCCTCTGCTGGGGGAGTCCAGAACAACAGGACATAACCTTAAAATTAGAGCCAGGCCGTTCAGGGACGATGTCAGGAAGCACTTCTTCACACAAAAGGGTCGTGGGAATTTAGAACTCTCTCCCCTGAAAAGCTGTTGAGGCCGGGGGTCAATCGGAGCTTTCAGAGCAGAGATTGATAGATTTTTGTTGGGTAAGGGTATTAAGGGTTACGGAACGAAAGTGGGTAAATGCGGTTAAGATACAGATCAGCTATGATCTAACTGAATGGTGGAACAGACTCGAGGGGCTGAATGGCCTGTTTCTATTCCTATGATGTTCAAGTGCATTCTCTGAATTAAGGGCATTACTGAAAAACAGTGCGTTAAACCCGACGTATCCTTCGACCAGCTTCGCCCAGTCGCCGTTACCAGTCACATCTAGTAAACCTTAGCACCCACCACTCCGTTAACCGAGAGCAGTTGGTCCCCTCGCTTAAGTCCTCCATGTCTGTCTGCTACTCCACCGGGTATGATTCGGGATATATAGATGGGGGAGTTCTGTTCCTTTCCGCCCATTATGTTGAAGCCAAGTCCCTCTTCTGTTTTTGGCAGTTCCACCACCCGAGGGTGTGCGTGCCCCTCACTGGCTGCGAAAGCCGCAACCGTTGCCTAGAAATAGAGAGAAAGAGAGGAAAGAGATTAACCCACATGGATGGGAGTATTTTCTCCGCCTAGTGGGAACGATTTACAGAGCGCCATTCACAACCTCAGGACGTCCCAAAGCGCTTTACAGCCAATTAAGTACTTTTTGAAGCATACTCACTGTTGTAATGTAGGAAACGCGACAGCCAATTTGCGCACAGCAAGATCCCGCAAACAGCAATGAGATAAATGACCAGATAATGTTTTTTTTAATTTGGTTGAGGGATAAATATTGTCCAGGCCATGGGATCTTTTACATCCACCTGAGGTTGCAGACGGGGCCTTGGTTTAACGTCTCATCCGAAAGACAGCACCTCCGACAGTGCAGCACTCCCTCAGCACCGCACTGCGAGTGTCAGCCTAGATTTCTGTGCTCAAGTCTCTGGAGTGGGGACTTGAACCCACGACCTTCTGACTCAGAGGCAAGAGTGCTACCCACCGAGCCACGGTGAATGAACCACACTGAACCACACATTGGTACCTTGGCTGTTGCGTGCGCTCTGATCTCGGGGCTGCCATTGATGTCGAGTGTCTCGTAAAGCTGCTCGTATACCTGGAACGACAAACACACAGCCCGTGAATGGCCCCTCCCATAGGCCCGTGCAGCGCGCTGCACCAGGGCAAGCAACAAAAATTACAGGAGGGAAGAAAGAAAGACTGCAGCCAGTGAAAATTCCCAAAGCACAGCTGCTGGTGATAACCCTGTGCTCGTCAGTGGCAACTGCGAAAATCCACCCACACAGAAGCAAACCCCTTTGTACGGTTGTGACAGGCCAGGAATTCTACGCAGTGTCTGCAAGTCTGTGGTTCCCAGCGCACCAGCAGGGATTGCAAAGATGTGGCAGCCTCTGTGCCCAAGCACTCCCACATCACCCTGTGTCATTATGGAACAGCGCAATGCTCTCGAAAATTAGTGGAATAGACTAATAACTATAATCAGCCCAGTACAAAGGACAGCCACTGGTGGATTATAATCTAATACCGACAGATCTCTCGTGGCATCTTCATGGTATAATTACAATAGGGCTGTTAATCAAGTGCGGCGGGAAGAGTATTACGGGAAGTAGGCGTCGCATTTACATGCCAGACTTTTAAAAATATTACTCGCTGATCTCCGTTGGAGTTGCACACAGAGAGTCAAGATCAAGTGTGGGCTTCAGGTGAAGCGGGCTTAGAGGGCGAGAGATAATTGGCACAAAACACGCAGACGTTTTAAAGTGTGTCCTTATTTTTGTCAACTTTTTTCATTACAAATTTCTACGTCCACATTTATAATAGAAACTGTATGTAAACACGTCACATGTATAATTACACCTGCCCAGCAGTAATGGTCCTGCAACGCCACCACTGGCTGGAGGGTGTAATCACAGCGTGATGATTACATAGACATTTGCCATTATAAATGTGGGTGTAGGAATTTATAATGGAAAAAGTTGACGTAAGCCTATGACACAAGTGTGACACAGAAATCAAGCTTTTGTAGACAGAAAAATATGCAGAGGCAAGATATTGCATTGACGTAAAAAGGGGCATTAAGACCAAGATTGACTAGATTGGGCCTATACTCTCTGGAGTTTAGAAGAATGAGAGGTGATCTCACTGAAACATATAAGATTCTGAGGAGGATTGACAGGGTAGATGCTGAGAGGCTGTCTCCCCTGGCTGGAGAGTCTAGAACTAGGCGGCACAGTCTCAGGATAAGGGTTGGCCTTTTAGGACTGAGATGAGGAGGAATTTCTTCACTCAGAGGGTTGTGAATCTTTGGAATTCTCTTCCACAAAGGGCGGTTGATGCTGAGTTGTTGAGTATATTCAAGGCGGAGATCGATAGATTTTTGGACTCTAAGGGAATCAAGGGATATAGGGATCAGGTGGGAAAGTGGAGTTGAGGTCGAAGATCAGCTACACTCTTATTGAATGGTAGAGACGGCTTGAGGGGCTGTATGGCCTAGTCCTACTCCTATTTCTTATGTTCTTAAGTGTATTCTTCAGCTGAAGCTTGGAGGGCGGGTTTCTCTGCAGTACAGGCCGAGGAGCTGGGAGACACAAACCTGCGGCACGACGGCGCCACCACTGATGAAAGGGTGTAATTGCAGCGTGATGAGTTAACATAGGCAGTTTCCATTATAAATGTGGACATCGGAATTGACAGGAAGAGGTAAGATTTTTAATATTTCTAGATATAGACAGATAATTCAGGCAAGTTATATAGAATTAACAGCACAGAAACAGGCCATTCGGATCAACTGCACTGTGCGGAAAATGTCTATGTAAACGTCACACTGTGATTACACTCCCCCTCGTGGGGGAATCTAGAACTAGGGGCCATAGTTTCAGGATAAGGGGTCACGCATTTAAGACGGAGATGAAGAGGAATTGCTTCTCTCAGAGGGTCATGAATCTTTGGAATTCTCTACCCCAGAGAGCTGTGGAGGCTGAGTCAGTGAATATATTCAAGGCGGAGATAGACAGATATTTGAGCTACAGGGGAGTCAAGGGTTATGGGGAGTGGGCGGGAAAGTGGAGTTGAGGCCAAGATCAGATCAGCCATGATCTTATTGAATGGCGGAGCAGGTTCGAGGGGCCGAATGGCCCTCTCCTGCTCCTATTTCTTACGTTCTGATGTTTTTATGCTCAACCTGGGCCTCCTCCCACTCCTATTCATCTCACCCAATCAGCATATCCTTCTATTCCTTTCTCCCTCGTGTGTTTATCCAGCTTCCCCTTCAATGCATCTCCGCTGTTCACCTCAACCACTCCCTGTGGCAGCGAGTTCCACATTCTCACCACTCGCTGGGTAAACTTTTAAAAAGGTTAACATTTAAACTTTAAAGTTTCAAATTCATTTTTAAATCAGATGCCGGAATAAAACTCGCAAATAAGCTTATTCCTTCAAATGCTGATACGCTCAAGAAAGGGCTTCAAAACGACACGCGTGACTGACTAAGCTGCGCGAGAGTTTTATATGAGCGCTTTTGGGTTCAGGGAGCAAAGTCACAGACACGGATTCGGGCAACCGACCTCTCGGATGGCGGAGCAGAACTTGCTCTGAAGAACTCGCTGCAGCGTCTGCAGTTTCTGCGGGGGGACGTTGCCACTTCGCTGTAACTTCTCCAGCAGCTCGATCGCCCGGGCAACATCTGGAACACAGGAGTCGCGATTCAATCAGCTCCACAGACAGCGCTCAGGCATGAGGTCTCGCTCCCTTCCCACCACTCCCCCCTTGGCACGAGGACTCTGTTCCCTCGCACCCCCCTCAGTACGAGGTCTCAGTTTTCTCTCCCTCTCCGCACGAGGTCTCGGGGTCCCTCGCCTCACTCGCAGCAGCTTATAAACGTACCAGGCCCCGCCTGCCCTCTCAGGTGGACGTATTAGATCCCCGCGGCACTATTTCGAAGAAGAGCAGGGGGAACGCTCCTGTAACTGGACCGGCCACATCAATACTGTGGCAACAAGAGCAGGTCAGAGGCTAGATATTCTGTGGCGTGTGTCTCACCTCCAGACTCCCCAAAGCCTTTCCACCATCTACAAGGCACAAGTCAGGAGTGTGATGGAATACTCTCCACTTGCCTGGATGAGTGCAGCTCCAACAACACTCAAGAAGCTCGACACCATCCAGGACAAAGCAGCCCGTTTGATTGGCACCCCATCCACCACCTTAAACATTCACTCCCTCCACCACCGGCATACCGTGACTACAGTGTGTACCATCTACAAGATGCACTGCAGCAACTCGCCAAGGCTTCTTCGGCAGCACCTCCCTAACACGTGACCTCTTCCACCTAGATGGACAAGGGGCAGCAGGCACATGGGAACACCACCACCTCCAAGTTCCCCACCATCCTGACTTAGAAGCATATCGGCCGATCCTTCATCGTCGCTGGGCCAAAATCTTGGAACTCCCTCCCTAACAGCACTGTGGGAGCACCTTCACCACACGGACTGCAGCAGTTCAAGGCAGCGGCTCACCACCACCTTCTCAAGGGAAACTAGGGATGGTGTCCTGGCCAATATTTATCCCTCAACCAATATCACTAAAACCTGGTAATTATCACGTCGCTGTTTGTGGGAGCTTGCTGTGAGCAAATTGGCTGCCGCGTTTCCTACATTACAACAGTGACTGCACTTCAAAAAGTACTTCATTGGCTGTAATGCGCTTTGGGATGCCCCGAGGTCGTGAAAGACGCTGTAGGAATGCAAGTTCTTTCTCTTTCAGCTTCTTTACACGCTGTGGGGACTTGAGATCCGAGCATTCATGAGGACTGCAAACATTATCCTCGTGTTTCTGCACCTGTTTCGGTGTCTCCCGCTCAAGCAGGGAACAGTCTTGCTTGCAACACCTCGACCAAACGTGCATTCAAAACAGACATTTTAAACTCTCTTGTCTTCGCAGTGCTTCCGCTGGTGCTGCACAGCAGGGCCGTCTCACAGTCTTGCACCAGAGCCCCTCGATTTTACGCGCTTGTGAACTTTATGCGCAAGCGAGGGATCTGGTGCCTATTCGCGCGCGTGGTCAGTCATGAGGTCTGGTGCAGGGAAATCAAAAGAGCAACACAGACTTAGCGCGCATGGATACCCAACGTCAGCATAAACCAGGATTCAATCAACGATCTCCCATCGCCACTACTGGTTTCATTTCCCAGAAACAGAGGCTTACTTCAAAAGCTACTCAAGTAAGTGAGGAGAGAAACGGATGCAGAGAGCTCAAAAGAAACCAGGCGACTGGTGAACTGTGCATCTGTAGCTGCACGACACATGCGAATTATACTATAACCAAACACTAATCTCCAAGCTGTTCGTGCGACCCTGCTTTGCGCAAAATAGCTGCCTCGTTTGCCGATACAAGAGTCGGACGTGGCTCACCGTAGTCATAAAAGGTTGTGGGTTCAAGCCAGAGACTTGAGCGCAAAATCTCGCCGACACTTCACTGTAGTATTGAGGGAGCGCTGCACTGCTGGAAGGGCTATCGGATTAGACGTTAAACCTAGGCTCCGTCTGCCCTCTTGGGTAGCTGTAAAAGATCCCTTGGCACCAATGTTCCCTCTGAATTGTCTTTGTTGCGCGCGGCCCCGTTAATTTCCGCGCGTGCGCGGTATTTCAGGTGGAAATGCTCGTGAGCGGCCCGCGCGGGACCTTGCAGATTACTGGGTGGCCGCGCGCAGCTCAGAGGGAACACTGCACAGCACTATTCGAATTCAAGGCAGGCCTCGGTTTAATGTCTCACGTTAGACCCGTGAGTGAGCAACCTGGAGGCCATCAATATAAGATAGTCACCAAGAAATCCCATAGGGAATTCAGAAGAAACTTCTTTACCCAGAGAATGGTGAGAATGTGGAACTCGCTGGACAAGCACATGAGGGAGAAGGGAATAGAGGGTGATGCTGATAGAGTTAGATGAGGAAAGATGGGAAGAGGCTTGAGTGGAGCATTAACACCGGCATGAACTGGTAGGGCCGAATGGCCTGTTTCTGTGCCGTATATCCCATGTAATGTTATGTCCTGTTCAACCCTGAGCTGATCTCCACCTGGGAATCCTTGGCCCAAGACCCCACAAAGTGGAGGAGATGCATCCAGGAAAGTGCCGAACACCTCGAGTCTCTGCGCCGGGAGCAAGCGGAAGCCAAGCGCAAGCAGCGCACGTCAACCCAAGCACCCCACCCGCCCGCCCCCTTCAACCACCGTCTGCCCCACCTGTGACAAGAGACTGTAGGTCCCACATTGGGCTCATCAGTCACCTGCGAACTCGCCTTTAATGTGGAAGCAAGTCATCCTCGGTTCCGAGGGCCTGCCTAAGAAGAAGTGATCTCCAAACCTCACCAAGACTATCGACATCCACCCACAAAACAACAGTGACTATACTTGGAAAACAACTGATTGGTTGTGAAGCATTTTGCGACACCCGGAGGTTATGAAAGTTACTCTATAAATCCAAGTTCTTTCTCTGCACCCATCCCTACCTCACCACCACTGAAATCCTCATCCGTGCCTTCTCCTCCAGGCTCAATTTTTCCTTGAAAACCTCTCGGGTTCTACTTTACACAAACCACAACCTCGTCCAGAATTCCGGCGCCTGTATTCCGTCACATGCCCGAGTCCTGCTTAAATTAGGACCCATCACCCCTGTCCTCAGCCACATCCACTGCCCAAACATTACAAATTCTCATCCACAAATCTCTCCGTGGCCTAACTACACCCTACCCTTGTTGCAGTCCCAAATTCCAGTTCACAGGCTCTGCTTTTGAGAATCTGGACAATTAAGAACATAAGAATTAGGAGCAGGAGTCGGCCATACGGCCCCTCGAGCCTGCTCCACCATTCAATAAGATCATGGCTGATCTTCTACCTCAACTCCACCTTCCTACAAGATCCGCATATCCCTTGATTCCCTTAATATCCAAAAATCTATCGATCTCAGCCTCGAATATACTCAGCGACTGAGCATCCACAGCCCTTTGGGGCAGAGAATTCCAAAGATTCACAACCCTCTGAGTGAAGAAAATCCTCCTCATCTCAGTCTTAAAAATCCGGCCCATTATCCTGAGACTATGACCCCTAGTTCTAGACTCTCCAGCCAGGGGAAACAGCCTCTCAGCATCTACCCTATCGATCCTGCTCAGAATCTTACCAGTGGAACACCGGTCCACAGAATTCCCCAAATCAGAGAAAAACCAAAATAAGTGTGTAAATCGAAGGTTTTCTCTCATACAGCTGCTAGTTTTAAAGAAATAGCAGATGAGAGACCAGGAATTAGGGAAGAAAATAAGGGGGAAGGAATCCTTGACAGGGGAAGAGAGCTTCACTCTGCATCTAACCTATGCTGTATCTGACGAGGGACCACAATGGGTGACTATAATGGAATAGAATTTCATTCCCAGCACTGACATCCCTTGAAGAGCACGTTTAAAAAATAATTATTTGCAGGCAACACAGTGCATGTTGGATTGGACATGGGATGTCCCCTTTGACCGAACGCATAACAACCTCCTGGCTTCAACCATCAGGGAATGATCCCTATCGAGCCCAAGTGATCAGTTACAGAGCAGCCAAAGTGTAGGATCAGCGCACCTTCACCTTCAAACCAGATCAGTCAGAAAATATAAAACATCTGCAGAAAAAGATCATCTGTAAAAGCCTCAGCATCCAGTTAAGCTTTGCATCCAGAGTAACTGCACATCATTTCATTATAACTAGGATAACTTTGAATTAAAAAGAAAAACTTGCATTTCTATAGCGCCTTTCATGACCTCAGGACGTCCCAAAGCGCTTTACAGCCAATGAAGTACTTTTGAAGTGTGGTCACTGTTGTACTGTAGGGAAAGCAGCAACCAATTTGCGCACAGCAAGCTCCCACAAACAGCAATGTGATAATGACCAGATAATCCGTTTTAGTTTTATTCATTCATCCCTAATTGCCCTTGAGAAAGCGGAGCCGCCTTGAACACAACCGAGAGGCTTGCTAGGTCATTTCAGTGGGTCTGGAGTCACATATAGGCCAGACCGGTTAAGGACGGCAGATTTCCTTCCCTGAAGGACATTAGTGAACCAGATGGGTTTTTACGACAATCCGGTAGTTTCATGGTCACTATTACTGACACTAGCTCTTTTTTAAAATTCCAGATTTATTTATTTAACTGAATTCAAATTCCCCATGATGGGATTTGAACTCACGTCTCCGGATCATTAGTCCAGGCCTCTGGATTACTAGTCCATCTCATTTTAGGCAGTCCCTCTGAACCGAGGATGACTTGTCTGATTTCCCAGGCAACGATAGCAGTACGGCGTTCCGGTCTGTCGCTGTTGGGGTTGTCCACGAGGGTTCTGACGTTCCAGGTCCCGAACTTCATTTTAAAGGGTGGAAGATGCCTGTGCGTGAATTCTTTTAACGTGGGGTGGCCGTTGCACACCAGCTACCACACGGGCTTGACAGAGCAAGGTCTTGATCCAATTGCAAGGGGATCCAAGACGATTGGAGACCAGGCTCTGCTACATCGGCCTAGCACACGCGCGCGCACACACACACACACACACACACACACACATACTCCTACTGTCCTCCCCCCTCCTTCCCCCAGGTTCTCTCTGCTGGGTTTCATAGGCTGCAGTGTGGTCCTTCCAACCCCGCTGCTGGTCCATGCTTCGCCACTCCTGGGCCTCGTCCTCGCCCCTGGACCTTGCTCCTGGGTCCCATCCTCGCTCCTTACTAGTCCAGTAACATAACCACTATGCTACCGTACCCCTGTTGTTGATTGAGGGATAGATATTGGCCAGGACACCGGGGAAAACTCTTCTTCAAAATAGTGGCCGTGGGATCTTTCACGTCCACCTGTGGGCCGCGGTTTAATGTCTCATCCGAAAGACGGCACCTCCGACAGTGCGGCACTCCCTCAGTACCGCACTGGGAGTGTCAGTCTGGATTTTTGTGCTCAAGTGGGGACTTGAACCCACAACCTTCTGACTCAGAGGCTACCCACTGAGCCAGGACTGACACTGAAATGTCAGCTTAGATTCTGAGCCCAAACCCCCTCATCAATGGAAATGTGAACCTTTCTCGAAAGCCCTGTGTTCAACCCAATCTGCTGTCCCTCAAAGGCCCCGCCCTCTCCACCTCCATCTATTGGTCCTGCCGCCTTATGAATATTAATCAGGGGCCTCTCTCCGCCCGCTCATTGGTCCCTGCCGCTGTCAATCACTAGACAACCAATTGTGATTGGCCAACCGGATAGCGGCTCTCCCCCAATGCATCAAATGATAATAAAATGGCAGCAAACGGTGCCCGCGGGGCTCCGAGCGTCCTCTCAATGAAATGAAGTAGGCGACTGCCGGCGAGCCGCCATCCCCGTCCCCGGCCCGGCGCCTCTCACCTCGCTCCAGCGACAGAGACTCCGCCAGCGCCGCCATGGCTGAGGCCGGTGTCACCTGACCGGCAACCGCGGAGGGGGCCACGTGACCGCCCCCTTAGCAACGCGAGGCCCCGCCCACCTTCCGCCCCTCGGCTCCGCCCCTCCCCCCCCTGCAGTGAGCGTCTTCAGCCGCTGGGGTCGCTGTTACCGCAGGTGGCTGAGGGAGGAACTCAGAGCGGATCTCTGTCCCATTGTCCCCCATTGGCCCACTGCCTCCCCACTGCCCCCCCATTGGCCCCATTGTCCCCAGTGCCTCCCCATTGGCCCCATTTGTCCCCAGTGCTCCCCCATTGGCCCCATTGTCCCCACTGCCCCCCCATTGGCCCCACTGCCTCCCCATTGGCCCCATTGTCCCCAGTGCCTCCCCATTGGCCCCATTTTCCCCACTGCCTCCCCACTGCCCCCCCATTGGCCCCATTGTCCCCAGTGCCTCCCCATTGGCCCCATTTGTCCCCAGTGCTTCCCCATTGACCCCACTGCCCCCCATTGGCCCCACTGCCTCCCCATTGGCCCCCCATTGTCCCCACTGCCCCCCCATTGGCCCCATTGTCCCCACTGCCCCCCCATTGGCCCCATTGTCCCCTCATTGGCCCAAATGTCCCCACTGCCCCCCCATTGGCCCCACTGCCCCCCCACTGCCTCCCCACTGCGCCCCCATTGTCCCCATTGTCCCCAGTGCCTCCCCATTGGCCCCATTTGTCCCCAGTGCTTCCCCATTGGCCCCACTGCCCCCCATTGGCCCCACTGCCTCCCCATTGTCCCCAGTGCTTCCCCATTGGCCCCACTGCCCCCCATTGGCCCCACTGCCTCCCCATTGGCCCCCCATTGTCCCCACTGCCTCCCCATTGGCCCCATTGTCCCCACTGACCCCCATTGTCCCCACTGCCCCCCCATTGGCCCAAATGTCCCCACTGCCCCCCCATTGGCCCCACTGCCCCCCCCATTGGCCCCATTGTCCCCACTGCCTCCCCATTGGCTCCATTACCCCACTGCCTCCCCATTGGCTCCATTGCCCCCACTGCCTCCCCCATTGTCTCCATAGAAACATAGAAGATAGGAGCAGGAGTAGGCCATTCGGCCCCTCGAGCCTGCTCCGCCATTTAATGAGATCATGGCTGATCATCCAAATTCAGTACCCTGTCCCTGCTTTCTCCCCATATCCCTTGATCCCTTTAGCCTTAAGAAATATATCTAACTCCTTCTTGAATATATTTAATGAATTGGCCTCAACTTCCTTCTGTGGTAGAGAATTCCACAGGTTCACCATTCTCTGGGTGAAGAAATTCCTCCTCATCTCAGTCCTAAATGGCTTACCCCTTATCCTTAGGCTGTGACCCCTAGTTCTGGACTCCCCCGCTATCGGGAACAGCCTTCCTGCATTTAGTCTGTCTAGTCCTGTTAGAATTTTATAAGTTTCAATGAGATCCTGTCTCATTCTTCTAAACTCTAGCGAATATAAGCCTAATCGACCCAATCTCTCTTCATACGTCATTCCTGCCATCCCAGGTATCAGTCTGGTGAATCTTCGCTGCACTCCCTCCATGGCAAGAGCATCCTTCCTCAGATAAGGCGACCAAAATTGCACACAATACTCAAGGTGTGGTCTCACCAAGGCCCTGTACAACTGCAGCAAGACATCCTTGCTCCTGTACTCGAATCCTCTCGCTATGAAGGCCAACATACCATTTGCCTTCTTAACCGCCTGCTGCACCTGCATGCTTACCTTCAGCGACTGGTGCACAAGGACACCCAGGTCTCGTTGCACTTCCCCTTTTCCCAATCTATTGCCGTTCAGATAATAATCTGTCTTCCTGTTTTTGCCACCAAAGTGGATAACCTCGCATTTATCCACGTTATACTGCATCTGCCATGCTTCTGCCCAATCACCCAACCTGTCCAAATCATACTGGAGTTTCTCTGCATCCTCCTCACAGCACACACGCCCACCCAGCTTTGTGTCATCTGCAAACTTAGAGATATTACATCTAGTTCCCTCGTCTAGATCATTAATATATATTGTGAATAGCTGGGGTCCTAGCACCGATCCCTGCGGTACCCCACTAGTCACTGCCTGCCACTCGGAAAAAGACCCGTTTATTCCAACTCTTTGTTTCCTGTCTGCCAACCAGTTCTCTATCCAAGTCAGTACCTTGCCCCCAATCCCATGTGCTTTAACTTTGCACGCTAATCTCTTATGCGGGACCTTATCGAAAGCCTTCTGAAAGTCCAAATACACCACATCCACTGGTTCTCCCTTATCTATTCTACCAGTTACATCCTCAAAAAATTCCAGTAGAGTAGTCAAGCATTGTCCCCCCATTGTCCCCACTGCCTCCCCCATTGTCCCCCCATTACTCCACTGCCTCCCCATTGCCCCCAATGCCTCCCCATTGCCCCATTGTCTCCCCACTGCCCCCATTGCCTCCTCATTGCCTCCTCACTGCCCCCATTGTCTCCTCATTGCCCCATTGCCTCCCCATTGCCCCCACTGCCTCCTATTACCCCATTGCCACCCCATTGCCTCCCCATTACACCCCATTGCCTCCTCATTGCCCGTACTGCCTCCCCATTGCCACCCCATTCCCCCATTGCCTCCCCACTGCCTCCCCATTGCCCCCATCTGCCTCCCCATTGCCATCCCATTGCCCCTATGCCTCCCCATTACCCCCATTGCCTCCTCATTACCCCCATTGCCTCCTCATTACCCCCATTGCCTCCCCATTGCCCCCCATTGCCTCCCCATTACCTCCTAATTACCCCATTGCCTCCCTATTGCCCCCCCCCCATTGCCTACCTATTGCCCCTACTGCCTCCCCATTGCCATCCCATTGGCAGCGAGTTCCACATTCTCACCATTCTTTGGGTAAAGAAATTTCTTCTGAATTCCCTAATTGGATTTCTTGGTGACTATCTTCTCAATGGGCAATTAGGGATGGGCAATAAATGCTGCCCTTTCTAGCGACACCCACATCCCGGAATAAACCAAAAAAAATGATCTTATTGAATGGCGGAGCAGGTGTGAAGGAACTGGATGGCCGACTCCTGCTGCTATTTTTTTGGTTTTGATAGAGTGGATACAGAGAGAGTGTTTCCACTTGTGGGGAAGAGCAAAACTAGAGGCCATCAATATAAGATAGTCACCAAGAAATCCAATAGGGAATTCAGAAGAAACCTCTTTACCCAGAGAGTGGTGAGAATGTGGAACTCGCTACCACAGGGAGTGGTTGAAGCGAATAGTATAGATGCATTCAAGGGGAGGCTGGACAAGCATATGAGGGAGAATGGAATAGAGGGTGATGCTGATAGATTTAGATGAGGAAAGACAGGAGGAGGCTCGAGTGGAGCATAAACGCCGGCATGGACTGGTTGGGCCGAATGGCCTGTTTCTGTGCTGTATATCCTATGTAATGTAATCCTATCTTGTTCTTATAGGAATATAGGAACAGGCCATTGAGCCCCTCGAGCCTGTTCCTCCATTTAATGAGATCATGGCTGATCTGTGACCTAACTCCACATACCCGCCTTTGGCCCATATCCCTTAATACCTTTGGTTAACAAAAATCTATCAATCTCAGATGTAAAATTAACAATTGATCTAGCATCAATTGACATTTGCAGAAGGGAGTTCCAAACTTCTACCGCCCTTTGTGTGTAGAAGTGTTTCCTAATTTCACTCCTGAAAGGTCTGGCTCTAATTTTTAGACTATGCCCCCTAGTCCTAGAATCCCCAACCAGCGGAAATAGTTTCTCTCTATCTACCCTATCTGTTCCCCTTAATATCCTGAAAACTTCGATCAGATCACCCCTTAACCTTCTAAATTCCAGGGAATACAACCCTAGTTTGTGTAATCGCTCCTCGTAACTTAACCCTTGGAGTCCGGGTATCATTCTGGTAACCCTACGCTGCACTCCCTCCAAGGCCAATATATCCTTCCTACGGTGTGGTGCCCAGAACTGCTCACAGTGCTCCAGCTGTGGTCTAACCAGAGTTATGTAAGTCTTTCTTTTTTTATTATTCATTCCTAGGATGTGGGCGTCGCTGGCAAGGCCAGCATTTATTGTCCATCCCCTAGTTGCCCTTGAGAAGGTGGTGGTGAGCTGCCTTCTTGAACCACTGCAGTCCGTGTGGTGAAGGTGCTCCCACAGTGCTGTTAGGGAGGGAGTTCCAGGATTTTGACCCAGCGACGATATATTTCCAAGTCAGGATGGTGTGTGACTTGGAGGGGAACTTGGAGGTGGTGGTGTTCCCATGCGCCTGCTGCCCTTGTCCTTCTAGGTGGAAGAGGTCGCAGGTTTGGGAGGTGCTGCCGAAGAAGCCTTGGCGAGTTGCTGCAGTGCATCTTGTAGATGGTGCACACTGCAGCCACGGTACGCCGGTGGTGGAGGGAGTGAATGTTTAAGGTGGTGGATCATGTATGATCTTCTACCTCAACTCCACTTTCCCGCATGATCCCCATATCCCTTGATTCCATTCGTGCCCAAAATTCTATGTATCTCAGTCTTGAATATACTCAACGATTGAGCACCCACAGCTCTCTGGGATAGAGAACTCCAAAGACTTGCATTAATACAGCGCCTTTCACAACCTCCAGACATCCCAAAGCGCTTTACAGCCAATGAAGTACTTTTGAAGTGTAGTCACTGTTGTAATGTGGGAAACACGGCTGCCAATTGCGCACAGCAAGCTCCCACAAACAGCAGATCATCTGTTTTTTTTGGTGTTGGTTGAGGGACAAATATTGGCCAGGACACCAGGGAGCACTCTGCTGCTCTTCTTCAAATAGTGCCGAGGGATCGTTTACATCTACCTGAGAGGGCAGACGGGGCCTCGGTTTAACATATCTGAAAGACGACACCTCCGACAGTGCGGCGCTCCCTCAGTACTGCCCCTCTGACAGTGCGGCGCTCCCTCAGTACTGCCCCTCCGACAGTGCAGCGCTCCCTCAGTACCGCCCCTCCGACAGTGCGGCGCTCCCTCAGTACTGCCCCTCCGACAGTGCAGCGCTCCCTCAGTACCGCCCCTCCGACAGTGCGGCGCTCCCTCAGTACTGCCCCTCCGACAGTGCGGCGCTCCCTCAGTACTGCCCCTCCGACAGTGCGGCACTCCCTCAGTACTGCCCCTCCGACAGTGCGGCGCCCCCTCAGTACTGCGCCGGGAGTGTCAGCCTAGCTTTCGAGCTCAAGTCTCTGAGGCGGGACTGTGAACCCACGACCTTCTCACGCAGGGACAGGAGTGCTGCCCACTGAGACACGGCCGACACTGCCTGCCACACCCTCAGGAGGTCCCTCGGCACTTCACGGCCTATGAAGTAAAGTGCAGTTGGCACCACAGCCAACCAGCGCACAGCAAGATCCCACAAAGATTAATGAGGCGACTGGAAAAAGTTTACCCAGAGCATTACCTTAAGTTTAACTGAGGGGGAACACGGGTTCAAACCAGAGAAGGGTACTTTTTAAGATAAATATCAAGAAATTATTCTTCATACAAAGAGTGATCAACATAGGGATAAGGATCCAGATAGAGCAGAGGAGGTAAATATCCTGGATTCCTTTAAGAAACAATTAGATGCTGCAAGAGGGAGGCTTAGAATCTCTCTGGCTGGGTGAATTAATATGGGCTGAATGGCCGAATGTAAATTGACGGGTTCGAATTAAGAAAACTACTAGGCACTTGATCTAAGCGTTAAACAATGCTTTAATCAACTGTTTTTCAACATGGAGATCTAGTTGTGTCCTTCACTAGTTCCTGTTGAGGAATGTCCTGAGCAAGCTGGGCCCATGGCCGAGTATTTATACTCTCCCTGGACAGCGCCACCAGCAGGCCGCCCAGTATTACTTCATACATGAATGACAAGATTCATGTCAGGGTTAATCTGCTTTTGGTGATGTTGGTTGAGTGATAAATGTTAACCAGGCCACCTGGAGAACTGCCCTGCTCTTCTTCAGATGGTGTTGGACCTTTTAACATTCACCTGAGCAGAGCAGACAGAACCTTGGTGTAATATGGGGGAAAGAGCAGGGAGGAGTGGGACTAATTGGACAGCACGGTCAAAAAGGGCCGGCGCAGGCACGGTGGGCCGAATGGCCTCCTTCTCTTCTGTTCATTCCATGACTCTAATATCGAATCAGAAGAAATGGGCCTCTCTGACCATGAAGCACTCCTTCAGGACCGCGTGGGAGCGTCAAACCGAGATAAGATGCTCAAATCTAGAGCGGGGCTCGAACCCCACCCCCTGCCTTTTGGTTTGGAAGGAACAAAGAGTGCAAGCTGACACAAGAAGAGGAAAAGGCCCAACAAGGACCGAGTATTTCATCCATCCATCAACCATCCCACCATCAGGGGAAATGGGAGAGGGCACCGGTGAATGGAGGGGAAACTGGGGGAGGGCACCAGTGAATGGGGGGAAACTGGGGGAGGGCACCAGTGAATGGGGGGAAACTGGGGGAGGGCACCAGTGAATGGGGGGGAAACTGGGGGAGGGCACCAGTGAATGGGGGGGAAACTGGGGGAGGGCACCAGTGAATGGGGGGGAAACTGGGGGAGGGCACCAGTGAATGGGGGAAACTGGGGGAGGGCACCAGTGAATGGGGGGGAAACTGGGAGAGGGCACCAGTGAATGGGGGGGAAACTGGGAGAGGGCACCAGTGAATGGGGGGGGAAACTGGGAGAGGGCACCAGTGAATGGGGGGGGAACCTGGGAGAGGGCACCAGTGAATGGGGGGGAAACTGGGGAGGGCACCAGTGAATGGGGGGGAAACTGGGAGAGGGCACCAGTGAATGGGGGGAACTGGGGGAGGGCACCAGTGAATGGGGGGGAAACTGGGGGAGGGCACCAGTGAATGGGGGGGAAACTGGGAGAGGGCACCAGTGAATGGGGGGGAAACTGGGGGAGGGCACCAGTGAATGGGGGGGAAACTGGGAGAGGGCACCAGTGAATGGGGGGAAACTGGGGGAGGGCACCAGTGAATGGGCAGTTTTCTCTGGAAAAGAGAAGCCGGGTGGCCTGATAGAGGTCTTTAACATTATGAATAGGTTTGATGGGGTAGATGTAGAGAAGATGTTTCCACTTGTGAGGTCCAATCACGAATAAATCCAATAGGGAAATCAGGTAACACCTCTTTACCCAGAGAGTGCTGAGAATGTGGAACTCACTGGAGCAGTTCAGGCGAATAGTATAGATGCATTTAAGGGGAAGCTCGATAAACACATGAGGGAGAAAGGAATAGAAGGATATGCTGATACGGTGAGATGAAGAGGGGTGGGAGGCGGCTCATGTGGAGCATAAACACCGGCACGGAGCAGTTGGGCCGAATGGCCTGTTTCTGTGCTGGACATTCTATCTAATGCTTGAGGTGTTCATACAACATTCCTTTGCCTGTTTTTTTCTTTAGCAAGGATGAGACCAGAACTGAGAGGTTATAACTATCAGGAAAGACTGAACAGGCTGGGGCTCTTTTCTCCAGAACAGAGAAGGCTGAGGGGTGACCCGATGGAGGTGTTTAAAATTATGGAGGTGTTCGATAGGGTAGACGTAGAGAGGATATTTTCACCTGTGGGGGTGTCCAAAACTAGGGGCCATCAATATAATAAATAAGTCACTAATAAATCTGATAGGGGACTGATGTAAGAAAACTACTAGGCACTTGGTCTAAGCGTTAAACAAAGCTTTAATCAACTGTTTTTCAACATGGAGGTCTAGTTGTGTCCTTCACTAGTTCCTGTTGAGGAATGTCCTGAGCAAGCTGGGCCCATGCCCGGGTATTTATACTCTCCCTGGACAGCGCCACCAGCAGGCCGCCCAGTATTACTTCATACATGAATGACAAGATTCATGTCAGGGACTTATTTCCCCAGACGGTGGTCCCATTTAAGGGGAAGCTAGATGAACACACGAGGGAGAAAGGAATAGGAGGATATGTTGACGGGGTGAGGTGAAGAGGGGTGGGAGGAGGCTGGTGTGGAGCATAAACACCGGCACGGACCTGATGGGTTGAATGGCCTGTTTCTGTGTTGTAAATCCTATGTCAGGGCATGAACCCATTTCAAATAAATGGGCTAATGTGTGTGTTCAAATAGCAGGCAGCGAGCCAGCAAGTGACAGAGTGTCTAAACTTCCTCCGCCGGTTAAAGTTTCACATTTTGGCCAGCCTTCATTGACTTAAAGGTAAAGGGACCTCTGAGCTACGTTGACCAGGAGGATCCCAAATTCAATTCCCAGCCTGCGCTGTGTTCCCAGCTGGGGGCGCTGGGAGGGCTGCCAAAATTGGGGCTGAATTTAGGGAGAGGGAAGTCAGCCAGGGTTGCTGCTCCGATCACTGTCCTGCTAAAAAGTGGAGGTCGGGGTGAGGCACGGATCGGGTTTGGTGTGACGCCACATGCGGGGGAATAGCCTGTCGCCAGGCCACTTCTGCACTCACACGTGAATGACAGTCATTTGCGGGGAAGTAGCAGAGGGCGTATGGGCGGGTAGAGATTTCTCAATAGCTCGAATTGCAGATTCTTACCTGTGGTGATGGATTTCCGCACATCAGGCACTCAACTGAAGGGTCAGCTGTGGCTCAGTGGGCAGCACTCTCACCTTCTGAGTCAGAAGGTTGTGGGTTCAAGCCCCACTCCAGAGACTTGAACACAAAATCTAGGCTGACACTCCAGTGCAGTGCTGAGGGAGCGCTGCACTGTCAGAGGTGCCGTCTTTCAGATGAGACGTTAAACCGAGTCCCCGTCTGCTCTCTCAGGTGGACGTAAAAGATCCCACGGCCACTATTTTGAAGAAGAGCAGGGGGAGTTATCCCCGGTGTCCTGGGGCCAATATTTATCCCTCAACCAACATCACTAAAAACTGATGATCTGGTCATTATCACATTGCTGTTTGTGGGAGCTTGCTGTGCGCAAATTGGCTGCCGCGTTTCCCACATTACAACAGTGACTACACTTCAAAAAGTACTTCATTGGCTGTGAAGTGCTTTGAGACGTCTGGTGGTCGTGAAAGGCGCTGCTAGAAATGTAAGTCTTTCTTTTAAGTCTTTCAGCTAGCCCCGAATCTGCTGCACGCTGCTGGAACCTTTGCCAGCCACCAGAGGGCAGCATTGTCTGTCTTTTTACTGTATACTGAAGACGTTCACATTTTTAATTGATCAAAGTTCGTCCAAAATACTTTATTTTTACTTTTTTTTTTCAGAGGGTCATGAGCAATTGCAGCTGAGCAGCCGGTCTGCTCCCAGGCTGCGTGGGAATCGATCTCTAATTTTCCCTCCCCTCCGCCAGGGGAAGCGCTCAGAATCACGAATCGTACAGCGCGGAAGGAGGCCATTCGGCCCATCGCGCCAATTAGTCCCACCACCACCCCCCCCCCAACCCCTGCTCCTTCCCCACAGCCCTTTTCAAGCGATTATCCAAATTCCCCCTTTTGAAAGTCACTATTGAATCTGCTTCCACTGCCCTTTCAGGCAGGCGCGTTCCCGATCACGACGACTCGCTGCGATTGGCGGAAAGGGGTTGGCGCTCAGAGACGAGCAAGGACCAGAAGTAACGCCGCGCGGCTCCAGGCCGACAGAAGGCCAGGCTGGCGAATGAGGGTACAACCGTCAGGAAAGAACGAACAGGCTGTGGGGGCTCCTTTTCTCTAGAAAAGAGAAGGCTGAGGGAGTGACCTGATGGAGGTCTTTAACATTATGAAGGGGTTCGATAGAGAAGATGTTTCCACTTGTGGGGGGCGACCAAAACTAGGAACCATAAATATAAGACGGTCACTAATAAATCCAATCGGGAATTCAGGAGAAACTTCTTTACCCAGAGAGTGGTGAGAATGTGGAACTCGCTACCACAGGGAGTGGTTGAGGCGAATAGCATCGATGCATTTAAGGGGAAGCTGGATAAACATATGAGGGAGAAAGGAATAGAAGGGCATGCTGATAGGGTTAGCTGAGGCTCGTGTGGAGCATAAACACCAGCATCAACCAGTTTTTAAAAATTCTTTCATGGGATGTGGGCGTCGCTGGCAAGGCCAGCATTTATTGCCCATCCCGAATTGCCCCTTGAGAAGGTGGTGGTGAGCCACCATTTCGGAGGGCAGTTAAGAGTCAACCACATTGCTGTGGGTCTGGAGTCACATATAGGCCAGACCGGGTAAAGGCAGCAGATTTCCTTCCCTAAAGGACTTCAGTGAACCAGATGGGTTTTTACGACAATCCTGGTAATTTCATGGTCACCATTACTGATACGAGCTTTTCATTCCAGATTTTGATTTAATTAACTGAATTTAAATTCCCCAGCTGCCGTGGTGGGATTTGAACTCACGTCTCTAGCTTACTAGTCCAGTAGCATAATGCTACCGTTCCCCTAGACGAATGGCCTGTTTCTGTGCTGCACATTCTCTGTAATTCTATCTCCAGGAGGCTTTGAGGAAGGGATGGCAGATAAGGTTCCCACCTCTGATTGGACGTATTCCTAGAGGCTTCGTCACATGACCTCCCACCGCCAACCGCCCCGCCCGGTCGAGCAGCCTTTCCCCTCCCCCATCCCCATCTCAAATATTTTTATAACTCATAAACAAAGTGCTCAAAAGGAAATGAAGAAAACACACAATTATTTTTTAATGCCCCCATATGACTTTTTTTCCTCTCTCTCCAGGGTTTCTTGAAACAGTGTCCGGGAGATTAATCTTTAATTCCTGGAGATTAAATGACAGGGCTAACAATATTGGTGCAAAGTGTCAGAGGCACAACCCAAGAGGTTTCAAGCGAGTAATTAATCTGTAAAATTAAAATAAAAACAGAGAGAAAAAGACAGACTTACATTTCTACAGCACCTTTCACAACCTCAGGACGTCCCAAAGCGCTTTACAGCCAATGAAGTTATTTTTGAAGTGTAGTCACTGTTGTAATGTAGGAAACGCGGCAGCCAATTTGCGCACAGCAAGCTCCCACAAACAGCAATGTGATAATGACCAGATCATCTGTTTTTGTGATGTTGGTTGAGGGATAAATATTGGCCCCAGGACACCGGGGAGAACTCCCCTGCTCTTCTTCGAAATAGTGGCCCTGGGATCTTTTACGTCCACCTGAGGGGCCAGATGAGGCCTCGGTTTAACGTCTCATCCGAAAGACGGCACCTCCGACAGTGCAGCGTTCCCTCAGCACTGCACTAGTCAGCCTAGATTTTGTGCTCAAGTCTCTGGAGTGGGACTTGAACCCACAACCTTCTGACCCAGAGGCGAGAGGCGCTGACACTGAGAAAACCCGTGTTGCGGTGGGTTAGACATTGGCTTTCCACCTGCTAGGATCCGGGTTGGAATCCAGCTCTGCCGTTTGAGGTGACGGTCTGTCGCGATGGGCTGGCTGTACGTGAAATGAGTTGGGCAGTCTCAGTCCAGATTTTCCAATCAACCTCGTTAAAATACTACCAATTCCAAAATCTGGATCTGGAGAGTGTTCCAGACCCTTCGCACCTTCTGGTGGGTGAGAACAACATACATAGATAAAAGAGGAAACACACCTCTGTGAAGTGTCCTCGAGGCTGATAATGAAGTGACAAACTCACGACTGACCTGGGATACTTACTGTGGCTTTTGGTGCCCGCTTCAGCAGGTTCCCGAGCGCCATCGGTTCTGAATCTTCTAGGTTGCACAGGATCTAATTGTCATCTCACAACACAAACCCCTAAAGACATCCTTGAGTTACACCGGCAGCAAGTCCACTGCCTGGATTTTATCGAGGCCCGTTTCCTTCCTCCCCGAACGACACAGCGTCTCCTGGACGACAGAGCAGGCGGGTGGCCTGGGCTCTTTGCTATTCCATATTCCCTGGCAAGGTGGGCCATCTGCTCCCCACACCTCCGCCAATATCCTTCCCCAACCGGCCGCTGGGGGCACGACAGCAGCTTGAGGAGATTATCCCCTTCTGCCCCTTAGGGAACCCTTTCTCCACCCCCCCCCCCCACCCCCCGAGATTCATACTAATGCAGAAAAGCCTCTCCTCCTCTCTTCCCATGGGTATGGAACTTCCCCCCCCCCATGGGATACATAGATCTGCCCATCCTTTGGAAAATTGTGGCTTGATTCACAGGTTCAATATCTTTTGTACAGATGTACAGAATCTCAGCAGAACCTGCAGGCATTGGTGGAGTCACTCGGCAGTGTGTTAAACAAGCATTCCACATTTATGATGGAAACTGTCTATGTAAGCGTGTCACGCTGTAGTTACACCCTCTCACCAGTGGTGGCACTGTAGCGCCTCAGTTTTGCGTCTCTCGGCTCCTCAGCCTGTACTGCAGAGAAGCCCAGGCCACCCCCGCAAGCTCCACCTGAAGAATATATTTGGATCTTGACACCCCGTTTACAATATCACGGGAGATCAACAAAAAAAAGGTATGAAAAATCTTATTTCTTGCGCAAAACTCCTGTCAACTTCTCCCATTATAAATTCCAGTGTCCACATTTATAATGGAAACTGCCTATGTCAACTTGTCACGCTGCAGTTACACCCTCCCACCAGTGGCGGCGCCGCAGCGCCTCCGTTTTGCGTCTCTCGGCCGGCACTCTCGCCGTTGCAACCAACTCCACCTCTCTGCGTCTCAAACCCCCCGTAAGGTTTGCGATCAAAAAAAGAAGGGGCTTTGAAACGGAGCCTAAATTACACCTGTTAACCTCTGACCTCTAACCCCCCCCCCCCCCCCCGCTTCACCTGAAGACGACGCTCGGTGACCTTGTGCGGAGACCGACCAGCTTGACGAAAAATCTGCCTCCCGATTATATCAAAACACGGCGTAAGTGAAGAATAATATATTTCAGATACAATAAGTTAATACAAACAGTAGCAATATGTAAATTCAGGAATAATAAATACAATAGTCCAATGTATAAACATAATTTTTTACATGCAATCCATAAAACTTAGTGAAATAATTTATATATTTTATATATTTACAAACATATCGATAACACCAAATAAAGGGGGCGGGGATGAGGTGGGGAAGAAAGCCGAGGTGTCACATTCTTCCAGTCCGATTGATCAAGGTGCAAACGCACGAGGTGTCGATGCGTATCCAGCGCCAACCCTTCCGCTTCTGGGCGTCCGCCGTGAGCGCCCGCACGTACGACTGCTTGGTCTTACACTCGGAGATCCAGTGCTTTTTGTCGACGCCCCGGCAGCCCCCCTGGGCGGTGGTGGAGACCGCGTCGCAGCGCGTCTCGTAAAAGTACTGGCGGAGGGGCCCGGTGGGGGTGGCCACGTCGGTCAGGACGGCCACCATCTTGCCGTGGATGTCCACCGCCTCCTGCCGGTCCGTCACCCAGCTGCTGACGCTGTCGCAGACCGAGAGGTCCCCCCTGCGGGCGGGATCGACCCCGCTGGCCCCCGACTGCCTCTTGACCCGCGCGGTCCGGTTGGCCAGCTCGGTCTGGCTCAGCGACTCCTCCATGATGAACAGCAGAGGGGGGACGACCGGGGGCTGGGCCGCCAGGGTCACCCGCGGAGAATAAAAGTCCCACTCCTTCCCCGAGACCTCGGCGCCCAGACCCTGGACGTCGGGGACCGCGTCGTCGAGCAGGGAGTCGCCATTGGCCGCCTCGTCCACCGGCTCACTCTCGTTGAGTCGAGTCTGCCGCACCAGCACATCCCGCGGAGATCTGTGGCCTTGGGGTGCGGTGTTTGATTGCAAAGGAGCAGCCCTGATGCTTCCGAGATTCAAAATGACCATGGCGCAAAGGAGGGTGATCATTACTCTGCTCACCTCACAGACCTGCGGAGAGAGAACAGGACCCGGGATTTAGACATTGAATGATGTCAGGAGGCAGTAAAATTATGAGGACTAGGCTTGTATTCCCTCGAGTATCGAAGATTTTGGTCGGAAGAATAGGGAGGTCACTGATCACTTGGAGGGTGCGAGTCTGGGTGGGGTAGAGGAACAAAGGGATCTGGGAGTACAAATACACAAATCACTAAAAGTTGAGACACAGGTTAGCAAGGCCATAAAAAAAAAACAAGCACTAGGGTTTGTTTCTAGAGGGATAGAATTGAAAAGTAGAGAAGTTATGCTAAACCTGTATGGAACCTTGGTGAGGCCACACTTGGAGACTGCGTACAGTTCTGGTCGCCATATTATAAAAAGGATATAGAGGCACTGGAGAGGGTGCAGAGAAGATTTACAAGGATGATACCAGAAATGTGAGGGTCTACATATCAGGAAAGGATGAACAGGCTGGGTCTCTTTTCTCTTGAAAAAAGAAGGCTGAGGGGTGACCTAATAGAGGTCTTTAAAATTAGGAAAAATTTTGATAGAGTAGACACAGAGAGAGTGTTTCCACTTGTGGGGAAGAGCAAAACTCGAGGCCATCAATATAAGATAGTCACCAAGAAATCCAATAGGGAATTCAGAAGAAACTTCTTTACCCGGAGAGTGGTGAGAATGTGGAACTCGCTACCACAGGGAGTGGTTGAAGTGAATAGTATCGATGCATTTAAGGGGAGGCTGGACAAGCACATGAGGGATAAGGGAATAGCGGGTTATGCTGATACATTTAGATGAGGAAAGACGGGAGGAGGCTCGAGTGGAGCATAAATGCCGGTATGGACTGGTTGGGCCGAATGGCCTCTTTCTGTGCCGTATATCCGATGTAAGAGGTGATCTAATTGAGGTGTTTAAGATGATTAAAGGAGTTGATAGGGTAGATGGAGAGAAACTATTTCCTCTGGTGGGGGGAGTCCAGAACAAGGGGGCATAACCTTAAAATTAGAGCCAGGCCGTTCAGGGGTGATGTCAGGAAGCACTTCTTCACACACAGGACAGTGGAAATCTGGAACTCTCTCCCCCAAAAAGCTGTTGAGGCTGGGGGGGTCAATTGAAAATTTCAAAACTGAGATTGATAGACTTTTGTTAGGCAAGGGTATTAAGGGTTACGGAACCAAGGCGGGGAGATGGAGTTAAGATACAGATCAGCCGTGATCTAACTGAATGGTGGAACAGGCTCGAGGGGCCGAATGGCCTCTTCCTGCTCCTATGGGTGTGCTGCAGCTCTTTAACGCTTCAGTTACTCTGCAGTTAAACCCGACGCCAGCCCTTCGGAGAAACAGAAGTGGGCAGCAATCAGTTAAGCGAGTCACTAACTGGTGGAAATCTTTTTGTGATTTTGCCCTTTTGAATGTTTCTATTAGTTTCTCTATTGGATTCGAGTGGGACCTTTGTGAGTCTCAGTTCTGAGACAGGAGCACAGGCCGAGACTCCCAGTGCAGTGCCGAGGGAGTGCTGCACTGTCGGAGGTGCCGCCTTTCGGGTGAGACGTTAAACCGAGGCCCCGTCTGCTCTCACTACCCTCTGGTTAAGCTTTGTGCGTGGATACTTAAATAACTCGTGCTCAGCTCCGACTGCCAGTGAAACTTCGAATGGGACGGTCAGATTTTTTTTTGACATTAGAAATTTAAAGACTTTAAAGAAATTCACAGACTCTATTATATCTCTCACGATCCAATTCGCGGCCACAGTGTTTGTGGGACAGGCCCCTTGCATGAGATGTCACCTCGTTGCACACTAACACTAAGTTCATTATTATCCTCTCCCCAAAACTAGGGGCCATAAATATTAAAAGAAAAGAAAGACTTGCATTTCTATAGCGCCTTTCACGACCACCGGATGTCCCAAAGCGCTTTACAGCCAATTAAGCACTTTTTGAAGTGTAGTCACTGTTGTAATGTAGGAAACGCGGCCAAATTGAGCACAGCAAGCTCCCACAAACAGCAATGTGATAATGACCAGATCATCTGTTTTTGTGATGTGGGTTGAGGGATAAATATTGGCCCCAGGACACCGGGGATAACTCTCCCCTGCTCTTCTTCAAAATAGTGGCCATGGGATCTTTTACGTCCACCTGAGGGGGCAGACGGGGCCTCGGTTTAACATCTCATCTGAAAGACGGCACCTCCGACAGTGCAGCACTCCCTCGGAGTGTCAGCCTAGATTTTTGTCCTCGAGTCTCTGGAGTGGAGAATTGAACCCACAACCTTCTGACTCAGAGACTCAGTGCCCCCTGAGCCACAGCTAACACTAATAAATAGAAAATAGACACCAATAAATCCGATGGGGAATTCAGGAGAAACTTCTTTACCCAGAGAGTGGTGAGAATGCGGAACTCGCTACCACAGGGAGTGGTTGAGATGAATAGCAATAGATACATTTAAGGGGAAGCTGGATAAACACATGAGGGAGAAAGGAACAGAAGGAGATGCTGATGGGGTGAGATGAAGAAGGGTGGGAGGAGGCTCGTGTGGAGCATAAACACCGGCACGGACCAGTTGGGCCGAATGGCCTGTTTTTGTGCTGTGAATTCTATGTAATTCCCCTCCTTAGCCCAGGGGTGCTCAGCCCAGTTACAGAAGCTCCATCGCTCCCTGACTGAGATCCTCTAACTAGGGACAGGCCAGGGACCGCACCTGCGATAAACCTCTTTACTATAATTTAATTTATTATCATTTCCGACATTACAACAGTGACGACACTTCAAAAAGTACTTCATTGGCTGTAAAGCGCTTTGGGACGTCGTGTGTGCGTGAAAGGCGCTATAGAAATGCGAGTCTTTCTTTGTTATAAAGGTTCTCGGACTCGTGCTAAGCGAGCGGACTGGAGAATGGCCGACTCTCGGTGAGGGAGAGACTGGTTCTCTGTGTGTCCTGGGGAGCTGTTTTTTTTTGTGCCACAGGTCCCAGCGGGCACTGGATCGAGACACAATCTCACAACAACTGCCAGCGCGCAAGAGAGACTTTCAGCTCCCCATCCGTTCGGGCCAAACCTGGAGGTGAAAGGTCAGTGTTAAACCCACAGGGTGGTCGACCCCCCCCAAACAACAAAATGCAAATTTGTGAAGTAAAATTAATAAAAAACACAACAAAATCTCCCCCCACACCCCGAGCCAGTTCCCGAGGTGTTAAGAGTTTTAAAACCCGCCTTTATTCATTTACTGTGTGTGTTACCGTGGAAACGAGATTTTGCAGCCAGTCACTAATCTGCTGAACTACATTTTCTCACCGAATTCCGGTAACGCTTCTGCCCAGCGCTGTTTGTGGCTGGTCCACAGAAAGGTTAAACTCTCGGGCAACAAGTGGGGAATTCAAGCAATGACTCTCCAGCCGAACCCTGTCGCCATTAGGAACAGGAGGAGGCCATTCAGCCCCTCGGGCCTGCTCCGCCATTCCGTTAGATCACGGCCGATCTGCACCTCAACCCCATTTACCCGCCATTGCTCCGTGTCCCTCGATACCCTCACCTGACAGAAAAAATCTAGTGACCTCAGTCTTGAAAGCTTCAATTCTCCCCCAGTATCCACAGCCTTTTGAGGGGTGGGGGGGAGTTCCAGGTTTCCACTGCCCTTTGTGTGAAAATGTGCTTTCTGATTTCACTCATAGAAACATAGAATCTAGGAGCAGGAGTAGGCCATTCGGCCCGTCGAGCCTGCTCCACCATTCAATACGATCATGGCTGATCATCCAAATCCAGTACCCTGTCCCTGCTTTAATCCCCACAGTACACATATCCCACCCTACCCCCGTAACCCCACGTATTTAATTCCCCCTAACATATCCCATCCTATCCCCATAACCCCACATATTTAATCCCCCCCTAACACTAAGGGTCAATTTATCATAGCCAAATCAGCCTAACCCGCACATTTTTGGACTGTGGGAGGAAACCGGAGCACCCGGAGGAAACCCACGCAGACACGGGGAGAATGTGCAAACTCCACACAGACAGTCACCCGAGGTCAGATTCGAACCCGGGTCCCTGGCGCTGTGAGGCAACAGTGCTAACCACTATGCCACCGTGTTGCCCTAGGTCTAATTTTAAGGTTTTGTTCCCTCGTTCTTGATTTCCCCAGAGCAAATATTTTCTCTGTATCTCTATTTTCACGACCACCGGATGTCCCAAAGCGCTTTACAGCCAATGAAGTACTTTTTGAAGTGGAGTCACTGTTGTAATGTGGGAAACACGGCAGCCAATTTGCGCACAGCAAGCTCCCACCAACAGCAATGTGATAATGACCAGATCATCAGTTTTTTGTTATGTTGATTGAGGGATAAATGTTGGCCCAGGACACCGGGGAGAACTCCCCTGCTCTTCTTCGAAATAATGGCTGTGGCTTCTTTTACGTCCACCCGAGAGAGCAGACGGGGCCTCGATTTAACATCTCATCCAGAAGTGCAACACCTCTGACAGTGCAGCACTCCCTCAGCACTGCACTGGGAGCGTCAGCCTAGATTATGTGCTCAAGTCTCTGGAGCGGGACTTGAACCAACAGAGGACACCGGCGAGGACCCTGTCTGCACTAATATTCTATTCGCTCAGCAAGAAAGAGTTGTCTTGGGGTGGGGGGGGGTGGAGGGGGTGGGGGGGGGTGCACTGACTATCCAACCCTCACTAACCCCGGCAGTGGTGCCATGGGAGACAATCCGTCCCTGGGGTGGTTCGTTCCATGTGCTGTCGACCCCTGCACTAAGTCTCGTCTTGACTGGCAGCCTCCCTGGTGAGTGTGTTACATCGAAATTACAGCACAGAAACAGGCCATTCGGCCCAACTGGTCCGTGCCGGTGTTTATGCTCCACACGAGCCTCCTCCCACCTCTCTTCATCTCACCCTATCAGCATAACCTTCTATTCCTTGCTCCCTCATGTGTTTATCCAGCTTCCTCTTAAATGCATCCACACTATTCGCCTCAACCACTCCCTGTGGCAGCGAGTTCCACATTCTCACCACTCTCTGGGTAAAGAAGTTTCTCCTGAATTCCCTATTGGATTTATTAGTGACTATCTTATATTGATGGCCGCAAGTTCTGGTCTCCCCCACAAGTGGAAACGTCTTTCTTCGTGTTATTCTCTGCAGTTATTCCCCCGAAGGGGAATCACACATTCAGTGTGACAAGCTATGGAGAAACGGCAGGCTTCCTTTGAGGGAAAAATGCTCCGAATTCCAAAGTTATTTACAGGTCGTTAGTCAAAGCTCAGCGGAGTTAACTCCTGCTCAAGTGGTAGCAAGTCTCTGTCTGCACTAACGTTTCATTCAATCAAGACCATCGCGCTGCAGCGAAAGGAAGACGTCAGTCTTGCACAACTGATTCTCGCTGCGATCACGCCGGGGACCGAGTTATGAGGAGAGAAAGGACGAACCTGCATTGCTATAGCGCCTTTCACGACCTCAGGACGTCCCAAAGCGCTTCACAGCCAGTGAAGCACTTTTTGAGGAGTTGTAATGTAGGAAGTATGGGTTACAATTGGCGCACAGCAAGCTCCCACAAACAGCAGCGAGATAATGACCAGGTCATCTGCTTTAGTGATGTTGGTTGAGGGATGATGCGGAGATGCCGGTGCTGGACGGGGGTGGACAAAAGTGAGAAGTCGCACAACACCAGGTTATAGTCCAACAGCTTTATTTGAAATCACAAGCTTTCGGAGCTCTGCCCCTTCGTCAGGTGAAGTGAAGAGATGCATATAGGCACAGCATATATAGTCAGAGAACACTGCCAGGTGATTACAGTTAATCTTTCCAACTGCCCTTTATCACACCTCGGCAGAGAGATAATCACGGCAATCAAAGGAGTGGATGGTGTCCAACCAGGTCAGTCAGGAAAACATTACATCAAAGAGGGATAAATATTGGCCCCAGGACACCGGCAATGTTCCCTCTACGCTGCACGGCCTCTCACCGGCTTTTCCATTGCAAACACCGCGCGTGCGCAGAAATTTAAAGGGACCGCGCAGAAATTTAAAGGGACCACGCAGTAAAAGAAACAGGCCGCGCAGAACAAAGCGCCGCTCACAGGGAATATGGGAGACCGGGGATAATTCCCCTGCTCCCCTTCGAAACAGTGTCACGGGATCTTTCACGTCCACCTGAGAGGGCAGACGGGGCCTCGGTTTAACGTCTCATCCGAAAGACGGCGCCTCCGACGGTGTGTGAGTGAGTGATTGTGTGTGTTTGTGCGTGAGCGTGAGTATGTGAGTGGGCAGGATCGGGCTTGTCCCATCCCCTCCCCTCCCACCCAAGTTCAAACAGCCCGTCCAACGCTCACTGCCTCGACTCACACCTGACGGAAGGCCACTTGGACGAGGTACCGAAGGGCTGCGGAACTGCTCCCAGCGCAAGTGTCGGCATTCCGGGAGAGGAGCCACCGAAAATGACAGCAGCCACATCAATCCGCAGTCATCTCCCAGCGACAGGGAGCATTTCCAAGCTCTCGTTCAGACACACACTGGGTCCCTGGCATGTTTAATTCCCTCTCACTGCCACTCCCCACTTCCAATACAGATTTGAACAAAATGCCCAGGGACAGGGTTAAACAAAACACCATTCGCATTACGTAACTGTGCAAAACACCAGGGACTGTTGGAACTACACCTTCCCCAGGACACGCAAGTAAAATGGCTTTTACTAAAAGAGGGACTCCGCAGAAAGGGAGAATCAAAAACTGCAGAGTGCTCAGTTCCTCTCTGATTCCACCTCCACTTTGCACAGTTTGTGGCTGGCATTTGTTTTGTTTCTGGCTTGAGAAGTGCACAAGATCAGGTGCAAAGCCCTGTGAAGGGGTTTGGAAAGTCCTCCGCTGATTGAAATGCAGCTTGGCCTGCAGGACCTGAGCCTCCCCACCAGGTGGCAGCGGCGCCCACACGAACCGCACAGTCGCTTGGCAAACTCTCGAGGACTTCGACGTTCCGACGTTCCCGTCAAACCGCGCGCGAGGCAGCGCTCTGGCGGTCCCGGGCAGGCCGCTCGGCGGCTTTTAAATAGAACAAAAAAAAACCCTCGCATGCACGGAAATCCGAATGGGCCGCGCACCCAAAAGAAAATGAGAAACATAGAAAATTAGGAGCAGGAGTAGGCCATTCGGCCCTTCGAGCCTGCTCCGCCATTCAATATGATCATAGCTGATCCTCTATCTCAATACCATATTCCCGCTCTCTCCCCCTACCCCTTGATGCCTTTTGTGTCTAGAAATCTATCTATCTCCTTCTTAAATAGATTCAGTGACTTGGCCGCCACAGCCTTCTGTGGTAGAGAATTCCACAGGTTCACCACCCTCTGAGTGAAGAAATTTCTCCTCATCTCAGTCCTAAATGTCCGACGCCGTATCCTGAGACTGTGACCCCTCGTTCTAGACCCCCCCAGCCAGGGGAAACATCTTCCCTGCATCCAGTCTGTCTAGCCCTGTCAGAATTTTATATGTTTCAACGAGATCCCCTCTCATTCTTCTAAACTCTGGGGAATACAGGCCTAGTCGACCCAATCTCTCCTCATACGACAGTCCTGCCATCCCAGGAATCAGTCTGGTGAACCTTCGCTGCACTCCCTCCATGGCAAGTATATCCTTTCTTAGGTAAGGAGACCAAAACTGCAGACAGTACTCCAGGTGTGGTCTCACCAAGGCCCTCTACAATTTAGCGGATCAGTGCTTCGGATACGGTTTTCCCGTTTGGGCTCGTTCCTTCCCACCCCACTGGCCGTCAGGAATTTCTGCCTTGCAAGCCAGAAACTGCGCTTCCCCTCCCCTCCCGCCCACCCTCCGCGACAGAGCTGGAAGATACTGCGGGCGGTTTTCCAACATGTGCTGGTGGTTATCGGAACTCTTTCCACTTGAAGGATCACACAAGTTTTTTTTTTCTTGGAAGCTGCAGCGGGCTGGCATCTCCCGGGCGCCGCCCTTCAGCCAGGATGACGGCGTTGCCCTGGCAACGGTTCAGGGCTATGGCTTTTCCCCAGTGGGCCTGGCCTGGCCCGCCCCACATCTGGAACCAGACAGACGTGCGTGTAGAGTTGCTGAAGGCCGCGTGACGTCACCGGTGAGAACCTTCAATTATGGCAGGCCACCGACCGGGTTAAAAGCCGCTCGCCACTCCGCTGTTTGCTCGCGGTCCGCGCGCGGCAGGGCAGGAATCGGAGGGAGGTGGCGGGCGGGAGGAGTACAATCGCCGTTTGCTTCTTCACGCTCTCGGTGTCGGCCGTGGCTCAGCGGGCAGCGCCTCTCGCCTCCGAGTCAGAAGGTCGTGGGTTCGGGGTCCCTGCTCCAGAGACTGGAACACAAAATCCAAGGCTGACGCTCACCAGTGCGGTACTGAGGGAGCGCTACACTGTCGGAGGTGCCGTCTTTCGGACGAGACGTTAAACCGAGGCCCCGTCTGCTCTCTCAGGTGGACGTAAAAGATCCCACGGCCACTATTTCGAAGAAGAGCAGGCGAGTTCTCCCCGGTGTCCTGGGCCCAATATTTATCCCTCAACCAACATCACTAAAGTGAGAAGTCGCACAACACCAGGTTATAGTCCAACAGTTTTATTTGAAATCACAAGCTTTCGGAGCCGCTGCTCCTTCGTCACTTTTGTCCACCCCAGTCCAACACCGGCATCTCCGCATCAACATCACTAAAAACAGATGATCTGGTAATCATCACATTGCTGTTTGTGGGAGCTTGCTGTGCGCAAATTGGCTGCCGCGTTTCCTACATTACAACAGTGACTCCACTTTTCGCCGATAATCCATTCCAAAAAATTAAATCAGCAGAAGTGTCCAATCTTCTGCACATTGTGATTGCACGCCCCTTCCTTCGATACATCCAGTTTTCTCAGCATGAATGTGGAACAGTGCTGGGAACAGTACGATGGAGACAGAGGTGGGGAGAGGGGTGGCGGAGGGCCCTGTCATTGCCCTTTATGGTCATTAGGGGGAGATGTTGAGCTGGGGATTGGGGCGTCACTTTGTCCCACAGCGGAATAAAGGGAGTGGACGAAACAGATTTGCACATTTATTAGAAAATCGTGTTGTTTCGGGGCCAGGAAGCTCACTCTAAAAAACCAGGGCGCCCCGGTGCAAAACCTGAAGGTTGGGTTCGAGTGTGGGATGAGTGCGTCAAATCTACTGGACAGTGCGGAACGGAAAAGGGCCCAATGAGCCCAGCCCGACGGATCGTGAGGCATCCGCACAGTCACGGAGTCTCCCTGATATACTCAGTCTCCTGATGGGGGAGGAGGGGATGGATTGGGGAGCAACTGCGGGGAAAACTGTGCAAAGTTTCTTCCCCACCAGACTCCACCCCGTGACCAATAAGAGGGCGTACTGTCCCTTTAAGGGTCAAGCGACAGTGAACGGTCGTAGTGAGAAGATGGGATTGTCAATGAAAGGAAACAGGAGTGTCCGAACTTACCTCCTTATATCAATATTTCTGAAGCTCCCTCTACACTGTCCCATCTAACACTCCCAGGGCAGGTACAGCACGGGTTAGATACAGAGTAAAGCTCCCTCTACACTGTCCCCATCAAACACTCCCAGGGCAGGTACAGCACGGGTTATATACAGAGTAAAGCTCCCTCTACACTGTCCCATCTAACACTCCCAGGGCAGGTACAGCACGGGTTAGATACAGAGTAAAGCTCCCTCTACACTGTCCCATCAAACACTCCCAGGCTGGTACAGCAATGGTTAGATACAGAGTAAAGCTCCCTCTACACTGTCCCATCAAACACTCCCAGGGCAGGTACAGCATGGGTTAGATACAGAGTAAAGCTCCCTCTACACTGTCCCATCAGACACTCCCAGGGCAGGTACAGCACGGGTAAGATACAGAGTAAAGCTCCCTCTACACTGTCCCATCAAATACTCGCAGGGCAGGTACAGCACGGGTTAGATACAGAGTAAAACTCCCTCTACACTGTCCCATCAAACACTCCCAGGGCAGGTACAGCACGGGTTAGATGCAGAGTAAAGCTCCTTCTACACTGTCCCAACAAACACTCCCAGGGCAGGAACAGCACGGGTTAGATACAGAGTAAAGCTCCCTCTACACTGTCCCATCAAACACTCCCAGGGCAGGCACAGCACGGGTTAGATACAGAGTAAAGCTCCCTCTACACTGTCCAATCAAACACTCCCAGGGCAGGTACAGCACGGGTTAGATACAGAGTAAAGCTCCCTCTACACTGTCCCATCAAACACTCCCAGGGCAGGTACAGCACGGGTTAGATACAGAGTAAAGCTCCCTCTACACTGTCCCATCAAACACTTCCAGGGCAGGTACAGCACGGGTTAGATACAGAGTAAAGCTCCCTCTACACTGTCCCATCAAACACTCCCAGGGCAGGTACAGCACGGGTTAGATACAGAGTAAAGCTCCCTCTACACTGTCCCATCAAACACTCCCAGGGCAGGTACAGCACGGGTTAGATACAGAGTAAAGCTCCCTCTACACTGTCCCAACAAACACTCCCAGGGCAGGTACCTTGCACCTGTCTTTACCAAGGAAGAAGATGCTGCCAAAGTCATAGTGAAAGAGGAGGTAGTTGAGATTCTGGATGGGATAAAAATTGATAAAGAGGAGGTACTAGAAAGGCTGGCTGTACTTAAAGTAGATAAGTCACCAGGACCGGATGGGATGCATCCTAGGATGCTGAGGGAAGTAAATGTGGAAATTGCGGAGGTACTGGCCATAATCTTCCAATTCTCCTTGGATACGGGGGTGGTGCCAGAGGACTGGAGAATTGCAAATGATACACCCTTGTTCAAAAAAAGGTGTAAGGATAAACCCAGCAACTACAGGCCAGTCAGTTTAACCTCGGTAGTGGGGAAGCTTTTAGAAACAATAATCAGGGACAAAATTAACAGTCACTTGGACAAGTGTGGATTAATTAAGGAAAGCCAGCACGGATTTTTTAAAGGCAAATTGTGTTTAATTAACTTGATTGAGTTTTTTGATGAGGTAACAGAGGGTTGATGAGGGCAGTGCGGTTGACGTAGTGTACATGGACTTCCAAAAGGCGTTTGATAAAGTGCCACATAATAGGCTTGCCAGCAAAGTTGAAGCCCATGGAAGAAAAGGGACAGTGGCAGCATGGATACAGAATTGGCTAAGTGACAGAAAACAGAGAGTAGTGGTGAACGGTTGTTTTTCGGACTGGAGGAAGGTATACAGTGGGGTTCCCCAGGGGTCGGTTCTAGGACCACGGCTTTCTTGATATGTATTAATGACCTAGATTTGAGTGTACAGGGCACAATTTCAAAATTTGCAGATGACACAAAACTTGGAAGTATAGTGAACAGTGAGGAGGATAGTGATAGACTTCAAGAGGACAGAGACAGGCTGGTGAAATGGGCGGACATGTGGCAGATGAAATTTTACGCAGAAAAGTGCGAAGTGATACCTTTTGGTAGGAAGAACGAGGAGAGGCAATATAAACTAAAGGGTACAATTCTAAAGGGGGTGCATGAACAGAGAGACCTGGGGTATATGTGAACAAATCGTGAAGGTGGCAGGGCAGGTTGAGAAACCGATTAAAAAAGCATACAGGATCCTGGGCTTCATAAATAAGATCATAAGAACATAAGAAATAGGAGCAGGAGTAGGCCATTCGGCCCTTCAAGCCTGCTCCGCCATTCAATGAGATCATAGCTGATCTTCTGCCTCAACTCCATTCACCGGCCCTATCACCATATCCCTCGATGCCCTGACTAGTCAGAAATCTATTGACTTCTGATTTGAATATATCCAATGACTGAGCCTCCACAGCCCTCTGGGGTAGAGAATTCCAAAGATTCACCACCCTCTGTGTGAAGAAATTTCTTCTCATCTCAGTCCTGAATGGCCTACCCTTTATCCTGAGGCTGAGGCCCCTGGTTCTAGACTCCCCAGCCAAGGGAAACATTCTCCCAGCATCCACCCTATCAAGCCCTGTAATAATTTTGTATGCTTCAATGAGATCCCCTCTCATTCTTCTGAATTCAAGAGAATACAGGCCTAGTTTACTCAATCTCTTCTCATACGACAGACCCGCCATCCCAGGAATCAATCTCGTGAACCTTCGTTGCACTCCCTCTATGACAAGTATATCCTTCCTTAGGTAAGGAGACCAAAATTATACACAGTACTCCAGGTGTGGTCTCACCAAGGCCCTATATAATTGGAGTAAGACTTCTTTATTCCTGTCCTCAAATCCACTTGTAATGAAGGCCAGCATACCATTTGCCTTCCTAATGGCTTGCTGCACCTGCACATTCACTTTCAGTGACTCATGTACAAGGACACCCAGGTCCCTTTGAGCATCTGCATTCCCCAATCTTTCACCATTTAGGAAATACTCTGCCTTTCTGTTTTTTCTACGAAAGTGGATAACTTCACATTTATCCACATATTCAATCTGCCATGTTCTCGCCCACTCACTGAGCCTGTCGAGATCCCCTTGAAGCCTCTTCACATCCTCTTCACAATTGACACTGCCACCTAGCTTTGTATCATCAGCAAATTTGGAAATGTTACATTTAGTCCCCTCATCCAAATCATTGATATAGATTGTGAATAGCTGGGGCCCAAGCACCGATCCTTGCGGTACCCCACTAGTCACAGCCTGCCATCCTGAAAAAGACCCGTTTATCCCTACTCTTTGTTTTCTGTCTGTTAACCAATTCTCAATCCATGCTAGTATATTACCCCCAATTCCATGTGCCCTAATTTTGTTCACCAACCTCTTGTGTGGGACCTTATCGAAAGCCTTCTGAAAATCCAAATACACCACATCTACCGGTTCCCCTTTGTCTACTCCACTAGTTACATCCTCAAAGAACTCCAATAGGTTTGTCAAACAGGATTTCCCTTTCATAAATCCATGTTGACTCTGCCCAGTCTTACTATTAGTTTCTAAGTGCCCAGTTATTGCATCCTTTATACTAGATTCCAGCATTTTCCCAACTACTGATGTGAGGCTAACAGATCTGTTTTCTCTCTCCCTCCTTTCTTAAATAGCGGGGTTACATTTGCTATCCTCCAATCTGCAGGAACCGTTCCAGAATCTATAGAATTTTGGAAGATGACAACCAATGCATCCACTATCCCAATGGCCACCTCTTTCAAAACCCTAGGATGTAGGTCATCCGGTCCTTGGGATTTATTGACTTTTAGTCCCATTAATTTTGCTAGTACTGTTTTTTTACTAATAATGGCCCAGATATTCCGATCCCTACGGGTGTGTACGCGCTGTGTACCCACCCGTAGGGACATCGGAAATGCCGGTTTCAGGCATGCACAGCGCATGCACTGGAAACCGGCATTTCCAATCTGTCAAGAATGGTCTTGACAGAGCCTCCGGCTGCCCTGGAGAAGGTCCTCGGCGGGCGGATAGTTCCGCTTTTAGGAGACCCTCCGCCCGCAGAAAACACTTACAATTCTTACGCCTGGTAAAAGCAGATGTAAGGCCTGCTTTTACCAGAATAAGAGTTCAAAAAAGTTTAAAAAAAAAAAAATTCACTGATTTATAATTTAAAAACTTTAAAAAAAAGGTAAGTTTATTTTTAGCCCCGTAAAATACTTTAACTATTTTTTTCAAAATTTTTATTTTTGTTTAAAATACTTAATTTATTGTAATTTCAAGTCATTTTAAAAATGTGATTTTTTAAAAAAAAAATGTATTTAAAGTTTTACTGTGTTTTTGGGGGTGATCTCCATTCATATATTTGACAGGTCTTCCTGTCAAGTGTATGAAGGGAGATTCCCTTCTTTGATTGGCTCCTCATTGCACACGTGATCCCAGGGACGCTTGCGAACTACATGCGCCTCTGGGATACGTGGGCCCTGCACATTTCGAGTTTGGAGAGGCCCAGATCGGAAGTGTGTGCGTCCCGGGAGCCCTCAGGTAAGGGCGTAGATTTTTCATATCGCAGGCCTCCGCCCGTGGGAGGCCTGCGATCGGAAAATAAGGGCCTATAATTTCTTTAAGTTCCTCATTCTTGCCACACCCTTGGTTTTCTCGTATTTCTGGGGGGGGGGGGGGGATTTTGAGTCTTCCTCCGTGAAGACAGAAATAAAGTATTTATTTAATTTCTCTGCCATTTCCTCATTCCCCATTATAAATTCTCCATATAAATAGAGGCAAAGAGTACAAAAGCAAGGAAGTTATGATGAACTTTTATAAAACACTGGTTCGGCCTCAATTCTGGGCACCACACTTTAGGAAGGATGTGAAGGTTTTAGAGAGGGTGCAGAAAAGATTTACAAGAATGTTTCCAGGGATGAAGGACTTCAGTTACGTGGATAGACTGGAGAAGCTGGGGTTGTTCTCCTTAGAGCAGAGAAGGTTGAGAGAAGATTTGATAGAGGTGTTCAAAATCATGAGGGGGTCTAGATAAGAGTATAGAGAGAAACTGTTCCCATTGGCGGAAAGGTTGGTAACCAGAGGACACAGATTTAAGGTGATTGGCAGAAGAACCAAAGGCGACATGAGGAAAAACTTTTTTATACAGCGAGTGGTTAGGATCTGGAATGCACTGCCTGAGAGGGTGGTGGAAGCAGATTCAATCGTGGCTTTCAAAAGGGAAATGGATAAGTACCTGAAGGAAAAAGATTTGCCGGGCTACGGGGAAAGGGCGGAGGAGTGGGACTAGCTGAAAGTGCTCTTGCAGAGAGCTGGCACGGGCTCGACGGGCTGAATGGCCTCTTTCGGTGCTGAAACCATTCGATGATTCTATGCGATACAGAGTGAGGCTCGCTCAACACAGACCACAAGGGGGAGGTCAGTAACCCAATGAAACCTTGTACAATTGCTCCTGCATGATACTGACGCAACCATGATCTTGTCAATAAAGTGACCAAGAACCTTAAAATTAGAGCCAGGCCATTCATAGAAACATAGAAAAATAGGAGCAGGAGTCGGCCATTCGGCCCTTCGAGCCTGCTCCGCCATTCAATATGATCATGGCTGATCCTCTATCTCAATACCATATTCCCGCTCTCTCCCCATACCCCTTGATGCCTTTTGCATCTAGAAATCTATCTATCTCCTTCTTAAATATATTCAGTGACTTGGCCTCCACAGCCTTCTGTGGTAGAGAATTCCACAGGTTCACCACCCTCTGAGTGAAGAAATTTCTTCTCATCTCAGTCCTAAATGTCCTACCCCGTATCCTGAGACTGTGACCCCTCGTTGTAGACTCCCCCCTCCCGTATCCTGAGACTGTGACCCCTCGTTCTAGACTCCCCCCCACCAGCCCCCAGCAGGGGAAACATCCTCCCTGCATCCAGTCTGTCTAGCCCTGTCAGAATTTTATACGTTTCAATGAGGAGTGAAATCAAGAAGCACTTTTTCACGCAAAGGGTAGTGGAAATCTGGAACTCTCTCCCGCATAGAGGTCAACTGAAGCTTTCAAGACTGAGATCGATCGAGTTTTGTTGGGTAAGGATATCAAAGGATACGGATCAATGGCGGGGAATTGGAGCTGAGGTATGGATCAGCCTTGATCTAACAGAATGGCAGAACAGGCTCGAGGGGCTGCATGGCCTCCTCCTGTTCCTATGCATATTCCTTATCCACCAAGTCAGTGTGAATCTGCAAATAAACCGATCTCTCAAATTGATTCACAAATAAATGAAAGACTTGCATTTCTATAGCGCCTTTCATGGCCTCAGGACGTCCCAAAGCACTTTACAGTCAATGAAGTACTTTTTGAAGTGTAGTCACTGTTGTAATGTGGGAAACGCAGCAGCCAATTTGCGCACAGCAAGATCCCACAAACAGCAATGTGATAAATGACCAGATCATCTGTTTTTAGTGATGTTGCTTGAGGGATAAATGTTGGCCCCAGGACACCGGGGAGAACTCCCCCTGCTCTTCTTCGATATAGTGCCATGGGATCTTTTACGTCCACCTGAGAGGGCAGACGGTTTAACGTCTCATCCGAAAAACGGCACCTCCGACAGTGCGGCACCCCCGTACAGTTTTGGTCTCCTTATTTAAGGAAGGATATACAGTACTGGCATTGGAGGCAGTGCAGAGAAGGTTCACGAGGTTGATTCCTGGGATGAAGGGGTTGACGTATGACGAAAGGTTGAGCCTATACTCATTGGAGTTTAGAAGAATGAGAGGTGATCTTATTGAAACATATAAGATTTTGAGGGGGATTGACATGGTGGATGCTGCCCCTAGTGGGGGTATCTAGAAATAGGGGGCACAGTTACAGAATAAGGGGTCACCCATTTAAGACAGAGATGAGGAGGAATTTCTTCTCTCAGAGGGTCGTGAATCTTTGGAATTCTCTACCCCAGAGAGCTGTGGAGGCGGAGTCACTGAATATATTCAAGGCGGAGATTGACAGACGTTTGAACTACAAGGGAGTCAAGGGTTATGGGGAGAGAGCGGGAAAGTGGTGTTGAGGCCAAGATTGGGATCAGCCATGATCTTATTGAATGGCGGAGCAGGCTCAAAGTGTCAAATGGCCGACTCCTGCTCCTATTTCTTATGTTCTTATGACCTGCTGAGTATGTCCAGCATTTTCTGCTTTTATTTCAGTGGCCCCCAGGGAGATGGACACCACCGTGGGATAGAACCTCTCCTGATTGTCCCTGCATGCTCAGAACTTGCCCCGTGAAGAACCACCTCCAGCTCAGTCTGAATGATGTGCAGCCCTGGTACTCAACTGAGAGCCTTCTGTCTGACAGTGAGATGCCAGCCCATTGTCAAACACAACATCTGGGCTTGAAATAAAATACTTTAAAGAAAGAAGGAACTTTGCATTTATATAGCACCTTTCACTTCCTCAGGACGTCCCAAAGTGCTTTGCATTCAGTGAATTACTTTTGAAGTGTCATCATTATAGGCAAACGCAGCAGCCTATTTGCACATAGGAAGGTCCCACAAGCAGCAATGAGATAAATGACCTGTTAAGCTATCTTTGGTGGTGTTGATTGAGGGATGAATGTTGGCCAGAACACTGGAAGAACTCCCTTGATCATCTTCTTCAACCAGAAGGTTGTGGGATCATTGAGTGTGTCCGCTTCCACCGATGGAAGTGGTGGAAGTGGAGACACTCAATGTTTTCAAGGGGAGACTGGATAGGCACTTGAGAGAAATAAACTTGCAGGGCTACGGGGATAGAGCGGGGGAATGGGACTGACTCGATTGCTCTGCAGAGAGCCGGCACGGACTCGATGGGCCGAATGGCCTCCTTCTGTGCCGTTATGACTACCAATAGTCGTCATGATGCGGAGATGCCGGTGTTGGACTGGGGTGGACAAAATTGAGAGGTCGCACAACACCAGGTTATAGTCCACTACCCACCAGGTACATGGTACATACTCATGTGACTCGGCCAACGTTGTCTACCTCATACGTTGCAGGAAAGAATGCACCGCGGCATGGTACATCGGCGAGACCATGCAGACACTGAGACAACGTATGAACGAGCACCGCGCAACAATCGCCAGGCAGGATTGTTACCTCCCAGTCGGGGAACACTTCAGCAGTCAAGGACATTCAGCCTCGGATCTGCGGGTAAGCGTTCTCCAAGGCAACCTTAGAAACACACGACAACGCAAAATCATCGAGCAGAAACTGATAGCCAAGTTCCGCACTCATGAAGACGGTCTCAATCGGGATCTTGGGTTTATGTCACGATACATGACGTGATCCGGACTCGAGTCGTCGTTAGCTTGTTCACAGATGTGATTCCCAGTAAAAAAGTAAAAATTTTCCCAGTAAAAAAGTAAATTTTTTTTAAAGCTTTTCGTTTTACATACAGACGGCAGCTTTTGACACGTTGGAACCCCTGCGACTACACCTCATTGTCTCAGTTGTATCTTGCTATGTCTTTTGATGTGGTACCTTCCTGGCTGACTTAATTAACTTTATCACACCTCGGCAGATAGTCAGGATGATTTAATTTATTGGTCTGCAATTGTAAAGTACACATGCTTTTTTTTCCATCTATATATGCTCTGGCGATTCTGTATCCAATTTACTTCACCTGAGGAAGGAGCGACAGCTCCGAAAGCTTGTGATTTCAAATAAAACTGTTGGACTATAACCTGGTGTTGTGCGACTTCTCAATTTTGTCTACCAATAGTGCCAGAGAATCCGCGAGTTAGACAGGGTTCATTCGCAGCAGCTGCTAGTGAGTTATCGGTTGGCTCAATCCTTAGATGCCAGCTTGCTCAACTGGTACCAGCCTCAAGTCTGAGCCAGAAGGTTGTGGGTTCAAACACCTACTCAAGGAGTTGAGCTCGTAGTTTAGGCTCACAAATTCAGTGCAGTACTGAGAGATTGAGGTATGGTTGGATGAGACATTAAACCCTCTGGGTTCGGTGGATGTAAACGATCTCAAGGCACTATTTGAAGAAGAGCAGGGCAGTTCTTCTGGATCATTGGTCGACGGTTCTCCCTCAAACTTACACCACAGAAATCAAGACGTCCATTTCATTTGCTGCGATACCTTGCTGTGCGCAAAGAGAGCAAGACTTGCATTCATACAGCGCCTTTCACCACCTCAGGACGTCCCAAAGCGCTTTACAGCCAATGAAGTACTTTTTGAAGTGTAGTCACTGTCGTAATGTAGGAAATGCGGCAGCCAATTTTCGCACAGCAAGCTCCCACAAACAGCAATGAGATAAGGGCAACACGGTGGCATAGTGGTTAGCACTGGTGCCTCACAGCGCCAGGGACCCGGGTTCGAATCCGGCCTCGGGCGACTGTCTGTGTGGAGTTTGCACATTCTCCCCGTGTCTGCGTGGGTTTCCTCTGGGTGCTCCGGTTTCCTCCCACAGTCCAAAGATGTGCGGGTTAGGTTGATTTGGCTATGATAAATTGACCCTTAGTGTTAGGGGGGGATTAAATATGTGGGGTTACGGGGATAGGATGGGATATGTTAGGGGGAATTAAATACGTGGGGTTACGGGGATAGGGTGGGATATGTGTCGGTGCAGGCTCGATGGGCCGAGATGGCCTCTATCTGTACTGTGGGGATTCTGTGTGAGGAAAGCAGGGACAGGGTACTGGATTTGGATGATCAGCCATGATCGTATTGAATGGTGGAGCAGGCTCGATGGGCCGAATGGCCTACTCCTGCTCCTAGTTTCTATGTTTCTAAGTGACCAGATCGTCTGCTTTTCTGATGTTGGTTGAGGGATAAGCATTGGCCAGGAAACTGGGGAGAACTCCCCCCCCACCCCCCGCTCTTCTTCGCAATAGAGGCCGCGGGAATTTTTTACGTCCACCTGAGAGGGCAGACAGACGTGATGTTAAACTGAGGCTCCCGTCTGCTCTCTCAGGTGGACGTAAAAGATCCCACGGCCACTATTTCGAAGAAGAGCGGAGGGAGTTCTCCCCGGTGTCCTGGGGCCAATATTTATCCCTGAACCTACATCAGTAAAACAGAGTAACTGGCCATCTATCTTATTGCTGTCTGTGGGAGCTTGCTGTGCGCAAAATGGCTGCCGCGTTTCCTACCTTACAAGAGTGACTACACTTCAAAAAGTACTTCATTGGTTGAGTGTTCTTCTGGTTCTGGCAAATACAATGATTTAATCAGCTGATAGCCAACATGTTGTACACACACATAAGGAATTTATGGATCTCACCCCAGGCAGGAGACCCAACCAATTACAGTAACAGATCTCAACCTCTATACGTGAATCAGTAACACATCGTCCGCCAGGCAGTCCTCCCAGTTATAATGAGATTATTACATTTGTCGGTAAACCATCTGAGGCTTTTTATTACTTCTTCCCCATGGTGGAGGTCATAAAAAGATGACAACATCCATGAAGACACTACAGCGGTCACACCAGCCTAACAGTTGATGATGATTTACCGTGGGAGGCGACGGCGAGGGGGCTTGGAGAGAGAGAGAGAGAGAGAGAGAGGGTGTGCCTCTGCCGCGAGGAGCCAGCAGTTCAGCTGCACCTCTGCCGCGAGGGATTTCGAGGGGAAACGTTCCGAGAGAATTCCGGTGCCGCATTGGGGCCGTTGAGCCAGAGGGTTGAACGACTGTTTGGGATTTTTTGGCCAGAGATGGCAAGAAAGAACTTGCATTTCTATAGCGCCTTTCACGACCTCAGGACGTCCCAAAGCGCTTTACAGCCAATGAAGCAATTTTTGAAGTGTAGTCGCTGTTGTAATCTAGGGAAACACGGCAGCCAATCTGCGCACAGCAAGCTCCCACAGACAGCCATGTGATAATGACCAGATAAGCTGCTTTAGTGATGTTGATTGAGGGATGAATATTGGCCCAGGACACCGGGGAGAATTCCCCCTGCTCTTCTTTGTAATAATGCTGTGGGATCTTTTACACCCACCTGAGGGGGCAGACGGGACCTCGGTTTAACGTCTCATCCGAAAGACGGCACCTCTTGTATCATCCTTGTAAATCTTCCTTGCACCATCGCCCATGCCTCTCTGTCATTTTTGTAGCATGGAGGCCTGAATTGTGCACAGTATTCCAAGTGTGGTCTAACCAAGGTTTTAATATAATGGCCCAGATATGCGCTGAAAACCGGCATTTCCGATCCGTCAAGAAAGGTCTTGACAGATCCTCCGGCTGCCCTGGAGAAGGGCCTCTGCGGGCGGATAGTTCCGCTTTTTGGAGACCCTCCGCCCGCAGAAAACCCTTACAATTCTTACTCCTGGTAAAAGCCTGCTTTTACCAGGATAAGAGTTGAAAAAAGTTAAAGTTAAAAAAAAAAATTTCACCGATTTATCATTTAAAAATACTTTTTTAAAAAAAGGTAAGTTTATTTTTAGCCCCATAAAAAACTTTAATTATTTTTTTGAAAAAATTAAATTTTTGTTTAATTATTGTAATTTCAAGTCATTTTCAAAATGTGATTTAAAAAAAATGTATTTAAAGTTTTACTGTGTTTTGGGGTGATCTCCATTCATATATTTGACAGGTCTTCCTGTCAAGTGTATGAAGGGAGATTCCCTTCTTTGATTGGCTCCGCATGGCCCACGTGATCCCAGGGACGCTGCGAGCTGCCTGCGCCTCTGGGATACGTGGGCCCTGCGCACGTCAAGTTTGGTGAGGCCCAGGAGCGGAAGCGTGTGCGTCCCGGGAGCCCTCAGGTAAGGGCGTAGATTTGGAGGCCTGCGATTGGAAAATACAAGCCAATACTTAGACAGTCTGATTAATCTCTTGTGCCGATGCTCAGGGCAAGGCGGGGGACACAGGACATGCAGCCCTATTCCACATTGTATTATTCCGCTGCGAAGGTGGGTCCGTGTTTTAACACTGGCCTGTCGCTTTAAAGCCACAAGGTCGAATTGCTGTAAAGTGGCTCCTCCGAGATCGCAGAGGGGCTACTTACTGCCGCTGAGAGAAGCTCCCAATTGGCAACCACTTGTATGTCGATAGGTACAAACAGAGTGGGCCCGATTTTAACTCCGGTTTCCGCCAAAGTGGGGGGGGGGGGGGGGGGGCAGTTAAAATAAGGGCAGCGACTTACCCCTCCTCTGATCCCACTCCCTTCCGGCCGTGCCCCGGCATTAACCTACTCTTTTGAGCCGGCAAGCAGGAAGGCAGCGGGGGATCCTTCTTTAAATATGCAGATCGGGCCATGATGGCATCATCGGGACCCGACTGCAAGTTTGGTCGGAGGCCCGAGTTGGGGAAGCAGTGACAATTCCACCCCCCGCCCCCACCACAGGCCAAACCAGCCCGGAGGGGAGTTTGTGGGCCAGAATAGACCTAAGCAGGTAAGAAAGAAAGACTTGCATTTCTATAGCGCCTTTCACGACCACCGGACGTCTCAAAGTGCTTTACAGCCAATGAAGTACTTTTGAAGTGTAGTCACTGTTGTAATGTGGGAAACGCAGCAGCCAATTTGCGCACAGCAAGCTCCCACAAACAGCAATGTGATAAATGACCAGATCATCAGTTTTTATTATGTTGGTTGAGGGATAAATATTGGCCCCAGGACACCGGGGAGAACTCCCCCCCCTGCTCTTCTTTGTAATAATGCCATGGGATCTTTTACACCCACCTGAGAGGGCAGACGGGGGCCTCAGTTTAACATCTCACCCGAAAGACGGCATCTCTGACAGTGCAGCACTCACACAGCGCTACACTGGGCGTGTCAGACTGGATGGTGCGTTCAAGTCTCTTAGAATGGGACTTGAACCCACAACCTTCTGACTCGGAGAGGAGAAGTGCTACCAACTGAGCCATGTTCTGAACATGTATATAAGTGCACCGCAGGCTTACTGTTTGTAACGGGATGGGAAGAAAATAGTCACCCGAAACCAGACCTCCGCATTCTACAGTCCTGATCCCGATCGCATTGGCACCAGAGCAGGCCCAGGACTGACTATCCCATTACTGATTGTGCCCTTAGTGACACTGACTGCGCCAGTGTTGGTCGGACCTATAGCAGGACCCACAGTGTCTATAATAAGACAGACCCCGGGACGAACGATCACGTTACGTGACTGTGTCCGCAACAGGACCGACCCATCACTGACCGCGCAACTAGGGGGGCTGACCTAATGCCTGTGTAAATAGCCGGACAGCTGACCATCTATACTAGAACTGATCAATATTGCCACCTGGACCTCTTGTGTGTGGGAACGTAGATGCAGAGTTTACACTGCACAGGCGGGATGTTAGGAATGAATGGTATTCCATGAAATTGCTCCATCTGCTATTTTAACCGAGGTCTTAACGCTTTAAAAATAAAATAAATGGGTCAATGCATTTGTTATTCATTTGCACACAACACGATTTCAATCCCCCCTCACTCATTGCAACAGCGACCACACTTCAAATGTACTTCATTGGCTGTGAAGCGCTTTGGGACGTCCCGAGATCATGAACGGCGCTGTAGAAATGCAAGTCTTTCTTTTCTTCCATTCAACTTCTGCCGTCCGCCCGCACGGATTCTGCGCCTTGCCCACTGGCGCCCAGCGCAGTTTCTCGCCGCCTCTCTGCCAGACGCCCGCTTGCGGAAAAACCTTCACCACCAGCTGCAACCCGCAAACACCCTCTTCCGGGTTGAACCCAAACGTGGGGAGACAGCACAAAGCGCGCCGCGCGCGTCTAAGGAGCGCAGAAGGGGTTTGCTTCTGATCAGGTTCACATTATGGGACTGTAAACACGGAGGTGGGGCGAGCCGCTCAGTCAAGCCATCCTTATTAGTAATCGCGCGAGGCGGTAATGAAGCTCTATCCGGCCTGGTGTTTTCATTCTGTATGTACATCATCAGAAACAGATGCAATCGAATGAGGAAAGCCTGCTGACTCCAAGCAAGGGCTGCACTTGGAGCTTTACAGGTGTCAGCTGTGGCTCAGTGGGTAGCTCGCTCGCTCTCTCTCTCGCCTCCGAGTCAGAAGGTCGTGGGTTCAAGCTCCCACTCCAGAGACTTGAGCGACAAAATCCAGGCGGACACTTCACTGCGGTACTTTTAAACGTTCACTATGCGCTCCGGCACCTCGGACCCTTTCGGGACTCTCTCGATGCAGCGCAGTGTGCTGCCCTGTCGGAGGTGCCGTCTTTTGGATGAGATGTCCGAGCAGGGCGGGTTCTCCCTGGTGTCCTGGGGCCAATATTGGGAGGCCTGGGAGCTTGCTGTGCGCTAATTGGCTGCCGCGTTTCCTACATTACAACAGTGACTACACTTCAAAAAAAAAAATGTACTTCATTGGCTGGAAAGAGCTTTGGGACGTCTGATGGTTGTGAAAGGCGCTATATAAATGCACTTAAGTTTTCTTTCTATAGGTCATTCCATGTGCTACTTGAATGAATTGGCCGTAGGCTGAGTCACTGCACCCTCCAGTTCCCACATCAAGAGATTTAAAAAAATTTTCTCCCAATGATTTACACTCTTCTACTTTCCTCTCCTGAAGGCGCTCCTCACCCACGGGTTACTGTTATCATGTCGTGCCGAGCGAGTTCAAAGAGGCTGATCTACCACTGAGTGCATCGTAGCCGAGCCCAATCCTCACCTGACGCACGCACGTTAAAGCAGGGGTGGGTGGGGGGGGGGGGGGGGGAGTACGCTGGTTGAAATCCCAGCAGCCCCCAACCCCCCAGCCCACCACCACCTCTACCCAGAGATCAATTCACATGCCTCTTCATTTTGCCCTGCTCAGTTCAGCCACGCCACTCCATTCTAACAGGGCAAGGGAATGCACTATAAATGGTAGGACACTGAGAAGTGCAGAGGATCAGAGGAACCTTGGAGTGCATGTCCACATGAAGGTAGCGGGACAGGTAGATAAGGTGGTTAAGAAGGCATACAGGATACTTGCTTTTATTAGCCAAGATGTGGAGATGCCAGTGTTGGACTGGGGTGGACAAATGTGAGAAGTCGCACAACACCAGGTTATAGTCCAACAGCTTTATTTGAAATCACAAGCTTTCGGAGCGCTGCTCCTTCACCTGACGAAGGAGCAGCGCTCCGAAAGCTTGTGATTTCAAATAAAACTGTTGGACTATAACCTGGTGTTGTGCGACTTCTCACATTTATTAGCCGAGGCATAGAATATAAGAGCAGGGAGGTTATGCTTGAACTGTATAAAACACTAGTTAGGCCGCCCCTAGAATACTGCGTGCAGTTCTGGTCACCACATTACAGGAAGGATGTGATTGCACTGGAGAGGGTACAGAGGAGATTTACGAGGATGTTGCCTGGGCTGGAGAATTTTAGCTATGAGGAAAGATTGGATAGGCTGGGGTTGTTTTCTTTGGAACAGAGGAGGCTGAGGGGAGACCGAATTGAGGTGTATAAAATTATGAGGGGCCTAGATAGAGTGGATAGGAAGGACCCATTTCCCTTAGCAGAGAGGTCAATAACCAGGGGGCAGATTTAAAGTAATTGGTCGGATGTTTAGAGGGGAGTTGAGGAGAACTTTTTTCACCCAGAGGGTGGTGGGGGGTCTGGAACTCACTGCCTGAAAGGGGGGTAGAGGCAGAGACCCTCATCACATTTAAAAAGTACTTGGATATGCACTTGAAGTGCCGTAACCTACAGGGCTACGGACCAAGAGCTGGAAAGTGGGATTAGGCTGGATCTCTTTGTCGGCCGGCACGGACATGATGGGCCGAATGGCCCCCTTCTGTGCTGTAAATTTCGATGATTCTAGAGCAGGGCTTCACAGCTGGGTTGCTTCTGGTGCATCTGGTCCATTAGAGCCAGGCCACATGGTGCGCTAAGCCACAGAGCCAGCAAGGCGCCTGCAGTCAGTTCTGTTTGTGATTGCTGGAGAGTAAACATCTACACTTGATGACAGGGAGCTGGAAAGTTAAGAGCAGCCCGCGTCCGCACACATTGCTTCAATTCTGCAGCAGCCAATCCCGCTCGTCGTGCGAGAGCACTTGAGGAACTATTTCTGGAAAAATAAAAACGTACAGAAACTGCACAAAGTTGGAAAAAAAAAACCATAAACTTCCCACCTGCCCCGGGTCGGAGCACTAATCGAAAACAGGTTCCCCCCTTTTCGCTTTGTTCTGCGGGCAGCTTTTAACCGTCCGATTTGGCCCCCGGCACCTCATCCCCTTTCGGGAAACTCTCGCCGCAGTCAGATTCTCACGCTCCGCGAATGCCCGATGCCAAAGGGTGGGGTGCCTGGATCTGGTGGCCCGTCCCGGCATTCCTTTTCATGGGAATGGCGAGGCGGTCATTTTTAACCGCGGGCGACCGTCTACAGCCGGCAGTTAACTCCCCCCGTGGCTTCCCCGCCACCCACCCCTCCCCCCCACCAATCTCTGTAACCTCCTCCAGCCCGACAACCCTCCGCGATCTCTGCGCTCCTCCAATTCTGGCCTCTTGAGCATCCCCGGTTTTAACCATCGCACCACCACTGGCGGCCGTGCCTTCAGCTGCCTAGTGCCCCTAAGCTCTGGAATTACCCCCCTAAACCTCGCTGCCTCTCTCTCATCCTTTAAGACGCTCCTTAAAACCATTCCTCTTTGACCCAGCTTTTGGTCACCTGTCCCTAATATCTCCTTATGTGGCTCGCTGTCAATCTTTGCCTGATTGCGCTCCTGTGAAGCGCCCTGGGACGTTTTACTGCAATAAAGGCACTATATAAATACAAGTAGTTGTTGTTGTTAGCCATTTGTCATTCCAATACAGATGCCAATTACGAAGCCATTGCCCGTGACGTATTAGGCACTCTGGCTGCTTCAGGCAGATTTAGCTATTCCACCAGTAGTTCCCACCTCGTTAAGGTGCGATGACTTTGGTAATTAGCGCCAGATTGCAGCTTGTGCAGCACCTCATCTTTCGTTTAGGCACGCTACAGCCATCTGGATTCAACACTGAGTTCAACAATTTTAGATCATAACCCAGCCCCCATCACATTTATATTTTATTTTTTCATCCACCCTTTTATTTGCCCCCCCCCCTTTTTTTTTCCTCCAAGAAGCTGGCAGCTGTCCTTCATTCTGCCAGTGCATCTCACACTTCTTTTAGCCTCAACCTGTCACATTAACACCTCCTCTTGCCTTGATTGTCTCTCAATGTCTCTTAATCTCTCCTTTTATTCTTTCATCCCCTCCCCCCTTTCCCAGCTTTATCCTTGCTTTAAATCTATTTCATTTCCTGCTATTTCCAGTTCTGACGAAAGGTCTTCGACCTGAAACGTTAACTCTGTTTCTCTCTCCACGGATGCTGCCTGGCCTGCTGAGTTTTTCCAGCATTTTCTGTTGTTATTGCAGCTTGTGCTAATTAGCACCGACTGTACCTGGAGCAGGGACACCAACAAAAACACCGCTTCACATTCCACTAATTTCATCGAATCATAGGGCTCAGAGGGAGGCCATTCGGCCCATTGTGCCTCTTTGAAAGAGCTCTCCAATTAGTCCCACTCCCCCTGTCCTTATGCTCTTCCCCCCGCATAACCCTACAAATTTTTCCTTTTCAAGTATATATCGAGTTCCCTTTTGAAAGACACTAACAAACTTGCATTGACACAGCGCTTTTAACGGAGTAAAACGTCCCAAGGCGCTTCACGGGAGCGTTATTAAACAAAATTTGACACCGAGCCACATAAGGAGATATTAGGGCAGGTGATCAAAAAAATCTGCTTCCACCACGCTTTCAGGCAATGCATTCCACATCATAACAACCCGCTGCGTAAGTTCTCCTCATCTCCCCCTCTGGTTCTTTTGCCAGTTACCTTAAATCTGTGTCCTCTGGTTACCGACCCTCCTGCCAGTGGAAACAGTTTCTCCTTATTTACTCTGTCAAAGCCCCTCTGAATTTTGAACGCCTCGATCAAATCTCCCTTTAGCCTTACTCTGCGCTCCACAGCAGAACAACCCCAGCTTCTCCAAGTCTCTCCAATTTGGGGAATAATGTTATCAGTTATGTCACGGGCAACAGGCCAATCACAATTTGAAGATGGCAGGCCAATCAGACTTGAGGTTCATGCTCGAGAAGTGCTACCCCTCTTCTACCGTCTACCTCAGAGAGCAAGGAAACTGCCGTCGCGCAAACGCATCGCTATCTGCGGGGACGGCGACGTGTCTGTAGCCAGCAGGACCTGTCCTGCAATGAATCACACTGCTGCTGCCCTCAAATGATCATTATAAAGAAGGACGCAATGGCCTCACTCCCTGCAATGAAAAACTTCCGTTGGATTTTAGTTGGGGAGAGTCTTGCTCAGAATCATCACGTTTAACATTCTATGCTGTCTTATTTCTGCTGGTTTTTCCAAGACCAGCTGTCTGGTTCGGCAGTAACTGATGGTGATAATGTTATTGTGGGAAAGTACCGGGAAAAGTCTGACGGGGAAATGGAACCAGATTATCAGTAGAGATACAGTCAGTAACACAGGGCGCTGAGGGAGGGAGCTAGATTAACATCAGTAGAGATACAGTCAGTAAAACAGGGCGCTGAGGGAGGGGTTACTGAGTGACAGTGTGAGGGAGCTAGATTAACATCAGTAGAGATACAGTCAGTAAAACAGGGCGCTGAGGGAGGGGTTACTGAGTGACAGTGAGCGGGAGCTGGATTAACATCAGTGGAGATACAGTCAGTAACACAGAGCGCTGGTTGGAGGGGTTACTGAGTGACAATGTGAGGGAGCTGGATTAACATCAGTAGAGATACAGTCAGTAACACAGGGCGCTGGGGGAGAGGGGTTACTGAGTGACAGTGTGAGGGAGCTGGATTAACATCAGTAGAGATACAGTCAGTAACACAGGGCGCTGGGGGAGAGGTTACTGAGTGACAGTGTGAGGGAGCTGGATTAACATCAGTAGAGATACAGTCAGTAACACAGGGCGCTGGGGGAGAGGTTACTGAGTGACAGTGTGAGGGAGCTGGATTAACATCAGTAGAGATACAGTCAGTAACACAGGGCGCTGGGGGGAGGGGTTACTGAGTGACAATGTGAGGGAGCTGGATTAACATCAGTAGAGATACAGTCAGTAACACAGGGCGCTGGGGGAGGGGTTACTGAGTGACAGCGTGAGGGAGCTGGATTAACATCAGTAGAGATACAGTCAGTAACACAGGGCGCTGGGGGAGGGGTTACTGAGTGACAGCGTGAGGGAGCTGGATTAACATCAGTAGAGATACAGAGTTAATGTTTCAGGTCGATGACCTTTCGTCAGAACTGGAAAAAAGCAGGAAATGGAACAGATTTTTAAGCAAGTGTAGAGGGGATGAAAGAACAAAAGGGAAGGTCTGTGATAGGATAGAAGGCAGGAGAGATTAAGAGACATTAAGAGATATTCAAGGCAAAAGGAGATGGTAATGGGACCTGAAACGTTAACTCTGTTTCTCTCTTCACAGATGCTGCCTGACCTGCTGAGTTTCTCCAGCATTTTCTGTTTTTATTTCAGATTTCCAGCATCTGCAGTATTTTCTTTTTGTATCAGTAGAGATACAGTCAGTAACACAGGGCGCTGGGGGAGAGGGGTTACTGAGTGACAGTGTGAGGGAGCTGGATTAACATCAGTAGAGATACAGTCAGTAACACAGGGCGCTGGGGGAGAGGGGTTACTGAGTGACAGTGTGAGGGAGCTGGATTAACATCAGTAGAGATACAGTCAGTAACACAGGGCGCTGGGGGAGAGGTTACTGAGTGACAGTGTGAGGGAGCTGGATTAACATCAGTAGAGATACAGTCAGTAACACAGGGCGCTGGGGAGAGGGGTTACTGAGTGACAGTGTGAGGGAGCTGGATTAACATCAGTAGAGATACAGTCAGTAACACAGGGCGCTGGGGGGAGAGGTTTCTGAGTGACAGTGTGAGGGAGCTGGATTAACATCAGTAGAGATACAGTCAGTAACACAGGGCGCTGGGGAGAGGGGTTACTGAGTGACAGTGTGAGGGAGCTGGATTAACATCAGTAGAGATACAGTCAGTAACACAGGGCGCTGGGGGAGAGGGGTTACTGAGTGACAGTGTGAGGGAGCTGGATTAACATCAGTAGAGATACAGTCAGTAACACGGCGCTGGGGGGAGGGGTTACTGAGTGACTGTGTGAGGGAGCTGGATTAACATCAGTAGAGATACAGTCAGTAACACAGGGCGCTGGGGGAGAGGTTACTGAGTGACAGTGTGAGGGAGCTGGATTAACATCAGTAGAGATACAGTCAGTAACACGGCGCTGGGGGAGAGGGGTTACTGAGTGACAGTGTGAGGGAGCTGGATTAACATCAGTAGAGATACAGCTGTTGTAATGGGCTGCTGTAATTCATCTGTTCTAATGTGAAACACAAACAATATTTAAGGGATGTCGCATCATTGAGTGCCCTGTTAAATGATTCCCAGAGCAGTGCAATTTTAGGTTTCAGGTTTTTTTTTCACCCGTCTCCCACTTCCCCATCTCAGCACAACAACCGTTTCCAACATAAACTGAAAGTCAGCATCGCCAAAACAACACCGGGATAAAAATTCTCAAACTGAAATAAACCCCAAATAATAGAATCACAGCACTCAGCGCTTCTACTGCCTACAAAATAGTAACCGATCGAATCTGATGTCTTTGGGGGAAAAATTCAGTATCGCCCATTTTGCGGCGCTAATATCGGCCGGGCGCAAAGTTTAGCGCCCGGCGCTAATTATCGCCTCCGACTGCAAAATTCGTCCCTGGAGGTGATTTGAGCGCTAAATCAGGCGCTACACACCTCTCAAGTCGCTAACGTCAGGGAGCGAGGCGCGACCTCAGAACGCTACCGAAGCTCAGGCGATGTCCGTTACCATGGACGCCATCCAGTTCTTAAAGGGGAGGGGCCATCTTGATGGCCAGCCACTCCCTGCTTATTGCAGCCTTGAATCTCGGCCTGGAGAGACCTCAAAAGCAATTGGGTTGGAAGCACTAATGGATAGGAGGCCCAGGGAAAGAGCTCGACACTTAGGAACCTCAAAAGTGGTGCTGAGGGCCCAAACTCCTTAGGACAGTGTTAAAACCAAAAATTTTGCCAGCAAGAAAAGGCAGGAAGCGCCCGCCTTTAAATAGCGTTCCACCAGCCCCTTCTTGACTTGAAAACGTTCCCCTCTACCAGTCATTCCTAGGGGCAGGTGCTAAGGCAGGGGGCGCGACTCAATATCCGGTCCGGGGCGCTACCGGGGCGTTGCACGCTTGACTGACGTCATGATCTGCGGGCGCAGGAGATCGTGGCAGTAGTGTTTAGCGCCGCCGCAAAACGACTGGTCAATTTCGCAAGCGGCGCTAACATCGCCGCGCCCGGGCGCTAGCTGCTTTGCGCCCCGTTAGCGCCCTCTTAGGGCGCCAACGGGAGGCGCAAAGCAACCGCCTTTTTCCCCCCTTTGATAGACATCCGGCTCAAAATTCTGTTTTCAGTGAATTTATAAGTGAGATGAGGAAAGTGGTATCAAGGGTTACAGAACCAAGGTGGTAGGTGGAGTTGAGATACCAATCAGTTGTGATCTAATCAAATGGCGGAACAGGCTGGAGGGGCTGAATGGCCTCTTCTTGTTCCTATGATGGGATTCAGGGTTATTCGAGATGCACCAAGGGAATACCGTGAATAACTGTGGACCAAAGGACTTCTGCCTGAAACTGTCACAGTGTTATAATGATTTGTAAAATGTAAATATTCTCAACGGTTCAGTAAAACTGTTAACAAAACACGAGTAACCATCAGCAGTTTTAAAACACCTTAAGACTGGCCCTTTCAGAGCCTGGCCTTACCAGTGTCAGCTGTGGCTCAGTGGGTAGTACTCTTGCCTCTGAGTCAGAAGGATGTGGGTTCGAGTCCCATTCCAAGAGACTGGAGCACAAAAATCCAGGTTGGCACTGCCAGTGCAGTGCTGCAGTGTCGGAGGTGCCGTCTTTCGGATGAGATGTTAAAACCGAGGCCCCAGCTGCCCTCTCAGGTGGATGTGAGGGGATCTCATTGAAGCATACAAAATTATTACAGGGCTTGATAGGATGGATGCTGAGAGAATGTTTCCCTTGGCTGGGGAGTCTAGAACCAGGGGCCACAGCCTCAAGATAAAAGGTAGGCCATTTAGGACTGGGAGGAGAAGAAATTTCTTCACACAGAGGGTGGTGAATCTTTGGAATTCTCTACCCCAGAGGGCTGTGGAGGCTCAGTCATTGAGTATATTCAAAACAGAAGTCGATAGATTTCTGACTAGTAAGGGCATCAAGGGATACGGCGATAGGGCCGGTGAATGGAGTTGAGGTAGAAGATCAGCCATGATCTCATCGAATGGCGGAGCAGGCTCGAAGGGCCGAATGGCCTACTCCTGCTCCTATTTCTTATGTGAAAGATCTCACCGCACTATTCTGATGAAGAGCAGGGGAGTTCAGGGCTAATACTTATCCCTCATCCAACCTCTCAAACAGCTCATCTGGTCATTATCACAATGCAGTTTGCGGGAGCTTGCTGTGCACAAATTGGCTGCCGCGTTCTCTACATTACAACAGCGACTACACTCCAAAAGTACTTAATTGGCTGTAAAGTGCTTTGGGACATCCTGAGGGCATAAAAGGCGCTATAGAAATGCAAGTGTTTTCTTTCTTACTGCCAATTTTTGGTTTAGAGATCTACAATTTTTGATGGCCCTTAAAAAAACAATTTTGGTAAAGATAAAGAAAGTGTGAATATTGGAAACTGTGAAAAATACAAGTCCTAATTACAAGTGTTTGGTTATTAACAGTAACTGATGCCATGACTCTCTTTATGATGGCGAGACTCAACCCCCCTCCCCCCCCCCACCCTTCACCCACCCCCATCCTCTCCCGAAGGCGCTGACTCTTGCTGGGGTACAGTTCCATTGGAGATGGCAGTTCTCCACTAACTCACCCAAGTGGCCATTCTTTGCTCGCAGGCCTGGAGAGTGGACCCCTCATAATTTTACCATGGTGGGGGCCATCCAATGTTCCCGTTAATTTATTTTTTTGGGTGCGCGGCCCATTCAAAATACCACGCGTGCGCGCTTTTTCGCATCGAAGAGCCGGCAAGCCGGTCTAGAGAGCTGCGCGGCCGCGCACTGGGGCCACCGCGACTGAACCTGATCCTCTCCCAATTTAAAAACTCTCACCCTTGTTTTCAAATCCCTCCGCTATCTCGCCCTTTTCCCCCTATCTCTCTAACCTCCTCCAGCCCTACAAACCTCGGAGAGCTCTGCACTCCTCTAATTCTGGCCTTTTGCACATCCCCGATTTCATTGGTTCCAGCCTTGGCGGCCGTACCTCCAGCCTGCCCAGGACCTAATCTCTGGAATTCCCTCCCTAAACCTCGCCGCCTCGCTCTCTCTCTCCTCCTTTAAGATGCTCCTTAAAACCTACCTCTTTGACCAAGCTTTTGGTCACCTGTCCGAATATCTCTTTCTGTGGCTCGGTTTTACATTTGTGTCCGATAACATTCCTGTGACACACCTGGGGACGTTTTACTCCGTTAAAGGTCGCTATATAAATACAAGTTGCTATTGTTGTAGATAGCCATCCAAGAGCAACTTGATAGCGATCAAGAGCAGGAACCCTCACTTACCTTTCCCTCCACAGCAGCACAGGGACACCGAAGCCAACCGTAAGCCTAAGGCAGCCCCGAGTCCAATTAACTCAGCATAGACTGAGGATGGAACCTGGGTCCGTCCTGGTCTCAGCACCACTCCTGCCCATTGAGCCACCATAAAGCCAGATCCACGTTGCATTAAAAGGGATCACAAGGAAGATTTTGTTGAATGTAGCACTAGAGAGGGTACAGAGGAGATTTACAAGGATGTTGCCTGGACAGATTGGATAGGCTGGGGTTGTTTTCTTTGGAACAGAGGAGGCTGAGGGGAGATTGAGGTGTATAAAATTATGAGGGGCCGAGATAGAATGGATAGGAAGGACCTATTTTCTTTAGCAGAAGGGTCAATAACAAGGGGGCATAGATTTAAAGTAATTGGTAGAAGGTTTAGAGGGGAGTTGAGGAGAACTTTGTTCACCCAGAGGGTGGTGTGGGTCTGGAACTCACTGCCTGAAAGGGTGGTCGAGGCAGAAACCTTCATCGCATTTAAAAAGTACTTGGATGCGCACTTGAAGTGCCGTAACCTACAGGGCTACGGACCAAGAGCTGGAAAGTGGGATGAGGCTGGATGGCTCTTTTTCGGCCGACGCAGACACGACGGGCCGAATGGTCTCCTTCTGTGCCGTAAAGATTCTATGATTCCAATCATTATATGCATGATGAACTAAATCAAACCATAATGGAAGGAGGATTTCCTGCTGTTTCCAGTTCTGATGAAAGGTCTTCGACCTGAAACGTTAACTCTGTTTCTCTCTCCACGGATGCTGCCTCGCCTGCCGAGTTTTTCCAGCGTTTTCTGTTGTTATTATGGAAGGAGGAGACCCTGGTCTCTAAATACATTTGCTAAACTAAATACTTAACCTCCATGAAGGGACTACGTGGGAACAGGAGTAGGCTATTCAGCCTTTCAAGCCTGCCCTGCCATTCAGTTAGAGCATGTCTGATCTGCACCTCAACTCCATTTACCCACCTTAGCTCCATATCCCTTGATACCCTTACCTGACAAAAGTCTATCGTTTTCAGTCTTGGAAACTCCAACTGGCCGCCAACATCCACAGCCTTTTGGGGGGAGAGTTCCAGATTTCTATTATCCTTTTTATGAAAAAGCACCGTCAGATTTCACTCCTAAATGGTCCTAGCTCTAATTTTAAGATTATGTCCCCTTGATTTCCCCCCATCAGAGGAAATAGTTTCTCTTGTATCTACCCGATCGAATCCTTTTAACGTTTTAAACCCCTCGATCAGATCACCCCTCAATGTTTTAAACTCAAGGCAATACAAGCCAAGTTTACACAACCTGTCCTCATGATTAAACCCTCTAAACCCCGGTATCACTCTGGTAAATCTGCGCTGCGCCCCCTTCCAAGGTCAATATATCATTCCTGAGGTGCGGTGCCCAAAACAGAATGCAGTGACTCCAGATGGGGTCTGACCAAGGCTCTGTACAACTGAAGCATAACTTTGTAATCCAGCCCCTTTGAGATTAATCACCTTCTTGTATACAGCACGCTAATGTTGCTTAGTAAAGCAGTTACCTTATGAATGAAACCACAACCTTACAACACAATAACATGCCATGAACACAACTTATATACCACAACACAAGAAAATGTCACTGCGGTTATTGTGGTTATCAATGGGGTTACGACTAGCCTCATCCAGCCAGGCATTCCAGTCTAGCACACTGTTGCTTCTCTCCAAAACTCCTGTCCAATAAATCCCATTTCCCTCACCCAAGTGCGAGCCAGAGTTAGATATATTTCTTAAAGCTAAAGGTATCAAGGGATATGGGGAGAAGGCAGGTACAGGGTACTGAGTCTGGATGATCAGCCATGATCTCATCGAATAGCGGAGCAGGCTCGAGGGGCCGAATGGCCTACTCCTGCTCCTATCTTCTATGTTTCTATGTTTCTATAAGTACCCTTGTAATGAAAGACTTGCATTTATATAGCGCCTTTCACAACCTCAGGACGTCCCAAAGCGCTCCGCAGTCAATGAAGCACTTTTTGAAGTGTAGTCATAGTTGTAAAGTGGGAAACGCGGCAGCCAATTTGCGCACAGCAAGCTCCCACAAACAACAACGGGATAACGACCAGATCATCTGTTTTAGTGACGTTGGTTGAGGGATAAATATTGGCCGGGGACACCTGGGGAGCACTCCCCCTGCTCTTCTTCAAAATAGTGCCATGTGATCTTTTACATCCACCAGAGAGAGCAGATGGGGCCTCGGTTTTAACGTCTCATCTGAAAGACGGCACCTCCAACAGTGCAGCGCTCCCTCAGTACTGGCACTGGGAGTGTCAGCCTAGATTTGGTGTGCAAGTCTCTGCAGTGGGACTTGAACCCACAACCTTCTGACTCAGAGGCGAGGGTGCTGCCCACTGAACTCTCTCAATGGATAAATGCAGCATGTGGTGTGTGGTGCTAAGCCATGCAGACCAGAAGATCCCGGTTTCCTGCTCCAGGGATCACATTCCTGATCACACCTACTGTAAAGTGCATGTGTAAAGGGGATATCGGGTGGTGATTGAATCGGGCCTGGCTGCAACAGCCCCCAAGGTGGAATAGCCTGTCACCACTCACTGTTAGGGCTCAAGTACGAAAGACGTCAGCTTTGGTGAGGTACGGAGTGGGGGAAGAGAAGCCTGCAGATCTGTTACCCCAGCAAGATCCAGCGCTTTGAGGAAGGGGGGAGGTTGGTAAAACTTTGACGCAATATTTTTTATTCAAGAGAAAGAAGGTAAGTTTTGGAGAGCTCCCAGTTCACAATCTTCACCGAACCCCTCCCCACACCGCTCAAATGGTTATTCATCTCAATTTTGGTTTCTGGGATCTTGCTGTGCCCAAACCGGTTGCTGCATTTGCCTACATAACAAGTGGAATGCGTTTCAAAAGTGGCCCATTGGTGCTTTGGGATGTCCTAAGGATGGGATATATAAATGCACCTTTTCAGTTAGAGTGCTACAGCCTACGCAGTCCCTCCTAGTTTGTCAGCCCCTCTGTTCAGCAGGGGGCTGTGAAAACTATACACATCGTGATCCCTCGACCAACACAGGACCTCAAAGCCCTTTCCCGACGCATCCTGACCTTTTGCTGCCTGAGAGAATGCAAAGCTAGTGCATCTTTCTGAGGTTGCCTGAATTCCCAATTGCTTTAATATAAAATATCGCAGAAACAGGTTTCACTTATAGTTAGTTCACTGATGTAAAGCATAAAGCAAACCCTCTGACCAGCAATGAACAGTGCGTGGCATATGGGTCACCCCTGAAACGTGGCAGAGTAAATCCAGAGGCTTGAGCGCATAACCCAGGCTGACACTCCCAGTGCAGTACTGAGGGAGCGCTGCACTGTCAGAGGTGCCATCCATTTGATGAGACATTAAATCGAGGCCCTGTCCACCCTCTCAGGTGGACGTAAAAGATCCCATGGCATTATTTCGAAGAAGAGCAGGGGAGTTCTCCCCGGTGTCCTGGGACCAACATTTATCCCTCAATCAACATCACTAAAAAACAGATGATCTGGTCATTATCACATTGCTGTTTGTGGGAGCTTGCTGTGCGCAAATTGGCCACCACGTTTCCTACATTACAACAGCGGCTACACTTCAAAAAGTACTTCATTGGCTGGAAAGCGCTTTGGGACGTCCTGTGGTTATGAAAGTCGCTGTATAAATGCAAGTCTTTCTTTAAATGTGGCAGTGATGGTAGTCTGCAAACTAGAATAGAGACAGACACAGACCAGAGTACAAACCTGCACAAATCTGCAGATGGAAGCAAACATAACTTCCTATTAAATCCCTCCTGAATTTTTCTCCTTCGAACCATACTGCTGAGAGGCAGATCACGTCTTTCGGATGAGACGTTAAACCAAGGCCCCGTCCGCGCTCTCAGGCGGACGTAAAAGATCCCGCGGCCACTATTTTTCGAAGAAGAGCAGGGGGAGTTCTCCCAGGTGTCCTGGGGCCAATATTTATCCCTCAATCAACAGCACAACAACAGATTATCTGATCATTATCACATTGCTGTCTGTGGGAGCTTGCTGTGCGCAAATTGGCTGCCGCGCTTCCTACATTACAACAGTGACTACACTTCAAAAAAAGTAATTCATTGGCATTGGTGGTCGTGAAAGGTGCTATATAAATGCAAGTCTTTCTTCCTTTAACAGTGGGCTGCAAATCGCAGCAAAAGCTCTTCTACCTCTTAGGGGTCCCACCTGCTGCCAGAGAACACGGTTTATTACACAAGTTGTCCGACTTCTGGGATGGGATGGGGCTTTGTTCACGATTGTTTGCTCACTGAGCCTGGCTGCAGGCTCCTTTAGACACTGATTCTCGAGAAGAAGAAGAAAAAAAAAATTCCAAACCGTGTCTTTTGTAAAAAATCAAGGAGTGTTTGCGTTCAAGCAGGAAACACATTCTGGCCGAGGCATCACAGGACACGTTTTTACCAGCAACACTTGGTAAACAGATGCTGAATAGCAGAATCCCAAAGGCAGTTTTCAATAGCTTCACATTAAAAGATCCGAGAAACAAAAAACTCTCTTCACGCAAGTCACACAATGGCTGCTCCAACCTCAAGTCCAGATACAATTCAAGTAAAGGCAAAATGATTTAATCCGACACACTGCCCAGAACAATTTGTAAACCAGAATCTGTCAATGTCCAAACAAAAAATCCAACCCAACAAAGACTTGGATCAACCATTTCATTGGAAGAGTGTTAACACCAATATTTACAAACAGTCCCCTTGGAGAAAGTCTTGACACAATAAACACCCTCAAGAGGCTAGAATCCAGACTTAAAAAAAAATTTACACAGCTTAAATTGATGAAGTGTTTACAATGCTTAAAGTCTTCTAACCCTTTAAGCTTGACAAACTGCATCAATGGACACTGACTGGAGGTACCTGGGTCGCTGATGTCTCGCTGACTGAGGAGGAGGGGGAGCTAAACCTCTCTCTCTCTCTCTCTCAAAAGTTAATTTTTTTTGTCCTTATAACATCCCTGGAAGATTATGAAGTGGAAATAAAAAATTCCTCAGGATGGTAGCCTGCGTCTCCAGGACATGTTTACAGCGACTGGGTTCTGGCGAAGGGAGACTGGGGATTTTTTTTTTTTTAGGTGTTCCCACATAGGTGGGAGTCTGAACTGGGGCTGGGACCCAACGAGAGGAAAAAAAAATTCAGAGGGCGGCTCACGTTACCCATAAAATCTTTATAACTTGTGGCTCTTACAGAGATCAGTTTCGCGACGGTAACTCAAAAAAGGGGACACCAAATAGTGTTTAAAAATTTTTTTTAACTCCAGTTTATCAAGAGAAATGCAATCAGTTCTTCTCCCCCTCCTTATAAAAGCAATAGTCCTACCAATTAAAATATTTATCCATCTATTTCAACCAATATTATTGCTGACACAGTAGAACCTTAATTTGTGTGCAAGCATTTTGAAAATGGACCTTTGGTGAAACGGGATTACAAAGTAGGTGCTCGTTTAAGCTTGTTTGTCCCCTCCACTTTTTACTTGGGAAGGAATTTTTTTTCTTCAATTTAATGAGATATTTGCATTTATTAATTGTTTGATCAAAAAGTTGGTAGGGGAGAGAGAGAGAGAGAGAGAGACAAGGGGAATCAGACAGTGGGGCTTATAAAATGTGTGTATCTGAGTAAAGCTTTTTAATGTGAGATACAGGACTATGACAATGCATAATTAATATGGATAAAAAAAACCCTCGTATATTTAGAAGTACCAGCCCCCCTGGTTGTAAAGGTATTGATGTCTTTTGTAACAATCCCCTGTAGGATTTTTTAAAAAAGGAATGTAATTAGATTAATGCATGCATCCCTTATTAATGAAGTTATCAGTTTTCTCCGTCTCATTAGCAGGCACAGACAGGAGCAGTCAGCCAGTTCACATGTATTTATTTATTTTTTTTCCAAAAGAAAACACACATTAAATTCTTACCGTCTGGGAGTTGATTTAGATTTGACCCCAAACCAGACTTGGGGGGCGAAACAAACACAAACACATACACACACACACAGGTTCAGCGTCGGAGTCCCCCGGAATCCTGGATCTCCTGCAAGTCGATTAGAATCGATCCGATTGTCCTGTCAGCCCCTCGGGGTGTCCTGTCCAAGGTGAGCTTCTGCCTCTCTGCCATTCTGTGCCGAGCTGAGCCGGGTCCCGTCCCCAAGCAAAGCCTCCGACTCGGGGCTCCAAAGCATCTTCCACCCCCTTCACACCCACCCCTTTACCCACTTTCCCCTCCTCTTTTTTTAAGGGCGATGAATTAGGAGCGAAGAGGGACTTAAGGGAGGGGAGGGAGGAAAAAAAAAACCCGTGAGAAGTTTTCTTGCAAAAAAAAAGTGGGGCATAAAACAAGAGAGAGAGAGAGAGAGAGAATTCTTGACTTAGCGTCTGCCGGTGACGTGTCCTGCAAATCCGCCCCTTTTAAAACCAGAGAAAAAAAATGATTTCATCCCATTTGATTTCGATTATTCCCAGGGACAAGGAATGGGAAAAAAAAGATTGTTATAAATCACCATGTGTCCCGGGAGATTTAACCGACTCCATGTCTCAAGGTGGGGGGTGGGGGGAGGAAGCCGCTGGCTCAAAGTTTGAGAAAGTTAAGTCTCAACTTTGAAAAGTAGTCGAGAAATTCACCCTCGAGTCAGTTTCACCTCGGGCATTGAGACGATTAAGCTGACATTTTTTTCCTCTCTCTCTTCCGACTGAAGTGAGGCAGGGAACACGTTTGTGGCAATCACCCAGAACCGTATTGGGAGAAGAAAAAAAATATATATACTGTTTAATGTTAATCTGACACAAGCGTCAGGATAGCGAGATTCACATAACAAACTTCTCTCATACACCACCTGCCTGCACTTACCACCCCTATAGACCAGCTGCCGATAGTGGCCCATCTATCGATACCATATCTGTAGCACCCACCCCTATGGACCACTTGACTGTAGTGCCCCCTCTATACATGCCTGGAGCACCCACCAATATGGACCACTTGACTGTGGTACCCCCTCTATAGGTACCTGCAACACCCATACCTGGAGATTACCTGTCAGCTATACCCATTTCTACAGATGATTCGTCCAGCACGGAGTCATCAGTCCCAAGCAAACTGCACATCTCAGGTTTGAACCTGGGTTGAGAGACCAACCTGTCTATTCAGACCCCATCGAACCAATCTCCCATCTCTGGACGCTCACTAACACTCAGAATAACTCGTTAGTAAAACTCAGAATAGTAATAGATATTTAATATCAAGAGAATACCATTGAAAATATTATGAAATAATATTACTCAACAATCTAAATAGAAAGAAATACTTGCATTTATATAGCGCTTTTCATTACCTCATGACGTCCCAAAGCGCTTCACACCCAATAATTACTTTTGAAGTGGGGTGAATGTTGTAATGTAGGAAACACGGCAGCCAATTTGCGCACAGCAAGCTCCCACAAACAGCAATGTGATAATGACCAGATAACCTGTTTAGTGATGCTGGTTGAGGGATAAATATTGGCCAGGACACTGGGGAGAACTCCCCTGTAAATAAATGAACCATTAAAGATTAAACTATGCACAGAATGCTGGGACAATGGTCGGTGCCTATAATTGCCCCCATGAGAATTCTGAAAATCAGTCAGACAGTCTGGGTTTAATCTACACAGAGACCATACACTGGTTAGCCAGGGGTACTCTATGTTTCCCCACGGGAAGGGAACGGAGATTTCTGCCAAATTGCACTTGTGACTTCCTGGCTTCTGGTTAGAGACTTGGCCATGGTTTAGAAGCAAAAAGTTTTGCCCAACTTCTCATCCAAGGATCGAGGTCTTTAACATTATGAAGGGGTTTGATAGGGTAGACGTAGAGAAGATGTTTCCCCTTGTGGGGAGTCCAGAACTAGGGGTCATAAATATAAGATAGTCACGAATAAATCCAATAAGGAATTCAGGAGAAACTTCTTTACCCAGAGAGTGGTGAGAATGTGGAACTCGCTACCACAGGGAGTGGTTGAGGCGAATAGTATCGATGCATTTAAGGGGAGGCTGGACAAGCATATGAGGGAGAAAGGAATAGAAGGATATGCTGATAGGGTGAGATGAAGTAGGGCGGGAGGAGGCTCGTGTGGAGCATAAACACCGGCATACGACAAGTTGGGCCGAACGGCTAGAGAGAGGAAGTTCATTCAGTTAGCTTAGTGCATCCTGACCACTGATTTACAATGGATTTGTAATTGTAGACTTATAAAAAGAAAAGAAGAAACTCATTTTTTAGCGCCTTTCACGACCTCAGGGTGTCCCAAAGCACTTTACAGCCAATGAAGTACTTGTTGAAGTGTAGTCGCTGTTGTAATGTGGGAAACACAGCAGCCAATTTGCACACAGCACACTCCCACCAACAGCAATGAAATAAATGACCAGATAATCTGTGTTTAGTGATGTTAGTTGAGGGGTAAATATTGGCCCCAGGACCCCGGGGAGAACTCCCCTGCTCTTCTTTGAAACGTGCCGTGGGATAATTTTGCATCCACCCGAGAGAGCAGACGAGGGGGAGGTGGGGGGGGTCTCAGTTTAACGTCTCATCCGAAAGATGGCACCTCTGACATTCCAGCGCTCCCTCAGTACTGCACTGGGAGTGTCAACCTTGATTACAGGCTTAAGTCCCTGGAGTGGGACGTAAACCCATGACCTTCTAACTCCGAGGCGAGGAGTGCTACCCACTGAGCCACGGCCGACCATTATAGCAATAATGGTGCAGTTTACATTTCTACAGAACATAATCATTTTTATAGTGTGTTACGAGACAGCGTGATTTTGACACTGCAAACTGAGCATTGCTACTGGAGTGTGGGAAATTGAGAAAAGAATATTTCCGTATTATAGCGGGGATTGGATGTCCGAAATTATAGACCATTCCCAACCATATGGCCTCCAACAGGATCTCCTAAAAATAGATTGGGAGGACGTAAATTTGAGTTTCATAATAAATTTCACAGTAAAAACATAAGAAATAGGAGCAGGAGTCGGCCATACGGCCCCTCAAGTCTGCTCCACCATTCAATAAGATCATGGTTGATCTTCGACCTCAACTCCACTTTCCCGCCCGGTCCCCATATCCCTTGATTCCCCTTGAGTCCAAAAATCTATCGATCTCAGATCGGTGCCAGAGGATTGATTATCCCCTGGCCCAGCCAGTTTGTTAATCTTCAGTTCGTAATCTATGCTACTGAAACAAACATTTAGTACTTTTAAAAAAAAGTTTTTGAAATGTTTCAACCCACTAAGATGATAGTTAATGTGTCAGCCGTCACTCAGTGGAAGCACTCTCACCTCTGAATCAGATCGTGGACTCAAAGTCCCACTCCTTGAGCGCAAACTCCAGGCCGACACTCCCCGCGCGGTACTGGGGGAGTGCCGCACTGTCGGAGGTGCCGTCTTTCAGATGAGACGCTAAACCGAGGCCCCGTCTGCCCTCTCAGGTGGATGTAAAAGATCCGACCGCACTATTTCGAAGAAGAGCAGGGGAAGTCTGCTGGTGTCCTGGTCAATATTTATCCCTCAACCAGCATCACTTAAAAAAAAACCCAGATTATCTGGGTCATTATCTCATTGCTGTTTGTGGGAGCTTGCTGTGCGCACATTGGTTGCCAATTTTCCTACATTACAACAGTGACCACACTTCAAAAAAGTACTTCATTGGCTGTAAAGCGCTTTGGGACGTCCCGAGGTTGTGAATGGCGCTATAGAAATGCAAGTCTTTCTTTCTAATACGTAATAACTTTCATAACATCGCAAAAACTTTTTTTTTTTAATAAACGTTTTTAAAATGTAGTTTATGTTATGTAGACAATTAAGGTAGCTGTGCTTGTATTGCAACACTGACAACCACAAGATGAATGAACAGTTAATGTGTTTGTTTTTGGTCATGTTGCCACAGGGAGAAACATTGGCCCAGGATACCAGGAGAACTTGCTGCTCTTCTTCGAGTCGTGCCTCCGGCTCTTTAATGTGTACCTGAAACGCCAGAACTGGCAGATTTAGATCTCGGTTTTTAATGTTATAATGTTTCCCACACTACAACAGCAACTCCACTTCAAAAGTACTTAATTGGCTGTAAAGAGCTTTGAGACGTCCGGTGGTCACGAAAGGCGCTATAGAAATGCAAGTCTTTTTCTTTCTTTAATGTTGTATCCGAGACTGCAACCTCCAACCATGCAGCGCCCCCCCCCCCTGCTGCTGTGTAAGATGACTAAAGGATTCGATGGGGTAGATAGGGATAGACTAGACCCTCTGGCGGGAGAGTCTAGAACAAGCTACATCCTAGGATTTTGAAAGAGTTGGCTATAGAGATGGTGGATGCATTGGTCGTCATTTTCCAAAATTCCATAGATTCTAGAACGGTTCCCGCAGATTGGAAGGTAGCGAATGTAACCCCACTATTTAAGAAAGGAGGGAGTGAGAAAACGGGGAACTACAGACCAGTTAGCCTGACATCTGTAGTAGGGAAAATGCTCGAATCTATTATGAAGGACGTGATAACAGGACACTTGGGGGGGGAAAAATTCGGGGCGCAAAGCAACTACGTCCAGGCGCGGTGCTGCCAACGCCTCCCGCGAAATTCAGCACCCCACTTGCGCCCCGGCTGCGATCTTCAGTAGCGTCCCCTGACTTAGCGCCGGACGCTATGTCCGACGGGGTCAGGTGGGCCTACCTGCGGCTGGGGCGGAGCTATTTAAAGGCGAGGTGCCGGGCGGCCATTTTTGTTGCTGGCCGCCTGCCAGCACCTGCCTCTGCTGCCGCCCCCCCGGCCTCCTGACCCACCCCCCCGCGGAGTGCCGGCTGCGCTCCATGAGCCCGGCACTTCTCTCGAGTGCCGGGCTCTTTTGCCTGCACTCCGATCCCCGGTGGCCCAGCCTGGCCCCGGGGCGCACTGCGCAAGGCCCCTCCCCTTTAAGAAGGGGAGGAAGGCCTGCAATACCGCGGCGCGATGTGCCGCGATATTCCCTCGCAGCGCCCCAAGAGGGAGGCGGGGCGCTTCCAGTAGCGCCCCGCTTCCCTCTTGGGGCGCTACCACTCAATTTCGGCCGCAGGGGTGCTAATTTTTCCGGGGCGCTAAAACCTGGCGAAGTTAGCGCCCCAAAGGGGGCGCGACTCAATTTTTCCACCTTGGGCAGAGTCAACACGGATTTATGAAAGGGAAATCGTGTTTGACGAATCTGTTACAGGTTTTTTGAGGTTGTAACGAGCAGAATAGATAAGGGGGAACCAGTGGATGCGGTGTATTTGGATTTTCAGAAGGCATTCGATACGGTGCCACACAAGAGATTATTAAATGAAATTAGGGCTCATGGGATTGTGGGTAATATACTAGCATGGATTGAGGATTGGTTAACAGACAGAAAACAGAGAGTAGGAATAAACGGGTCATTTTCGGGTTGGCAGGCTGTAACTACTGGGGTACCGCAAGGATCAGTGCTTGGGCCTCAGCTATTCACAATCTACATCAATGATTTGGATGAGGGGACCAAATGTAATATATCCAAGTTTGCTAATAATACAAAGCTGGGTGGGAATGTAAGTTGTGAGGAGGATGCAAAGAGGTTTCAAGGGGATATAGACAAGCTAAGTGAGTGGGCAAGAACATGGCAAATGGAATATAATGTGGAGAAATGTGAAGTTATCCACTTGGGTAGGAAAAATAGAAAAGCAGAGTATTTTTTAAATGGTGAGAGATTGGGAAATGTTGGTGTTCAGAGGGACCTGAGTGTCCTTGTACACGAATCACTGAAAGTTAACATGCAGGTACAGCAAGCAATTAGGAAAGCAAATGGTATGTTGGCCTTTATTACAAGAGGATTTGAGTATAAGAGTAAAGACGTCTTACTGCAATTATATAGGGCCCTGGTGAGACCACACCTGGAGTATTGTGTACAGTTTTGGTCTCCTTACCTAAGGAAGGATATACTTGCCATAGAGGGAGTGCAACTGAGGTTCATCAGACTGGTTCCTGGGATTGGGGGGATTGTCCTATGATGAGAGATTGAGTAGACTAGGCCGATATTCTCTAGCGTTTAGAAGAATGAGAGGTGATCTCATTGAAACATACAAAATTCTTACAGGGCTTGACAGGGTAGATGTTCCCCCTGGCTGGAGAGTCTAGAACCAGGGGTCACAGTCTCAGAATAAGGGGTCGGCCATTTAGGACTGAGATGAGGAGAAATTTCTTCACACAGAGGGTGGTGAATCTTTGGAATTCTCTACCCCAGAGGGCCGTGGAGGCTCAGTCATTGAGTAGATTCAGGGACGGGAAAGAGGAGGACACCGTGGCAGCTCATCAAATGTACGTGAAGCCCCAGAATGTTGGAAAAGGTCCAATTATTTCCAAAAAAATCCAGAAGTATGACCTTGGGAATTGCAGGCCTGCTTGCTTGACATCTACGTTAGTGGGGGAAGTTGAATCTATTGTAAGGGAAGCTATTTAAGTACATTTAACAGAGGCAAAGAAAATAATTCTAAGCCAACATGACGTTATGAAATGCAGTGTAGAACTGGGGAGCACCGTGGAGGTCTTTTGGGATGTACTAGAGTTGGCGGATGTTGGAGATCTTGACAATGAGAAGGCAAAAGGGTTTGAATAGGATTAAGCTTTTATTTCTTTTTGTGCCTTCACGGGCTGCATAGGTAGGCGTCCTTTAAAAGTGAAATGAGCTTCAACAACAACTTGCTTTTAACGTAGCAAAATGTCCCAAGGCGCGTCATCAGACAGAAAGTTGACAGCGAGCCAAAGAAGGAACCATTAGGACAGGTGACCAACGCTTGGGTCAATAGTCTCAACCCTGTTCCTAGTGGGCACTAGATTGGCAATCTGACTCAGGAGTGGTTGGTGTGGGAGTCGGCAGCACATGACTTTGGCACAGTAAGGAGGTGTTCTTCTGAGTTTTGGGGCTGAGGCACAGTTTTGGGGCAGCTTACTCCACACAGAGCCTTGGGGCCACATGTAAAGTTTAAGTGGACATCCAAGGGGCATAGGTAGGCGTTGGGGGGGGGGGGGCGCATGAGGGGTGTTCAAATTGTTCGACACCCCTTGAAATTTCTATTTAAATAAAGAAATCGCACCGCTCCTTCTTTCTAAAGAACCTGCCTCAGATCACCTGATACACACACACACACACACACACACACACAAACATCGGATGTCTTTTCAGAGTTGGTTAGTTCCGCAATTGGATCAGTGAAAACCGTTTGGATGGGCTGGAGCTTCTAATTGCTCACCCGGATATTGAAGTGAATCGTTACAAAGTCATCGATAGACTAGCGACACATAACCGGTTCTTGGACTGTCTTTTCTTTTCATTTGAATTGTGAGATTAATGGAAGTAATAATGGGCCGTATTTTGCGACCCCTACGGGTGCGAAGCGCATGCGCTAAAACCCTGCACTTGCGATCTGTAAAAGAATCTTCTTGACAGATCCTCCGCCTGCCCGGGAGGAGGGCCTCCGCGGGCGGAGAGTTGCGCTATTTGCCTAACCTCCGCCCGCTGGAAGGCCGTGGAATTCTTACGCCTGGTAAAAGCAGGCGTAAGGCCTGCTTTTACCAGCATAAGAGTTTTAAAAAATAGAAAAATAAAATTTTAGCACTCGCTTATACATTAAAAACTCTGTCCAATAAGGTAAGTTTACTTTTAGCCCCGTTAAAACATAAAAAATTTAATTTTTGTTTAAAATATTTAATGAAATGCCATTTTAATTAATTTTATATATGGAATTAAAAAAAAAATTCACGTGTTCGTGTATTTTTTAAGTCTTCCCCATTCATACTGATGACAGTTCTGTACGTAAGGAATCCCCATAAGGATGAAGGGGGTTTCCCTTCTTTCATTGGTTGGGCCGGCCCACATGATCCCAGGGGCGTGTGCGAGCCGCCTGCGCCCCTGGGATACGTGGTCCTCTACGCATTTCTACCAGGAGAGGCCCAGAATCGCGAGCCTCCGTATCTCCCGGACCACCAGGTAAATGCATTGAAAATTTGATGACCGGAGGCATCCGCCCGCGGGAAGCCTCCAATCGCAAGTTCAGGCCCAGTGTTTCTGTTTGAACCTCATTGTGAAATTCCTATTGGGAAAACAGACGTTTTGACATAGATTTGTTTGAACTGGCAAACTCATATCCAAACACGCAACCCCCCCACCCCCCCCACCCCCCTGAAAAAACAATCGTGCCTGATCCACTGTGAATGTCTTCATTAATTTGCACCTCTCTCAAACTGGGGATGTCTGGCCTTCTCATTTCAGAGGTAAGCGACAGAGCCAAGAACAGTCCTTCCCAAATGTCCAGGCTCAGCAAGATTCAGATACGACAAACCTTCACCACACGGACTGCAGCGGTTCAAGGTGGTGGCTCACCACCACCTTCTCGAGGGCAATTGGGGATGGGCAATAAATGCCGGCCTTGTCAGCGACGTCCACATCCCATAAACGAATTTTAAAAAAACCACCAGAGGACTGGATTTCTTTGGCTCCAAGGACCAGATCACCAGAACTGGGGTGGGCGGGGGGGGGGGGGGGGGGGCACATGGCTCACTAACCACAGTCCGGACAGACCCATCTGCTCTACAAGATTCTGACTGGAGCAGGACCACAAGTGTCGCTGGCGTTTATCTCGGGCCTCCACATGCCTCTGTGCCGGAAGCCGAGCTGATGGGGCCGCTTGCCGAACCAAGGCTTCTGGAGACTTCTACGAGGCCGTGAGAAAGCTGTCGCCCGCTGGCATCCAATGCAAATGTTTCCAAAGCCAATTCTGTGGTCCCACCAACCACCAATTTATGAGAATCTGCCCTGGTTACAGATGTTGTTGGTGGTACCCTGTTATTATGCTGCTTAGTGTCCAAAAACACAATTCCAGATTTCAGAACATTGAGTTCCGAAAAACTTATTCTCATTAGAAGAAAGTATTTGCGGGGAGGGAGTTGGAAATATAATCCAAGTTTTCGAACTAACAACAGGAGTGCCAATGTGGATGTAGGTTGATATATTGTACAAATCTAGCATCCAAGAATCACAGGACACGGTTAGACGCTAAAAATGCTTCTAACTAAAAGAAAGTAAGTAAGACTTGCATTTATATAGTGCCTGCCATGGCCTTAGGCCGTCCCAAAGCGCTTTACAGCCAATGAAGTTCTCTTGAAGAGTAGTCACTGTTGCAATGTCGGAAACGCGGCAGCCAATTTGCGCACAGCAAGCTCCCACAAACAGCGACACGATAAATGACCATAAAAAAAAAAAATCTGTTCTTTAGTGAAGTTGGTTGATGGCTAAACGTTAGCCAGGACGCCGGGGAGAATGCCCCTGCTATACACAAGATAAACTCACTGATCCATCAGGGCAGTTATAGAATTCTAATTATTTACGTGCTCTGGTCACGGCTGCGCGCCACTATTCCAATGAATATACAGCACAGAAACAGGCCAAGTCTGTGCTGATGTTTATACTCCAGACGAGTCTCCTCCCATTCCCTCTGCCTCATCTCAGCCTTTCAGCATATCTTTCTATCCCCTTTTCGCTCATGTACTCGTCTAGTTTTCTTTCGAAAGCATCTATACTATTTGTCTCTACCACTTGCTGTGGTAGCGAGTTTCACACTCTAACCACTCCCCGACTAAAGAAATTTCTCCCTATTGCATTTATTACTTAAAAGGGTACTTACGCTGTTAATTACTAGACTTGACTTTCTGCGGCGAGTTTAACGGGCAATTAACGTGCAAATGCAGCAACTTCATGAAACTCAAGGGGAGGTTAAGGACGAGATGCCATTTTCGCAAAGCTAACAGCAGAGCAGCACAAATCGGACAGCAACTTTTGGCGATTCGCAAATACAAGGGGTAAAGTTGTAGTTCCGGCCAACGTTCCCTATAAGGTGCGCACTTCTCTGCTGGTCCCGCGCAGCCCGGGACCGGCTTTTTCAATGTAAAGTTTCGCGCTGCGCGAAAACTGCGAATGGGCCGCCCAGCCCCTTAAAGTGGTCACCCACCCAAACAAATAGATAAAGAGGGAACATTGGTAATGGCCCCAAGTGTTGGATTCTCCCACAAGTGGACACATTCTCTCCACATCTACCCTGTACAATTCATTCAGAATTTTAAAGACCTCTATCAGGTCTCCTTCTAAGTCTCTCTTCTAAAGAAAAAAAGCACCAACCTGTAGTGACAGATTGAGCAAATTCAAGGAGGCAGGCAGTCTTTACGACATAATTAACAAGTGATTCCCTGGTGCTGTGCTGTGACCCTTTTAACCAAGCAATAGGCCTCACTTAAGGACTAGTCCTCGAGGAGTTTATTCAATAACTCATTAACTAACTGACGATAAATGGCCAATAATACAACTTTGCATAGAACAGTACAAACCTCGAGCTACTTTATCTTTTAAATCCAGTTCAGGTCTGCGTACGGAGGGAGGGTTTCACAGAAATTTCTGCGATTAACTCCAACCTTTAATTAGTTTCAGCTTGTTGAGCAGCAGGTAATTTCAGAGAACTCAGTCAAATCACATTTTGACGTCGAAGGAACACACAGGTCACTGACATCTACCCCCTCCCCTCCCAAACCCCCTGGACAACATGAAACTCCAGGATCAAGGGGATTAAGATAATTTTTCTTGTTCAGTGACTACAATAAACCGAGATCAAGTTTCCGATTCAAGGGAACAGGAGCGAGCTGTGCACCGTTTTCAATTGGCGAGACCTTTAATCAGTCTCAGAACCCGAGACACTCGGGCAGACTTAACCCCCCTGTCAGGATCCGATTACTTTTGAGTTTTTACTTCTGTATCACTTTAAAGTAATTTTGATCTCCTGCCCGCCCCCACCCCACCCTCTCCCTTTTAGGGCCCCATGTCATTCACTAGTCCAGTCCAGGTTTGGGGAGGGAGAAGGAGGTCCTGCTCACCAGTCACCCCTGTGCTCGCTGACTTACATTGCCTCCCGGTCCGGCAACGTCTCGATTTAAAAATTCCCATCCTGGTTCTCAACTCCCTCCATGGCCTCGCACCCCCCTCCCTATCTCTGTAATCTCCTCCAGCCCGACAACCCTCTGAGATATCTGCGCTCCTCCAATTCTGGCCTCTTCGCATCCCTGATTTTAATCGCTCCACCATTGGCGGCCTTGCCTTCAGTTGCCTGGGCCCCTAAGCTCTGGAATTCCCTCCCTAAACCTCTCTGACTCTCTCTCCTCCTTTAAGACGCTCCTTAAAACCTACCTCTTTGGTCACCTGCCCTAATATCTCTTTAGGTGGCTCGGTGTCAAATTTTGTTTGATAATCGCTCCTGTGAAGCGCCTTGGGACGTTTTATTATGTTAAAGACGCTCTATAAATACAAGTTGTTGTTGTTATTGGTTTGCAAGCTCTCCTGAGATGTCCTGCTAGTCACGTAGATCACGCTGATCTGTTGGTGAACTCCATTCACCCGCATTCATTCCATTTCCATTGATACCATCACCTAACAAAAATCATAAGAACATAAGTATTAGGAGCGGGAGTCGGCCATACGGCCCCTCGAGCCTGCTCCGCCATTCAATAAGATTATGGCTGATCTTCGACCTCAACTTCACTTTCCCGCTCGATCCCCATAGAGTCCAAAAATCTATCGATCTCAGCCTTGAATATACTCAACAACTGAGCATCCACAGCTCTCTGGGGCAGAGAATTCCAAAGATTCACATCCCTGAGTGAAGAAACTCCTCCTCGTCTCCGTCTTAAAAGGCTGACCGCTTATCCTAAGACGATGCCCCCTAGTTCTAGACTCTCCAGCCAGGGGGAAACAACCTCTCAGCATCTACCCTGTCAATCCCCCTCAGAAACTGATATGTTTCAATGAGATCACCTCTCATTCTTCTAAACTCCAGAGAGTATAGGCCCGTTCTACTCAATCTCTCCTCATAGGACAAACCTCTTATCCCAGGACAACGCTCTCATCCCAGGAATCAATCAGTCAGTCTTGAAAATTTCAACTGACCCAGAATCTAGAGCTTTGTAGCGGAGCGAGTTCCAGGTTTCCACTAACCTGCGACGTACCTCATGCCAGTCAACCTGCAGTTGATGTGATCTGGATTGGCACCTGGACCAGGGGTGTGTGACTTTCTGTAGAAGTGGCTACAATTTCAGCTGATAAACAAAATAAGCATTTCCTTTATAAACGAGGCACGCCGTTATTAATGTGAAAAGCGGCCAGCAACTTGAGGCGAGGAAGACACCCCGTGAATTGCGAATCGCCACAAGTTGCTGTCCAATTTGTGCTGCTCTGCTGTTAGCTTTGCGAAAATGGCATCTCGTCCTTAACCGCCCCGTGAATTTCATGGCGTTGCTGCATTTGCACATTAATTGCCCGTTAAACACGCCGCAGACAGTAAAGTCTAGTAATTAACAGCGTAAGTACCCTTTTAACGACATAATTATTAATGACCGCCAATCAAACTCTCTTACCCAGGAAGTGAACAATTAAAAGTGTGCAGTCTCATTCTTTCAGGTTGTGAATTGTTGTTGGCGATATTAAAGTCAAATTTTAATTATTTTTACTTTCTATCTCTTTTTTTTCCTCTCTCTCTTAATCCAGTCTTTCTTTCCTTCTCTATTTCACATTCTGCACCTGATGTGACATTGAATTCAACCACTCTAATTCACCCTCCTTCCTCTGTTTATTTGTAAATCCTTAAACTTCCTTCGTTGAGGAGATTGTTTACCAAGGTCCCAGATGCCCTCATTAACCTTCCAGCGCTTCCAGTAACTTTGCGGGCAAAAAGTTTAAAGCCTAAATGTGCACAAACAAGTCTAACAGGGCACGCTGCGAGATACCCTGTTCCAGCAAGATCTAGGCCAGCATTACATAAAAGAAGAGAGAAAAGACTTGTGTTTACATAACACCTCACCTCATGTTGCAACATTTAAGAGCACTTTACGCGCCGTAATTGGTTGGCATTGACTCATTGTGTTGTCAAACATCTGAAACACATCATCCTGTTGCCAAACACAAATGCCGGCGGTATCTTTGCTTTGAAAGTTGGGTTTCTTTCGCTCTTTCAGGATCTGTGAATGCTTTATTCACTGCTCTTGCTCCAGGTTATCTGGCTCTCCCTTTGATTCGTCCTTTTCTCTCGCAGGCTGGTTAATGTTGCAGGGACGGTTCGCCCGCTGATGGTTGCACAGGCCTATCTGCAGATCAGTTCCAGATGAGAGCTGCGGCCAGAGTTCTTTGCTGCCAAGCATTTTCTCCTCTTATAAAAAAATAACGGGACAAAATGTTGTTGCTGCCCAGGTCGTTTGGCAAATACCTCCCTCCGGGACCCTTACCGTCGGTGCCCTACTGCAACCATCCAGGAAGAAAGCATTTGCTCACACATGTGGTCCTCCTTTTGACAGTAAACATCACCGGGGCTAGAAAGGAATTGAAAGTCGGGAGTAAAGGAAGGGGTGGGGAACACGTCACACTGCGCTCACCGGATGCAGAGGTTTGAGGGGCGATCAATGGAGGGTCACCTCCGCTAGGCGGTTTGGTAGATTGGTTCCCATCCCAGGAAGTGCTCTATCTTGGCATGGTCAAGTAGTAGAAGAGACCATTCTGCTTGCTCTCCCCTCAAACCTCTGCACTCCCTCAGTATTGCACTGGGAGTGTCAGCTGAGATTTTTGCGCCTCGGTCTCTGGAGTGAGGCTCGAGTCTCGGGCCTGCTCCCGGAGATGGAGCGCTCTACCATCTAGCACTGCTCTTTCAGTTAGACGTATAGAGGGAGAAGATTTGCACGTACTTGCCTGCCTGTAGAGAATACCAGCCTGAGGCATGTGTTTGTGACTTCAACTACGTGTCTGAGGTGGTGTTGTTACAGCTATCAGCACTCTAAATTGCTTGTTCTACTGCCATTAGGTCCTCCTGCAGCAGTCTAGCTTTTCGACCGGGCTTTTCCAATAGCTGTTGGTTAGTAAGAGCGTACTATGTGCTCACATCGGCCGTGGCTCAGTGACGAGCACCCTTGCCTCTGAGTCAGAAGGTTGTGGGTTCAAGTCCCCACTCCAGAGACTTGAGCACAAAAATTAGGCTGCCACTCCAGCGCTGTACTGAGGGAGCGCCGCACTGTCGGATGAGACGCTAAACCGAGGTCGTGTCTGCTCTCTCAGGTGGACTTAAAAGATCCCACGGCACTATTTCGCAGAAGAGCAGGGGAGTTCTCCCCGGTGTTGGCTGTGAAGCGCTTTGGGATGTCCTGAGGTCATGAAAGGCGCTTAAGTAAATGCAAGTCTTTCTTCCTTTCAATTTAATGACTCTTGCCAAAAAGTACCTGTGGATATTTCTTCACACAAAGGGTAGTGGAAATCTGGAACACTCCCCTCCAACAAGCTATCGAGGCTGGGGGGAATTGAAAATTTCAAAATTGAGATTGGGCATACTCACTGTTGTAATGTGGGAAACGCGGCAGCCAATTTGCGCACAGCAAGCTCCCACAAACAGCAATGTGATAATGACTGGATCATCTGTTTTAATGTTGTTGGTTGAGGGATAATTATTGACCAGGGCACCGGGGAGAACTCCCTGGCTCTTCTTCAACATAGTGGCCGCGGGATATTTTACGTCCACCTGAGAGAGCAGACGGGGCCTCTGTTTAACGTCTCATCCGAAAGACGGCACCTCCGACAGTGCAGCGCTCCCTCAGCACTGCACCTGGGAGTGTCAGCCTGGATTTTTGTGCTCGAGTCTCTGGAGTGGGACTTGAACCCACGACCTTCTGACTCCGAGGCGAGAGCGCTGCCCACTGAGCCACGGCTGACATATATAAGAGAAGGGAGCAAACTGCTAAATATTAAAGGTGAGTCTAAAGATACAGCATAAGCTTTAGATTCGGGGGGGCAATTCGCAGCGTAGACCAGCAGTCCCGCGTGGCGTTTTGTTTTTTTTGGTGGCTGAATTCCTTTGCCTGACTTTCCCATTGGTATCACAAGAGGACGGGCTCCCTGGGCGTGGTCCCGAAAGGGCTTCTTTCCCAGTCTGAGGCACCGCACCTGATCAAAGTGCTGGCAGTATGTGCAGAACGCAACATGATCCGAGCCAGACACTCGATCTGTCCAGTGATGACAACGCGCACACACAAACAACTGTCAGTAGGCGCTGTGGACCCGTGGAAATCAATATGCTCCAGCTGTGACAGATGCCTCGATTAGTGGGAGACTGCCATGTAATCATCTATCTGACAACTCACTGGGCACCCGTGTGACACAGGCCGCGACTCTCCTAAATAAAGGGAACCCTTGTCATTTACTTTCTTGACAAATATCTTGCCCCTGAGCAATGTACAGCCGTAAAGGGATGTATCGTTCTGCGTGTACGAACACAAACACACACACACACACACGGTAGAAAGGAAGAAATTGCACTGTTTAGCACCTTTAACACACCCTCAGATTGTCCCAAAGCACTTCACGTCTGGTAGGTTACTTCTGAAGCACAGTTATCACACGGACAAACCACTTTGCGCACAGTAAGGACCTGCAGACAGCCGCACTCCACTGAAAAAAAAACACCCTCCGACCTCGGAGCTAAACAGAGTGAGGTTGGTACCTGAATGGGAGAATGCCTGGGGAACCGAAAACAAGGAATAAAAGAAAGACTTGCATTTCTGCAGCGCCTTTCATGACCACCGGACGTCTCAAAGTGCTTTACAGCCAATGAAGTACTTTTGAAGTGTAGTCACTGTTGTAATGTAGGAAAAACTCGGTTACGGAACCAAGGCGGGTAAATAGAGTTAAGGTACGGATCAGCCATGATCTAATTGAATGGCGGAACAGGCTCCGAGGGGCTGAATGGCCTCCTCCTGTTCCTATAACCAGTTGATCTGTATTTGGTGGCATTGTCAAGTGTTAGCTGTGGCTGAGTGGGTAGCACACTCGCCTGTGAGTCAGAAGGTTGTGGGTTTAAGTCCCACTCCAGAGATTGGAGCACAAAAATCTAGGCTGACGCTCCAGTGCAGTGCTGAGGGAGTGCTGCACTGTTGGAGGTGCCGTCTTTCGGATGAGATGTTAAACCGAGGCCCCGTCTGCCCTCTCGGGTGGACGTAAAAGATACCACGACCACTATTTCAAAGAAGAGCAGGGGAGTTCTCCCCGGTGTCCTGGGGCCAATATTTATCCCTCAACCAACACAACAAAAACAGATGATCTGGTCATTATCACATTGCTGTTTGTGGGAGCTTGCTGTGCGCAAATTGGCTGCCGCATTTCCTACATTACAACAGTGACCACACTTCAAAAGTACTTCATTGGCTGTAAAGCGCTTTGAGACGTCCGGTAGTCGTGAAAGGCGCTATATAAATGCAAGTCTTTCTTTCTTTCTATTGGTTGAGGGAAGAATGTTGGTCAGGACTCTGGGGAGAACTCCCCGGCCCTTCTTCAAACAGAGCCCAGCGACCCTTTACATTCACTTGAACAATCGGACAGGGCCTTAGTTTAACATCTCATCCAAAAGGCAGGAAATTCAGACATGGCACCACTCCACTCAAGTGTTAACCCAGGTTACGCACTTATCTCCTCGAGTGGGGCTTGAACCCACGACCTTCTGACTCACAGTCAAGATTGCTATCCGTTAAGCCAAGCGGACATGAAACTGTTGCTCGTCCTCTTCAAGACAGAGATGGAACACAGAACACCATTCCGCAAGTCAAGTATTGAATATTGTATTTGCTCACCTTGATGGCTTGATTGGCGCATTCAGCGTCCCACTGTGAAACTGAGCCATGCAGAGCAGGAAGATCCCACGTCTGATCCCTGGGCTGTGCTGAGTTAGTTGGTCCTGGTTTGGGTGCGGGTCGAGGTGCTACGATTGGCCTCAGCGATCCCGAGTTGGGGGAGATTAAAACCAACCAGGGTTTCTGCCCCTGATTATTATACAGTGACTATTTCCCCCGCCCCCCATCCCCTGAAAAGAGAGAGAGTGTGTGTGTGTGTTTGTGGACGTCAAGCAAGGACATGATCGGTTTGTGCTGTTGCCGCCCCCACAATCACCTTCCAGGTTCAGATGCGTAAAATGGCCACTTGAATGAAGGGCTGGAGGTTATCCGGTACCCGTGCCACCGCAGCCCAACAACAACTTACAATTTATATTAGTGCCTTTAACGTAGTCAAACGTCCCAAGGCGCTTCACAGGAGCGATTATCAAACAGAATTGGAGACCGAGCCACCTCAGGAGATATTAGGGCGGGTGACCAAAGACTTGGTCAAAGAGGAGTCAACAGGGACAATTTTTGCCTAAGGGTTCCTGCGGGATACTTGACGGGCCTAAACCTACAGAATTAATAAATGATCTCATCGTAAAGGATCCTCTAGGAAAGAGTGATCATAGCATGGTTGAATTTCAAATTCAGTTGGAGGGTGAGAAAGTTGCATCTCAAACCAGTGTCCTGATCTTAAACAAAGGCAATTACAGTGGCATGAGGGCAGAACTGGCTAAAGTGGACTGGAAAAATAAATTAAAGGGTAAGACAGTTGAAATGCAGTGGCGGACATTTAAGGAGGTATTTCATAACTCCCAACAAAAATATATTCCAGGGAGAAAGAAAGATTTTAAGAGAAGGGAAGCACCATCCGTGGCTAACTAAGGAAGTAAAGGATGGTATCAAATTGAAAACGAAGGCATACAACGTTGCCAAGATTGGTGGGAGACCAGAGGATTGGGAAATTTTTAAAAACCAGCAAAGGATGACTAAAAAAATAAAGAGAGAGAAGATGAATTATGAGAGTAAACTGGCAAGAAACATTAAAACAGATAGTAAGAGCTTCTACAGGTATATAAAAAGGAAGAGAGTAGCTAAAGTAAACATTGGTCCCTTAGAGGATGAGAATGGGGAATTAATAATGGGGAACGGGGAAATGGCAGAGACTCTGAACAAATATTTTGTATCTGTCTTCACGGTAGAAGACACTAACAACATCCCAATAATGGATAATCAAGGGGCCACAGGGAGGGGGGAACTAAATACAATCACTATCACTAAGGAAATAGTACTTGGTAAAATAATGGGACTAAAAGATGACAAGTCCCCTGGATCAGATGGCCTGCTTCCCAGGGTCTTAAAAGAAGTGGCTGCAGAGATAGTGGATGCATTGGTTGCAATATACCAAAATTCCCTGGACTCTGGAGAGGTCCCAGCGGATTGGAAAACTGCAAATGTAACACCCCTATTTAAGAAAGGAGGGAGACAGAAAGCAGGAAACTATAGACCAGTTAGCCTAACATCTGTCGTTGGGAAAATGCTGGAGCCCTTCATTAAGGAAGCAGTAGCAGGGCATTTGGAAAATCATAATGCAGTCAAGCAGAGTCAGCATGGTTTTATGAAAGGGAAATCATGTTTAACAAACTTGCTGGAGTTCTTTGAGGAGGTAACGAGCAGGGTGGACAAAGGTTAACCAGTAGATGTAGTGTATTTGGATTTCCAGAAGGCATTCGATAAGGTGCCACATAAAAGGTTACTGCATAAGATAAGAGCTCACGGAATTGGGGGTAATATATTAGCATGGATAGAGAATTGGCTAACTAACAGAAAGCAGAGAGTCGGGATAAATGGGTCATTTTCTGGTTGGCAAACGGTAACTAGTGGGGTGCCACAGGGATCGGTGCTGGGGCCTCAACTATGTACAATCTACATTAATGACTTGGATGAAGGGACCGAGTGTAACGTAGCCAAGTTTGCGGATGATACAAAGATGGGTGGGAAAGCAAGTTGTGCAGAGGACTCAAAGAACCTGCAAAGGGATATAGACAGGCTAAGTGAGTGGGCACACATTTGGCAGATGGAGTATAATGTGGGAAAGTGCGAGGTTATACACTTTGGCAGGAAAAATAAAAAAGCAAATTATTAGTTAAATGGAGAGAGATTACAAAATGCTACAGTTCAGAGGGACCTGGGGGTCCTTGTGCATGAAACACAAAAAGTTAGCATGCAGGTACAGCAAGTAATCAAAAAGGCAAATGGAATGTTGACCTTTATTTCAAAGGGGTTGGAGTATAAAAGCAGGGAAGTCCTGCTACAACTGTACAGGGTATTGGTGAGACCACACCTTGAGTACTGCGTACAGTTTTGGTCTCCTTATTTAAGGAAGGATATACTTGCATTGGAGGCAGTTCAGAGACGATTCACTAGGTTAATTCCAGGGATGAGGGGGTTGACTTATGAGGAAAGGTTGAGCAAGCTGGGCCTATACTCATTGGAATTTAGAAGAATGAGAAGTGATCTTATTGAAACATTTAAGATACTGAGGGGGCACGACAAGGTAGATGCAGAGAGGATGTTTCCCCTCGTGGGGAAATCTAGAAAGCGGGGGCACAGTTTTCGAATAAAGGGTCGCTCTTTTAGAACAGATGAGGAGGAATTTCTTCTCTCAGAGGGTCGTAAATCTGTGGAATTCTCTGCCCCAGAGAGCTGTGGAGGCTGGGTCATTAAATACATTTAAGGTGGAGATAGACAGATTTTTACAAAATAAGGGAGTGAAGGGTTATGGGGAGCGGGCAGGGAAGTGGCTTTGAGCCCAAGATCAGCCATGATCTTATTGAATGGCGGAGCAGGTTCGAGGGGCCAAGTGGCCTATTCCTGCTCCTATTTCTTATCTTATGTTCCTACCCATTGAGCCTCACAACAGGTCGCCACACACGCACCCACCCCGGCACCCCACCACAGCCCACCCACTAACTCCCTCCCGCCATCCTCTTCGCTGCATCTGGGAACTGAGCATTTCCCCAGTGGCAGCGAAGAGGAAAATTGAACCCCAGTGGCTTCAGGCGAGAGGAGGAAAAGATATGCAAAGAAAATTCAAAACTACTTCCTTTCTGATCGGTAATCATGTCTAATCTTTCCGTCAACTTGGTGCTGGGTATAGAACACAAGCAGGTTATTAGAATTACAAAAGGATCACAGAGATCAGTCCTTACAGGTACAGACCAGCCCAGAAGGAAATTTTGATGATTGATTTGTAGCTGGGATAAATGATGTGTCACAGTGCTAGCCAACCCAGAGTTACACTTTCCATAAACACTGCACGTCTCTCCTGCTTTGCATTTTCAAATTTGTTTTTTTGTGGCCTGCTTTTCCCTCAGCCATGGCTCAGTGAGTAGCACTCTCGCTTCTGAGTCAGAAGGTTGATGGGTTCGCGTCCCACTCCAGAGGCTTGATTACAAAATCTAAGCTGATACTCGCAGTGCAATGCTGAGGGAGCGCCGCACCGTCGGAGGGGCGGTACTGAGGGAGCGCCGCACCGTCGGAGGGGCGGTACTGAGGGAGCGCCGCACTGTCGGAGGGACAGTACTGAGGGAGCGCCTTCGGAGGGGCGGTACTGAGGGAGCGCCGCACTGTCGGAGGGGCGGTACTGAGGGAGCGCCGCACTGTCGGAGGGGCGGTACTGAGGGAGCGCCGCACTGTCGGAGGGGCGGTACTGAGGGAGCGCCGCGCTGTCGGAGGGGCGGTACTGAGGGAGCGCCGCACTGTCGGAGGGGCTGTACTGAGGGAGCGCCGCACTGTCGGAGGGGCGGTACTGAGGGAGCGCCGCACTGTCGGAGGAGCTGTAATTTGGATGAGGCCCCGTCTGCTCTCTCAGGCTGGCGTGAAAGATCCCACGGGCACTATTTCAAAGAGCAAGGGGCGTTCTCTCCGGTGTCCTGGCCAATATTTACCCCTCAACCAACATCGCTAAAAAACAAAATTGTCTGGATATTATTACATTGCTGCCTGTGGGAACTTGCTGTGCACAAATTAGCTGCCACATTTCCTACATGACAACAGTAACCACACTTCAAAAGTACTTCATTGGCTGCAAAGCGCTTTGGGACGCCCTGAGGTCGTGAAAGGCGCTACAGAAATGCAAGTCGTTCCCTCTTTCTTGCTACACAGGTGTGCATGCAAGAACATGATAACATTGAAATTCTGCCAATAATGCTATTAAATAGTAAAGAAATCAATGTTACACTTGGTTGGTCACATCCCCGGAGAGAATACTCAAACTCCGCTGGCTTTGTTTACATACTCTGTAATGTCCCAGTTTTAAAACTGTCCATCTACACACACCTCACAGGGAATAAGTCTAATATTTCACACAAACGCTCAGCCCCATGTATTAAACAGCCTGTCTGCACCCTGCAATTCTCACAGACAGACTGCACTCTGTCTTAGAGTTAATCGCTACTTCTCATAAGCTTTCTCCTTCAAACCGAGCACCGTTGATTTTGTTGAGAAATCTGGGTTCAGACCATCGCCGAGGTTGAAAAGATGAGGTAAATTGAGAAGGTGGGGGGGCGCCAAGCTCGCGTTTTAACACTTGGAGCGGAGGAAGAAGGACGGACTGAGGGAGGGAGGGAGAGATGACGGACTGAGGGAGGGAAGGAGGACTGAGGGAGGGAAGGGAAGGAAGACTGAGGGAGGGAGGGAAGGGAAGGAAGACTGAGGGAGGGAGGGAAGGGAAGGAAGACTGAGGGAGGGAGGACGGACGGAGGGAGGGAGGACGGACTGAGGGAGGGAGGACGGACTGAGGGAGGGAGGACGGACTGAGGCAGAGAAGACTTCGGCAGCACCTCCCAAATCTGCGACCTCTTCCACCTAGAAGGACAAGGGCAGTAGGCACATGGGAACACCACCACCTCCAAGTTCCCCTCCAAGTCACACACCATCCTGACTTGGAAATATATCGGCCGTTCCTTCATCGCCGCTGGGTCAAAATCCTGGAACTCCCTCCCTAACAGCACTGTGGGAGCACCTTTACCACATGGACTGCAGCGGTTCAAGGAAGAGGCTCACCACCACCTTCTCAAGGGGCAATTAGGGATGGGTAATAAATGCTGGGCCTTACCAGCGACACCTCTTGAATGGAGTTACTGTTTCAGTCCTGTCGCTGGCCATCCAGCTAAGAACACCGACTGAGGAAAACATTGCTTAATATTGTACACGATTCAAGTGTTTTTGCGTGAGAAGTCTTTATGATGTGATCAGATTAGCAGACAACTTGCATTCGTATAGCGCGGTTAAATTAGGGAAACATCCCAGACAGCAATTACTCATTAATATCCCTTAACAAGCAACTTTCTGCAGTTGGCAACTTTCACCTTTAATTGCCAAGTTCCTTAAGCATATATCATGTGGCACACCCTGGCGCATCAGTAACATCGTTTGACAACTTCTTTTTGCCACAAATGGTTTTAGAAACAAAAAGTCTCAGTAAATTTCATAATGCAGAACACATCAACATACTAATCAAAAGATTAAGAGCTACAAGAAGCACTGCAGCAACTCGCCAAGGCTTCTTCGGCAGCACCTCCCAAACCCGCGACCTCTTCCACCTAGAAGGACAAGGGCAGCAGGCGCATGGGAACACCACCACCTCCAAGTTCCCCTCCAAGTCACACACCATCCTGACTTGGAGATATATCGGCCGTTCCTTCATTGTCGCTGGGTCAAAATCCTGGAACTCCCTCCCTGACAGCACTGTGGGAGCACCTTCAGCACACGGACTGCAGCGGTTCAAGAAGGCGGCTCACCACCACCTTTCTCAAGGGGCAATTAGGGGATGGGCAATAAATGCTGGGCCTTGCCAGCGACGCCCACATCCCATAAACGAATAAAAAAAAAACTTGTTACACTTCATGCTTTTCCAGAAAGGACCTTTTTTATTTCTCCTGACGTACAGCACAGCGGGAGACAGGACGGAGCGCGATGGTCCACTTCAACAACAACTTGCATTTATACAGCATCCTTAACGTGACAACGCGTCCCAAGGAGCGCTGACTGACCAAAATTTGGCAACTGAGCCAGACGAAGAGAATATTAGGACGAGCGACCAAAAGCTTAGTCAAAGTAGCAGCTTTTCAGGAGCGGCTTAAAGGAGGAGAAAGAGGTGGGGAGACGGAGAAGTTTAGGGAGGGAATTCCAGAGCTTAGGGCCTCGGCAGCTGAAGGCACGGCCGCCAATGGTGGAGCGAAGGAAGTGGGGGAATGCACAAGAGGCCAGAGTTGGAGGAACGTAGAGCTTTTGGAGGGTTGCAGGCAATGTTCCCCCTAATTCATTTTTATGGGTGCGCAGCCCATTCACAGTTTCGCACATTGAAAAAAGCTGAGCAGCTTAGAGGGAACCTTGGTTGTGGGGCCGGAGGAGGTTACAGAGATAGGGAGGGGCGAGGCCATGAGGGATTTGAAAACAAGGGTGAGAATTTTAAAATAAGGTCAGGTGGCATTGCGGATAGGAAAGTGATTCCGATGGCATGTCATTTGGTAGAGTGCGGCGTCCTACCACAAACCCTGCGGGATTCTACACTCTCTGCGCGTACCTCAACTTTCTGCCGAAGTAGCTCTTAAAAATACTAGAGGCAGCGTCTGAGCAATAACAAATCACTTTCCCCAACCGTTGGAGGGCTAAGGAGTGACACGAGTGTCGACACTTGGAGCTCGTTGAGGGCCGAGAGGCCAATTCAGTTGTCAAGCCGCGTCCCCCCTCTTTTCGAACAGCGGCCTCAAACACGACACTCTGTAAATCTGGGAGGAAGGACAAGAAACCTGTGGAATTGCAGAATATTGCGTTCTGGAAATAAGCAGAAAGCTCCGTTGCTGTGTCTTTGATGTTGGTTCCTGGAATGTTGGCTGAAGCCCTCAAGGGTCTGAACGGTTCATGATTCACCAGCAATGCAACGGGATCTGTCCAAGAAGAGACAGAACAAGAATCAACCAGCTGGTCTTGCGCCAAGTCCTCTGAGAAGATCTGTGTGGCTGATAACGCAACTGTCACTGAAGGTTAATCCTTCTGTCATAAAGAATACTCTTTGGAATTTGACGTGATTATGAGACACCTGTTATATCAAGGAAAGTTTTCTCATAAATCAACAATAAAACCATCCAGATGTTCTGGGTCTGAGTTAACTGATCTCATCTGGGACAATTGGCCTCAGCGTCTCCCCCCCCCGCGGGAGTAGTGAGCGAGTGGGGGGGGGGGGGGTGGATAATCACTATCCATTGCTTTTAAGCCCAGAAACCTGAACACATAATCCAGGCTGACACTACCCATGTGCAATGCTGAGGGAGTGCCGCACTGTCGGAGGTGCCGTTTTTCGGATGAGATGGTAAACTGATGCCCCCTTCTGCCCTCTCGAGTGGACGTAAACGATCCCATGGCACTGTTTTGAAGAAAAGCAGGGGTGTTAGCCCCGGTGTCCTGTCCAATATTTATCCCTCAATCGACATCTAAAACAGATTATCCGGTCATCATCACATTGTTGTTTGTGGGAGCTTGCTGTGCCCAAATTGGCTGCTGCATTTCCTACATTACAACAGTGACTCCACTTCAAAAAGTACTTCACTGGCTGTAAAGCGCTTTGGGACGTCCGGTGGTCGTGAAAGGCGCTACAGAAATGCAAGTCTTTCTTTTTTTTTTGCTATAAATATTCGCTTAATACCATAATTTCCTGGGACTTTTAACGGCGTTCGCCTCCATCCTTCAGCTCCATTCACCAGATTCCTCGCTGACACTGGGAAAGGATCGTTATGCGAGGTCCGCACCCCTCTCCCCCATTGAAAATAGCGAGGGCCAATTTGTTGCATTAAGGCCAGTTTAATCGCCGCTTTAAGGGAACGCTGTTCCAGAAAGACTCCGGAGAATCGGGCGCAATCAATCCGCTACTATCGGGACGATGACGATATACTGACAGTTGTGGTTCCAACATCCAGGTGATGAAACCAGACATGGAAACAATTTATAATACAGATTTTTGTATCATTGGGACAACACTGCTTCGCAAATGATAATTCTGATTTATAGGCAGCTGAGAAACCATCAAATTATGTCATAGCAACACCAGGCAGCTGTTGCAATAATATATTATATACAATACAAAAATTATACACTTGCCGAGGGCTGTTCTTAAAAAGAAAAGTGATAAATTACTTTATTCCGACAATGGCCCATCAACAACTTGCATTTATAAAGCATCTTTAACATAGTCGTCAGCTGTGGCTCAATTGGTAGCACACTCGCCTCTGAGTCAGAAGGTTGTTCAGGGACCGGAGCACATAAAGCTAGGGCTGACACTCCCAGTGCAGTACTGAGGAAGCACTGCACTGTCGGAGGTGCCGTCTTTCGGATGAGACGTTAAACCGAGGCCCCCATCTGCTCTCTCAGGTGGACGTAAAAGATCCCACGGCCACTATTTCAAAGAAGAGCAGGGGAGTTATCCCCGGTGTCCTGTGGCCAATATTTATCCCTCGACCAACATCACTAGAACAGATTATCTGGTCATTATCACATTGCTGTTTGTGGGATCTTGCTGTGCCCAAATTGGCTGCTGCATTTCCTACATTACAACAGTGACTCCACTTCAAAAAGTACTTCATTGGCTGCAAAGCGCTTTGAGACGTCTGGTGGTCGTGAAAGGCGCGATATAAATGCAAGTCTGTCTTTCTTTCTAGTTTAGTGTTCCCAAGGCACTTCACAGGAGCGATTATCAAATAAAGTTTGACACTGAGACACATAAGGAGATATTAGGACAGGTGACTAAAAGCTTGGTCAAAGAAGTAGGTTTTAAAGAGCATCTTAAAGGAGGAGATGGAGAGGTTTAGGGAGGGAATTCCAGAGTTTAAGGCCTAGTTGGCTGAAGGCACGGCCGCCAATTGTGGAGCAATGAAAATCGGGGGATGCTCAAGAGGCCAGAATTGGAGGAGCGCAGAGATCTCGGAGGGAAAATTTTTTGCAGGGCTACGGGGAAAGGGACTAGCTGAAGTGCTCTTGCAGAGATAACAACAGAAAACGCTGGAAAAACTCAGCAGGCCAGGCTGTTGCAGAGAGCTGGCTTAACAGGCCGAATGGCCTCTTTCTGTGCTGTAACCATTCTATGATTGTAGGGATGGAGGAGCTAACAGCGATAGGGAGGGGCGAGACCATGGAGGGAATTGAAAGCAAGGATGAGAATTGCTTTGCTCGTGATCACTGTTTAGGTTTCGGACTTAATCTCAGATTTACGATTGGAGATGTAGAACTGAGAAGGGAAAGGTGTGGATTGAATTCAAATTCCGCTCGTGATTTGGCTCCCATCATTGCAGATTTGCGAATCGTCAACCGACTCCTGGAGATGGCAGCTTGATATGTGCCAATTTCCAAGGCCCGCTGGTTTACAATGGTGGGATCCCCATTGGGCATTAGCGCGGACGTCTCCAAACGAAACAGACCTGGGCGTAAAGCTGGCCTGCTTCCGATCCCTAGCTCCTCGGGTCTCCGCCATCCTTGCTGCGGTGCACGATAACGAGTTTCCCGGCCGATTTTTGCCTGTGGGTCGGCGCCGGAGGACCGCAGTGAACTTGTGGCCATCACCGTCAACCATGCCGTTGCTGTTTGTGGGAGCTTGCTGCGCGCAGACTGCGTTGATTGCTGACATGACAACAGTGACTATACATCTAAAGTTCTTCATTGTCCGTGAAGCGCTTTGGGACGGCCCGAGGTGGTGAAAGGCGCTGGAGAAACGCAAGTTCTTTCATAGGATCTTACAGCACAGAAGGAGGCCATTCGGCCCGTCTCGCCTGTGCTGGCTTTTTGAAAGAGCTGTCCAATTTCTTTCTTAGTGACTCAGCACAGACTGGAGACTGAATCTTTGACCTTGCTGGTCCATCGGCCTGAGCTACGCACTGGGTAAAACCGCTGGACTACGTGGAGACTATTAGAGATTCCCTCTGCCGCACAATCCCCTGCTTAGAGACAGGAGTTCAGTGGGGTTTTACCTTCAAAACAATTTTTAAAAAAAGCAGCTCTTGGCATTCATTGATGCAATGCAATCTGTATTCAATCCGAGAGAAAAGTGGAGGCATGCTCAGGAACTGGAATTTCCTGCCAAAAATGGAGAGTTTTTTCCCATTATTCCATGGGGGACAGTTTAATGAGGAGTGGCCACCCCCACCCTCCCCCTATGCTCAGCTTCACAACAGCCACCCTCTGGATATCCTCTCTGGATCTTCCCCCAGCTATTCCACTCCCCACAGCAGCCATGTCCTAGATCTTGCATTGCTGATCACCTCCTGACCTCCTACTGGCCACTGCCTCCGGTCATCACACCAGTCATTACTTCCAGGTCTTCTACCATCCATCTCCTCCGGACTGCACAGCAGCCACCCCCTCCTCGTTATCAAGCTGCATACCAAAGCCTAGATCATGAGCATCAGCGGGCGATCGAAAGCCAATATTGTCCTCCGCCCAACATCTACACAGGCACACCATCCACCAAAGGGGGACAGGAGTCACTGGATTGTTAACAGGACCTGGAACCCAGTCTACATTTCCCCACCCTAGCTAGTACCCGGACCACTGCCAATGCAGCATAAAGCAAGAATCTTAGCCGAGACCTTCCCAGTCTGCGTGGCTTAATGCGACACAGCACAATGGAGTGATCCAGGCAACCCGAGGCAGAAATTTCAGGTTGGGGGTCTTAACACTTGTCATAACCAAAGTCGAATGTTCTTAAACATCAGAAATTTGAGGTCACCCAAAGCTGCTGGTCAAAGAGAGAGTTGCTCGTGGAGAACAAGGTTGAGATCACAAGGTGGCATCGAGGAATGAATCAAAGATTTTAAAATTTCCCAGGCCTTTCATACAACTGAATACCTGTGGATATTCCTCAAAAGATATTGTTGTCCGCCAACCATTGCCCAAAGAGGGAGGTCAGTTACGACGAACCGAGCTGGTGAAAGGCCTGTAAAAATTAAAATGATAGAGAACTTACAACTCAGGAAATAAAAAAAATTATCCCAGTTCCCAAAAAATACTTTTTCAGTTTGCTATCATGTTCCCAAAGTGTGGAATATTTTAATGATACTGGAACAGGATATAATACCAAGAATCCATCTCGAGAGAGAGAGAGAGAGAGAGAGACAGGTTGAGGCCCATGGGAGGAGAGGAGCTTTGAATGATGACCATTGAGTGGGAGAGCTGAAAGTTGTTGACATAGTTTCCTTGTTCATCATAGGGTTATGATGAAACCCTCAGCCTCCTCTATTCAAATCTCGAATGGCCATTAAGGGAGTGCACAGAGAGACAATCTCTTGGTCTCCTGGAGTATCAAGGTTTGTTGCTCATCTCCACTGACTCCTGATTTGCTGGAACAGAGATGGGACAGTTGGAGCTGACCTCTCAGCCATGGCGGCACTCTCGCCTCGGAGTCAGAAGGTCGTGGGTTCAAGTCCCACTCCAGAGACTTGAGCACAAATTCTCAGCTGACGCTCCCAGTGCAGTACTGAGGGAGTGCTACACTGTCAGAGGTGCCGTCTTTCAGATTAGACGTTAAACCAAACTACCAAATCAGACTACAGTAACAGTTGCCTTATTAAATTAATGAAATTCAAAATAAAGACCTGGTTGTTACTCACTAAAACTTGTCTTACAAATGAGAATTCAGCAGCTGGAAGTTGTAATATGGATGAGCCTATGTTACTTGCAATGTGGAGACACATCAAGTGGTTAAGCCCCGTCTGCTCTCAGGTGAAAGTATGAGATCGCATGGCACTATTTCGAAGAAGCAGCAGCGAGCGCTACTTTTGTGCTTTGCGATTCGGTTTAAACAGAAGCCGAATAAAAAACCAAAACCAAAGGGCCAATAGAAATGGAGGCACTGAATTCATGGCCCGCTGTCCAGAATTGGGCCATGTTTCTGGCATGAACAACGTGTTGCCTCGTGATTACACCGGTGCCTCTGAAATTTTACCAAATTCCCAAGGGGCCAGGGGTGGGGTGGTGTCTCCTCTCTCCCAACTTCAGGATTTGGGATGTCTCAGGCACACGAGACAACGCAACTGACACTGGGACACTTAAAGAACCTGGCTCCAATTCTCGGTTCGGAAATTTGGCTGAAAAAAAAAACCTTCCATTTTGCCAGCAACTCTCACCACTATCGCCGTGTGAGTTGGACCTCATCCTGTGCACCAAATCACAAGGGGAGGAGAGAGAGAGAGAGAGAGAGAGAGAGAGAGAGAGAGAAAGTTCCATTGCTGTTTAGTTATTGCTGCTACACCGGGGAATTGAGCCTAGTTTGAGAACACTTGAAATATTTATAAGATTATATATTGGTCTGAAGGCAGCCAAAATGTTTCCCAAGTTCCCACATCGCCTGTATAGTACAACTGAGATTGAATCGGTTTTCCTTCAGAAATTCCGATTCCGATCAAACGCTGGATAGAAGGCGTTGGAATTGGACGGGCAGGAAGGTAAAATGGCTTATGGGGTCTTATCCACACCCATCTGATCCTAGCCTGCTCTTCTGCCAGAAGGCAGCGGGATCCTGCTTTGCATATGCAGGTTGGGCTTTGATGACATCATCGGGGGCCCCCCCCGACTGCAATTTTAATGATTCCGTTGTGGCTTTCCCCGCCAGGCCAACATCAGGGCAAGAGGAGTCTGGGCCAGAAGAGGCGTGTCTATTTTGTTTTAAGAAAGTTTCCTTGTGGGGCAGGAGGACCAGGAGTGCTCCCCCTGGGCCCGTGAAAAATGTAGGCCTCCCCCCCCACCCTCAATGAGACCCTCTCGAACTCCCTCCCCCTCCCTTCGAGAGCCGGGGACTGTTTGTTCGGGGCCTCCTACCGCCCTGCGCCCGACAGGTTCAGGCAGGAGGCGCCCAGGGCTTAAAGTCTTCCAGGCTTCATGTTGCCGAGGGCTGGATGGTTTGCCGCCCGCCAAAAGGCCCCGGCTGTACAACTCACCGGCTGGGTGTTAAAATTGGGGTTATTGACTCATGAATGTGCCCAGGTGGGGGTGGGGGGGGAGGGGGAGGTCTTTCACACTGCAAATAATACGCTGGCAGCACCCAGTGTAGTACTGAGCATAGAGACTGTGTCGTGCTCCTACAGGAAATCAGCCAATGTTCTCGATTCGCTATCTGGTGACCCGCTTTGCGGACATGGGAGCGGGTTGGGTTTGTGATGGCCCCCCCCCCGCCACGCTCGAGAAGCCTGCCAGCGCTCACCGTCCACGCTCACGAAGAATGGGCGCTTGGGTAAAGTACCAGAGCATCTCCAGCGCCTGCGGTCCTTCGACCCCCCACCTCAAGTCATTTGCCTTCAGTAAAAGGAGAGAACTATCGGGAAGACCACAGCCAGAGTCCCTGAAACTGTGCGCACGTTTCATGGGAGAGTGATTCCACATTTTGTCAAAAACGCACGAGCCTGTCCTATTTTAGAAGCCAGCAATAAATCCGAGATGCAAACACTCATGAGTTGTAGTTGCAGTCCCTGAGCGGCACATGTCAGCGTTTGGTGTCTCTCTCACACAAATCAAATGCAAGTGGTTTGAACTGAACGCTGCAGTAACGTTGGCACAAGACGATAACAAACTGAAATATTTTATGTTAAATTGTACCCTTGAGGTTTTTTTTTAAAAAATAGCTCGAGGCACAACAAAGCCATTTTCGATTGAGTAAAAGCATCTAAAGTTTCAATTCAATGATGCCCATCCCAGTGTCCATTTCATAAATCATTTTTATTCTGAAATATAATCTCAATAACTGCAGTCATATTTCAGATATGTTGAGACGATCTGATGAATATTTGGTTAAAATGGTAGCTTTTAAAAAAAAATAAAGAGCTAAGATTTCCATCTTACAGCAGATACCAATTGATACCCAGTGCTGAGGGAGCGCTGCACTGTCAGAGGTGCCATCTTTCGGATGAGATGTTAAACGGAGGCCCCGTCTGCTCTCTCAGGTGAATCTTAAAGATGCATTAATTCGAAGAGGAGCAGCAGAGTTCTCCCCAGGTGCCCTGACCAATATTTATCCCTCAATCAACACCTAAAAACAGATTTGCGGGTCATTATCACATTGCTGCTTGTGGGAGCTTGCTGTGCGCAAAGAGGGCAGTTGGTTTAACGTCTCATTTGAAAGACGGCACCTCCGACAGTGCTGCGCTCCCTCTGCACCGCACTGGGAGTGTCAGCCTGGATTATGTGCTCAAGTCTCTGGAGTGGGGACTCGAACCCACGACCTTCTGACTCAGAGGCGAGAGTGCGACCCACTAAGCTACGCCTAACACACAGGAGGGGAGAGAACTGGATGGCACCCCCAGCTGGACGAGGATGTAAGGAAGAGAAACAAAATTAGTGTTTGGGGGAAAAAAAAAAAATGCATCCATCTCATCTGCTTGGAATATTTTGCTTACATCAAGAGCAAATATGGTTTTAGTTGTCTTGTTACTTTGAGTTGTGTTTTATTTTTCCGAGAAGAATTAAAATGTTAAGAAGGAGCCAGAAACCGTTCCAAGTGTGAGGGAAACTAGAGTGTTTTGGCTGCCAGCGATCGACCGCAGCCCTGCAGTGAGCATTACAACCGCCCGCTCCCTCAGAATCTGCGCTCAAAGCTTTGCTGAGGAATCCCAGCCGGCTGCCAGTCTGATGCATTCGCCCTCTGACAGCAACCCGAGAGGGGGGAGGGCTTTGTTCCTTATTTTGTTTTGGGTGAGGGGTCGTGGGTGAGGGGTCGTGGGGAAGGAGGCCCTCACTCTGGAAAATGGATCAATGTGAAAAGAAAGTCTTTATTTTGGAAACAAATATTGAGAGGAGTAACATGCTGCTGATCAGGGGCACATCCAAGTATAAAGGGTTGGGGGGGGGGGGCGGGGGGAGGGCAATCAGAGGCCGTCCTAGAAGTGGGGGGAAGAGGGGGACATAGAATCTCTCAGAACAGTTGGAGGCCATTCGGTCCATCGTGCCTGTGCCGGCCCATTGTAAGAGCCCTCCAATTAGTCATATTCCCCACCCCTGCGCTTTCTCCATAGCCCTGCAATGTTTTCTTTTTCAAGCAGATTACCCAATTCCCTTTGGAAAATTACTATTGAATCTGCTTCCACCGTCCTTTCAGGCAGTGCATTCCAGATCGTAACAACTCGTTGTATAAAAACATTTCTCCTCATCACCCCTCTAATTCTTTATTTTTGGTTCCTGGGATGTGGCGTCGCTGGCAAGGCCAGCATTTATTGCCCATCCCTAATTGCCCTCGAGAAGGTGGTGGTGAGCCGCCTTCTTGAACCGCTGCAGTCCATGTGGCGAAGGTACTCCCACAGGGGGAGTTCCAGGATTTTGACCCAGCGACGATGAAGGATCGGCGATATACTTCCAAGTCAGGATGGTGTGTGACTTGGAGGGGAATTTGGAGGTGGTGGTGTTCCCATGCGCCTGCTGCCCTTGTCCTTCTAGGTGGAAGCGGTCGTGGGTTTGGGAGGTGCAGCCGAAGAAGCCTTGGTTTACAATGGTGAAGCTGGTGAGTGGCCTGCATGGGACCTTTCCCATTGCTGCGCAGCTTTGGGGGAGCATTGCGGGAGTCACTTCAACACACGCACTGCAGCGGCTCATCACCACCTTCTCAAGGGCAACTAGGGATGGGCAGTAAATGCTGGCCTTGCTTGCGAAGCCCACTTTGCCAAGTATGAATTTTCAAAAAAGAACGCTATGTCGTGTAATCACCAGATGCCTAGGGCAATCATATTGTGGCGGGTTGTTGGTCTTCTGACATTTTAGGCTAGTGAACGTCGAGGAACCTCACAGGATAATGGGATAAAGAAGAACTTGCATTTGTATAGCACCTTTCACGACCTCAGGATGTCCCAAAGCGCTTCACAATCATTGAAGTACTTTTGAAGTGTAGTCACTGTTGTAATGTAGGAAATCTATTAGATGGTGAAAAGTAGAAAAAACACAATTCCTGGTGCAACATAATCCTCACTAACAATTTGTACAGAGACAGCGCATGCTGCCTCTGAACAGACTACCCATTCAACCCAGCAACACTGAACCATTTATGTTGCTTGTTCCTAAACAGACACCCATTAACACCAGCTGGTACAGCCTCTGGCATTCCCAGTCTCACACTAGTTGCGTACTCATTAATTATGTCAGCCGTGGCTCAGTGGGTAGCGCTCTCGCCTCTGAGTCAGAAAGTTGTGGGTTCAAGTCCTCACTCCAGAGACCTGAGCACAAAATTCTAGGCTGACACTCCAGTGCAGTGCAGTGCAGAGGGAGTGCCGCACTGTCGGAGGTGCCGTCTTTCGGATGAAACGTGAAACCCGAGAAACGTATGCCCTCTCAAGTGGACGTCAAAAGATCCCGTGGCACTATTTCGAAGGAGGGAGGGGAGTTTTCCCCAGTGTCCTGGCCAATATTTTTTTTTTTTAATTCATTATTGGGATGTGGGCACCGTTGGCAAACAGCATTTATTGCCCATCTCTAATTGCCCTCGAGAAGGTGGTGGTGAGCCGCCTTCTTGAACCACTGCAGTTCATGATATTGCTTGGTAGCAGTTTGGCACAACAGAGTGACTTGCTAGGCCATTTCAGAGGGCAGTTAAGAGTCAACCACATTTCTACGACTCTGGAGTCATATAGGCCAGACCGAGTAAGGATGGCAGATTTCCTTCCCTAAAGAACAATAGTGAACGAGATGGGTTTATATGACAATCCGGTAGTTTCATGGTCACCCATTACGGATACTAGCTTTTCATTCCAGATTTATCTAATTAACTGCCGTGGTGGGATTTGAACTCATGTCTCCGGATCATTAGTTCAGGCCTCTGGATTACTACGATAGCAAAATACTGCGGATGCTGGAAATCCGAAATAACAACAGAAAACGTTGGAAAAACTCAGCAGGCCAGGCAGCATCCGTGGAGAGAGAAACAGAGTTAACGTTTCAGGTCGAAGACCTTTCGTCAGAACTGGAAATAGCAGGAAATGAAATAGATTTAAGGCAAGGATAAAGCTGGGAAAAGGGGGAGGGGATGAAAGAACAAAAGGAGAGATTAAGAGACATTGAGAGATATTCAAGGCAAGAGGTGGTGTTAATGTGACAGGTTGAGGCTGAAAGAAGTGTGAAATGCACTGGCAGAATGAAGGACGGCTGCCAGCTTCTAGGAGGGGAAAAAAAAGGCGGTGGGGGTGGGGGGGGGGCGCAAACAGAAGGGTGGATGAAAAAATAAAATATAAATGTGATTGGGGCTGAGGTTATGATCGAAAATTGTTGAACTCGATATCGAGTCCAGAGGGCTGTAGCGTGCCTAAACGAAAGATGAGGTGCTGTTCCTCGAGCTTACGCTGCGCTTCCGTGGAATAGGCCGAGGACGGTGAGGTCAGAGTGGGAGTGGAGCGGAGAATTAAAGTGACAGGCCACCGGGAGCTCGGGGTCCCCCTTACGGACTGAACGGAGGTGTTCCGCAAAGCGGTCACCCAATCTGCGTTTGGTCTCCCCAATGTAGAGGAGACCACATCGTGAGCAGCGAATACAGTATACTAAATTGCAGGAAGTACAAGTAAATCGCTGTTTCACCTGGAAGGGGTGTTTGGGGCCCTGGACAGTGGGAAGAGGGGAGGTATAAGGGCATGTGTTGTATCTCCTGCGCTTGCACGGGAAGGTGCCGGGCGAAGGGGAAGGGGTGCTGGGGGTGGTAGAGGAGTGGACTAGGGTGTCGCGGAGGGAGCGGTCCCTGCGGAATGCTGAAAGGGGAGGTGAGGGGAAGATGCGTTTGGTGGTGGGATCACGCTGGAGGTGGCGGAAATGGCGGAGGATGATCCGTTGAATGTGGAGGCTGGTGGGGTGAAAGGTGAGGACAAGGGGAACCCTATTGTGATTCCGGGAGGGAGGGGCAGGGGTGAGGGCAGAAGTGCGGGAGATAGAACGGACACGGTCGAGGGCCGTGTCGACCACGGTAGAGGGGAATCCTCAGTTGAGGAAAAAGGAAGACATGTCGGAAGCACTGGTATGGAAGGTGGCATCATCAGAGCAGATGCGGCGGAGACGGAGAAACTGGGAGAATGGAATAGAGTCCTTACAGGAGGCGGGGTGGGAGGAAGTGTAGTCCAGGTAGCTGTGGGAGTCAGTGGGCTTGTAGTGAATGTTAGTCAATAACCTATCCCCAGAGATGGAGACGGAGAAGTCGAGGAAGGGAAGGGAAGAGTCGGAGATGGACCATGTGAAGGTGAGGGAAGGGTGGAAATTGGAAGCATAGTGAATGAAATGTTCTAGTTCAGGGCGAGAGCAGGAGACGGCACCGATACAGTCATCAATGTACCGGAAAAAGAGGTGAGGGAGGGGACCCGAGTAGGACTGGAACAAAGAGTGTTCCACATATCCCACGAAAAGGCAGGCATAGCTAGGACCCATGCGGGTACCCATAGCAACACCTTTAATTTGGAGGAAATGGGTAGAGTCAAAGGAGAAGTTGTTCAATGTGAGAACAAGTTCAGCCAGGCGGAGGAGGGTGGTGGTGGATGGGGACTGGTTGGGCCTCTGTTCAAGGAAGAAGCGGAGCGCCCTCAGGCCATCCTGGTGGGGAATGGAGGTGTAGAGGGATTGTACGTCCATAGTGAGGAGGAGACGGTTGGGGCCGGGAAACTGTTAAAATGGCGGAGGGCGTCGGAAGAGTCGCGGATGTAGGTGGGAAGAGACTGGACAAGGGGAGAAAAAATAGAGTCGAGATAGGAAGAGATAAGTTCCGTGGGGCAAGAACAGGCTGAAACGATGGGTCTACCGGGGCAGTCCTGTTTGTGGATCTTGGGAAGGAGGTAGAAGCGGGCTGTGCGGGGTTGGGGAACTATGAGGTTGGCGGCCGTGGGGGGGAAGATCTCCAGAGGAGATGAGGTCAGTGATAGGTAAAATTTTGGAGTCCATTATTAAGGAAACAGTAACAGGACATTTGGATAATCATAATTTAATAGGACAAAGTCAGCATGGTTTTACGAAGGGGAAGTCATGTTTGACAAATTTGCTGGAGTTCTTTGAGGAAGTAACATATAGAGTGGATAAAGGGGAACCAGTGGACGTAGTGTATTTAGACTTCCAAAAGGCATTTGACAAGGTGCCACACAAAAGATTATTGCTTAAGGTAAAAAATCACGGAATTGGGGGTAATATTCTGGCATGGATAGAGGATTGGCTATCTAACAGAAAGCAAAGAGTTGGGATAAATGGTTCATTCTCAGACTGGCAATCAGTAACTAGTGGTGTTCCACAGGGGTCAGTGCTGGGTCCCCAACTCTTCACAATCTATATTAACGATTTGGAGGAAGGGACCAAGTGTAACATATCAAAATTTGCAGATGATACAAAGATGGGAGGGAAAGTAGTGAATGAGGAGGACATAAAAAACCTGCAAGGGGACATAGACAGGCTAAGTAAGTGGGCAGAGATTTGGCAGATGGAATACAACACTGGAAAGTGTGAGGTGATGCACTTTGGCAGGAAAAATCCTAGAGCAATTTATTATCTTAATGGCAAGAAACTGGAGAGTACTGAAGTGCAAAGGGATCTGGGGGTCCTGGTGCACGAAACTCAAAAGGTTAGTATGCAGGTGCAGCAAGTGATTAAGAAGGCAAATGGAATGTTGGCTTTCATTGCTAGGGGGATAGAATATAAAAATAGGGAGGTATTGCTTCAGTTGTACAAGGTATTGGTGAGACCGCACCTGGAATACTGCATACAGTTTTGGTGTCCTTACTTAAGGAAAGACATCCTTGCTCTCGAGGCAGTGCAAAAAAGGTTCATTCGGTTAATCCCGGGGATGAGGGGGTGGTCATATGAGGAGAGGTTGGGTAGATTGGGACTCTACTCATTGGAGTTCAGAAGAATGAGAGGCGATCTTATTGAAACATATAAGATTGTGAAGGGGTTGGATCGGGTGGATGCGGGGAGGATGTTCCCGATGACGGGTGAGACGAGAACTAGGGGACATAGTCTTAGAATAAGGGGCTGCTCTTTCAAAACTGAGATGAGGAGGAACTACTTCACTCAGAGGGTGGTAGGTCCATGGAATATGCTGCCACAAAAAGCTGTAGAAGCTACAACATTAATTAAATTTAAAACAGAAATAGACAGTTTCCTAGAAGTAAAGGGCATTAAGGGTTACGGGGAGCGGGCAGGAATTTGGACATGAGTCTAGGTTCGGATCGGTCATGGCCCTGTGGGTAGTGGAGCGGGCCCAGGGACTGTGTAGCCTGATTCTGCTCCTATTTCGTGTGTGCAATTCTGTTAGATGCAGGAGATGGTTCTGTGATAGATAGTAGATTGGCGGTTAGGATCAGATCAGCCATGATCTTATTGAATGCGGTCTTGGAAATGGTGGTTTGATGTTCGGTAGTGGGGTCATGGTCCAGGTGGAGGTAGGAGGAGGTGTCGGAGAGTTGGCGTTCAGCTTCCGCTAGGTAGAGGTCGGTACGCCAAACAACAACAGCACCACCCTTGTCAGCAGGTTTAATGACAATGTCGGGGTTGGATCTGAGGGAATAGAGTGCGGCAAGTTCAGAGGGAGGTAGGTTGGAGTGAGAGAGGGGAGCAGAGAAATTGAGACGGCCGATGTCACGCCGGCAGTTGGCAATGAAAAGATCTAGAGAGGGTAAGAGGCCAGAGGGAGGGGTCCAGGTAGAACGGGAATTCTGAAAGCGGGAGAAAGGGTCAGCCATAGGGGGGGGAAGACTCCTGGCCAGAGAAGTGGGCATGGAGGCGCAGGCGGCGGAAAGAGCGCTCAGCATCGTGCCGAGCTCGAAATTCATTGAGGTGGGGGCGTAAGGGGATGTAAAACCATCTTCTGTGGTTTGGGGATTTAATTCAGCGTATAACTCGTGTTTTGATAAAGATATGATTACCTTGCAAGGGAGGACTTCAATTGACAAAAAAAAAGAGGGAACAGAAAGAAACAGCCAACACTGTAGTGAAAATGTCTGACAGTTTGCATAGTTTTGCATCAGGAAATGCAGCCCAAGGGGATTGTGTGTTTCTTTTTTCCCCCACATAAGGTATCGTGTTCAGTCTTGTCAAATCAAGTGCGGTGGATCGCCGACTCCTGTTTAATCCGCTACCTTTTCATAGATTGTTTGAGTATTCCTCTGGGATGAGTGACAGTTACTGTATTCGTCAGAATAGAAGAGGTTTTGTGGTTAACTCAGTCTATTGAAGAAACACACAGAAGTTTTCAACACACTGAATAGCTAACTGACCCAAATTCAGAGGCTGGGCTCAATCTGCAGCCAAACTCCAACCCAGAACTCAAACCATTTAAGCGAGCTCATCTCCACAACCGGCTGTGAAACTGGAGGCAAAATCAAGGCACCCGGCCAATGCCCCAGGCTCCAACAGCACCTTCTCAAAGCTCCAAATTGCTTTTCTCATCCCCCACCTGATCCAGGCTCTACTCTCCACTACTGATCCCCAGCCTGGTCGAGGCACCAGCGCTACTGATCCCCAGCCTGGTCGAGGCGCCAACGCTACTGATCCCCAGCCTGGTTGATGCCCCATCGCTACTGATCCCCAGCCTGGTCGAGGCACCAGCGCTACTGATCCCCAGCCTCGGACAGTGACAGATGTAGTTCAATTTGGACAAGTGTATAGTAACTGGTATTGGAACACGGAACCAAAAGAGGGAAAATGTGTTAAATGGAACGGTTGTGCAGTATATTGATCAGGAAAGAGATGGAGCGGCTATTGGGGATAAACCCATGAAACCATCGGCTTAACTGCAAAAAAAACAGCAAATAAGGTAGTGAGTTGCATTAGTAAAGAGATAAAATACAAATACAACAACAAGTCAAGAAGCTCGACTCCATCCAGGACAAAGCAGCCGCTTGATTGGCACCCCATCCACCACCTTAAACATTCACTCCCTCCACCACCGGCGCACCGTGGCTGCAGTGTGTACCATCTACAAGATGTACTGCAGCAACTCGCCAAGGCTTCTTCGACAGCACCTCCCAAACCCGCGACCTCTACCACCTAGAAGGACAAGGGCAGCAGGCGCATGGGAACACCACCCCCTCCAAGTCACACACCATCCTGATTTGGAAATATATCAGCCGATCCTTCATCGTCGCTGGGTCAAAGTCCTGGAACTCCCTCCCTAACAGCGCTGTGGGAGCACCTTCACCACACGGACTGCAGCGGTTCGAGAAGGCGGTCCACTACCGCCTTCTCAAGGGTAATTAGGGATGGGCAATAAATGCTGGCCTTGCCAGCGACGCCCACGTCCCATGAACACATTTTTTTTTTAAATCAAGGAAGAGGTTATTACTGTATACAGAGCAGACCAGACCTCAACTGGAGGACTGTGTGCAGTTGTAGTCACCTAATGACGGGAAGGATATTATTGTTTGTGTGTGAGAGAGAGAGAGAGAGAGAGAGAGAGAGAGCACAAAAGCAATGAAGAATAATCCAGGTATCAGGGTTTAAGCTAATAGGATAGATTAAGGAAGTAGGCTCTGTTTTCGGATGAGATGTTAAACCGAGGCTCCGTCTGCCCTCTCAGGTGGATGTAAAAGATCCCTCGGCACTATTTCAAAGAGGAGCAGGGGCGTTCTCCCGGTGTCCTGGCCAATATTTATCCCTCAACCAACATCACTAAAAAAATTATCTGGTCATTATCACATTGCTGTTTGTGGGGCCTTGCTGTGTGCAAATTGACTGCCGCGTTTCCTACATTGCAACAGTGACTACACTTCAAAAACGACTTCATTGGCTGCAATGCGCTTTGGGATGTTCTGAGGTTGTGAAAGGTGCTATATAAACGCAAGTTCTTTCTTAGTGGCATATTTCCCAGAACATTCTCCTCCCCATTTCACGACTGAAGTCAATAAATGCACAAACAAATAGAAGAATTGGCACCTGCTTTCAGGTCAAGGGGAACTATCCCGCAGTTAATCACTTTCTGCCCTCACCAACCTATGCCCGTTTTACACTGCGAACAAGCATTTCGTGAAGCTAGGCCATGGTTGTTGAAAGAGTCAGGTTCCCCTCTTTTTAAAACAAAGCATTTTGAGGTTTAAATTTCACAAATCAACTGCATTTAGTCATTCTGGTTTTGACTGGAGTGGGCGGGGGGGGGGGGGGGGGGGGGTGGGGGAGAAGAGACATTTCAACTATTAGTCATTTGATCAGCTGAAAGAATGACGGAACCACCTAACTGGTGTCACAAGGTGCTGGGAAGCCCACAGCGAAGGTCAGCAGCCAACTCTGGGGTAGAGACAGCAACTTTAACACGCTTCCATCAACTGATCTTCGCAAGGGGTAGTTCCACAAAATGGATCAGAAATTCTCTCCATTCCGGTGAGGTGACCCCTTTTCTCATTCCTGAGATGAAAGGGTTGTCTTATGATGAAAGGTTGAGCCTATACTCATTGGAGTTTAGAAGAATGAGAGGTGATCTTATTGAAATATAAGATTCTGAAGGGGCTCGACAGGGTGGATGCTGAGAGGATGTTTCCCCTTGTGGGGGAATCTAGAACGAGGGGGCATAGTTTCAGGATAAGGGGTCGCCCATTTAAGACGGAGATGAGGAGGAATTTCTTCTCAGAGGATCGTGAATCTTTGGAATTCTCTACCAGAGAGCTGCAGAGGCTGAGTCTGTGAATATATTCAAGGCGGAGAGAGACAGATATTTGAGCTACAGGGGAGTAAAGGGTTATGGGGAGCGGGTGGGAAAATGGAGTTGAGGCCAAGATCAGATCAGACCAGCCATGATCTTATTGAATGGCCTACTCCTGCTCCTATTTCTTATGTTCTTATCCTGCCCTGGATATTTTCCAAATCGGAGGAGGAGGCCAAATCTGGGACACAATGCAAGTATTTGGACAGTGGGGAGGTCCTAGGCAGGGAGAGTCACCAACTAAGTTAAAGAATGGCAATTTGCGGTCGAGCAGTCAATATTTTGGTCGCTGCAGGTTGTTGCCACCTTTCCTACATTACAACAGTGACCACACTTCAAAAAGTACTTCATTGGTTGTAAAGTGCTTTGGGACGTCCTGAGGTCATGAAAGGCGCTGTAGAAATGCAAGTTCTTTCTTTCTTCTTATAGGAGTAACAGGCAAATTTAGGACCAATATCAAGAAGTTCACACAAGGAATGATCAAGAATAGAATGCATTTTCAGATAGTGTGTTGGAGGCAAAAACCCAGGATCACTTAATAAACAATTGGATGCTTCAAATAGGGGACATTAGGGTCTTTCTGGATGAACGGCCTTCCTCGTCCATAATTATCTTGTGATAAGCACTGCAGAGTAATATTACACTACATTAGAACAAAGCACTCAATAGCACAGCTGAATAGCACCCATATTACATTGAAACAGTATAGACCATATACAGGCTTGTATAATACTACACGCATTACATCACTACACTAACAACCTGTAAAATATCACAGGAGTGCAATCAGACAAAATTTAACACCGAGCCAAAGGAGACATGAGGACAGGTGACCGAATGCTTGATCAAAGACATAGGTTTTAAGCAGCGTCTTAAAAGGAGGAGAGGTGGAGGTGGCGGAGGCGGAGAGGGTTAGAGAGGGAAATCCAGGGCTTAGGGTCTAGACGGCGAAAGGCATGGCCACCAATGGTGGGGCAAAGGAAGTGGGGGATGCACAAGAGGCCAGAATTGGAAGAATGCAGAGTTTTTGATGGGGTTATAGAGCTGGAGGAGGTTACAGAGAGTGGGAGGAGCGAGGCCTTGGAGGGATTTGTACATTAGTACAGTAGAGGTTACAGAGCATAAGTTTTACAACGGAGTACAGCTAACAAAGGCTAAAAAAAAAAAGTAGCAACATTTTAAAAACTTACCCAAAATGTGATTAATTCTGTATCTGGAATGCAACTAGAATCATCGAATGGTTACAGCACAGAAGGAGGCCATTCGGCCCGTCGAGCCCGTGCCGGCTCGCTGCAAGAGCACTTCAGCTCGTCCCACTCCCCCGCCCTTTCCCCGTAGCCTGGCAAATCTTTTTCCTTCAGGTACTTATCCATTTCCCTTTTGAAAGCCACAATTGAGTCTGCCTCCACCACCCTTTCAGGCGGTGCATTCCAGATCCTAACCACTCGCTGCGTAAAAAAGTTTTTCCTCATGTCGCCTTTGGTTCTTCTGTCAATCACCTTAAATCTGTGTCCTCTGGTTCTTGACCCTTCTGCCAATGGGAACAGTTTCTCTCTATCTACTCTGTCAGACCCCTCATGATTTTGAACACCTCGATCAAATCTCCTCTCAACCTTCTCTGCTCTAAGGAGAACAACCCCAGCTTCTCCAGTCTATCTACATGACTGAAGTCCCTCACCCCTGGAACAATTCTTGTAAATCTTTTCTGCACCCTCTAAGGCCTTCACATCCTTTCTAAAGTGTGGTGCCCAGAATTGGACACAATACTCCAGTTGTGGCTGAACCAGTATTTTATAAAGGCTCATCATAACTTCTTTGCTTTTGTACTCTATGCCTCTATTTACGATGCCCAGGATACCTTATGCTCTTTTAACCGCTTTCTCAACCTGCCCTGCCACCTTCAACGACTTGTGCACACGTACCCCCAGGTCTCTCTGTTCAAGCACCCCCTTTAGAATTGTACCCTTTAGTTTATATTGCCTCTCCTCGTTCTTCCTACCAAAATGTATCACTTCGCACTTTTCTGCGTTAAATTTCATCTGCTACGTGTCCGCCCATTCCACCAGCCTGTCTATGTCCTCTTGAAGTCTATCACTGTCCTCCTCACTGTTCACTATCCTTCCAAGTTTTGTGTCATCTGCAAATTTTGGATTTGGGAGTACAGGGCACAATTTCAAGTCATTAATATATATCAAGAAAAGCTGTGGTCCTATTTCCGATCCCTGGGGAACCCCACTGTGTACCTTCCTCCAGTCTGAAAAACAACCGTTTACCAATACTCTCTGTTTCCTGTCACTTAGCCAATTCTGTATCCATGCTGCCACTGTTCCTTTTATTCCATGGGCTTCAATTTTGCTGGCAAGCCTAATATGTGGCATTTTATCAAACGCCTTTTGGAAGTACATGAACACCACAACAACCACTTGACAAATGAGTTGCAAGGAGAAAAAAGGGTCAAAAATAATGGCCCAGAATTTGCCGGAACTGCACGCCCAGTTTGTTGGGATTTTTTCCCCTCACCCTTTAGCTTGAAATTTTTTTGCGCCGCAAATTGCTGGATACGCGAGCTGATAATGGCGCAGCCAGGGCGCCTGGGATCTTTGTGAACGACGGGACTAACACTGTATCCTCCTTAACCAATGAGACGGAAGGAAGGAAGGAGAAAGAAAGAAACAGAGGAACGATGGAGAAGGAAATGGAGTGAATTAGAATCAAATTGGATACAGAAAGAGAAATAAAGAGGGAAAGAAAAAGAGAGGGAGAAAAGAGACAGCAAGGAAACCATCTTAAAAATGTAAAAGTTTGAAAACCTTTAGGAACAATTTACTACCTGCAGGAATGAGAATCCAGTTTCAACTGTTTCCTTTCTGGGCCGGAGAGGTTGAGTGGCATTGCAATAAAATAAATCTCGCCATTAAAAGAGTCCTTACGTCGTTAAGTACCAGCCCTAACTTTCAGCGGCGAGTTTAATTCATTTCAATAGTGCAAATTCCCACATTACAACAGCGACTCCTCTTCAAAAAAAAAGTACTCCATTGGCTGTAAAGCGCTTTGAGACGTCCGGTGGTCGTGAAAGGCGCGATATAAATGCAAGTCTTTCTTTCTTTAAATGCAGCAATTTCTTGACACTCACGGGGAGATTGGCGGCGAGCTCGCGTTTTTGCAAGGCTAATGGCGGAACGGCGCAAATCATCCAGCAATTTGTGGCGATTCGTTTCTAATAGCAAGCTGGAGGTGTAGTCAGGGAAAGAGTAGGCCTCGGCAAAGGAGAGAGTAAAATTTGGTGTTGACAAGTCATGAGGCATGATTTTGAAGAACTGTTGCTTGGTCAGACTCAGGTCTGCACCGAGAAAACCGCAGCACATAACAGGAGAGCGTGCACAAGGTGCCAGTTTGGGTACGGTAGCGCAGTGGTTATGTTACTGGACCAGTAATCCAGAGGCCTGGACGCATAATCCAAAGAACGCCAGTTCAAATCCCACAGTGGAAGTTAGAGAATTTGAATTCAGTTAGGGGACAGTAAAAGTGACCATGAAGCCGTCAGACTGCCCGTAAAACCCAAACTGGTTCACTAGTGTTCCTTTAGGGCAGGAAACCTGCCGCCCTTACCCGGTCTGGCCTACACGTGACTACAGTCCACACCAACACGGTTGACTCTTAACTGCCCTCTGACGTGGCCCAGCAACCTCACTCAGATGTTTACCAAGGCGTCCTGCCTTCTGAAGGGGTAACGAGGGATGGGCAATAAATGCCGGCCTTGCCAGCGACGCCCACATCCAGAGAATAAATAAAACAAAAACAATTTTTTTTTTTTTTTGCTCTGGTCAACTTCAAAGCTCCACGAAATTTCGTGTGGAAACGCGCTACCGTCAAGGTAAGCATTTGCCTTTTGCACTCAGCACTTCCCAACTGCACGAAGCAGTTACTGCGGATGTTAAACAGGTTAACAGAATTTACTGATGACTTCAGGGCCTCCCGCAGTAACTCACTTACTGTAGAAGTACAGGGAGCCCCTGATGTTGGTTTAATCCTCCCAGCAATTGGTAGAATACTCAACTGACAAAAAAACAATCACCTGCAACTCCCCTCATCTGCCCGTCTGAACCTTCTCTTAACATTCGCCGCATTGCCTCCTTTGTACTGTTCCAGTTTTACAACACGCTGCTCCATTTGTGGAGACGGAGCATCACATTATTCCCCCTGAAGCAAAGGCCAACAGCCCTGATGCCTCAGACTTTTCACAAACATTCAATAAACACGCAAGGCGGGGGGGGGCAAGAAAAGATAGTGTACTTACCCACAATTCTCCTCATCTAGAGCAGCTCTCCTCCCACCAAGCAGTCCTGGTCTTCCTTTGTTTTTTTTGTGTGCACTAAACTTCACCTGATTGTAAACCCATTACGTTGCTGCCAGATGGAGTGTCATTCCCATCGTCCTTTGCACTGACAAGGAGGTTGCCCAAAGGGTGCTGGACAGTGGAGCTGATAATCGATATTCCAGCACAGGCTGGAGAAGCCACCGTTACAAACAGGCCTGTCACATCAGCTTACTGTCAAATAAGTGTGTTGCGAATAATCCGATTATCGCAATTTATTCAATACACAAAGCTGATTTGTGCATATATTATTACAGATTTATTCTATCACTGAACGGTCTGTCACAATATTGCTTATTTACCAGAAACCACAGGAATTTTTCAGTATTCATACATATCGTCTCTGCTCATCGAAATCTCAAGCTCAGAAAAATTCACACATTGGTTACTCATTAGTGAGATAAATGGTATTCCCCCACCGCCATTTATTGTTAACTCTCACTTTCATTTTTTCCAATTAACACATTTTCTTGACGTCATTAGGTTTGTTGCCACTGTCCCTCAACTTCTCCCTCCTCCTTTAAGACCCTCCTTCAAACCTACCTCTTTGACCAAGCTTGTGGTCACCTGCCCCAATATCTCCTTATGTGGCTCGGTGTCAAATTTTGTTTGATAATCGCTCCGGTGAAGCGCCTTGGGACGTTTTACTACGTTAAAGGCGCTGTATAAATGCAAGTTGTTGTTATTGTCGTATTATATGCACTGGGCGTAAAGTATGTTTCATGGGCGGAGAATTTTTCCTTCTCGGTCCCCAAGGTTCGGAGGCCACAAAGGGTCCGACCTAGCACATGGTCCTATTGGTGAGGAGGCTGCTGTCCTTGGCTTATTCCCCTCCTGGGAGGTTGTATAAATGTTGTAGGGTGGAGGGGAAAAGGGGTACATACTCCCATGAGGCCATAGCCTTGGAACTAGTCAAGGCACAAGTTTATTTTCATATAGTTCTGGTAGCTAAAGATTGGAAGTAGTTCTCTCCGTAGCAAGGCATAGTTAGGACCCAGTCCTGCTAATTCTCTGCTAGGCCTCTTTCAGCTTGAGGGGGAAACACTGACAGGCTACCCTCTCCCTCCACGTGCACCTCTCCCATTGGAGAGGCACAGTCCGCAATCATGTAGTGAAGCTTACCGAGATGCAGTCCTACAGCAGAGAGAGAGGCAGTTCTCGAGTCAAGCCCAGCCCATTCTTAAGATATGCAGCCTTTGTGGACGGACTGTTCTAGCCTTCAGCTGACGCATAACTAAACCTACTCATTAACACATAACTACATCTCAACTCAACTGCTACACAATGTACTTCTAAACAAGTTCAGATCTGCAATGTGCATTGTGTCCTTGTGAAACGGAGATGGGCCTTTCTTAATGGGTTAAAATTGGTACAAAATATTCACCCTGGGCTTTAAGTAATGGTGGGGTACCTTCAAGAAATCGAATAAGTTCCACCTTTTTTTCCCCCAACATGATGATTAATGATCTGAATTTGGATTAGCAAACACTAGAATATGTTGCTGAGGCTACAATGTTTGAGAATCAGTCATCTTTCAGAATGTTGTCCCAAGGGCAATTTTGATGTGTTTGCTGAATGATGTGAAGGGAATATGGTTTCCAATTTTTTTTTCTAAATTACAATTAAAAAAAAAAAGTTTTGTAATAGGGGCCTTGTCGATGGAAAATACCTCTGCTGGGAGGAGAGAAGGAACAGACTTTATAGCACACCTTTCATATCCTTGGGACATCCCAAAGCACTTCACAACCAATTGATTACTTTTGAAGTGTTGTCACGGTTACGTCGGAAACCATGGCAGCCAAACAGTGCACAGCAAGGTCCCACAAACATAGTAACATTAGGAACAGGAGGAGGCCATTCAGCCCCTCAAGACTGTTCAGTCATTCAATTAGATCATGGCCGATCTGCACCTCAACTCCATTTTTCCGCCTTGGCTCCATATCCCTCGATACCCTTTCCTAACAAAGATCCATCTATCTCAGTCTTGAAAGCTCCAGCTGTCCTCACATCCATAGCCTTTTGGTGGTGAGGGGGAAGGCAGTTGTTTGGGGGGGGGAAACAATTCCAAATTTTCTACCATCCTTTGTGAAAATCTACTTCCTTAATTCGCTCCTGAATGGCCGAGCTCCAATTCTAAAATTATGTCTCCCCCCGCCCCCTGCTGTCCTGAGTACCCCACCAGAGGAAATAGTCTCTCCGTATCTACCCTAACAAATTCTTTTAACATTTTAAACACCTCGATCAGATCAAGATAACAACAAGATGAACATTGGCCACGACCCCAGAACTTCCCTGCTCTTCGTTGGAGAGAGAGAGAGAGAGAGAGAGAGAGAGAGAGAGAGAGAGAGAGAGAGAGAGAGAGAGACAGGGGATCTTTTACGCCACCTGAACAGGCAGACGGGGCCTCGGTTTAACGTTGCACTCTTGACAATACAACACTCCTTCAGTACTGCACGGAAGTGAAACACACCACCCAAAGATTGCAAAGAGTGTAAACATGGATAGGTCAGGGGGAGAGCAAACCCTCATTCCAACCCTCCTGTGTAAATATGCTCAGGTACAACATTGGTTTAACGGCTTCTGTGTATGGCTAAAGCTCCTGTAGAGTTTCGCAATTATCGCGATTCTAATAATGAGAGAGAAGCAGGTTCAATTGTACATTTTTATTGAACGAAAGGCTGCTTTTACATAAAAGGGTACAGCAGCCTGTAAAATGGCTGCCGAGCATCGTGACAGACGTTTTCCAGAACATAGTGAGCAGACAGGATGGCGCTGAATATACATTCATTATAGGACCATACTCGGTACAGATTGGGAAGGCAGGATGCAACCCATTTGCGTTTTGGACAAAAACAATGATATAAGTGCTTGAATCGTTTCATATGCACGGTGAGAATCATTGCACTGGACAATCGGGGGCCCATCCAGACACATCAATACACAAATACCGCCCCCAGCTCAACAATGAGAGACACATTGACGGGTGATTGGGCCAGTTTTCAGGTAATCCCGAAACCAGTTGAGGAGACAAGTATACACATCCTGCCTAGCTCAACAATGAAGAAGACATTAACGGATAGTTGGCCAGTTTCGGGTGATCCCGAAACTAGTTAAGAAGACAATTACCCCATACCGAGAACTTTGGCGCCAAAATTAAACAAAAGACAGCATCTTGATTTGAGCGGGCGATAAGGCCTGTCCAAACAGTATAACTATAGAGGACGAATGCTCATCAGGAGTTACGGATTAGGTACAGTGAGATTGGAAGAGTTGCGGATTGCAAGTCTCTTGTTCCTTCCGCGGTGCTGTGTTGGTCCGGTGTTCGAGTGTTGGGTGGAGTTCGGGTTCGAGTTCGTTGTCCGTGTCGGCCAGAAACGGAACCTCAGAACGAGCCACCTCGACACGGCAGGCAGTAGGCTACACCATCCCAATCGTCGGTAAACGGTGTCCGGATCCATCAGGGCAACGCAGCGGTGCGTTCCTGAGCGACCAGCCGCCGGTAGCGAAGAAGACAAGAATCTCGGCCGAGCGACGAGAAGAAATTCCACGTGGGAGATGCCACGGTCAGTAAAACCCTGACCGCGCCCGAAGATAAACGACGAAGTAGGTTCAAATCCACCTTTTGAATCCTACCGAAGATTTCATGACATCAGGAAGACAGGCTTATCTTCTGGTTATTTGAGCGGGTAGCCTGGGCCATCCGCGACAAACGTCCATCAGGGCTGTCTCAAGTGGGTCCATCGGGGCAGCGAGTGTAAACAAGTCGAGCTCAGAAGCCTTTACAGCCACGTGACAGCCAGGCGCTGCAGCGTAAAGCTGCGAGCCTCATTTTAAATTCCGGAGTAACCCAAGTGGTGAGCATGTTTCCCGACCCTACAAATCCAGACGTAGTTTAGGTATTGTAAGGGAGGGTGGTTCCTAAGGTTAATGTGTAATGTGTTCCCCCTTTTACGATGTGTCGTGTGTTCCCCATTTGTATAGACCAAGTTTTATAGACGCATATGACATGTATTTCATTATTTTGGACACCGTACAATAAAGGCATTCATTTCGTGCTATTCAACCAGGTCTATTTGAGTCTTTCTCTGCATTACTGCTCCTTTGCATCTAAGTCCAGGTGTCAGAACCGTAAGGGCGAGTGGGTCGAACCACTCACAGGTGATTATTGCAAAAGTCTGGCCGGAGACCAGAGCAAGCAATAGCACAGGCAACGAAAGCCTCACCTCGCCGGCCCCCTTACACTCCTTAGCGTATATGAAACCGCTGTATTAGAGTAGCTGTACTTATCTCAAGGAGCTCACAGAAGGCATGTTCAAACAGTTTGTTAACTTCACCAAGAACAACTTGCACTTACGATGGCAGAAAATCCCAAAGTGCTTCACAAAAATAAGGTGGGAAGAGAAAACAGGCACCAAGCAAAAGTAGGGAGAGGAGTTGCGGGGGTGGGGGGAAAAGTGATGAAAAGCCTGGTTGAAGAGAGAGGATTCGATTGGTGAGGAGACGTGTAGAGGAGTGGGGGATACACAATCGGCCAAGGCTGGAGGAGATTGCAGAGGTAGGGTGAGAAAGGCCTTGAAGTGATGCATCGGCTTAGATTTTCAACTTGTTGCCCAGTGGTAAAACGACCGTTGCAGACCTGCCACCTGCTGTAAACGAAAAACGCCCCATTCCATTGAATTCAGTGGAAATAAAAATCGAGCGGTTTCTAGAATGGGCAGCTGACCCCTGATGCCAGTTTTATGCCCGGGCGCCAAGTCAAAAATCCACCCCATTAACAGGCACGAGGATTTACGGGAAAACAGTAGCATTGTGGTTATGTTACTGGACTAGTAACCTAGAGACCTGGACTAATGATCCGGAGACATGAGTTCAAATCCCACCACGGCAGCTCGGGGAATTTAAATTCAGTTAATTAAATAAATCTGGAATAGAAAGCTAGTATCAGTAACGATGACCATGAAACTACCAGATTGTCGTAAAACCCATCTGGTTCACTCATGTCCTTTAGGGAAGGAAATCTGCCGCCCTTACCCGGTCTGGCCTATATGTGACTACAGACCCACAGCAATGTGGTTGACTCTTAACTGCCCTCTGAAATGCCCTAGCGAGCCACTCAGCCACCAAACCGCTACAAAGAACAGCGGTTAAAGAAGGTGGCTCACCACCACCTTCTGAAGGGCGATTAGGGATGGGCAATAAATGCTGGCCTTGCCAGCGACGCCCACATTCCCATGAACGAATAAAAAAGATTTTTTGAAGTCAATGTATTGGGGTATTTGACACATGCACCTCAGTGCTGAGGTATTACCATGGCAAGTAGCAATTACCTGTTGTGCGCTAAGGAGCTGGGTTAAGATGATCTTACGAAACTGTGTTCAATGCTGGGATTTTGGTGACTGGGTTCCATCATTGTTTTAGAATGCAGACTTTCTGTACCATTTGGTTGACTTAAAAAAGGGTTGGTGTTATTACCGCTGATTTATGCTCTTGTACAGATCAGCAATTACACCCAGTGTACTTGCCAAGCTCTGTTTTCATTGAAGTTTACGATCCAGGGCAGCCAGTCAAGGTGGAGCTAATCCAGAAACTAAATAGGAACCCAAGTCACAGAAGGGCAAATTTAAAAAAAAGGGAGTCGGAGACCAGAATGGAGATGTGCAATAGATTCTTTCCAAAAATGATCAATGAAAGATAGAATTATAATAATTTTACACACCAGCAACAATAGGCAGCTCTCTCTCACAACCAGAAGGGCTAGAACCAGTCCTACTTCCTGATGTCGCAATTGTTGCAAACATCCTTCCAAGTACTGCCCTCTGGACTAGTGTTCGCCGTTAGCATTTTAAGCTGCGTCTTTGATTGGATTCGCACACTTACTTTTAAAACTGTGGTCACGCAGGGTTTGTCGTTTCTGCTTAACCTCACCTTTTATTGCATTGAGTGTATTTATGGGTGGTTTGGGTCTGTTCCAGGTATTAATCCTGGCATTCGTAACTTCAGACTGGTTATGAGGATCAAATAAAAAAAAGTGATTTATTCCCCTCCTACGGAAGACATGCGAAGGGCATGTCGTAGCAGTTGAGACTTATTGTCAACCAGAAAAATTGCACGGGGGCAAAACATAAAGTCACTTGCAACCTAAAACAACAGATCCAATTGGATGCTCAGTTAAAACAAAATTATCAGGCAGTTTTAACTGTTCCAGATGGTCCTCACACGCACGGCAGATTATTTAATTGTATTATTTTATGCTGAAATTAGTTCTTGTATTATTTTTAAAAATACCCCATAAATTCAAACAGTCCGTAAAGCGGGTTCCCTTTTCTTTTGAGTGCACTGCATGGAGTACGGCAGAAAGTTGGAGAATGCACAGGAAACCATTCCAGCCTGTGTGAGGAGTGCAGCTACTGTTTAAACACAGTGGAAAGAGAAAGGGATGAGGAAGAAGTCAGCAGAGGGCTGAAAGTAGCCAGGGAACAAAACATTCATATAGATATTGAGAGAGATTGAGAGAATCATAGAATGGTTACAGAACGGAAGGCGGCCATTCGGCCTGTCGAGCCTGTGCTGGCTCTCTGCAAGAGCACTTCAGCTAGTCCCACTCTCCCTGCCCTTTCCCCGCAGCCATGCAAATTTTTCTCCTTCAGGTACTTATCCAATTCCCTTTTGAAAGCCACAATTGAATCTGCCTCCACCACCCTTTCAGACAGTGCATTCCAAATCTAACCACTCGCTGCGTAAAAAAGTTTTTCCTCATGTCGCCTTTGGTTCTTCGGCCAATCACCTTAAATCTGTGTCCTCTGGTTCTCGACCCTTCTGCCAATGGGAACAGTTTCTCTCTATCTACTCTGTCTAGACCCCTCATGATTTTGAACACCTCTATCAAATCTCCTCAATTTTCTCCAATCTATCCACGTAACTGAAGTCCCTCATCCCTGGAATCATTCTCGTAAATCTTTTCTGCACCCTCTCTAAGGCCTTCACAACCTTCCTAAAGTGCGGTGCCCAGAATTGGACACAATACTCCAGTTGAGGCCAAACCAGTGTTTTATACAGGTTCATCATCATCATTTCCACACTTTTGTACTCAATACCTCTATTCATGAAGCCCAGGATCCCATAAGCTTTTTTTAAACTGCTTTCTCAACCTGCCCTGCCACCTTCAACAATTTGTGCACATATACCCCCAGGTCTCTCTGTTCATGCACCCCCTTTAGATTTGTACCCTTTAGTTTATATTTCCTCTCATCATTCTTTCTACCAAAATGTATCACTTCGCACTTTGCTGCATTAAATTTCATCTGCCACGTGTCAGCCCATCCCACCAGCCTGTCTATGTCCTCTTGAAGTTGATCACTATCCTCCTCGCTGTTCACTATACTTCAGTTTTGTCTCATCTGCAAGTTTTGAAATTGTGCCCTGCACACCCACGTCCAAGTCATTAATATATATCAAGAAAAGCAGTGGTCCTAGAACCGACCCCCAGGGGAACACCACTGTATACCTTCCTCCAGTCCGAAAAACAACATTCACCACTACTCTCTGTTTCCTGTCACTTAGCCAATTTCGTATCCAAGCTGCCGCTGTCCCTTTTATTCCATGGGCTTCAAATTTGCTGGCAAGCCTATTACGTGGCACTTTGTCGAACGCCTTTTGGAAATTCATGTACACCCCGTCAACCACATTGCCCTCATCAACCCTCTCTGGTACCTCATCAAAAAACTCGAACAAGTTGGTTAAACACGCTTTGCCATTAACAAATCCGTGCTGGCTTTCCTTAATTAATCCACACTTGTCCAAGTGACTGTTAATTTTGTCCCTGATTATTGTTTCTAAAAGCTTTCCCACTACCGAGGTTAAACTGACTGGCCTGTGGTTGTTGGGTTTATCCTTGCATCCTTTTTTGAACAAAGGCAATTCTCCAGTCCTCTGGCACCACCCCCGTTTCTAAGGAGGATTGGAAGATTATGGCCAGCACCTCTGCGATTTCTTCCTTCACTCCCCTCAGCATCCTAGGATGCATCCCATCTGGTCCTGGTGACTTATCTACTTTAAAGTACAGCCAAGCCTTTCTAGTACCTCCTCTTTAGCAATTTTTTATCCCATCTAGTAGCTCCTCTACCTCCTCCTTCACTATGTCTATGGCAGCATCTTCTTCCTTGGTGAAGACAGATGCAAAGTACTCATTTAGCACCTCAGCCATACCCTCTGCCTCCATGCGTAGGTCTCCTTTTTGGTCCCTAATCGGCCCCACCCCTCCTCTTACTACCCGTTTACATGCCTACAGAAGACTTTTGGATTACACCTTTTACGTTAGCTGCCATTCTATTCTCATACCCTCTCTTTGCCCCTCTTATTTTCTTTTTTTACTTCTCCTCTGAATTTAGCCTGATTCTCAGATGTATTCTCGACCGAACATCTGTCCTATGCGCTCTTTTTCTGCTTCATCTTACTCTCTATCTCTTGCATCATCTAGGGAACTCTGACTTTAGTTGCCCTACCTTTCTCCCCAGTGGGAATGTACCTCGACTGTATCCGAACTATTTCCTCTTTAAAGGCAGCCCATTGCTCCATTACAGTTTTGCCCGTCAATCTTTGATTCCAATTTACCCGGGTCAGATTTGTTCTCATCCCACTGAAATTGGCCTTCCTCCAATTAAGTATTTTTACTCTAGATTGCTCCCTGCCCTTTTCCGTAGCTAATCTAAACCTTATGATACTCTGATCACGGTTCCCTAAATGTTCACTTACTGATACATGCTCCACTTGATCTACCTCATTCCCCAGAACCAGATCCAGCAATGCCTCCTTCCTTGTTAGGCCAGAAACACACTGATCAAGAAAGTTCTCCTGAACACACTTCAGAAATTCTTCCCCCTCTCTGCCCTTGACACTTACTATCCCAGTCTATATTAGGATAGTTGAAGTCCTCCATTATCATTACACTATGGGGGAAAAATTCGGTTGGTTTGCGTCTCCAGTTAGCGCCTTAAGAGGGCGCTAATGGGGCGCAAAGCAACTAGCGCCCGGGCGCGACGATGTTAGCGCCACTCGCGAAATTGACCAGACATTTTGCGGTGGCGCTAAACACTACTGCCACGATCTCCTGCGCCCGCAGATCGTGACGTCAGTCGAGCGTGCAACGCCCCGGACCGGATGTTGAGTGGCGCCCCCTGCCTTACCGCCTGCCGCTAACAACGACAGGTTGAGGGGAGCGTTTTGCAGTCAGCAAGGGACTGGGGGAGTGCTATTTAAAGGCGAATGTTTCCTGCTTTTTTTTGTCAGCGAAATTTTTGCACCACACATTCTGAGTGAGAGAGAGAGACTGACTTCAGGAGATATTCAACGCTGTGTTGAGGAGTTTTGGGTACTGAGCAGCAGTTTGCAGGTTCACTTTGATTTGATCTTCCTTGCATCGATTTAGAAGAGACTATGGGGGCTGCACTCTGAGCTCTTTGCCTGGACCTCGCCATTGTTCTTTCCAGCAGATTTGATGTACAGGTCTCTCCAGGCCGAGGTTCAAGGCTGCAATGAGCAGGGTGTGGATGGAGAGCAAGATCGACCCTCCCCTTTAAGAACTGGCCGGCGCCAGTGTGTCTGTGTTCCATTGCTGACTGACATCACATGAGCTTCACCAGCGCTCTGAGGTAGCGCCTCGCTCCTCAGCGTTAGCGCCTTGAGAGGTGTGTAGCGCCTGATTTAGCGCTCCAATCACCTCCAGGGGCGATAGAAGCCAAGTTTGCAATCAGAGGCGATAATTAGCGGCAGGTGCTAAACTTTGCGCCCGGCAATAATTGCGCCCAAAACGGGGAGATACCGAATTTCTCCCCCTATAGTTCTTGCATCTCTCTAATTTCTCTGCAAATTTGCTCCTCCATATTTTTCCCACTAGTTGGTGGCCTATAGAATACGCCTAGTAGTGTAATGGCACCGCTGTTATTTCTTAACTCTAGCCATATAGATTCTGTCCTTGACCCCTCCAGGACATCCTCTCTCTCCAACACGAACAGTTTCCTTAAGCAATACTGCCACAGCACCTCCTATCTTTCCTTCCCTATCTTTCCTGAACACCTTGTATCCAGGAATATTTAATACCCAATCCTGCCCTTTTTTGAGCCAGGTCTCAGTCATTGCCAAGACATCATATTCCCATGTGGCTATTTGCGCCTGCAGCTCACCACCCTTGTTTACTATGCTTCGTGCGTTCACATACACTGTAAACCTATCTTAGACCATCCTGTGTTCTCTCTTAATCTGACCCCACCTAATACCTTACTATTTCTTACTTTGGTGCTATCTGTCTCTCCTTTGCGCCCTTTGTTTCTCCTTTCTAATACTACATCCTGGTGCCCATCCCCCTGCTAACTTAGATTAAACCCTCCCCAACAGCACTAGCAAACCTCCCCGTGAGGATACTGGTACCGGCCCTGTTGAGGTGCAACCCGTCCAGCCTGTACAGGCCCCACTTCCCCCAAAACCGGCCCCAGGAATCTGAAGCCCTCCCTCCTGCACCATCTCTCCAGCCACACATTCAGAGAAATAGATGTTGAGAGATTAATAGATATTGAGAGAGCGCGAGAGCGAGAGATTGATAGATATTGAGAGAGAGATAGATATTGAGAAAGAGATATATTTAGATAGATATAGATATATATATTTCCTACATTACAAGTGACTACACTTCAAAAGTACTTCATTGGCTATGAAGTGCTTTGGGACATCCCGAGATCATGAAACAGGCTGCATAAATGCAAGCTTTCTTTTCTTCATACATTTGAACAAAATGAATGGTGTTCATTAACAAAGATGGAAAAAGATCTGGATCTAATTATTGACTATTCACTGAAAGTATCCAATCAACCTGAAGCTATCACCATGGCTAATCATGTACAAGACATTTGATAAGTTGAAACAAGTTATTCCAACTTCTCAATATTTCAAATGACTGACAGTTTTAGGCAATCTACCTTAAAATGAACAAGTTGAAAAGGGCTCAGCAAGGAGCAATAACAGCATGATTGTGGCATTTACAGCCCAAGTTATGACGGTCATCGCTGAATGTATTTTTACTGCGGAAAAGATTGAGAAGATATGATCAGAGTTTTAACAAGGCCGATAGGAACAGATAATGTGGATACAAGCAAATTATTCAACTGAACTGTGAACGAAAAACTCGAGGATAGAAGTACAGAATTAACAAGCCTCGAGCAAGACTTGAGCGGAGAAGGAATTTCTTTCACTGTCGAGCCTAATGGACAGACAGAAAGGACTTCCAGCTTAACGCAATTAATGCTGTCAAAGAGGTTGGAAAAGAATTTATGATGCAATGCATTGTAAATGCTCTGTGGAGGAATGAGACTGAAGGGTCACAGTCTGGTGCCACGCTTTCTTACACCTTTCAACCCCCAGATTATGAATTAATCATGGGGACACACTAACAGCAGCCATTAATGATCACCCATTGTGCCTCCCCCACCCACCAGCATTGCTGTTTTTCTACTCAAAAGGGACCAGAATGCTTCTCTACATCAGCTGATGAAATGCAAACGTGGGAATGGGTTGGCCATTTCCCCTTTCCTGCTGGTGGTGTAGCCAGCACTGACCAGCAGAATGATGCTACGTCAGATCAAAGACAGCAATGAGAGTTTTCTGTTGGATCCCTGGACTCGCTACGAATGACCAAGATACTGAGCAGGCAAGGGGCGCAACCCAGGTCACAGAATGCCAGGGCTTGCCTGTGGGTGTGGTCGGAGATGTTGAACCGAAGAAAAATATCTAGAATTAAAAAAAAACCAAGAGGGGCCCCTCCCAAAACCTTAACTTATCATTCACCTGCAGATGCAGACTGTCCCACTGAGCATTTCAGCACCTTGTCATTATTCCCCTCTTTGAAAGTGCAACATGCTCCAATCTATGGTGCCAACTCCAATCAAGAGTTGCCCAACTGCTCTGCCTGAAGGCTCAAGAGACATTTAAGTACTTAAATGGGATCAGGTTAAAAAAGGTTTAACTTACACGACAGGACCTGCAACTCCCTTCACTCTATCCAAGAAGTTCTCTGAAGCTACGTGATGGCTTCAAGGCAAATCACGTTGATATGAAAAAAAATAAATTGCAGGTAACACAATACTAAGATAATGATTCTGTTGTGTCACAACATCTATACGCACGCCCTAGAACAGTTTCTTTTCTAATGCCAACAAGCCCTTCTGCACAGACGGTTTATCCCGAGGTTGCTCTGTGTGTATTTATTCCATTTGCGTTAAGGGTGCAGTGTTATACGGTCACTTCAGACCAGGAGTAGTGTGGATGCACGGCACAAGAATAAGGAGTCAACCTGGGCGATGTAATGTCACGTCAAAAAATATTTCAAAGGACCTTCGGAGTGATGCAAAAGTGACTGTACAAGTAGAGAGTCAGGTCCCAACAAGAAGCTCGGTGTGGTGTTCATCTGGGCTTGAAATCTGTTGAGGAAGCCCAGTGTAAAAAGATGACAAGATCGTTTGCTCTCTTAAGTGTGAATGCTGGCACAGCAAGCCAGCAGAGGTGGTTTTTAATGAGGGCATTACTACACTACATAGAAATATACAAACTAGGGCTAAGAACAAGTACCAGGCAGTACACAAAACCAAAGACAAGTGTCCCGGATTGGCTGGCTGCAAGGTGTGGTTACTGAAATCTCAATAGGTTTCAATTCCAGATCAAGATGCTGCAAAATCCCTCCATGGCCTCGCCTCACCCCACCCCCCCACAAAGCTTTGTAACCTCCTCGAGCCCTGCAACTATCCAAGATCTCCGCGCTCCTCTAATTCTGGGCTTGCGCAGCCCCGATTTTCTCTGACAAAGCTTTTGGTCACCTGTCCTAATTATCTCAAGTGGCTCGGTGTAAAATTTTGTTTGTTAACGCTCCTGTGAAGCGCCTTGGGATATTTTACTACGTTAAAGGCGCTATATAAATGCAAGCTGTTATTGATGTTGAAATAGTCCAGTATTAACTCTTGAACTAAATAATAAACTTTTGCCACTTGGTACTTTATTTGTGGATGATGTTCTAGACACCATCAGAGTCTCAATTAGGGAGGGTATTAACATAGAAACTAGGAGCAGGAGTAGGCCATTCGGCCCGTCAAGCCTGCTCCACCATTCAATACGATCATGGCTGATCATCCAAGTCCAGTACCCTGTCCCGGCTTTAATCCCCACAGTACACATATCCCACCCTACCCCCGTATTTAATTCCCCCTAACATATCCCATCCTATCCCCATAACCCCACATATTTAATCCCCCCCTAACACTAAGGGTCAATTTATCATAGCCAAATCAACCTAACCCGCACATTTTTGGACTGTGGGAGGAAACCGGAGCACCCGGAGGAAACCCACGCAGACACGGGGAGAATGTGCAAACTCCACACAGACAGCTGCTGAGATAGATATATAAATGCTGGTTTGGGGTGTCATAATAGGCCTTGCAGACGAGATGGATCACCCCGTGAAACAGTGTAGTGGCACTCAGCTGAAGAACGTTCGAGACCTATGGCTGCGTAAGCAATTACCGTCCTGCTGCCTCTTAGTATGCATATTGAGGAAATAAATATAGATTTTGCAAAAGAAAGGAGGTGGCATCTGAAGCTGAGCTCTGGGATTACTGCCCATTGAACAAAGCAATGGCAGATGTGTCTTGCAAACAGATTGATTTCTGGGCCACCTCATACCTGCAATAGAAGGTCCATCTTTTCAGAGTCTCGCATCCATTCATGGTGCACACCAGTCCATCTCCAGAACCTCAGCTTCCACACTATCTTTCTGCACGAATATTAAACCAAGAGGTTGACTGCACCAAGAGCTAATCTGAAGCATTAGACAAGGGGACAGGGAACCATTTTTCCCCCTTTGTTAGCAAATGCTATTGTTGTGGTAATGTTTCTGCAGACATGCGGCCTGGAGGCAGACAAGTTCTTAGAAACCCAGTAAAGGTTAACCAAGTTTCAGTTTACTTACTTTAAAAAAAAAATCATATTTGGGATGTGGGCATCGCTGGCAAGGCCAGCATTTATTGCCCATCCCTAATTGCCTTTGAGAAGGTGGTGGTGAGCCGCCTTCTTGAACCGCTGCAGTCCGTGTGGTGAAGGTGCTCCCACAGTGCTGTTTGGGAGGGAGTTCCAGGATTTTGACCCAGTGACTATGAAGGATCGGCGATATACTTCTAAGTCAGGATGATGTGGGACTTGGAGGGGAACTTGGAGGTGGTGGTGTTCCCATGCGTCTGCTGCCCTTGTCCTGCTAGGTGGAAGAGGTCGCGGGTTTGGGAGGTGCTGCCAAAGAAGCCTTGGCGAGTTGCTGCAGTGCATCTTGTAGATGGTGCACACTGCAGCCATGGTATGCCGGTGGTGGAGGGAGTGAATGTTTAAGGTGGTGGATGGGGTGCCAATCAAGCAGGTTACTTTGTCCTGGTTGGTGTTGAGCTTCTTGAGTGTTGTTGGAGCGGCACTCATCCAGGCAAGTGGAGAGTAATCCATCACACTCCTTACTTGTGCCTTGTAGATGGCGGAAAGGCTTTGAGGAGTCAGGAGGCGAGACACTCGCCGCAGAATACCTAGCCTCTGACCTGCTCTTGTTGCCACAATATTTATGTGGCTGGTCCAGTTAAGTTTCTGGTCAATGGTGACCCCCAGGATGTTGATGGTGGGGGATTCGGCGATGGTAATACTGTTGAATGTCAAGGGGAGGTGGTTAGACTCTCTCTTGTTGGAGAGAGTCATTGCCTGGCACTTCTGTGGCACAAATGTTACCTGCCACTTATCAGCCCAAGCCTGAATGTCGTCCAGATCTTGTTGCATGCGGGCATGGACTGCTTCATTATCTGAGGAGTTGTGAATGGCGCTGAACACTGAGCAGTCATCAGTGAACATCCCCATTTCTGACCTTATGTTGGAGGGAAGGTCATTGATGAAGCAGCTGAAGATGGTTGGGCCTAGGACACTGCCCTGTGGAACTCCTTACAAGAATTACTTGGATTTAGAAAGTTCAAAGTCCTTGCATTCAATTGCCCTCAAATTAATGCCTCTTCTTTGTTGAGTTTGTTAAGAGATTGCAATCTTTAGTAGGACAGAACATTAGTTCCCGAGTTCACCATTTCAAAAAGGCAAAATAAAACGTGACCTAATACTGTATGCGACATTGCTAGATCATGGTGCTAGGAGGTTGATGTGAAGAGGGCATATGAAAATCTATGGATATAGAAATGGCAGTGGCCATTAGATCCAGAATACAGAAGTAGCATTCCGTACAAACTTTTAGCCAGATGATATGTCCCATCAGGTCAAGAATCATTCTGATGTTATAGTGCTCCAAGAGACATCTGAAAACATATGCCGACGAGCTGAAGATTTTGCACTGGCTTCAGTTGAAATTCTCCGATATTTATTTTGAAGCCTCAGTTTTCGGAAGCAGAGTAGGATCTACTGTGCTGCAGCCTTTCCAGCTTTTTACGAGACAACTGGCTGACAAGAGCTCTAAGTAGTGGCAGGTGCGCAGACGTAAGCCTCAAGAAGCTGCAATCACAAAGGAGGATCATCTACAATCTGGTGTCCAAGTGAGACCTCATACTGGTAGACTTCTTTTCCTTTGACCTGGTACCTCAATACGTCTGTTGTTGCAGATAAACAACCATATGGAAATAATGCATTTGTGAAGTCTGTCATCTAGCCAGTTAGTAAGAAACTGCTTGAATCAATTTTGATCAACTTTTGCACATCACAGCCAGGATTTGGGAACCACAAAATGTAAAAAATCTTACTGTCCCCGAGATCAGGAAAGAAAAATTATTTTCCTTCCACACAGGCTCCTCATCCTTTGAATTCAGTTAAAAAAGGAGAGAGGCACTGGAGTTGGTGCCATTTTTTATTTTTTTAAATATTTTTTTTACAAGGATGATACCAAAACTCAGAGGTTATACCTATGAGAAAAACTGGCTGGGACTCTTTTCTCAAGAAAAAAAGAGAAGGCTGCGGGGTGACCTGATAGAGGTCTTTAAAATTATGAAGGGGTTTGATAGGCCAGACAGAGATGTTTCCACTTGTGTGGGAATCCAAAACTAGGGATCATGAACAAAGCTCCCGTTAAGCTGCGCGAGTCTGGAATCCCAGCGCAGGCCACTCACCGGCTTTTAAAATGGAAAAACCGCGCATGCGTGGAAATTTGAATAGGCCATGCACCCAACAATTTTTTTTTCATAAAAAGAGGGAACATTGTTCATAAAATATAAGATAGTCACTAATAAATCCAATATGGAATGCAGGAGAACGTTATTTACCTAGAGAGTGGTTAGAATGTGGAACTCGCTACCACATGAAGTAGTTTGAGGCGAATAGCATAGATGCATTTAAGGGGAAAGTTAGATAAGTTCATGAGGGAGAAAGGAATAGAAGGATATGTGGATAGGGTGAGATGAAGAGGGGTGGGAGGAGGCTCGTGTGCAGCATAAACACCGGCACGGACCAGTTGGGCCGAATGGCCTGTTTCTGTGCTGTAATTTCGATGTGCTGTAAATCCTATGTCGTTGGTTCTCTATGTGCAAATGAATCGGATCTGTTGTCCAGCGGGGAAGCTGCTTCTGTCAATAGTGATCTTTGCTGCTTTTTGATTGCATGCGAGATACGTTCTGACATCCCCCTCGGTTCTTTCTGGGGGAAATAAAAAGAGTCGAGATTGGGGTGATCAAGGCAAAGGTACCGACGAAGGAGAGTTGTAGTTTTACAAATAGACGGTGAACAACATTCTGTGATAAATACTTGAAGGGAAAAAACTTTACAGGGCTCTGAGTAGGATTAATTGAATAGCTCTACAAGCACAATGAGCTGAATGTCCTGTGCCGTATCATTCTATGATTCTAACATTTAAGTAAGGGAGATGATGATCATTTGCACGCCAGCAACCTACATTTCACATTCAACAAACACACCCCTTTCAAATCTTCACGCACAGCACAGTCACATACAATTTTCCACTCAAACACATTGGCCCTTTCATATTTTCAGATCTTTGCACAGCATGCACACCCTCACCTGTCCTCATCTCCGGACACACACACACCCCTCTCAAACTAAAAGGACACACCCATCAATGTTTTCCAACACACACACACATCCCTCCTCAACCGCAATAAACGCTGTACCTGGCAAAAACATTTGCCACCCCCTGCCCCTGGGAAAAAAATGTTTATTAATTAAACATTTGCAATTACAGTCGAAATAAATGAAATTTTGAAAACCCTACACTTCAACATTTAAATTTTTTTTTGGAATCGTACCTCGCTTTATATCAGTTAAATAATGACCACCTTTTAAAAACATTTTCACAAAAGGTTATCCACCTGATTTTATTAGAATCATAAAGCACAGGGGGAGGCCATTCGGCCCATCGTGCCTGTGCCAGCTCTTTGAAAGAGCTCTCCAATTAGTCCCACTCCCCGTAGCCCTGGAAACTTTTCCCCTTCGAGTATTGTCCAATTCCCTTTTGAAAGTTACTGTTGAATCTGCTTCCACCGCCCTTTCACACAGCGCATTCCAGATCACAACAACTCACTGCGTAAAAAAAAAATTCTCATCTCCCCTCTGGTTCTTTTGCCAATTACCTTAAATCTGTGTCCTCTGGTTACCGACCCTGCTGCCACTGGAAACAGTTTCTCCTTATTTACTCCATCAAAACCCTTGTATTCTTCAGATAATTCTTATTGCTTGAATAAGATGCAGCCCCCACCCCCAAAAAACTATGAGTTTCAAGTCATTAAAATTTTTCCCCAGGGTAACCTGGTATCTTGAGTTAGCGGTTTGGACTCCTGCCATGTTGAGGTACGGCGTTAGCTGTTGCACTCCTGGGGTCTTGATGTTCAGGGTTGAATTTCCAATCGCACGCAATGTTTACACACGAGTGCTTTTTCTTCTATTCTTGGTACATAGAAATTACAGTCTGTGTTAATAATTATCGCTCAACCAACATCACTAAAAAAAAACGATCTAGTCATTAACACATTGCTACGATAGCAAAATACTGCAGATGCTGGAAATCCGAAATAACAGAAAACGCTGGAAAAACTCAGCAGGCCAGGCAGCATCCGTGGAGAGAGAAACAGAGTTAACGTTTCAGGTTGAAGACCCTTCGTCAGAACACATTGCTGTTTGTGGGAGCTTGCTGTGCACAAATTGGCTGCCGCGTTTCCTACATCGCAACAGTGACTGGACTTCAAAAGTACTTCATTGGCTGTAAAGCGCTTTGGGACGCCCTGCGGTTGTTAAAGGCGCTATATAAATGCAAGTTCTTTCTTTTCTTATTCTGGAACCCTTCTCTGGATGTTACTAAGCAGGTGCTGTCGCTGCACACCAACACAGCTGAATATTGGCCCCCTTCAGGCCAGGCGAACATCTGGAGCTGGGAATAGTAAATAACCCACCATAATTCCTGTGTTTTTCAAAACTTAACTTCCCCTGCAAAAACGCAGCCAAGGTATGTCACCTGAAAGAGATAGCCCCCTCGATAACTTACTAATGAGGTTCAAGTGCAAATGGTCCTCTGGAGAATCCATGGAATTGCAATGTTTTTCAATAGTCAACACAGTATTACCAACATAAAAGTGGACACTACAGGTACAATGTAGCAGTGTTCACCATTTATATGTTTATTGTACCTACTTAAACTGCGTGACAAATACTGATCTTATGGAATTTACACTCTTTGTAGCAACACTTTGCACCAAGAATCACACAGAAGCCATCTAGTGAGAGTTCAGCTTTTACTCCACTTTAGCTCAATAGATTAAAAAGCTAAGCTTGGGGCATTATTACAAAGTCACTGGCAGAAAGCTACACGTAGGAAAGACTGAACAGGCTAGGGCTTCTTTCCTCTAGAAAAGAGGGGTGACCTAATAGAGGTCTTAATTATGAAGGGGTTCGATCGGATAGACGCAAGGTTTCCGCTTGTGGGGGGAGACCAAAACTAGGGATCATAAATATAAGAGTGTCACTAATAAATCCCTGATGTGGAGATGCCGGTGTTGGACTGGGGTGGACAAATGTGAGAAGTCGCACAACACCAGGTTATAGTCCAACAGTTTTATTTGAAATCACAAGCTTTCGGAGCTGTCGCCCCTTCGTCAGACTTCACCTGACGAAGGAGCAGCGCTCCGAAAGCTTGTGATTTCAAATAAAACTGGAAGACTATAACCTGGTGTTGTGCGACTTCTCACTAATAAATCCAATAAGGAATTTAGGAGAAAATTCTTTACCCAGAGAGTGGTTAGAATGCAGAACTCGCTACCACATGGAGTGGTTGAGGCGAACAGCATAGATACATTAAGAGGAAGCTAGATAAACACATGAGGGAGAAAGCAATTGAAGCTTATGCTAATAGGCTTAGATGAAGTAGGGTAGGAGCAAGCTCGTGTGGAGCATAAACACCAGCATGAAGCAGTTGGGCTGAATGACCTCGTTCTGTGCTGTACATTCTATGCCTTCTCATGAACAGCAGAAGGTTAAACACTTGAAAGAAAAAGTTGCAAGCTTCAAGGAGTGATTTTGAAGTTTTAGCGCCAAGAATGAAACAGCCCAAACCCCTTGCACTCTTTCACTTGTTCGTTATCGCCAGTGGAGTACACGTTTGTTAAAATATTCTCGCTCAGCTTTGTATGTCAGAGGTGTTTAACCCCGAGGATGTCTGTGTTAAACCACACCTGCCTCTGAAAGATAGCATCAGATCTTTACAGAAATTCTTGGGCGTGTTTATACAGCAAGACTTAGCTGACATGTCCCATTTTTTTTTTATAAATCGAAAAATTATTTAATAGAGGCGTTCAAAATAATGAAGGGTTTTGATAGAGTAGATAGGGGCCACAGATTTAAAATAATTGGCAAAAGAGAGGACATGAGAATTTTTTTTAAATTATTTTTTTTTTTTTTAAATGCAGCGAGTGATGATGATCTGGAATGTAAGGGTGGCGGAAGCAAATTCATTAGTAACTTTTAAAAGGGAATTGGATAAATACTTGAAAAGGAAAAATTTGCAGGGCTATGGGGAAAGAGCAGGACCAATTGGATAGCTCTTTCAAAGAGCCTGCAGAGGCACGATAGCCCGAATGGCCTCCTTCTGTCCTGTATGATTCTATATAGGTGGCTTCACTGTGGCACAGCAAGTTAATGCACAGGTACTTTAGTTCAGAGCATCAAGGATGAGTCTCCACCTCCTTTCCTCACAGCCACAGGTGGGCTTATTTGCCATTTTTCACAAACATACAGTAAAATAGGGAGAGGCAACCCACACCATTACTTAACCCCTCACAGTATTTTAAGTGAAGTATTGGCAAGAGAAAGACTTGTATTTACGTGTCTGAGAATTGACGCAAAGCACTTCACATGAATTCGTTTTTGAAATGTAGTAAATGTCGTTATGTAGGCTAAGTTGGCAGCCATTTTGCGCACAGTACTGCAACAAGGAGTATGACCAATTAATCTAGTTTTTGGTGGCTGAGGGAAGAATGGTAGCCAGGGCACTGGGAACATAAGAAAGACTTGCATTTATATAGCACCTTTCACGACCACCGGACGTCTCAAAGCGCTTTACAGCCAATATAGTAGTTTTGAAGTGTCGTCACTGTTGTAATGTAGGAAACACAACAGCCAGTTTGCACACAGCAAGCTCCCACAAACAGCAATGTGATAATGACCAGATAATCTGTTTTTGTGATGTTGATTGAGGGATAAATATTGGCCCAGGACACCAGGGATAACTCCCCTGCTCTTCTTCAAAATAGTGCCATGGGATCTTTTACATCCACCTGAGAGCAGACATGGCCTTGGTTGATCGTCTCATCCGAAAGACGGCACCTCCGACAGTGCAGCGCTCCCTCAGTACTGCACTGGAGTGTCAGCCTAGATTTTTGTGCTCAAGTCCCTGGAGTGGGACTTGAACCCACAACCTTCTGACTCAGGTGAGGGTGCTACCCACTGAGCCATGGCTGACACTCAAGAACACAAGAATTAGGAGGAGGAGTAGGCCACACGGCCGCTCGAGCCTGCCCCGCTGATCTTCAACCTCAACTCCACTTTCCTGCCCGATCCCCATATCCATTGATTCCCCAAGAGTCCAAAAATCTATTATCACAGCCGTGAATGTACTCAATGATTCAGACCTTCCTGCTCTTCGAAAAACGTCTTGGGGGGTTTTTAGCGCCGAATTGAACAGGCAGACAGGATCCCGGCTCAACAACTCATCTGAAGGCTGGCACCTCAGACAAATGCAGTGTCCATCAGTACTGTGCTGGAGGGTCAGCCCACATTGTGGGCTCAAGTCCTGGAGTGAGGCTTGAACCCACAACCTTCTGACTCGCTGAGAGAGCTACCAACTGAGCAAGCTGACACTGGTACAGGCGTGGGAGAAATCACCATTTGACTCTCCTGTCAGGGGCATATGATACACAAAGCCAAAGAAATTTGCTTCCTAAAATAAAATTTAAAAAATTCCTCTCCCGCTTCTCCCGACCGTATATTACTTACCTGTCTTTAGGTCTCCTCAAATCACACACCGAGCAGGGCAAAATGGGCAAAAAAATGCTCCCAGGGCTCTGCCAACACCGACTAGCTGCGTAGCACGGGGGCATATAATCTCCCGATGGCTCTGCCCTCCTATGCCTATGTAGCATGGCTGAGCGTGGAACCACAGGCCTGAAAACCACAGCGATAGGGTTTTTTTTTGTTCAAAGAAACTTGGGAAGTATCCAAATACAACATGAAACCAAATCAGCCAAGAAAAACCAAATGCCACTGGGGCCCCCCCCCCTTCATCAACACAACAGAACACTGAGGAAGCAATTTATTCAATCGCGAGGAAATATTCGGCTCCACAGGGACAGAGTATTCCAAAATGTGGTTTACAAAAGCAAACAAACAGCAGCAAAAATAGTTGGTGTCAAGGCCCCCTGATTCTGCTGCCAGGGATGTACAAGGAAGGATTTTTAAAAACCATTATTAATTTCGCTGTAGCAAACGATCCCGTCCTTGGGCAGCCAAAATAATCTTTCACACCCAATTTGTCGAAACGAGGCACTTCTTGTGGCCCGAGGACATATTGCTGTAATGCAATATTTCCGATAACCTTGCCCAAACACTTTTCTAACGTAATCATAATAACAACCATTTGTAATAACATAATCAGTACTGACAAAAATATCAAGCTAACAGGTTTGAAACCCTACTGAGTTCCAGGTTTAATGGGTATTAAGTATGGCTAATGTAATATTAGAGCCAGATGTTTGCAAACAAAGCAACATTCTTCAGCCTTTTGACTTCTTAGCCATTGGTCCCAGAGGGCAGTTGTGGATCATTTTATTGATTTTCTTTTTTGCTAGACAAAGGTAGGCTTCAGGAAACGCCAGTGTCAAATGCAGATGAACCTTGCTCAGAGAATAAAGTTCCAAATAAAATGAGAAACATGCAATTTACAGGAATTCACTCAGCATCAGTCATTGCAGAAGTTTCATTTATGCAATCCACCGCACTCAATGTCTACCAAAACAAGCTCGGAATTAATTAATCCAGGTTTTCCTTACCTCCATTGTTCTTGCCTTCTCATCCAAGAGATTGGGTCACACGAGCAGCCGTGACCCATCGCAGCCATCTACAGAAAAACTAAGTAAGTTAAAAAGGCGCGCAACACTCAAAAGGACAGGATTAGACTCCACTGTGATGTTTCCCCGTCACCCCTCCCCCACATTGGTCAAACAGCCAAGGTACGGAGAGTTGCGGCCACCTGTATCTCACCAGGAGCCACTGCTTTCACAAGAGGAGCAAAGAGATATTAAACAAAAAGTGCTCCAAGTTGTACAATGATGACAATGGTTAAACATATTCCATTGGCCTGTCAAATACCTGCTCCTCCATACCTGCTCCTCCATTATCAACAATCTAACTTGCTGTGAAACACCAGCTCCTAAGCCACGTATCCCAGCCTTCCACAACTATACGAAAAAGACGGGCAGGAAGAGTCCAGCTTGTCCATCAAGACTGCCCTATAATCACGAAGCCTGGAGCATCCTGACCAGACACTTACCTGCAGCCATGTAATCTCCTGCAAGGGCCAATAAGCGAAATATATTCCATAAAAATTCTTCTCCATCCCTCAAAACCAGTCCAGGAAATCACACAGCCCACGTTATCTGTAAAGCAACTTACCTTCGAGATGATGTGACCTCTGCCTCAGTCAAGAACCGGTCCAGCTCCCTTCTAAACATTGTAGCGGTCCTCATGTTTTCAGATTCTCAATCTGCAAGATCAGGAGCAACGTTCCCCCTAAGTGCACGGCTGCGCGCTCCAATCGCAAGGTCCCACGCAGGCCGCTTACCAGCTCCTGCTGCTGCGAGCGATACCGCACATGCGCAGCCGCGCAGCAAATTTAAAGGGACTGCGCACGAAAAAAATTATTAGAGGGAACATTGGTCAGGAGTTAATATCCCAGATTTCGAGATTAATAAAAGAAATAGGAGCAGGAGTAGGCCATTTGGCCCCTCGAGCCTGCTCCGCCATTCAATAAGATCATGGCTGATCTGATCTTGGCCTCAACTATTCCAGACTCTAGAACGGTTCCCGCGGATTGGAAGGTAGCAAATGTAACTCCCCTATTTAAGAAAGGAGGGAAGAGAGAAAACAGGGAATTACAGACCAGTTAGCCTGGCATCAGTAGTAGGGAAAATGCTAGAATCTATTAAGGACCTGGTAACAGGGCACTTAGAAAAAAATAATAGGATTGGGTAGAGTCAACACGGATTTATGAAAGGGAAATCGTGTTTGACGAATCTGCTACAGGTTTTTGAGGTTGTAACTAACAGAATAGATAAGGGGGAAGCAGTGGATGCAGTGTATTTGGATTTTCAGAAGGCATTCGATAAGGTGCTACACAAGAGGTTATTAAACAAATTTAGGGCTCATGGGTTTGGGGGTAATATACAAACATGGATTGAGGATTGGTTAACGGACAGAAAACAGAAGGAATAAACGGGTCATTTTCGGATTGGCAGGCTGTAACTAGTGGGGTACCACAAGGATCAGTGCTTGGGCCTCAGCTATTCACAATCTATATCAATGATTTGGATGAGGGGACCAAATGTAATATATCCAAGTTTGCTGATGATACAAAGCTGGGTGGGAATGTAAGTTGTGAGGAGGATGCAGAGAGGCTTCAAGGGGCTATAAACAAGCTAAGGTGAGTGGGCAAGAACATGGCAAATGGAATATAATGTGGAGAAATGTGAAGTTATCCACTATGGTAAGAAAAATAGAAAAGCAGAGTATTTTTTGAATGGAGAGAGATTGGGAAGTGTTGGTGTTCAGAGGGACCTGGGTGTCCTTGTACACAAATCACTGAAAGTTAACATGCAGGTACAGCAAGCAATTAGGAAAGCAAATGGTATGTTGGCCTTTATTACAAGAGGATTTGAGTATAAGAGTAAAGACATTTTACCGCAATTATATAGGGCCCTGGTGAGACCACACCTGGGAGTATTATGTACAGTTTTGGTCTCCTTACCTAAGGAAGGATATATTTGCCATAGAGGGAGTGCAACCTTTGTTGCACCAGATTGGTTCCTAGGATGGGGGGGATTGTCCTTTGAGGAGAGATTGGAGTAGACAGCCTGTATTCTCTGGAGTTTAGAAGAATGAGAGGTGATCTCATTGAAATGTACAAACTTCTTACAGGGCTTGACAGGGTAGATGCAGGGAGGATGTTTCTCCTGGCTGGGGAGTCTAGAACCAGGGGTCACAGTCTCAGAATAAGGGGTCGGCCATTTAGGACTGAGATGAGGAGAAATTTCTTCACTCAGGGTGGAGAATCTTTGGAATTCTTTACCCCAGAGGGCTGTGGAGGCTCAGTCATTAAGTATATTCAAGACAGAAATCGACAGATCTTTAGATATTAAGGGAATCAAGGGATATGGGGACAGTGCAGGAAAGTGAAGCTGAGGTAGAAGATCAGCCATAATCTTAATGAATGGCAGAGCAGGCTCGAGGGGCCAAATGGTCTACTCCTGCTCCTATTTCTTATACTCGTGTTAAATTCGCTCTGTGAAGGCTGGCAAGCTTGGCAGGCTGGAAGATGGAAGTCTTGCATTGGTAGCCACAGTCCTACCATAGGATCTAGCTGCGCATGTCTATTATATGCTGCTCAATTTCAGTCAACATTTCAATAAAACACCATGCTATAGTGCTCAATTATTTATATCTTTATTTAGGGGCATAAACCATGCATTAGGATGTGATTTATATGCTAAATTTTTACAGTAAGTGCACTTACGACATGAAGTGACTCAGAGTCCAAACCATCCTGTTCTCCTGGCTAGAGGAAGAACATAAGAAAAACATGCGTCTCCATCCGCCAAAAAAAATCACACACAAAATAGTCACTAATAGAAACTTTAATAAAAATTAGACATAAAATTTGACAAATTATCACCTTTGACAACACAAGAAAGGGGAGCAGCCACCAAATGCAACTTTACTACGTTTAGAATTGTTGCTTCGTTCCCAACTTTACAAACTCTTTGCGCGTGAGTGCTTGACAAAAACATGACCCACTTACAATGCAATTTACTTGAATTCCATTCAGTGCCAACAAATTATATGAGTCTCCTCACACTAAGTTAGCCCAATTTATAAAGAAAAGGGTAAGGTTGGGCGTTGTATTGTTAAAAAGCTGCAAAGTGCTGACATGACAGCATTACCACGCTTAGAACTGAAACATTTTCAAGATCTCTGTATGACGTGGATTATTTAGTAATGCCGAACAAGGTGCGTCAGTATTGTGGGGTTTGACGTACCAAGTGCTGATTTGACAAAAGACAGAGACCCAGTACTAAAACGGATGCTGGCGTTCCAAAAGTTACTTAAGTTCATAATTGCAGTAACGAGATACCGCACATTAAATGGAACTTTCTGTGAGATGAGAATTGCACACCACATAAGCAGCTCTGATGGAGAACAATGAAATGTTCAGAAATGCAAGAGGGAGCTTACTGACGATTTTCATGCGTCTTGCCTAATCACAAACACTCACTTGACAAAAGTGTAAGACAAATATATAAGTTCTAGTAAATCAGCAGGAATTTTAAAGTTCCTTGCAGAAAATCCAGAGGCAAGCTAATGGCAGTGAAACAACTCCTGATTCTTGTCATACCAATTTGCTTGGTGCATTTAAGCACATTAAAGTGACACACCCTCATTTGTGCCAGCCAAGTTATATTGGCAACATTTAACAGAGCACTTTGGTTTCCTCTGAAACTTGAAGCACACTGTGCCTCCCCAGACTTCCATTACGCCTGCTGCATCAGACATCATGTAGGTGATGCTCCACAATTCAGAGGAATCTGGAGTGCCCTGGGACGTGGCCAGTACAATCCAGTCTCCACGGCTTACATCTGTTAGCACTAGGTGGAAGATTCAGACCATCAAGGTGGCCCTGATGTGCACCGGTGATATGCACTAAGCTCTGGGTCAGTGTGCCAGCTCGAGGTGCTAGACTGGACCATAGCCTTGGTCAGCTTCTAGTGAAGAGAATGCAGCTTGAACAGATTCAGGTTAGGTAACTGTTTATAATTTCAACATTGCATTTGCGTTACAGTTTGAGATCACTGTATAATAAGAGCATAAAGCGCAGCAGGGCAGTGAAAAAATACCAGAGTGTTTGATTTGTACAAGCTGTGGGAAATTTTGCTCATGCAGTTTACTGCTGACCAGCCACTGAATGTTTAACAGTAAAAAAAAAAAAAATTCTATATTTGCTGATATATTGCAATAGACATGCTTTGTGTTTGCATTTTATGGCTGCTCTCCAAACACTAATAAAAAAATCAGTACTTTTATATTTCAAACAGTTAGGGACAAAAGGAGATTTGCCCCCAACATGCACACAGAGACTAGTTAAAAAAAAAGCAATGTACAGCACCGAGATGAATAAAAGCTTTTAACAAAACTATACATCACTTCCTTCAAGCTATATACATAAATCAAGCCTTATGAATTACTTCTTTGCCCTAAATTCAAACGGGCACTCTTGACCTACACTTCCACTCAGCACTGAAACCATATAGAGGTTACCACGCTGCACCACTGTGTGTTTCGCAGCCTATTTACAATACACTCCATTCATTTCAGACACAGCCAACAATGTGGAGTGCTGCTGGTAATTCTGCAGCCCATATTGCTTGACCACCCAATATCAGTAGCTTACAAAAATCAACCCAACCATAGGCAGGATAAACAAGTGGCGAGAGTTTGGAACTATAAGGTCACTGGCCAGGTGGAAAAACTACGATTGTAATTGAAAAGCTACCGAGATGCTACCCATTTTAATTTACGAGATCAATACTTGGGAGTCATGTAGAATTTAAAAATAAAATCTTTCTCTCATTAAGAGAACAGGGTGTGCAACATGAATGAGTTTGCATTGACATACAATTTTTAAACAGCAATTGTCACCATCAGAACCCTTTTTTGAAGATCGGTTAGCTACAAATGATCATTCAGCTTTTTAAAAACTTTTTTTTTTTGTTTAGTGCCACCTTTGTCTCAGTTAACTTTAAGGGAAGTGCTAAAAGTTCTGAAGAAGTAGCTTATGGAATAGAAGAGAACAAGAGAAAGGAGGAGATACAAGAATAAATATGCCCATCACTGGAAACCTGCGCTGCCCGCATTGTTGCACAGATCACTTACATTCAACGGTCTAAACATAATCCACGAGTGTTTCGGCAATGGGAAAATCTTTACCCGAGAGTGATCACACTCACTGGTGAGTGACCTAATTCGTTTGGATCGAGAGCTTCACATATTGCGATGACATCAATAGGGGGTGGGGGGGGGGGGGAATAAATCTACTGCAAAACTTTAAGACTTTCCCTTTAAGGTCCAGCAGTCAATACTGTTCTACGAAACAAAGTTCCATAAAACTGAATAAAGTCAGATACATTTAATTTTTTCATCTAGCGTGAAACAGGCTGAGCAGCAATACAGCTTCTAAAAGCAAGGATGTTTTTACTGCAATTCCAGAAAAACAACTGCTGAAGCATGGCGGAATCAGCATGCCAATGATTACTGCCATCATTCTGTTATATTTTACAGGTTTGAACAGCAACAGTCAGCAACGCAATAAGAATTGCGCTGGGGATGCCGTTCGAGACCACTGATCCATTTAGTGGAATTCATTCTGCTCAGGGCAAACTAACAACACACCAACAAGTGCCATTTCCTGCCCGGCACTCATTCGGATTTTAGTGAGAAAGTTACAAATCTCAAGAACTCAAACCACCGCCCTGAAACAAATCTGGTTCCTGATAAACATAACAAGACAGATTAAAATACAGCTCCACTTACATATCATTTAATGCTTTCATCGGACAAAATATCAGATCTTTCTGCTGGCCAAATTCGGTGTCCTTGAGACAGTTTTAATTAAGTTGCATTCTGATAAGATTACCCCAGAAATCATAAAACAAATCTCTTCACTTTGCACTCTGCTTTAATGGTACTTTTGCAGCATACCACAAATGGAGGATGCCTCTTGACTGGTAGGCTTGCACAGCCTGCGGTTGATTTCCTTACAGAGCCTGTGGTTGTATGTTTGGTGCCTCAACAACCAGGCAATGTGCCAGGTTTGCCCTTCCATTTGACACAGCCAGATATTGACCAATGCTCGCATCTAGGGATCTGAAGAAACTTTCCTTTGCCTGCATTGGTGGGGGGGGGGGGGGGGGGGGAGAGAAAGAGAGGAGAAGGGAGGGAGGGTCACCAGAATTAATGTTCTTCCCTCTACTTGTACCTTCAGAATCACGAACGTGTACAATATTAATTCCCAGGGGAATCGAAAAGTATTTCTCGAATAGTTTGATGGTCCTGACTCGTGCAACAGAATTTGGCTACACTGTTCTAAAAAGCAGATACAAGGTCTCGTTCCATTTGAAAAAAATAGGTGTAGCTTCATTCAAATGGAAGGAATGCTGCCCTTCCTCATGCTATACAGTGCTGCATTCTTTACTCTGAAAAGTGCCATCTAAGAGCGTAATCTTCTTTGGACAAGATCAATGCAGCTCAACAAAGGCAGTGGAACTGAATCCTATGCTGTGGGTCACACAGCAGTCTTAAAACCAGGCCTTCACAAACTTATCTTCACTCCTGTTAATGGTGTATCACACCGCAAAACATCAGCACCAGTGCAACATACTCTGTCAGAAAATGCTAATTAGTAATGCTAACCCTAGGCCAGCAGAAATTTGTTTTACAGAATAGTACTGACTGCCACGCACTCTGGGGAAACCGGGTCGCAGCCTGTCGGCAGGATGCTGCAGAGCAGCTGTGACTGACAACCCAGCTAGGCCTCCGAATTTTGTGTTCATTAGGATAACAGAGCAGAGTTGGGGAATGTAACTCTTCTTTGCAGCCAACGATCTGGGTCCGACAGCCCCTCTTGGAATTCTTGCTGTATATTAAAGGATAAGAATTAAGGAGCTAGTCACCCAATTAACTTCCATCCAAATAATCTCTATCGTGTTTTAATGGAATTTATTTCTCATCCATTTTATAATTTTCCAAACATTGCCTGCTGATTAAGTGACTTTACCACAGCCAATATCAAGTAGATAAAATCAGCACCCCCCCCCTTATAAAAATAGCATTCTATTTTGTAAACAAAGAAAGCAGGTTTACAGCAAAGCTGAGTGACATAATAATTGGTAATAAAAATGAAAAGATATCTGCATGACTCTCAAAAGCCGCATACAGCTTTTCTGCAAAGCTCCTGCGTTCATTGGGAAAATGTCGCCGGAACTCAGCAAGGCCACAAGATGAGACAGGAGCACATAACTCCATCAGGGAACATGATAAAACATAGTTAACAATCACATTTCCTGTTAGCCAGCCACAGAGCGAGGTGGAGAATGACCCGTGATCCAGAGCACCATGCCCTCCTGGGGAGAAGGGTGAATTAAGCTGGAAAAAGGCATCAACGCAAGACTCAACAAAACCAGACTATTCAATAATCAATAGCGTCAACACAGTTCTAATTTCAAATGCAGACAGTCTAGACGTGAGCAAACAAATGCAATTACTGTATCAGGTCCTCACGGGAGATTCTGGTCAGAAAGCGAGTGCTTTATTTGAATTCTTCAAATTGGATTGCGGCAGGAATTGAAAGCCCTGGTTGTCTGGGAATCTCGGCAACTCCCCGCTGATCATGTTTTTCTTGCCCACTGAACGTAACCTTGGGCTGCAGGGCCGTGCTGCGCAAGGAAAAGATGGTCAGGCCAAACATTATAATTTCACTTAAAATTAAAATGAAATCCACACCATCTATACTGGTCTCTTTATGTAAAACAGTTATGAGTAGAACCTTGGACCCTGTGTCACTTGGATCAGAAGTTTACAGATCAATTAGGAGTTAGTAATCTATGGAGTTATTGGCAGCCTTCCTATTCAGTGGGAAATATATTCCGATAGCACAAACTTAAAAGAAGAAACATACTGCGGTCCTCACAAGGAAACCTGGAATATTCATTAGAATTCTGTATATTGGGAACGAACAGGAAGAGGTTAATGTAACTCGGTTTATTTTGCTCTGTCAATAGTGCGCTCGTCAGGGCGAGAGAGAGAAAAACTGGGAAATGTTTTTCTCTCTGCACCCATGAAGCACTCTCGGATGGGGTGGTAGCCAGTGCAGTCTCATAATCTCCTCTCTGGCTATTGGTCAGTTTTATAACACTCTAACCCGCTAATTTCCTCATAAAAGGAGCAACACGGAGACCCAGTGGGTGACGGAGGGAAGGAGAGATTTTGCGGCGCTACACTGGCGCTTTAAAACAGGCCAGTAGCTGACCAAAATTACGCAACATACCAGTGTTTGTCCTGATTTCTGAGTGAACCTCTAACCAGGCTGCTGGAGCTCGTCAGAAACAAGCAGGAGGCTCATTCATGCATGCAAATTGGGGTGGTAAGGACGGAGTTAAGACTTGGATGCCATATTCCACCCCTGCCTGCCTGAACTCGGCCACTTCCTGCTCTTAGCCACCACCACAGCGATACAAGTCAGGAGGTGGCCATTTAAAGCGAGAATTAAAAGGGATCATTAGCTGCAGTCGGGGAAAGCTGGATGGAGGTTTGGGAAATATGTTTATGGCACTCACTTGTGGGTTTTGAGCCTTATAGAATTCCAAATTTAATGTCTTTGCTGCTGCAAGATGCCTGCTCCGCTAAAGTGTTGCTTGTCTGCATACCTGAAGCTTACACCCCTCCACTCTAAAGTGCCACTGCAGGCCCTTCAAATTTGACCACTCTACCAGATTTACCGCCTAAAGATCAAGGAGCTGTCGACTGGCGAGCGTGTTTTGCGCTGGCAGCTTGCTGACCACATTATAACGAGGTTCCAGGACCAAAATGGATCAGGTCTCATATGCTGCACCCCCCTTGCCGGAATGGTGCTCAAAACAAAAATTGCCCTCAATGTTTCCTATGCTAGTATGTCCTCTAAATTTGAAGCTGAACCCAAAGGGATAGTATGCAAGAACTTTGGCTGCTGTCAATGCCTGTGCTACTGGAGGTGGGGAGCAGTAGAGGGCTATCGTGCCATTTATTCCAGCAGAATCAGGCCAGTTTTCAGTGCAGGTACATCAGTATTTACGGGCGGGGACTCACTGGAGAGCCGAGAGCACATCACGAGTACAGCTAAGTGGAACTGCAAATTTACTCTGAAAAATCAAGGACTGGGCCAGGCCAAAACTTAACTACATCTAGACTCCAAATGTAATTCTAAACTTATGTATCACACCGAATCATTGCTTCTGTTATTACTGAAACTTAGATAATTTTCATGGTTAAAAAGAAACTTTATTCTGTAACACACAGTAGCTGACTGAGGTCCACTACATCCAGGATTAGGCCAATTCTCAGCTCCTCACTACACTGGCTGAAACTCATTAAACAATTTTGAAGTTTCGAACAGTAAGCACAGATGCGAACAGTTATTCCTTTCTTGGGTTGATCCCAGCTCTTATCCGAAGGAAGGAATAAATGTTTGCATCTGTGCTGAAAAACTATTTACAGTTCAAATTTCAGTATTGGCTCAGAAGGCAGCAGTTCTGTGACTCCTAACAGAGGCTGCAAATGCCGCAATCGAACAGAAAACCAAAAGGAGACAAAACCTCAACTTTATACTTCTGGTGTTTAAAAACGGCCAGAATTGCCCAACATTTCATTCGATTCTTTTTGCGGTGATGACTAATTCTTACTGGCTAATGGAATCCACGCTGTGAAACGTCAGAACATCTTTGCCCTAGACCAAAACCAATTGTGGTAAAAATTACTAAAACATGGAAAATGAGAACTGCTGAAAGTTGAAAATGTACCCACTTTCCAAAAACATCAAGGATTTGGGAAAGCAAAGCACTTTTCAGGAAAAAGGGGGAATGTTGGAAGGCGAGTCAGCTCATGGCAGTTCAGTGTATGGCAGATCTTGCAATGCTTTTAAACAATCTCTTGCCAACAACTCCACATTTGGATTTGAAATAGTGACGGTGAAGAATAATTCTATCCAATGCATGCTATAGTATAGCTTGAGAGATCAGAGCCACAGTATAAAGACATGGGCCTGGTAAATCAGCACTCCATGGGACAATGAGGTATGCCTGAAACCCGATTAGTAGCACGGGGTGAGCGGGAGAAAGAGGGAACATTTACAAAAGTAAGAGGATGCACAAGTTAAAAATCACAAGTGTACAAGGACTACAGATAACGTCGAGAAAGCCGTGGGACCTGTGTAAATGATTACTTCTATTGATGTAGCTAAAGAAGCACTTTGGGCAAAAGGCAGCACTGTTGCAGAATGCCTGCATGGTGTTTTCCTACAAACTTGACATTTTTATATGAAATCATCAAGTGACAAGTACATTTTCACAAATAAAATTGGCTATTTCTGAAAAGTAGGACAAAAATATTACGGTACAATATACAGTACAAGCTAATCAAGAGACACATCTATTTGTCAGAGACTATACTACGAGATGTGGGATATGGTGTACTCTATTTAAAAAAGTTAGAACAAGGGGTGGTGCAGGTCAGTGCAGTGAACAGGGCAGAAACCATATGGAAGGGATTTTAAGGGGGAGTGATGGGAGAACTGGGTACATAGTCAGATGACAATAACATATTCAAAGACTTCCTCTTTCCTCTTAAAGACTTAAGAGGATGGAGAGGTTGGAGAAAAGGTGATAGATGGAGGTCTTTTTTTGAGGAATGAGATAATTTGGGGGGGGGGGGGGGTGGTTGATGAGAGAAAGAGAAAAGGGGCACTAGTTGAGACGACTGTCACTCACTACGTCAGTAAGCATTGGACAGAGAAAGAGTAATTTCAAAAGAGGAATATTGTCACTGCCTCATCCAGTACCCCATCATCAGAGGCAGAAGACTTTCATCTCTTGTGTTTAGTGTCCAGAAACAAAATGTCAATCAGTATTCCAGAAAGGAGTATTTAGCGAACTTCTGGTCCACTGCAATTGAATATATTGGGAGGGAGTAAAGGAGGGATTTAATCTATTGGAATTCTACATGAGGGGAAAACTACTTTTCATTTAGAGGCGGGTATCAGTATCCTACATTAGGCACGGTTAACATTCTTCTTAAATACCTGACATCCGTCGATTCTTGCAGACCTGGGACCTCCTAGATTTACTCTGGTATTGCTGGCCATTGATGTGGGATGAGATGCCACTATGGAATAATGGACAAGTACAAGATTGATTATTTGGTGGTGACTCAACAAAGAAGGTGAGAGCTATAGACAGAAGCATTTTCCCATAAACCTTCACAAAGACTGGTTTGAAGGAAGCAAGTCCCCTCGCTATGGCTTTCGGATTCATTACAGTAACTCTTGAAAAGTTTACTTATTTTAACATCTGCTCCTAGTATCTACGCATATGATGTTTCAGTCTTGTACTGATCAAATATAACGCAGCACTTGTTACAAAATCCTGCAGTCAGCTGCTATTCAAATAAAAACTGGATGGATGCTGCACTAATCTGCCTTCCATCTCTGCCAATGCCCAACCAAGAGGACAGGCAGATGACATGCTTCACAGTTAAGATCAGCACTTCATGTGCAACAGTCTCTTTACCCCACGAGCATTGTGAGGGCGAGGGTTTCAAAAGTTCTTCCAGAATGTCGCACACAGTGCAGACTGGGCAAAATGACTCTTTAATCCACCTGTATGAAATATCACCATCGCGAGATGCGAAAAATACCAGCACCGTTGAGCAAAATAAATTCATTTCAACATAATGAGCAACTCCAATAGGTTGTGGTTTCTTTGTGTGGAAAACTTCTCTATGGAAGTGGTAGCAGGTCCCAAATAAGTGGGACCCAATGGCTGTCATCGATACCAATGAAAATCCAAGCATGTGGCAGCTACATCGGTGCAAAATCCTGTTATTACCACAGAGTCATGGTTGGGTGAAAATTGAAAGTGAGAAAGAGCTCAAACCCATGTAATAAGTAAACCTAGCTGCACACATACTGTCCATAATACATACTCACTGCATGTGTGTAGCATCTGACTTACATCTAATGTAAGCAAAAAAGTAAAAGCTCTCTATATATAGCTTTTGATGTATGATAGGGTGGGTACAAATTTCCATTTTTTCCCCCCAAAAGCAAAATACTGCGGATACTGGAAATCTGAAATAAAAACAGAAAATGCTGGGAATACTCAGCAGGTCAGGCAGCATCTGTGGAGAGAGAAACAGAGATAACGTTTCAGGTTGATGTCCTTTCGTTAGAAAGGCCTGACGAAAGGTCATGGACCTGAATCGTTAACTCTGTTCCTCTCTCCACAGATGCTGCCTAACCTGCTGAGTATTTCCAGTTTTCATTCCACTTATTTTTTGTTAGCTGAGATTACATTTCAGAAGCTAATTTTTTTTCAAATATAAAGAGCCATTTTTCAAAATACAAAACGAAGCAAATTAATCATCAACTATATTCAGTTACTTTTTCCTGCATTCATTATTGATTTCTTTTTGCAGTATGTTTTGTTAAACAGTAATTGTTGCAGATATTAAGAAAACTGGGTCACTTGCTCATAACATTGGTGTCTGTAGAATCCTCCTGATGGAATGCAGAAGTCTAGCGATTAGTGCCAGAAGACACAGATTCTGCAGGCACCAGTTATGAAGTGGGCATACTGCCCAGGAAGCTCTTGGCTATAAATTCACCCCAATCTTACCCAAAGGAGAAATGGCTACTGTGAAAAACTCTGCAGTGCTCTCGATATTCCAAATAAAGCTCATTGTGGTAATCAGCCATGATCTAATTGAATGGCGGAGCAGGCTCGAGGGGCTGAATGGTCTACTCCTATTCCTAATCTGTGGATAGGTGCGTACCATTAATAGTACTTTATCTCTCTGGAAATACATAGGGATATCGGGTTCATGTCACGCTACAGAACGTGACTTGACATCGTTGTCTGTCTTTCCAGTTTTTAAAAAAACACAAAAAAACAAACCCAAAATACAAACCCCAAAAAAGGCAGAGAGAGGGGAAGGGATATGGAGAGAGATCGGCTACAGACAGCAGGATTTGACACCTTGGACCCCCTGGGACACATCTCATTGTCTTGGCTGTGCTCTTGGTGGGTCTTTGATGTAAGGAAAGATTGTATCTCTGTAGTATCTGTGTTTATATTGTGAATTTTTGTAGATTCACTCAGTGTAACTCTACCTGAAGAAGGGGCAGGATAGCTCCGAAAGCTTGTAATTTTAAATAAATCTGTTGGACTCTCACCTGGTGTTGTGCGACTTCTCATTTTTGGAAATACATACTTTGCTTCTGCATACCCAAGATTGGTAATGCTGCTGGTTTACTACAGCTCCCTCACTGACTGACTCACTATGTTCTCCAAACCAGTTCTACTAATGATGCCAGCAGCACTATTTTAAATATTAAAAATCAAACAGCATGTTTAATCTCATTTTAACAGTTAATAGAACAGTGGCTTCTAGGTCCATGACTAATCCTTTAAAAAAATAAATCCTCGTAGGAACCTTGAACATAATCTCAAAGTTATCAATTCCATCTGCAGCTGACTGACCTCAAAGACCTTCTCTTCCGTTGCACTGTCGACCTGGTGGTCGACCTGGTGGCAGTCACTGATGGATTTCTGGCAGTGAACAGCGCTCCGGGCTGGCTCTTAACTGTAAATTGCGGCAGCCCCAACCTGCAAGTGTGAAATAAAGAACAGCACTGAGAAAAACAGCGAAGCAAAAAAAAGGCCTGGGAGCAGATGACCTCTCAGTCAGGAAACGATACATGGGCCAGGGTGACATGAGGCCGAGTGAAGAAAATAAACTACATTAAAAGATTTTCACTCATCCCTTCCTCATTCTCTTAATGTAGATTAATCTCCACATAGGACAGAACTTGGCCACCCAAATACAGTGCAAAATCACAGCATACTATCCCTTCAAAAGCTTTCACTTATGATAGCTATGCGATTTCCCTTCTCCAGCTCTGCATATAAAGTCTTGCTCTGGATTCGCCCCATACATCTGGGTGCACAGATTCAAACGACAGTGCTTGGAAAAGGCATAGAGGATGCTGCAAGTAGCATAGGAAACGCAAGAAATCCTTTGAATATTGGCTTTGTAGAATTCACTTTTGTTCTTTATTTGTTTAGATGGCAGAAAAATAAATACATCTGCTGTCTAAAATGTTTTTCTAATGGTGCAGATCATTTGTCCTATCTGTGTAGAACTGGGCACAAATATCAATGTGACAAACTGCCCATTTGATTTCAGTGGAACTCAGTGTTGGGTAGAACTTAGATACCACTACTTACTGAGGCAAATAAAATGGAAATCTTTGGTTTTGAATTAAAAAAAAGGATAAATTGGCATGTGAATACAGTGGTGCAAAGCCCACACACGACATGGTAGATAGGACATAAAGATCTTTTATTCACCATAAAAAACACACGAGGAATGCCTGTTTTTAAGAAACATGCACAAGTAAAATTGGTTCATGAGTTTTTGGAAAAGGGGATGAATAAAAAAAAATCTCAATTTCGGAATTCAAATCCACAACTGGTGATGTCCTGTCTATAGTTTCTTTTTCCTTGGCAAGATAGCAGGCCACATCATCAATCAAATAAAGCCCATTGAGCTAGGCAAGCGAGAGAGAACTCCTTTAGTAAAGGTTGTAAAATAGTTAGAATGTTACAATTTAAAAAGGACTGAAATGAATTATTCCGGATGAGCGGAGGCAAGGGGGAGATGGGCGATGTTACGAAGGTGGAAATAGGCGGTCTTAGTTATGCTGTGGATATGTGGTTGGAAGCTCATTTCAGGGTCAAATATGACATCAAGGTTACGAACAGTGTGATTCAGCTTCAGACAGATGTTACGGAGAGGGATGGAATCAGTGGCTAGGGAACAGAGTTTGTGATGGGGACCAAAAACAATGGCTTCGGTCTTCGCAATATTTAATTGGAGAAAATTTCTGCTCATCCAGAACTGGATGTCGGACAAGCAGTCTGACAATTTAGAGACCTTGGAGGGGTTGAGAGAAGTGGTAGTGAGGTAGAGCTGGGTGTCGTCAGCGTACATGTGGAAACTGACACTGCGTTTTCGGATAATGTTGCCAAGGCACAACATGTAGATGAGAAATAGGAGGGGGCCAAGGATGGATCCTTGTGGGACACCAGGAGGTAAAGATGCGGGAAGAGAAGCCGTTGCAAGTGATTCCCTGGTTACGATTAGATAGATAAGAATGGAACCAGGCGAGTGCAGTCCCACCCAGCTGGATGACAGTGGAGAGGCGTTGGAGAAGGATGGAGTGGTCAACCGTGTCAAAGGCTACAGACAAGTCAAGAAGGACGAGGCGGGATAGTTTACCTTTGTCACAGTCACAAAGGATGTCATTTGTGAATTTGAGAGAGCCGTTTCGGTACTGTGGCAAGGGCGAAACCTGATTGGAGGGATTCAAACATGGAATTGCGGGAAAGATGGGCACGGATTTGGGAGGTGACAACACGTTCAAGGACTTGAGAGGAAAGGGAGGTTGGAGATGGGGCAGTAGTTTTCTAGGATGGGGGGCTGCTTTTTTGAGGAGAGGTGTGATGACGGCAGATTTGAGGAAGGGGACAGTACCTGAGGAGAGAGAACCATGAACAATGTCAGCTAACATGGGAGCCAGAAAAGGAAGTTGGGTGATCAGCAGCTTGGTGGGAATAGGGTCGAGGGAGCAGGAAGTGGGTCTCATGGACAAGATGAGCACGGAGAAGTCATGAGGGGAGATCGGAGAGAAACTGGAAAAAGATGCGAGTTCAGGGCTAGGGCTGGGGAAACCTTAAGAGGAAGTTTGGCCCGGTGGGCATGGGGAAGGAAGGGAAGTGGCAGAGGCAGCTGAACGGATGGTCTCAATCTTAGAGACAAAGAAGTCCATGAGCTCCTCACACTTGTTGTCGGAGGTGAGGGTGGAGGAGACAGGGGAGAGGGGTTTAAAAAGACGATTAGCAGTAGAGAATAGGAGCCGGGGTTTATCTTTGCATTCTGGAATAGTGAGCAATTTTGGCAGACGAGAGCAGGACCCGATAATGCTTTATGTGGTCCAGCAAGATCTGGCTGTGAATGGCTAAACCAGTTGTCCGCCATATCTGTTCAAATCTGCGTCCCTTGGACTTAAGGGAGCGGAGATGAGGGTCATACTAGGGGGAGCAGCCAGGGTGAGAGAGAGTAATTGTTTTAATAGGGACTAGGGCATCAAAAGGTGGTGGTGAGGGTGTGGTTGAGCAGATCGGCAGCTGCAGAAATGTCATGGTGAATGGAGGGCCAAAGGCTGGACAGTTGGGATTTCATAAGTGCAGTTGTAAGAGAGATGGGAGAGAGTTTCTTTCCAGGGGCGGACACAGAAGGAAGTAGGGTTGGGGGTGGGGGGTGGGGAGGAATGTGGGTGGAGAGCGATACAAGGAAGTGGTCAGAGATGGCCTTATCTGCGATTGACACAATGGAAGGCCACGAGAGATGGCAAGGTCGAGGGGGTGGCCGTGAACATGGGTTGGGGACTTTATATGGAGGGAGAGATTAAGGGAGGATAGGAGGTTCGTGAACTCAGAGGAGAGAGAGCATGATGAATTGAGATGGAGTTTGAAATCACAGAGGATGAGAAGTCATTCGGTGCAGAGGCTGAGGGAGGAGAGCAGTGAAGATATCTCGGTAATAACATTTTTATGGTACTTGGGTGGGCGGTCGTGAACAAGAATTTTAAATGAGAGGTGAGAGGGGTGGAATAAGGTGAGATGCTCAAAGGAGGAGAAAATGCCAGAGGAGTAGGGGGGCAGACCAAGGTGTGATTTGGTGATGAGAGCCACACTGCCACCACGGCAGTCTGAGCGGGGCAAGTGGGTGGAAGGTATAGCCAGGTGGGGAGGCTGCATTTAAGGGTAAGGTGACATCACCCCTCAACCAAGTTTCGGTCAGGGCCATGATGTCGATGCAATCATCCACGACAAGCTCATGGATGGTAAGGGCCTTGTTCGCAAGTGAACGGACATTCTGGAGGGAGATGCGGAGAGGGTCGTTGATGGTTGCCCCACTGCCAGCGTCCACAGGGTCAGCACTGGGGGGGTGTGTGGAGGTGGATGGAGGAGAAGATGAGTTGGATGGGGGGAGGAGATTGGCAAGATTTGCCCCCAGTGGGCGCATCAACAGAAAGGCACACCTTTCATAATTATTTAAGTGTGGAAGACTTTCTGCAAGATACAAACGTACCAACAAATGACACAGCAAGTGATTTTACTAAGACACTATCTGTTTCGAGAGTTAACCTGTCAAGGAGAAGCTCTTGGGGTTGGTTCCTCCACCTGGTATAGCCCAGCCGGTGTGATTAGCACTTGGTCACCAATTCGTCCCAACTGCTTGGAGAAATGCATCATCTTTCTCTGCCATCATGGTGTTGAGGACTACTTGTGGCAAATATTAAGGATGCGGAAAAGCTGGGAATCTCTCCAACAATATTTCTTTTCAGAATACTAAGAGAACCTAGAGGGGTATCAACCAACTGTCCCAACTCCTACAGCAGAGATTTGTTGTGCTTGTATTTTGGAAGCTAATCATCAGGGTCCCTTTCTTGATATTACACGGATATCATTACCACAAGTTCATTTTCAAGGTGTTTCACTTGCACAGCAGCAAGCAGGCATTATACGCTTCAAGGCAGTCAGCTGTCAAGGCACTGCATCTGAAATTACCCGTCAGAAGTTCCTGCAAATTTTTATCTAACCAGATAAGGCCTTGACTGAAAATAAGTTACACAAATGGAACTCGACAAGGAATATATTCAAAAAAATCTCCAGCAAAATAAATCAAGAATAGTCACAAATTAAAATGACACTAGAAAAGGAATGTGTTTGAAAATTTCAGAAAGTAATGATGGTTGAAAGGCCCTACTGTCAATGCCATGAGAAGAATAATGGAAGGAAGTTCAGAGAAAAGCCTCAAATACAGAACTGAAGCAGCAAGTTTGCAACAGCGTAAAAACTGTTAACAGGACAGTGTGCCATGATTTTCCTGTTTCAGTGACATCCAGAAATCTGTTGGGATAACAGAATGAGGAAAAACAAATACAGCAGAGTAAAGAAAGGTTAATAAAAATAGACAAACCTCTGTAGAAATGAACTGCTGGTCTGCGGAAAGATGCCATGACTCACGGTGACTTCTGGTCTCTGAAGAGCTGAAGGACCAATAGTTATTGTACTATCTAAGCAAGCTTGATCACCCGCAGCTGTAGTTTCAAAGGTTTCATTCAAATCAGGATTAATTGATGTCATGGAAATATGGGTGGTCATGGAGAAGTTCCGGCTGTTGGGAGTGGTGCTGGCTGGAGCCATCTGCTTCTTGGTGACAGTCGGTGGACAGTTTCTTTTGATGTGTTGGGTTGAGGTCACAAATTTAGTCCCTTCGTTGCCAAGGGTATTGCTCCGATTTGAAAATGGTTGGGTCTCCTTTGTGCATATTTTTGGCACAATGGTAAATGGGTCAACTCTGGACCTCTTGTGGTTTTTTCGTAACTCAGGCATTGAAGGCTCATGCGAGGGCATCTCATCTTCCGTTCGCCCTCTCTTGAACGGCATCGACTGCACCCTCTGGGGATAGTTGGGTGGTGGTCGGAGCTCTGTTAGGCACCGTTTTGTGGGTTGTCGTTTCCGTGTACCAGCCTCGAACAGAATCTGTTCAGTCGACTGCGCAACTGCAACTTCTTTTACAGATGGAGCTGAAAGACACGAGAACAAAAGTAAGCCGTTGCATTTTAAAAAAAACACACAATGTGATATGGTTTTATATAGTATTGTCATCAAACCATCATCCCCAACATTCTTCCTGGGCTTAAAAGTTCTGTATCTAATTTACTTCACCTGAGGAAGGAGCAATCGATAGCTCCGAAAGCTTGTGATTTCAAATAAAACTGTTGGACTATAACCTGGTGTTGTGCGACCTCTCAATTTAAAAGTTCAGGCCATGGGGTTTGTGAAGGACACAATCCATGCCACGCTTGGATCAATCCTACAGAAGGGAAGTGTTGGTAGTGGGATTCAAATTCAGGCCTTGTACTTGGTTGTCCATTATTCCAGCTTTGTATTTACCAATACTGACTGACATTTTTGATGTTCTAGCTAGGACTCCAATACTCTAGCTTTATAATTAAACAAAGGAACAGGAGCAGGCCATTCAATCAGATCATGGCTGATCTGTACCTCAACTCCATTTACCTACCTCCGATCCATATCCTTTTATACCTTTACCTCATCAAAATCTGTCAAGTCTCAGTCTTCAAAATTTTAATTGACCCAGCATCCACAGCCTTTTGGGAGAGGTCCAGATTTCCACTACTCATTGGATGGAAAAGGTCCTTCCCAATTTCACTCCTAAATGGCCTAGCTCTAATTTTAAGATATGCCCTTGATACCCCTACCAGAGGAAATAGTTTCTCTGTATCTAAGGAAAGTTCAGAGACTATGAAAGGAAATAGTAAAATAAGACCACTCAGATACGTCAGGTTTTACAAATGACAGTGGTAGAACATAGAAGCACTAGAGTAGAATGTGGAACAATGATAGAGATAACTCCAAAAGGAATTAGCTCCAAAAAACTGGTAGAACTCAACAACTTGTATCCATAAAGTGCTTATAACGTAATGACTATAGTTACATAGAACAAACATGACAATTTATCACTCCTCCTATGCAAATGGAAATTCCAATTCCCCAAATTGCGCACTATATCCGTACAAGAGTGAAGATCAAACTGATCGAGGTAGACAAAGGCTGAAAACTTGTTTTCAGTATGAGCGAATAGGCACTTTAAAAAAAGTCACCTGTGTACACATCACATCACTGTTGGAGGTGCATTCTGTATTTGGAATCTTTCTCATATAGATCATAAAAGCAGCAGGCTGCCTCCATCACTTGGCGGATTAATACCCTTCCTGGTGTTATACAGAATCATTTGGACTGGAAGGTCCAAGGTTCAATCAGTGGCCTGCAAAAGTTAGTGAGGTTTATTGCTCCTGATAGAAAAGGCGAGGAAGAGTTTGGGCTTAGCTGCGACACCACCCCCACCTCCCTTCCTAGGTCGCTGCCATCACGGTCTAGGCTCATATATGAAGAATGAGTGACGGACCGGAGAACTACCAGCACCTATGGGACTGCAACTTTGCAGGATCCGGCTCCTTCTGGAGAAGAAATTGGATGAACAATAAATAAGTGACATTTATATTTAGATGATGGTTATTTCATGAATCTGTGGCATTACTTGAAGTCTGTAACAACCCATATGAGATCATAGCGCAATTATGAATGTCTGGTGAGACTTGTGGTTGTACAAGACCATTTACTGGCGATATTAAAACCCAGGAAACACAAAAACACTTTCAGCCTGTTGCCCACTGTGCTGAACTACGCCTTCTGCACAATATGCCTGATAAAGCCACATAAAGACCTACAGTAACGATGCTTGTGGTCTCCTTGAAGTGCTGATAACAGAATTCTTCAGCATTTTAGTCACAAAATACCAAATCCAATTGTGAATGCCTGAATGTATAGGGAACTTAAAAGGATATTAACAACCGTGAAGACTGGGACTGGGTCTGTGTGACTGTTGATAAAGCGGATTTAACAGCAAATGATGTGGTCAGTGATTTATCTTGCTTCTGCAGCTGAAATAGAACCCGGTAGCCACTCATCCATGAAGCAGCACCCTGCTGATGTAACTGCAAAAGGAAGGAAAGCTGTTGAGGAAAAGCAAAGGGTCTAAATTGCAGTACTTGAAACCTCTTGGGAGTGATCAAGAGCTGCTGTAAGGGTAGAATATCATACAGCACATCATGGACCCAGAAGCAATGGTCTTGATGAAAAAATATGCCACCAGCCACCAACTTACCTCAAGCTGCCTTTCGAAGTTTGTACAGGATCCTCTGAGGGAGACTTGAGTCCGGTCCTCCTCATCCTATGGGGTAGATTTTTAACCTGCCGTCCAGGCATAAAACTGGTGTTGTAAATCATCCGCTTGTGATAGAATATGAAATTAATGGAAATGAAAATTGGCTTTTTTTTTAAACGGGTGGCTGATCTGCAATGCCAGTTTTGTGCACAGGTGGCAAAGTGAAAATCTACCCAAATGATACCTGCTTCCCACTCCCCCCCCCCCCCCCCCCCTCCTCCCTCCACAAAAAGGGTTTTTTGCTTTGCAAGTTTGCAATTGTTGCATAACCAGTTCATTCCGATCCCTCCTACTCTGGGCTGCTTAATTACTTGGAGCACGCCTGGTATTTGGAGAGCTCCTGTCCAGATTACTAAACACATCGGTGGAACTAAATGCGCCACGGCTAACAGGATAAACACAGATTTACAGACGGGAGGGGTCAACACTTAGTGAAGATGTCGTTGAAAGCATTCAAAGTTTGTTGCCATCCAAACTGCTGGTGGTTCAGAGCCTTTCACTCTCACTGAACAAGTTATGGTCTTAACACACTGTGTTTTTCATAAACATTTTAGTCCTTTGGTTTCCTTTCAAGATGGCACATTTACAACTGAAGTCACAACTCTTGACACAGACACTGTTTAGAATGAAGAAACGCTGCAGGACAAATCGTGGTAGCACTTTCACCCAAGTCAGAAAGTTGTGAGTTCAAGCTTCCCTCCAGAGACTTGAACATAAAATCCAGTGCAGTACTGAGGGAGTGCTGCACTGTCGGATGCTGGTGCTGTCTTTCGAATAGTTAAACCGAGGTTCCGTCTGCCCACTCAGGTGGATGTAAAAGATCCCATGGCACTATTTCCAAGAAGAGCAGGGGAGTTCTTCCCAGTGTCCTGGATAATATTTATCCCTCAACCAACATCACTATAAAACAGATTATCTGGTCATTAACACTGCTGTTTGTGGGAGCTTGCTGTGTGCAAATTGGGTGCCATGTTTTCTACATTACAACAGTGACTACACCTCTAAAGTACTTCATTGGTTGTAAAGCACTTTGGACGCCCCAAGCTCATGGAAGACACTATAAAAATGCAAGTCTTTCTTTCTATAGGGAGCAACTAAAGAGCCATTCACAATTATTTACAAGTTTCATAAATGGGCAAAATTTCACTACTGTAGAACATTAGTGTCCAATTTTAGCATTTCTTCATCTGTCATTTATAAAATACACACTGTCATGATGCATTTCAGTGACAGAACAAAACAGCACTAAAACGAGCATTATAACCCCACATTATGGGTTTTAGAGTTTTATTATTTAATTACATGTTTTTAAAATGAAATTATTTTTGCAATTAACTTTTTTTTTTACAGAAACCACAAAGTGAGGTATTTCCATATTTATAAACTGAGATTTGTTCAAACATGAGGCTCTTAATTACCCTGTAATTTAGTTTGGAACTTCAAAGTTTCCTTATTACACTTGCACGTGAAATACATGCTTGTTCTAACAAAAGCATGGCCACACATTCTTTTAATTTAAGGATGGGGACTAGGTGATGCAGAGATTTGGATAGCGGACTTTTACCTCTGGAACCAGTGTACAAATTCAGCAAACACAAAATAAAATGAGTTTGGACAAGTTCAAGCCAATACCCAGTAAAAGAAATAAAGACTTGCATTTATACAGCACCTTTCATGACCTCAGGACATCGTTTTACATCCAATGAAGTACTTTTGGAAGTGTAGTCACTGTTGTAATGTAGGAAACGCGGAAGCCAATTTGCGCACAGCAAGCTCCCACAAACAGCAATGTGATACTGACCAGATCATCTGTTTTAGTGATGTTGGTTTGGGGATAAATATTGGTCTGGACATCGGGGATAACTCCCCTGCTCTTCTTCGAAATAGTGTCATGGGATCGTTTACGTTCACCTGAGGGGGCAAAGGTCACAACACTAAAGTGCCCCTAAATTAGCACCAATAGCAAACCTCACTCAGAGATGCCATATGGCTAGTGTGGGAAAATGCCACACTGGCACTGCAAACAGTGGTCTTCTGAGGACATGGCTAATGCAAATAGTTGAGGCAGACGAGGGAACTTTACTTTTTTAAAAAATTTGTTTATGGGATGTGGGCGTTGCCGGCAAGGCCAGCATTTATTGCCCATCCCCTAATTGCCCTGGAGAAGGTGGTGGTAAGCCGCCTTCTAGAACCGCTGCAGACCGTGTGGTGACGGTGCCCCCACACTGCTGTTAAGGAGGGAGTTCCAGGATTTTGACCCAGCGACAATGAAGGATCCGTGATATACTTCTAAGTCAGGATGGTGTGTGACTTGGAGGGGATCTCGGAGGTGGTGGCGTTCCCATGCGCCTGCTGCCCTTGTCCTCCTAGGTGGAAGAGGTCGCGGGTTTGGGAGGTGCTGCCGAAGAAGCCTTGGCGAGTTGCTGCACTGCATCTTGTAGATGATACACACTGCAGCCAAGGTACGCCGGTGGTGGAGGGAGTGAACGTTTAAGGTGGTGGATGGGGTGCCAATCAAGCGGGCTGCTTTGTCCTGGATGGTGTCGAGCTTCTTGTGTTGTTGGAGCTGCACTCATCCAGGCAAGTGGAGAGTATTCCATACTTGTGCCTTGTAGATGGTGGAAAGGCTTTGGGGAGTCAGGAGGTGAGACACTCGCCACAGAATACCTAGCCTCTGACCTGCTCTTGTTGCCACAGTATTTATGTGGCTGGTCCAGTTACGTTTCTGGTCAATGGTGATCCCCAGGATGTTGATGGTGGGGGATTTGGCGATGGTGGTGTCGTTGAATGTCAGGGGGAGGTGGTTAGACTCTCGCTTGTTGGAGAGAGTCATTGCCTGGCACTTCTGTGGCGCGAACGTTACCTGCCACTTATCAGCCCAAGCCTGAACATCGTCCAGATCTTGTGGCATGCGGGCATGGTCTGCTTCATTATCTGAGGAGTTGTGAATGGCGCTGAACACTGCAGTCATCAGCGAACATCCCCATTTCTGACCTTACGTTGGAGGGAAGGTCATTGATGAAGCAGCTGAAGATGGTTGGGCCTAGGACACTGCCCTGAGGAACTCCTGCAGCGATGTCCTGGGGCTGTGATGATTGACCTTCAATCCACCACAACCATTTCTTTGTGCTAGGTATGACTCCAGCCAGTGGAGAGCTCCCCCCCCCGCCGCCCCCCGATTCCCATTGACTTCAGTTTTACGAGGGCTCCTTGATGCCACACTCAATCAAATGCTGCCTTGATGGCAAGGGCAGTCACTCTCACCTCACCTCTGGAATTCAGCTCCTTGCAACTGTTCATGTCATACCTGTTGTAGACAAGGTTGTCAGCCCTAACAACCTTCAATTCACCAAATCTTTACCTTTTGGTTTAATGCGTGCTTAACGTGCTGGGATAAGGCACACACTCCCCACTGAGTAATTCTGCAAATTAATTACACTTTTGTGTAGTGAGTTTGCACCCACTGGGAACTGGGCTGATACTGCCCAAAGTGACATTCACTCAGGATCATTTACAGCTAGGACCAAAGTTCCCGTTAAGCTGTGTGGCCACGCAGCGGTCTGGAGGTCCTGCACAGGCTGCTCAACGGCTTTACAATTGAAATAACGACGCATGCGCGACAAATTGAATCTGCTGCGCAGCCACTTAAAGGGCCTAAGCACCAAAGAAAAAATTACAGGGAACATTGACTACGAGAGTGGAATTTTGTCACAAATGTCTGTGTTGGATGCAAAATAGGTCCCAGAGCTGAAAGGACCCACAATACTGGACTACCATAACATAAGTTTGACATTATAAAAATGTTTCTATTTGTAAAATTTTCCACTACCATCCATAATTAACATTAAAAAAAATTGAGCAGTTAGAGTAAGAGCCTGTTTAAAAAAAAAAAAGATTTTACAGTGCGGAATAAGGCAGTAACTTAATCTTGTTTATCTGCTGGAACCCTACATTTCTGCATCATTACTCACACTAACCACTGAGTATAGCTCACAGTGAGCACATCCTGAATAGGGCAAAATTTTGAGTCATTTTTAAAGCAGTTTGTGACAAATTTGTAAACAAAAAAAAAGGGACAGTGCATTCAGCAGGGAAAAAGTCAGCTTCAAAAGATTTTTAAAAACTTGTAAGAACAAAATACTAACTAAACATTACATTAAGATATTGCATGTCTGATATCTGACATGAATAAGATATATTAGTTTTAGGACAAAACAGACATTACTGATCACCACTGGTGACACATTGCCATATGAATCTATGCTCCAGTACCCTGCAATGCCAACTCTTAATGCTCGAGTGTAGATGGTGCCTGTCAACAGGCTATTTAACTATGGAGGGCTTCAGAGCCAGGCCAAATCCCATTCTCTCCTGACGTCCAAAAGTTCACTTCTCGGCAGAGGGGGTCATGAGATAGCAATCCGGAATGGGGACCCTGTTTGATGTTTCCCCATGGGCACTGAGGCCAATTGCAGAGTTCCCAACTGAGATCAGCAAACTCACCACAGACCAAGGATCAAACCTGGGGCCTTGGTCATCCCATCTTGATCTAAATATTAAAAATACTATACAAATTAGTGTGAGTGAGGACAGAATTTGCTTACTAAGCACGGGTAGTTGGCACTGCCATTTTAGAATAACCCAATCAGGTGCCCATGTGCTATCCTTGTTGTTTTTCCAATGATCACTGAATATCTATATGAACACAAGTGGGATGATGACCATGCAGAACTATTTCCAGGACTACCAAGTCCAAACTGCCCTTTCAGCACAAAGAAGCCTATTTGTCAGTTTATGAGTACCAACATGCAGATTGCTACAAACATTCCATAACATGCTGATAGGAGTTACCCGAGCCTGTAACCTCAGTTACCTGGCTGCAAAGCTGCTCAAGTTTCTGTGGTCTGATGGACATTTCAAAATGGCCTCCAGTCTGGATGGCTGGAGTATTTTGGTTGTTAGAGATGTATTGGGGTTTTGATAAAGAAAGAAATACGGCGAGATAAAGTGTCAGGGCCTCATTATGCAGAGTTTAAATGTGCAGATTCTTTTGCCTGGTGTAGACAATGTTGCAGACATTTCAAGCACACAGAATGGTCAAGTATTTTAAAAAATATATATTCTTTCAGCTCTCAGAACTACTTGCGTAACACAGGTGCATTCACCTTGAATTCGTACATTTCATGTTAGATGTACCAACATTTAATTTCACAACTTTTATATATCCGTAGTTAAAAAAACGACTTATGTTTCAGGTGAAGTCCTATTTTCAGTAACACTCACTTGACAGGACTGACGGTGGGCTAACTTTGCTTCAGCTTTAAGGTTGCAATCCTATATTACAGCAGCTGAGAAAAGGCATCCTAGCACTGTGTGATAAAATTTAACTAGACTACAAGCTCACCTCCTGGTAAGGGAAGAATGTCTTTTACAACACTTAATTGAACATAAAAGCCTCGCTTAAATCTATTGTCTAATTAGTTTCATATCCAAACACTTGCCTGGCAAATGAGGATCATCGGTAGCACAGCAGATGAGAAGGGGAAAGCAATTATCTGCGTGCCAAGAGTTACTGTTAATAAAAGAGAAAAGGAAACCTGGTCTTGGATCATTGTTACATCCTCATTGTTACTTAAACAAGCAAGTAGGGATTTAGGTATTCATAAGGTTGAAGATTCTGAAAATAGTTCAAGCTCTCAAGAAATCACAGTAACCGCTGACAGCAGATTGGGAGTGTAGCTGGTTTTATTTCAGGGGGGGGGGGGGGGGCGGGGGTGGTGGAAACGAAGTTATGAACCAGGAAAGCAAGCCCTGAAGCCTTGGCACTGATTATTTGTTGAAAGTTCCCATATGTTGCTAAAGGTCTAATTAAGACTGTGTACATGGAGTTCGCTGTTCCAATTAAAGTACAGGAATGTCTATAGGTCCCCATCACTGCTGCCTCTGATCCTCCAGCAAACAAGAAACAAACTCTGATGGAAAATCATTAGGTGGTCTTTAGCCAAGAGTCCATTTCATGCTCATCAGTACCCTCCGTTCTGACTAGTTGCAATGAACTTTATTGTTCCAGTGCTTTATTCAATGGGAATAAACTTTTAAAATCTTTTACTGATACCAGTCATTGGTAAAGATGATCAGTTCACATGTAGGAACATTGGGGTTAGTATAGGGGCAAGATGTTGGAGTTTTGGACATGTAGCACTGATTTGGGGGAAAAGCAGAGTGGCACAAGACTGGCTGCATTTTAACCTGGTGGAAATAGGTGACCTGGTGCTAAGGTAGAAAACTGACAAGCCAATTTTTTTTTTTTTTTTTTTAAATATAAAAGTAGTGGTTGGGTTAGAAAGGAATACAAAAGGGGGTTAACTGAGATCCCAAGGAAACATAATCAGAGGTAACGAAATAGGTCAGGCACGAGAAAAGGCTATTCAGCCTATCTAAACTAATCTCTCTTGCACATTAACTCTTCCGTTGATGCATCCAATTGTATTTTGAATGACCTCAATGGTTTCCCCTCAATTTTCTTAATTGCAAGAGACTTGGTTAAATCATGAATAATAAAACACCAAAGGTATAAAGTTTACAGAAAAGATGGACACAAAGGGGGAGTGGCAATATGGATAAGAAAGGACTTGGTATCAACAGAAAATGATGTGTGTTACAGTGGACACAGCAGAGACCCTTTACTTTGATGTCCAAGAGGCTTTTTTTTGTTGACAAGAGTGGAGCTAGACCAAAAAATGTTTTTATAGATTTAGGGATGCTGTAAAAAAGGGGACATTTCAATTACAATAGCAAAATACTGCGGATGCTGGAATCCAAAACAAAAACAGAAAACACTGGAAACACTCAGCAGGCCAGGCAGCATCCGTAGAGAGAGAAACAGAAACAGAGTCAATGTTTTAGGTCTGTGACCCTTTGTCAGTTCCGACGAAGGGTCACAGACCTGAAACATTGACTCTCTTTCTATCTCCACGGATGCTGGACATTTCAATTAATCAGACAAGTGAGAGAACAGCAATGGAAAAAACTAAGCAAGGCTGCTTGTTCAAAAATCATAGAACCATCGAAGTTTACAGGCACAGAAGGAGGCCATTCGGCCCATCGTGTCTGCACCGGTCGGAAAAGAGCTATCCAGCCTAATCCCACTTTCCAGCTCTTGGTCTGTAGCCCTGTAGGTTATGGCACTTCAAGTGCCTATCCAAGTACTTTTTAAATGCGATGAGGGTTTCTGCCTCTACCACCTTTTCAGGCAGTGAGTTCCAGACCCCCACCACCCTCTGGGTGAAAAAAGTTCTCCTCAACTCCCCTCTAATCCTTCGACAAATTACTTTAAATCTATGCCCCCTGGTTACTGAGCTTTCTGCCAAGGGAAATAGGTCCTTCCTATCCACTCTATCTAGGCCCCTCATCATTTTATACACCTCAATTAAATCTACCCTCAGCCTCCTCTGTTCCAAAGAAAACAACCTCAGCCTATCCAATCTTTCCTCATAGCTAAAATTCTCCAGTCCTGGCAACATCCTCGTAAATCTCCTCTGTGCCCTCTCTAGTGCAATCACATCCTTCCTGTAATGCGTTGACCAGAACTGTACACTGTGCTCTAGCTGCGGCCTAACTAGTGTTTTATACAGTTCTAGCATAACCTCCCTCCTCCTGTATTCTATGCCTCGGTTAATTGAGGAAAATGTTCCGTATGCCTTCGTACCCACCTTAAAAGTGCCAGATTACTTCCTAACGACAACATTCAGAGGCTATTTTTGACCTATTCTTGGGAAGTGAGTTAAGGTAAGTAGGTTGAAATTGGAGGAAGCACCAGATCCAATTAGATCATCAGATTTAAATACTCATTCTCCGATTGTGAAAAAATAAAATTTCAAGCTTTTGTTCATAACTATAACCCATCATTCTAGTGAATCGTGACCGTACCCTTTCCATGGCCATCGATATTAGGGAAATGTTAAGAGTGAGATTTGTGGTCAAAAAAGTGACATTAAAACAGGAGTCAAGAAATTACATTGTGTTATATTAGCATATGAACAGTTAACATGATTTCATGGAATTGCTTTACTATTTCAGCACAAGTATTTTAAATGGGTGGATGCTGAAATAGCTGGCAAAATGTCATACAAATGTGTCAAGCCTTCATATGTAATTTCTACGCTATGCATATTTTTAAGAATGAGATAACGAAAGTGAGTGAATGTGTGGTGTATATTGTGATTTTAGGTGTGTGACATTGTGAAATGCAGGGATATATAGTTTGCATTACTAAGCAGTAAAAAGACATTCAAATTATGTCACTAAGGGAAGTAGTGTAACTGTGTTTTGCTTTTTGGTGTTAAATGGTACTACAGTCTCCAAAGGGTTAGAAGTAAGGATTCTGAACATTTGCTTTTCCCACTTGAAGCCATGAACGTGGGTAGGTAAAACATGGAGATTACAGTGTACCTGGAAAACTCCAGTTTTGCTTTAAGGGTTAACAAAGCCAAGATTGATATTAATTTAAAGGCAGCAGTCAAATAGCTCAATCTCTACCAGGCAGTTTTCCTGTTGTAGGTACAGTAAGTACAGGGCAGTGATTACAATTTTTATAACATGCTTTATAAAGGTCAAGCAATCATTAGTTGCAGCTGTGCTGCAAGTCTGCACACTACAAGCCAGCTCGAATTGCAGCAATAAAAAAATGTCTCCTGGTTATGGATTTGAAAGATCTAGATTCTTAGCAAAATAATTACCTCAGCCTTGTTAATTCCTTCAAAATAGTCTTAAGATTTTTAAAGCAGTTCTTCTGTTTAACAGAAAACAGATTCCCCACTTTTAAATATGATGCAATTAACACTTCAGGGCACTGTTAACCCTCACAAATTTGTCATGCAAAAGGGAACCATATGAAGATGGCAATTTGAAAGAAAGCCTTGACTGTAAAATGTCACAGCACATGACCAGACATTTACTGTTGTAGCGCACCTCAGCACCAGGTCATCTATAATTAACAGAAATGAGATGGGGCAGATGTACATCTATCGAAACACCTCTGAAAATCTATGTATTGAAATATATCAGGTTCACAAGCCCAATAAGTAGACTTTCAGAACAGATTCAATTTTAAGTGGAAATCAGGAATGTGACCGTTGGCTGATTTTCTTATCCCCAGTCCGAGAATGCTAAAATTAAATTAATTTAGTTTAGTTCATGAATTAAACCTGGGTTTGTTCTGTGGGCATATGGCCACTAGGCAGTGCATTATTCCTCGAGCAAGTCACCTCCGCTATTTTCACCCTGGCCCTATGAGTGCAGGTATAATAGGTGGGGGTGGTATGAGGATGGAGGGAGAGTGGACGCATGGCCTGAAGAGCGATGCACCCTCCAAGAAAAAAAAAAAAAAATCACACAAAGCAATAGTACTAATGACCTTCGAGCTGCCTGTAAGTGATAAAAATTGGAAAACACAGTATTAAATGCTTGTTAAAAACCAAGACAAACAAATTTACCAGTAAGAATTGAATTACAAGTCAACTGGAGTTAATTTCAAATGATGACAAACACGGCAATGAAAGAATGGAAAAAAACAATTGTTTTTAACAATAGCATTAAGTTACGAGGAGAAATATTGCGCCGCTATATAATCGTGGCAGTGTACGTATTCTTGCGTAGGTGTACGCAGATGTGCCCACAGGACACAAAGCAAAGAGGAAACAGGCTTACCAGTAAATTCAAATAGGTTTTCAGGTAGAAAATGTAGTTTAGAAAATGTAGCAAGAGCTGTTATTTCTGATTGTTGATTCTCTTTAGACTCTTCTGCGTTTATTTGATCTGCCCACAGGACGACTTTCTCTCCTCGTACGAGACGCTCCAGCTCATTGAATTGCGACACCGCGTCTGTGGTTGCAAGGTCAGCTTCTTTCAGTGCGTAAAACTGCTTCTGTACAATCTGCAGCAGGGTGGTCACTAACCTGAAATTGCAAAAAGAGGCAGTTCCATTACTCAAATGTAGTAATAACTAGCTCTTTCGCAATCCCCCCTTTCCCGTCTTCCCAGGAGGCTAGGTCTTGCTCCCGGGAACAGGTTGACCTGGATCAGATTTTACCACTAATCTGCAAACTGTTGCCAGTATTTTGGCATCCACCGCTCATCATGATTGAGCAGCAGTGGAATGCCCTTCCTCCACTTTTAATAAGCAGTCACCAGCCAACAATGGCTGGGCACTTGATCGTTTTAGATTTTACTATGAGGTGTTGCTGGCACATGATTTTCCCCTCGTCAATATGCTCCCTTTGGTCTTGTGCTTAAAATCACTTCTTCCATTTAACCATCTCCCGTTTTCCACTTAGGCACTTTATAGGACCTTCTATTTATCCCCCCCCCCCCCCATCCCTTTGTTCTGTTGCTTTTAAATTCTGCTTCATCAGCAATATCCTACAGTTTTGAAGGGTCCACACCCAAAATGTTAACTCGTCCATTCTCTCCACAAATGCTGCCTGACCTGCAGTGTGTTTCCGGCATTGTCTGCTTGTGTTTCAGATTTCCACCACCTGCAGTTTTTTTTGCTTTGTGTGTTGATTCTGCCTAGGTTGCTGTTCACTGGAGCTTATCCTGATTCAACCATAAAAAGGACAGGCTTTGAGGAAAGGAGTCAGTCTGGCTTGGGCATTACCTGGTCTATATCCAGGTTAATATCAGACTGCAATTAACAAAAAACACTGGAAACACAGTAGGCCAGTCAGCATCTGGAGAGAGAGAGAGAGAGAGAGAGAGAGAGAGAGACAGACAGGTTGCGACATTTTGGGCGTATATCCTTCATCGAGGCAACTGGAATAAATCAGACCTGAAGTTTCAAAAGGTGCTGGAAATCCCTTTTGGGAGTGGTGATCTCTGGTTCCTTTCTGAGGGTTACCAATTATGTGGCATCCGAGTGGGACAGAGATCAACCATATAGTTGGGAAGAGAGTGTATTCTCGGGCTCTGGAAAGAGTACTTCATGGAGTTAGTGTCTGACCCAACAGGTAAGGATTTGCGTGGATGTTGGCCGTCTTTACCATAGATTTAACACCTCGGGACCTCTTGAAGCTGTAGTTTCTTGATCTACTATACCCAAGACCAGGTCCTGATGAGTCATCTTTTTCTTCCATTTGCACTGTGGACAACACATCACCCCCTTTTCCTTCCTCTTTATTTAGCTTTGGCAGAAACAGATCCACATGTCTGATGAGAATATTCCAGAAGAAACATTCAGCCCATAATCCAAATAAACATGGTCAATGTGCCACAAAAGCTGACAGAAGCTCAGATGTTTGGTGACTAGCACAAAGGAAGATGGTTGTGGTGGTTGGAGGTCAATCATCACAGCCCCAGGACATCGCTGCAGGGCAGTGTCCTAGGCCCAACCATCTTCAGCAGCTTCATCAATGATCTTCTCTCCATCATAAGGTCAGAAGTGGGGATGTTTGTTGATGACTGCAGTGTTCCGTGCCATTCACAACTCCTCAGATAATGAAGCAGTCCATGCCCACATGCAGCAAGATCTGGACAACATTCAGGCTTGGGCTGATAAGTGGCAGGTAACATTCATGCCACACAAGTGCCAGGCAATGGCTATCTCCAACAAGTGAGCATCTAACTACTGCCCCTTGACTTTCAACAGCATTACCATCACTGAAACCTCCACCATTGACCAGAAACTTAACTGGACCAGCCACATAAATACTGTGGCAACAAGAGCAGGTCAGAGGCTGGGTGTTCTGTGGCGAATGTCTCACCTCCTGACCCCCTAAAGCCTTTCCATCATCTATGAGGCCCAAGTAAGGAGTGTGATGGAATACTCTCCACTTGCCTGGATGAGTGCAGCTCCAACAACACTCAAGAAGCTCGACACCATCCAAGACAAAGCAGCCTGCTCGATTGGCACCCCATCCACCACCTTAAACATTCACTCCCCCACCACCGGCGTACCATGGCTGCAGTGTGCACCATCTACAAAATGCACTGCAGCAACTCGCCAAGGCTTCTTCGACAGCACCTCCCAAACCCACGACCTCTACCACCTAGAAGGACAAGGGCAGCAGGCGCATGGGCACACCACCACCTCCAAGTTCCCATCCAAGTCACACACCATCCTGACTTGGAAATATATTGCCGTTCCTTCATTGTCGCTAGGTCAAAATCCTGGAACTCCCTCCCTAACAGCACTGTGGGAGTACCTTCACCACACGGACTGCAGCGGTTCAAGGCGGCGGCTCACCACCACCTTCTCAAAGGCAATTAGGAATGGGCAATAAATGCTGGCCTTGCCAGCGACGCCTTCATCCCATAAACTAATATATATAAAAAAAAACTTGGGCCAGGTCTTCAGATTGGTGCTTTACTAAATCACCTTCGTGCAGAAGACATGTGGTCGATAGGGTCAAGCAAGCAACCCTTTACCCCGGCAAAGGTGACGCATAGCGTTGCTGCCTGAGCACAATATCGCAAAACATTCCTGCCTCAATTAAGGGAGGAATGTAGTCCTGGACTTGGAGCAGTGCGGACGCTTGCTTTGGGTGTTTATCTCCATTTTCCATGCCATTTACTTTTCCAATTTTCTCTCCTCCTCTTCCAATTGCAATTAAAGCTCTGCAGATGACTGGCATACCACCCAAGTAGTTGTGCTTCACGAGAGTCTGAGTGAGAGTCAGCAGATTATTCAACCTTAGAGGCCATCACAGTCACGCTCAACCTTGTCCTCACTCAACACTTATGCACTTCACCAGCAGGAGGCACTGACAGCGGTCAAAAGCAGGAACCCTGGCTGATTTCTTTGTGCACGACCCCTCATCTCCCGAGCTCGTGCACAGAGGACAATTTTAGCAGCCTAACTACCCATTATGTTTAAGATCAACCAACCTGGGACCTTTCCTAGCTGTATGAATTAGTACACCACACACTTATGGGCATCTACTGATTCAGCCATCGGGGAGCCATTAAAGGATTCCTCAACTGGAATCTTCCGCTTAACAGCAATGCATCAGTTCCTTACTTTTCTGTCTGTCGACTGTCTCGATCCTGGAGTGTCATCAGGTGGGTCATGCAACTGCTGTGTTGCTTGAAGCTGCTGACTTCAGTCTCTAATAGAAGCTTCTGCAAACTTAGTTTCAAGACCTGTTCAGTAATAAATTTAGAAAAAAAAGTGGGAAAAATTCCAAATGAATACAATAGTTATGGTACCTAACACTTCTTCCCTTCACTTTCTGGAGGTACAATTGCTTTCCAGCCTGGAGGATAGGAGCGCCTGGATCATGGGCTTCCCCAGAACTGCTGTTATTGCTGCTTGCAATTGACGAGCAGGTGAACTGCAGTAGTTCGTGCCCCAAAACCAATCCTGATGTGGAGCACTTTGGTTTCTGCTGGGTTCTCCGTTCAGCAGCACAGGTGAAACCTGAACTCATCCAGCAGAAGGTGGCAAGTCTAAAAGACAAACAGCCCTAGGACTTGAATGTGTGGCCTTCTGACTTTAAAAGGTTGCACAGCTTTTTGAGCCTTAGTCTGCCTTGATGGTGTAAATTTTCCACAAAGTTTAGTACCAATATTACTTTTAGCCATTTTAAGGTAAAGCGAAGGAAAGGAACAGGAAACAATTATGAAAATTTGCCTAGCTCAAACAGTATGCCGAGAAGGAACAGGTATGACTCACATTTCAGCAGAAGTTAACCCTTCCCTTACCTGAGGCACCACTGTGCTTTTACCATCTGAACTGATTTTATTCCCCAACTGGGATAGGAGATTCTCATTCTCTTTGAGCTTTTCTTCGACTTGCTGCATTTGCTCCAGCAGGTGGCCGTGGCGTCGATTGGAGGATGCCTGGCTACGTTCAAACTTACAGGAGGCCTGCTCAATTAGAAGAACAAGAATTACAGTGAGACATAATTGATCCATGCACAAAATTCTGGCGTAGCATTCTTAGCCCCATGGTCAAAATATCTAGACAAATCAACTGTTACAATTGCATTGCATTTTCTATTACTTTGAAAGAATAGTAGTTTTATTTGAATGTTTAGTTTGAGAGATATTCTTCACATCTACAATAACCTACATAAAAAGAGCTTCCATTTATATAGTGTCTTTCATGTACTTGTGAACCTCTTCACAATGAAGTACTTTTGAAGTGTAGCTATTTTTGTAATATTGGCAAACAGCGTGCCAATTTGTGCACAGCAAATGACCAAAGAATCTAATTTTTAGTGATACTGGATAAATATTGGCCAGGACACTGGGAGAATTGCGCTGCTCTTCTTCGACTAATGCCATGGGACTTTTTACGTCCACCTGAGAGAGAGTAGGCAGGACCTCCGTGTTTAATGGCTCATCTGAAAGACGGAAGCTTGACCATACAGCACTTCCTCAGTATCAATTTGGTTTGCCAAAATAATTTTGATAGCAATCCTTGAGAAGTACGCAAGCCAGTTTTACCCTCCTGGCCACCTTAGTGTTCCTGCAGGCAAGGAAACGCTCATGCGGATTTTTCTTTTGCTCGGGGCAGGACAAGGTCTCGGGTAGGGAGACAGTCGATGGTGCAGCAAGTAATATGAAAGAGATAAATGCTTTTTTGATGGCTATTCATCTATCTTTTGCACAGTACTTATCAAATATTTATTCGTTCTGACAGATCTCCAGTAACTATCCAGAGTTTAGTTCAGGTAGCAGCTGTAAAGATGGCTTTTATTGTTATTGGATACGTATACCCACTAATTATAGCTGTACTTTAGTGTAGTGTGCTTTTGCACCAGCTGTGTATTATATCCACTGATGTGTACTTATCACGGATATTTTAAATGAGAAAGAAAAACAAGTTTGATATTGTGTTTGTTTTATTTTCTTAAACTTTAAATGGAAACACACAGAGCCAAATGTGCTTTTCCTGCAAGAGAGACCTTGACCTCCAGTGATTCCTGTCTTCCCCTTTAGGAAATTGCTTTCCCTCCCACTCAGGGCCTCCCCCTGACAGCACGACAGAAACCCCACAGCTTCATGAGACCCCACTCAGGGCCTCCCCCTGACAGCACGACAGAAACCCCACAGCTTCATGAGACAGTAGGATTTTATTTTAAGCCATTGATTTCACTGAAACGGTCACAATTTTTAGGTAGAAGCTCGGAGGTCCTACGTTCCCAACAGTTATTGCGCTGACACTTTCTGGTTTCCCGAATATACACCAGGTCTGAATTTAGAACTATTTGGAGAGAAGCTACCAACAGAAGCTACGATTATTACAAACATGTGTAGGGAGTATCTCAACTGTTATCTCCAAATCAATAAATCTTACTGAATGTCCAAATCTATTATCCAGTAAAGCAGCTGAATTAGGTTCGGAGTACACATAATGAAGGGCTGTGACTAACCAAGATTAACCGCAAAAATGCGGAGAAGTCAGTTTTACTCAGTGTCAGAACATTTCATTATTCTGCGTCAGAGCTTCCGTATAAAAATGGAGATAATTTCAGACAATAGAGAAATCAGAATTTTGAATAAAATCCCGCAGACTCACAAAGCTGTGGGATCTCTGCCTCCACTCAGTGCCTCACTGACAGTACGACAAGGTTATTTCCAAAAAGGGAGGGCGAAGTCACATTCCGCCTCCCATGCAACTCAGTAGCCAATTCTTGAATGCAGCTCACCAGCCCACTGCCGTAGCTCAGGCATGATGGTGAGACCGACAGAGGGGATGGCATATTCCAATAGTGTGAGAAAGTGAGCATTTACCTAGCAACCTATTTCAGTATTCAACTTTCCTTATGCTGTATAATTAGGTAAACACTAATCAATCTTCTGTGGCATTGCTCACAGGCAAACAAGATCAAGTGCAGGCAAATGATGAAGCAGGGCTGGAGGAAAATCAGTCCTCATTTTGAAGTCTTACATTCTGATCTTATAATACTCTGAATTTTATATCTAAATAGCAAAACTGACAACAATTTGGGAAGTAGGATGAGTGCAGCTCCAAAAATACTCGAGAAGCTCGACACCATCCAGGACAAAGCAGCCCGCTTGATTGACACCCCATCCACCACCTTAAGCATTCACTCCCTCCATCACCAGGCGCACTGTGGCTGCAGTGTGTACCATCTACAAGATGCACTGCAGCAACTCGCCAAAGCTTCTTCGACAGCACCTCCCAAACCCACGACCTCTACCGCCTAGAAGGACAAGGGCAGCAGGCGCATGGGAACACCACCACCTCCAAGTTCCCCTCCAAGTCACACACCATCCTGACTTAGAAATATATCGCTGTTCCTTCATCGTCGCTGGGTCAAAATCCTGGAACTCCCTCCCTAACTGCACTGTGGGAGCACCTTCACCACACGGACTGCAGCAGTTCAAGGCGGCGGCTCACCACCACCTTCTCAAGGGCAATTAGGGACGGGCAATAAATGCTGGCTTTGCCAGCGACGCCCACATCCCATGAACAAATAAAAAAAGTACAGTTGGTTGGAGCATAGGAGTTTCTCTGCAGTACAGGGTGAAGAGCTGGGAGGTGCAAACCGAGGTGCTACAGGGCCATCAATTGTAAGAGGGGGCAATTACAGCGTGACAAGTTTACTTAGGCAGTTTCCATTATAAATGTGGACATGAATTTATAAATGGGAAAACATTGGCAAGTGTGACAAAAAATGAGTAGAAAGAAGTTTGTAGACAGGAAGTGCATACAGACACCAGATTTAAAAAAAATTATAGATTGATTCTCTGCTCTTAATCATTACAAAAACGATGTTAAAAGTACATTAACTCTTTCCTATTCAAAATGAAGACTGAATATCAAAAATTAAAGGCAAAAAAGGGCCAATATACTTTATTACATCCCTGCAAAAGACATCCTAGCAGACTATTGTCCTAAACTACCCTATTATCCAGCCCTTGGCATCCAATAAGAAATGAGGTCTGTACCAATTTGAAGTGGTGGGTCTCACCTGTTCCAATCGCTGTTCTGTACACAATAGTTTAATCCGTTCTTGGTCCCGCAGTCGAAAGAATGCTTTCAGCTCCATTTCTTTAGCATGGGCTTCCAAGTCGAAGTAGTCCTTCTGAATCACTTGCCGGCTGGCAAAAACCTCCTGTAAAGACTTCTCCAAGCTGGACATTGAAAAAGAAAGAATGGTTTGAAACCGTGAATCAGTCTTTTCAGAATGGCGAATATTTCTGCCCAGCTAAAATGTCACAACCTGAATTGTGCAAAGAATTGTGAAGTTGATGAACTTTGTAAATTCAAAGATGTGAACATTAAGATTAGATGAGTGCTATACTGAACAAAAACAAGGTTGTCCATGTCCATGCTTTTTTTTTGTCTTTGTAGGCCACATAAGTGTAGGCCTCAAGAGCCACATATAAAGTTTAAATGCATGCTCCAATTAATTTGCATACATCTCAAATTGTTGCTACATTGTGTTATGGTTAGGATTTATCCTGCAGTGGTGCAATAGCGCCAAGAGCAGCCCTTTCCCAAATCTCCAGGCCCACAAAATTCAATAAGGACAAACTAGCAAATAGGTCGGAGTTTCCTGGGCTTTGATAGCTAGATTTCCAGGGCTTGGGTGCTGCATGTGACAAAAAAGAGTGTGTTTGGGCACTTCCGAGGCAGAATAATGCCCATCAAACCTGGGATCAGAACTCAAATCCAGCCTGCAGTGATGAAATAAAGTCTCTGCTCTTTGACATCAATAAGGTTCGAAATAAACACAGTTAAGTCCATCGCAAACCAATGCCTCTTGGGCACTGACCCATTACACAAAACTGACCATAATCCAATACTATTCACCAGACACACTTGGAAATGACTGGTGTGGTAAATGGAAATGCTACAATGAGAGGGCTCTTCTGAGATTGAGGTTAAAGCGGCAACAAATGTCCGATTTCTGCAATAGATGGCCACTTAAGTAATAAAAATAACTCTTGGTGCCATCTTGTTTGAGACCATTACAACTGCGTTGGAAATGTCAAATTAATTGAACTAACCTTAGGACTTTGTGGAAATTTGTTACAATATTAATAACCTACAGGGATTCCTGGGCCTTGCTGACAACCCTGTTCCATATTATTGTGCAGGAATAAAAATGAGCAGTGGCCCAGAGTTCTGATAAAACTGCAGAGATTTATCTGGGCACTAGTGGACTGGTAAAATGCTCAAACCTATCCAGTAAAACGACCCAGAGTCACACAGGAGCGGCTTTTCATATTACCACCTTTCCTGGCTACTAGTAAAGAACAATTCATATCATGGCATGAGTATTCCTGATATTGAACAGTGTCACCTCATATTAATAGTAGTCTCCAGAATCAGCTGCTGCTTTATATTTTTATAAATTAGATTAGTGAAAAGCTCAGTGCATTGAACCTTATGAATTTTGTTCCAGCATTTGTAATTCAAATGACCCCAATCATGATACGTAACCCTCCTCTCCCCAGAACACAAGCTGCAGCAATCAATCAATCCTAGCTGGACCATCGGGGATACAATGAACAAAAGCGAAGGGCTTCTCCAGAACGAGGAAATAACAACTTATTTCGGGCCACTTTTGTACACGTCCTAGCATCCCGAAAAGAGCTTTGTCTACTTATCCTCAAGTGGTGCATCACACCAAACACCTACTGAGGTGATTTTAAAAAAGGCAAGCGTACACACCACGTAAGAAAAGAAAAAAAAACTTGAATTTAGATAGAGCCTTTCACATCCTCAATGTCCCAAAGCATTTCACATACAATAAATTACTTTTGAAGTGTAGTCACTATTGTTATGTAGGCAAACACAGCAGCCAGTTTTTTTGCAGCAAGGTACTGCAAATAACACAGAGACAAATGACCAGTTAATCTGTTTTTAAGCAGTTTTGGTTAAGGGGATAAATGTTGGCCAAGACAACATGAGTAGTTCCTGACAAAAGGTCATCAACCTGAAACGTTAACTCTGTTTCTCTCTCCACAGATGCGGCCTGACTCGCTGAGTGTTTTCTGTTCTTATTTCAGATTTCTAGCATCCACGGTATTTTGCTTTTGTATTAGTTCCTGCTCTTCTTCCAATAAAGCCATGGGATCTTTCACTTCCACCTGAACACACAGACTAGGGGTTGGTTTAACATCTTCTCCAAAATACAGCACATCCAACAGTGCAGCACTCCCTCGGTACGGGACATAATCCACAGGTCATCAGTGTGCAAGATGAAATGGCCATACTGGGAACTTCCACTCAAAATCATTTCGGTGCTACTACAAAACAAACTTTACATTTTTTTCTGATCACCCTTAAGCAGTTATTATAGACACTTAAAGTTGTAGTACAACTGGCCTCAGCACACCAGGCTGGAGTGGGGCGGTGAAGGAGAGAGAAAGAAAAAAAATCCATCAGCTGGTCTAATTCGCCTGGATGGTTACCAAGTGACCTGCGTCTGTAGACAGGTCAGGTCTAGCTACAAATGACCCCTCTCAGTTAAATAGCCCAACATTTATTGTTGAGGTTCACACATGAAGAAACAAAAGGCCAACATGAAGTAGTCCCTGAAGGAGAACAGTGAAGGAACACATGACAATGTTTAAATGTTCAACAGTGACATTTTTTAAGCAAAAATATAAATCATGGAGCAGCAGGTTACAGCTTTAAATCTGTTGTAAATGAAATTCTTGCAGTAGTTTCTCATTAACTGTGAAACTTGCAGCTGAAAGCATGTTTTTGAAGCGCTGACGGCATGAGGAGAATGAATTACTGTCAACAATTAGGTATCGGAGGATTCAACTGTTAAATTGGTTTCATAGTCCTGTAGCACAACACACTACAAGAACGTCCCACGGATTGACACACTTGGGTTCAAACCCTGGACTCAGTCAACATTCTCATAGTTTTTCCCCAGATGACATGCCAATTGTAGTTGTGCTAAAAGGCAGAGCACCAAGGAGAGAAGTATCTCAGCAGCAAGAATTCTACTTCAGCACCTCTGCAGGCCATTTATAGAAGTGGCACTGGTGGAGGCCAGGGAGATGTCTGCAGTCACTTTCCCATGCTCTCAGTCAACATCATGGGCACATGGGACAGAAGCTGACAAAGGTCAACAACATTTAAGAAACATGGGAGGTGGAAAGTTTCCTCAAGGGTGCAGCTATAATATAACTGTAGCAGCTGCGCAAAGCAGCCGAAGCTGCAGATAGTGTAGATGCATCCGGAGTCAGGGCCCAACCTGACACTGAAGAAATGCCTGTGCAATGCCAAAACCGCTTTGCACCGATGCTAAACTTGTAACTGCACCCTAAACAGTCAAGTTTGCAGACATTTGGAATGCCTAGTGGACTTTAGCTAAATCTTCTAATTGACCACCCAAGAACAGGGCAGAGGAAAGAAAGGTCATTGAGATTAGATGGTTGATTAATGAATGACATTTTTTTCAAACCCTCAGAAATTATTGACACTAATTATAATAATTCCACCTGTCTACATGCAGTCCCTTCAGGGGTCCGGAGGCCACTTCCAACTAAATCAATCACCTTAACAGTCTGCAAGGGAAATAACTTTTAACCTGGGCAAACTACTGAAACATTCTTTACATATCTCAGACAACCAGAGTGCAGTCACCTTTAGCACACGGCTGCTCCTTCAGCGAGCAGAGGGTTCGTGCCTGCGAAGTCAGCACCTGTCAGCTTGTTCAATGCGAGGGACAAATGGGAAGTTTCACTACAGGGCTGCCAAACCGGCACAAGTCACAGCCTCCACAAAAGGGCAAACGAGGATAGCCCTCTGCAAGACCGCCGCCCGGAAGAAAACAGGACTGCCGAGTTTGGTCCTCTCCGTTCTTGTAACGGCATCAACACTTTCTTCACCCACCCACCCGCCCCCCAACATTTCCCACACTGTTTGCACTGTTGTCTGAGAAGCTTTAAACTGAAAGGCCCTGAAGTTAAGAATGCGTAGGCCACAGTAGTCTTATACGGGGAATTGTGGTCCTGGGCATCAAGAGGCAAATGACAGACACCTGCAGAGGTTGTCCAGTGGCTGTTTGGAATTCCGACAAAAGGTTTCTCTGCACATTCTACTTTGTTCAACACACTTTATAGAAATATGGGGAGGGAAAAAAAAAGTATCCTTCGTCCTAGGTTCTTTTTCGGCCAATAAAAGATTTGCCAGTAAAACACTGAACTAATGGGAGGCCTTTCCTTTTTGATTGTCAAAAATGGGCTTAATGCAAATTTTTATTCCCACCTACCTTCAGCCATCACTCCCTACATGTAACAAATATGCAAGAAATTGCTTGAAGACAAAACTAACAAGTGCTATCTAATTATAGCACACAAAGAACATGAAAAGAATGCATTCCTCAGTTTGAACAGCAGACCACATTAAAAGGGTATACCTTGCATTACTGTACAATATATTCTAGGCCGCTCACGACAAAAGCACCTCAACCTAATGACATGCTCTGCCTGAACAAACTCAAAATGCATGCCAAAATGTCCTTTGTCTCCAAAGAGATCGAATGTGCCAATGTCCATTGAGCTGCACCTTCTGTGAAAACCACTACATTCAGTTAAAAAGAATGGGAACAAGCTCGAATTTGGTTTGAATATTGTGTTTGAAAACATCAGCTCCATTCCTACATGTACTGTACAGAACTTTGATTAGGGCTTATTTTAGGCGAAGCCTGAAAGAATATTATTCTACATGGTCATGGCTATGCCAGTATGTGCCTCAAGTATCAGCCATTTACCCTATCTCTCCCCCCATGGTTCAATGGTTAAATACATGGTGTGTTACAGCTATTCAGGCCAGGAACGCACCAGTATTGAACTCCTGCCTCTAGCTACTTTTATACTAGTTGCTGGTGGGGTATTTACACTGCCAGCTCCCAAAGCAATCCCAATGTAAACCTACTGGCTGGTACGAAGGCTGGCACACAGAAAGAACTATTTTCACTGAAGATAATCCAGGACAATTGTATTGGGATTGCAAGACCAGCAATTTGGTAAGCAGCAAAGGGGCATCCTACTTGGCTTCATAGGAACAGGAAGAGGTCATTTAGCCCCTGGAGCACGTTCTGTCATTCACTGAGATCATGGCTGATCTAGGACCTAACTCCGTATCCCCCCCTCCCTCAATACCCTTGGTTAACAAAAATCTATCAATCTCAGATTTAAAATTAACAATTGATCTATCATCAACTGCCGTTTGCAGAAGAGAGTTCCAAACTTCTACCACTCTTTGCTTGTAGAAGTGTTTCCCAACTTCAATCTTGAAAGGCCTGGCTCTAATATGTAGACAATGCACCTAGTCCTAGACTCCCCAACCAGTGGAAAGAGTTTCTCTCGATCTACCATCAGTTCCCCTTAATGTCTTGAAAACTTGGATCAAATCACCTCTTAACCTTCTAAATTCCAGGGAATACAATCCTAGTTTGTGCAATCTATCATCGCAATTTAACCCTTGCAGTCCAAGTATCATTCTGGTAAATCTACGCTGCACTTCCTCCAAGGCCAATATATCATTCTGCACTTCAGTGGTGCCAGGCATACAATCCCTATAATCAAAAAAAGCATGGCGACATTTACTGTCCAGGTTCACATCTGAAGAATGGCCATTTGGGTTAAATACCAGAGGACACCAGCAATAAGAAGTTTGCAGATGATACTAAAATCGGCTGTGTGGTTGATAACTAAGAAGAAAGCTGTAGACTGCAGGAAGATATCAATGAACTGGTCAGGTGGGCAGAACAGTGGCAAATGGAATTCAATCCAGAGAAGTGTGAAGTAATGCATTTGGGGAGGGCTAACAAGGCATGGGAATACACATTAAATGGTAGGACACTGAGAAGTGTAGAGGAACAAAGGGACCTTGGAGTGCAGGTCCACAGATCCCTGAAGGTAGCAGGCCAAGTAGATAAGGTGGTTAAGAAGGCATTTGGAATACTTGCCTTTATTAGCCGAGGCATAGAATACAAGTGCAGGGAGGTTATGCTTGACCTGTATAAAACACTAGTTAGGCCACAGCTAGAGTACTGCGTGCAGTTCTGGTCACCACATTACAGGAAAGATGTGATTGCACTAGAGAGGGTGCAGAGGAGATTTAAAAGGATATTGCCTGGACTGGAGAATTTTAGCTATGAGGAAAGATTGGATAGGCTGGGGTTGTTTTCTTTGAACAGAGGAGGCTGAGGGGAGACTTTATTGAGGTGTATAAAATGATGAGGGGACTAGATAGAGTGGATAGGAAGGACATATTTCCCTTAGCAGAGGGGGTCAACAACCAGGGGGCATAGACTTAAAATAATTAGTAGGAGGTTTAGATGGGATTTGAGGGGAAATTTCTTCACCGAGAGGGTGGTGGGGGTCTGGAACTCACTGCCTGAAAGGGTGGTAGAGGCAGAAACCCTCACCACATTTAAAAAGTGTTTGGATGTGCACTTGAAGTGCCGTAACCTACAGGGCTACGGACCAAGAGCTGGAAAGTGGGATTAGGCTGGATAGCTCTTTGTCGCCTGGCGCGGACACAATGGGCCGAAATGGCCTCCTTCCGTGCTGTAAATCTCTATGATTCTATCATGGAACTGTGCTTCAGCAGTAAGAGGAGCGAGGGGGGGGGGGGGGGGGGGGTGTAGGAAGAGAGGGCATGGGAGAAACAACATGGTACATTGAAGATAGGATTTTTAAAAAAAAGCCTTAATCTTTGATTTCCATGCAAGAAACCTCATTAAGTATTAAATGCATAGTAACAGCCCCATTTGAATTTCAGACAATCCTGTTTGGCATAGATAATTAAAAAGGAAACCCTTCACTGTGGAAACCCTATGCAACAGCCCTTTGTAGCAATGGATAACCCAACACTAGCTTTACATGAGGCATATTCACATCATGCAGGACTTGCACGGCTGCACAGACTCAAAGTGGAAAATTATTACGGGTGCCCTCAACAGACTCAGGAGTTTCTTTTAGAGCAAAAATAGCATTCTTTTACTTTTAGTCCACAAAGACCATCTTTTATTTTCTTCCCTGAATTTAATTAGGATTAGGTACTGATGAACAGTCTCACCCAAACATGTTGAACCATTATTCTTTTTAAGCTGACTGAAATGGTCTCCATTTCCTGCGCTCATGTTTTTCCTTTTGCCTCTTATTTAAATGTATTTGTTTGAAAATTCAAAATCCTGATCCACACACAGAACGTGCAGTTTGATTCCGTTTGTTTCAATGGGACTGAATTCCACAGGAAAAAAAAAGGTAAATGCTGAAAAATCTGAAATAAAAGCAGAAATTGCTGGAAATATGCACTGGGCCCCCAACAGCGAAAGTTTTCAGACAAAGCATCCAAAATTTTAACTTACACCTGCCTTTTCTTTTTACAGATGTGGATAGAACTGCTCTGTATTTCCAGAATTTGAGTTTGTTTTTTAAATTTCTGACGAGCACAATCCATTTTGATTTCCCCCCCAGTTCCAAAGCACAATTTAACATTCCGCAGTACTGAGGAAGCTTGAAACGTTGAATGAAATGTCTAATTACCAACCGCTTTTTAAAGGTTGCTGCGCTGTGATTTATAGGCTTCTACGCTACAAGAGTTTCGAAACAACCTCGTCCTATGCATGAGTTCAGAGATCAGTTAGTAGCAGTAGGAAGGCAAATTCCCAATGGGGACAATTTCTTACATAATCAAGCGTTTTCTTGCCAAGCAGAAAATGTACTCAACTGAAACCAAACATGCATCTTAAATTTAATTGCAAAAAACTTCTGTTGTTTCTTCTCCTGTTGGCTGAACTATCACCAAATATCAAGGTCGAGATTGTACATGCAAGCTCATGACTGACTGCTAACTTATATTAAAAAAAGGATGCCACACTGCATTTAACACAAGTCGTTTAATGCTCGTCACTTAAAAGGTTGTTCTTTTGTATTTACTAGGTCGATGCGTCATCGGACAGTTTTCTACTTTGCCTCACCCTACACGGGGAGAGGGGGGAAAATAAACTCAACAAAACTTAAGAGAACCGTGAGTATGCCTGGAGCTTCTCAAATCTACTCCGCAAGTTTGTTTCGAAGAAAGTATGGTAGATGTCAAGCTTCACTCAGCAGCGAACCATTAATGTATTCAAATTATGGCTACGCCCCAAAGGACCAACTAAAACTTTCAACTATCTTCATCCACAGTTCAAGCCGCAACTGGTCCATGCGCACAACATTCTGTAAATTAGACAGCATTTACACAGCTGCTTCGTCTGATTGGGAAGTTTGAAAAATAAGTCCCATTAACATTTATTTCATCTTACTCGCAAATATCAGCTCCACTTCCATCAACAGCAAAGCACCCTGTCCTAAATAAGAGCTAGTATTAGAAAGCAGGACTAACTGGGCTGGTGATGGATGAGTCAATTATCATTGCTGAGCATCTCAGAAGGGCCCAGCAATAATACAAATGATACAAGTTCTTGACACATATGCATTACACTGTCAATTCCAGAATACACAACACGACAGGCAATAGTGTAAACAGTTATCCATTCGAGAATTAATCTACACTACGACTGAGGAATGGATGGTTGGGATGATTGCAGTTTAATACGGACAATATTGTGTACGTAGAGCCGTCATTTATTTATTTGCGGGGGGGGAGAAATACTTCTGCATCAGATTATTAGTATAAAATCAGATTGAATGGACCTCCCTTAAGTGTCTTTATGTTGGGAATTGCAATGTCATTGCTCCTCAATTACCCCAATACTAAATAAATAGAACTAACTGGTGGGGTGTACAATTACTGATGTAGTAGCTTGTGTATGCATGTAAATAATGTGCAATCTGAAGCAAACAGCTTTTTCCTTAAAAAAAAAGAATTTGTCCAATAGTGGTCTGATACTGATGTAACAAATGAGTGGAACCGTGCATCCTACCACTGCTGCTGACTGGATAGCATTGCCTGGGCTGGACTACGATCATCCTTGGCGATGACGCACTTCCCTTCCTCGTAGGCCTTCAGCTTGTCTTTTAGTTGCGTGACCTGAGGATAAATGAGATTCCAAAGGAGTCAGTCACTGTCCATTTAACGCAGTTAGGTTGTGGCTAATCACGCAGGAATTTGTTACCATCCAGGAGCTGTGGGCCATGTTCTGAACAGAATTCCACAGAGGGCAGCCACACACAACCCCTCCCTCCCCCCTTCCCTCAGGCACACCCAAGAACGGAGGTTTTTCATCTTGAAAGGATACAATAAGTGACAGCAGTACTGATGAGCGGAATCTCTCGTTTGAATATGATTGGGCTTAATTTTAATAACATTACCAAGGAGGAAGGATATTTTAAATCTCTTTGGCCCAACAATACTGTGATAAACATTGCAGAAAACATCTCCTTTATAAGTGGAGATAATCGCCGTTTATCTGGTAAAGGCAGTCCCACTGAGGCACACGTGCAGTCTCAGACTGAAAAGGAGCTTCTCCTTCTGTGGCCTGTGCAGTACAACTGAACAGCAAATCAGCATCATTCCAGTAGTTAGTAGTGAAACATGGTGCTCAAAAGTAAATGTGCTCAAGTTTAGTATCAACTGGGTTTGCAGTTAATGCAAACTAAAGCTAATTTATCACACAGAGCGTATTATCTTTCCATCATAATGTTATAGAAATTTCCACCTATAACACACCTGGGTATCCAGTGCAAAATAGTGCACATTAAATACCAAAAAAGTTGTAAAACAAATTATAGGCTTCAAATTTCAGAAAAAGAAACCATCAATAATTAGGACTGAACATACTCAAGAAGAAAGGAATAGATATTTTATTACAATTTACAATCCCTTTAGGACAATCATTTCTAATTTGCAGTACTTAAGTGTGCTGTAGTTAACCAGCACGATCATGAAATCACCTTGAACACAAGCGAGAAAACACACCTCCCAGAGAAGAGCCCTAAAGCCTGAAACTTAATTTCATCTGGACCAAAGGTTAAACTGAACAGATTTTTACATAGCTTTTCCCAGATGGGGAGATAGAAACCAGAGCCTAAAAAAAAATCTTCAAATCTGATTCAGTTTTAAGTGACAAATCCAAACCAGATCGTGACATTCAGAAAGGTCCACAAGCTTAAGCAACACACTGCCCCTAGGAAGCCAGGATATAGCACCATAAACTCTACAGATCCTACACAGGACCTGTGTGAATAACACATTTTACAGCTTGCACTGAGACAGTTGGAATACTAAAGTGCAAACACATTAGTCTCAGCAGCAGGACAGCTAGAAAAGAGCACGGTAAACCCATTATAAACTAGGTTAGGACAGTCAGAACACAGCACCATAAATCCTTCACATCCTGCACTGGGATGGTCAGAACTAAGCACTATGAACACATTACGAGATACACTAAGAAAAAGCAACACGGATCTCTGAAGTGTACAAATAGACAAATCTGAACCAAGACCTTTCCACGTGGGAAATTGCAGTAGAAGTGCCCAACTGCCAATGAGGAGAAGAACAGATGTGTCAGCAGAGGGAGGAACATCTTTACAGCTTACGGGAAAGAATGATGTGGGGAAAACACAGACAAAAAGACAGTTAAAGCGACCTTGCGTTAAGGGAATCTCCCCATCATCAGAGCGGGCTTCCTCAAACGGTAGGCAGAGAATATTGCAACAAAGGCCATTTTTATATTAACGCTAAATACTACGCACAATTTCCCTTTCGAGAATCAAAACAAAATCTACAATACAGAAACTGTATCGTTCACTGATTTTTGCAAGTATTTTCTCTTCTTTCCAGGCCCCATGTTGGGACATGCTAACTTTCCAATTGAGGATAGGACTTGCCGGGGTGGGGGGGAGCAAATGAGAGGGGTGAAGAAACAAAGTTAAAAGAGCAGTCTAAAGTCCACTGGCTAATGGAAAATATGCACAATTACATCATACAGTATCCAATTCCACAGACTAAATGGTATGTTCTGTTTGAGTGAATTGTCTTGTGAATACAACCAAATCCCTCGTTTGTTTTAGATGTAGCTTCACAGCATTGGTCATGAACCTTCAGAGTGATACACTAACAGCCAGATCTTTTTCTTTCACAACTGTCTTCAATTCTGTATGTATATTTAGCATTAGACAGGCCCACATGCACAACACTACGCTTTTTCCAAGTCCGGGCCCATTCCAACACATGGAGATTTGATGGCAGTAGTTTAACATCCTCTAAAGTCCTAACACTCTCCCCTTGTATTGTTTCCAAACTTGCAGATCATTCACCCAATACTTACATCTAGGTCATTCATGAAGATAGTAAAGAGCAATAGTCCCAAATGTTCCCCCTAATTTTAAATTTGGGTGCATGGTCCCTTTAACAGGCCACATGGCCCATTCAAACATGCGCAAAACATTACATTGGAAAAGCTGGTCTCGGGCTGTACGGGACTGGTAGACAGCTGCGTGGCTGTGCTTAGAGGGAACGTCCTAACACCAATCCCTGTGGGACACAACGGGTAACCCTGTCTCTAAGCAGATTCAAATTCATTGGCAACATTTTCAGCTCAAGGACATTCAGCCAATTCTTAATCTACTGCAGCAGATTACCATTATTTGCACAATTCTATCTTGTAGAGTAGCCTCTTGTAAGCAAGCCTCTTGTAAGCATACGAGTTTGTCCCTGTACAAGACTACCGGACGTCCCAAAGCGCTTTACAGCCAATACTTTTTGAAGTGCAGTCACTGTTGTAATGGTCCCCTGCTCTTCTTCAAAATAGTGCCATGAGATCTTTTACGTCCACGAGAGCAGATGGGGTTTAACGTCTCATCCGAAAGACAGCACCTCAGACAGTGTTGCACTCCCTCAGTACTACACTGGAGTGTCAGCCTAGATTTTTGTGCTCAAGTATCTTGAGCGGGACTTGAACCCACAGCCTTCTGACTCAGAGGCGAGGGTGCTACCCACTGAGCCACGGCTGACAGTTACAATAGTCAGTTAGAATATTGTCTCCAGTTTGGTCTCCTCACATGGGGGCGATATTGAGGCTTTGGAATGGGTAGAGGAGGACCACAAGATTAATTCAAGTTTCAAATACCTTAGTTACCCAGAGATTCAAAGAGCTGGGCTTGCATACGTTCGAGAGTCATAGGGCTGGATTTTCAATGACCCGTGGAGTCGGGTTTGGAGGCGTGTGGGGGGTTAAAGTTGCAGATTCAGGGGTCCCGACCCCATCCCGCCTCCATGCCAGTTTCGCTGGCGGCGGGTACCCGACTTGTGCTGGGACCAGACTCCGAGGCGGGAAGGGATTAGTGACAATTAACTGCCTGTTTTGGATAATCCCTATTTTAAAGGGTGAAATGTGGGCTTCCCGACAGGTGGCAACCACGCCAAGTTATCGGGGCGGACCGTGGGTCTGCAGGGGTCGATATGTCCGGTGGGCAGGTGAGTGATGGGTGCATGTGTGCAGAGGTAAGTGTGTAAGGGAAGTGCTAAGTGTGGGAAAAAGTTTTACTTATTAACTTCCTCCTGCAGGTGTCAGCCCTTCAGTTCTCGGGAGTCAGAAATCTCACCGGCACAGAAAGCAGAAAAGCCGTGGTCCTGTCAAAAACTGCAGCCTTCTGTTTTGTGGTGGAATAATTTCTAAATCAGCCTGAGGGGGAAGGACTCAAGTTAGAAATCATATTGTCAGTGTTTGACAGCTTCACAGAGCTGTCAAACGCTGATATTTCATCTGTCAAAAGCTCTTGACAGATGAAATGTCAATCTGTGACGTCACCTGTTGCCGGGTGGCCCTTAATTGGCCTGCTGAGCCCACTGGGCGGGCTCAACAAGGTCAATCAAGGGAAAATACAGTGGGTTGGCCACATCTCGATGGAGGCGGGTTTACAAGCCAAAATGTGGGATTCACGACACCAACCCGACCTGAGTATCAAAATCCAGCCCATAGACTCAAAGCGATTTGATCGAAAGAAAGAACTTGCATTTATATAGCGCCTTTCACGGCCTCAGGATATCCTAAAATGCTTTACAGCCAATTAAGTACTTTTGAAGTGTAGTCACAGATATAGGGAAACGGTTGTGGTTTATAAGATAATAAAGGGAATAAATTGCGTTTACGTGGACAAATTCAACTGGATGAGTTAAGGAGGACCAGGGACAAGCTTACAAGTTAACCAAGAGCAGAACTAGGTTGGATGTCAGGCGGTTCTTCTTCCCAGGAGAATAATGAGCCTGCGGAAAAGGTTACTGGCTCGTACGGTGAATGCTGATTCGCTGTATTCCTTCAAGAGAGAGCTGGACCTGTCTCTGGCTGGGATGGAGACTTCATACAAGAGGTAGGTACCCTGTATTATAAATCAGGGTCAATGTGATCTCATGGACTAGTTTCGATCGCCTAAACGGGTTGGAGAGGAATTTTCTGATTTCCCCCCCCCCGCCCCCCCTAAATCGGTCTGGGATTTTAAGCTGGTTTTACGCCTCTCCCAGGAGATGACACGGCTCCGGATGGGTAGGAAGTATCTGTAGCGTGATGCATAAGGCATCACACCTATAGGAGACAGGCTAGATGGACCATTGGTTCTTCTCATCGAGTCTACATCACAGAAACAGGCCATTTGGCACAACTGGTCTATGTTGGCATTTATGCTCCATACGAGTCTCCACCCAGCCCGATTCATCTAATCCCATCAGCGTACCCATCTGTTCCTTTCTCCCTCACTTAGGTGCTCATTTAGCTTCCCCTTAAATGCATCTATGCTATTTGCCTTAACTACTCCTTGTGGTAGAACATTCCACATTCTTACCACTTTTTAGGTAAAGAAGTTTCTCCTGAATTCCTTATTCAATTTATTAGCGACTATCTTATATTTAGTTTTGGTCTCCCCAAGTGGAAATATTTTCTCCATGTCTCCCCTATCAAACCCTTTCATTAAAGATCTCGATCAAGTCATCCCTCAGTCTTCTCTTTTCTAGAGAAAACAGCCTCAGCCTGTTCAATCTTTGCCGATAGTTATAACCGCTCAGTTCTGGTATCCTGTCATCATTCTTTGTATGATCATATGTAAAGTATAAAGGCTTTCTGAAAGCCCAGGTGGACAATGTCCTCATCCTCTAACTTAGTAACTTCTTCAAAAAAATTCAATGAATTTGGTAAAACACAACCTTATTTTCCAGAAACCGTGTCGAGTGTCCCTGATGACTCCTTCTCTATCTAAGTGGTCCTATGGGGCTTCTCTTGTGAAACCACTGAGCATCTTACCTATTAGAGGTCAAACTAATGGGGCTATAGTTACCCAGCTCTGGCTTATTCACCCTTTTCAAAAACTGGAACTATATTAGCATCTTTCCAATCCGAGGGAACATTCCCTGACTCTAGCGAGCTTTAAAAATACGGGCAAGGGGCTTGCATAGCACCTGTTCCACTGCAGGTAGGCTCTGGATCTGAATGTTTTGATAACTACATCCTGGACCATTTAAAATGTCCAATTTAGACCATGCAAATGATGTAAAAAAAAAAAATCACTTGCCTCTCTCCGTAGCTCCTCACATATGGCTGCATATTTACTTATGTGACAGTCCAGGCTCACAATATTACTCTTCAGCTGTAACAGAAACAGAAATAGATCAGTGCCCACATACAATTGTTTTTTCCTCATTCTAAAACTGGCAATTAATATTGATAACTGCAGGAAAATCTGCTCTTTTCCACAGGAGAACGACATCTTAAAGAGGAAGTATCAACACCGAGACCCTTTATCTATATTTGAAAATGATATCTTCCCCTCCCCTATGGGTGCCATGACTTTGGTTGAAGTAATCCAACTCTGAAGCAGAAAGCTACAGAAAACGCTACAAACGCACAGCAGATTAACTAACATCTGAAACTTTTTGAGCTGGACTTACCTAATCCATTAAACTTTCCTAAACCATTAAACTTTCTTCCTCTTTCAGAGACTAATCAACCACCTGCCCCTTTCTGGCATTTATTTCCAATTTCAAGCAACCAGGACTTGTCTTTGAGAGCAGGTTGGGTACAAATATAAGCAAAGCTGCTGGTTTGCAGTTTTCATGTTAAAAATGGGCAGCATGAGAGAATATGATCCCCAAACCACGAGTAAAAATTCCAGACTTTCCATGAAATAAAAATGGATTTGACTTATTGTAAACCAGTGCCCTGAAAATAAGGAGTGGCTTATTCTGCTTTGCATTCATCAAGCTAAGTTAATGGATCGCAAAGCTAGGACATGCAACATTTTTTTTCTCCTCAGCACCCAGAGACCATCAAGTACTCTGCACGTCATGCACGCCTCGGGTTAGTGGTTAAGCTGATGGGCCTTTACAACGCAGTTCAACCCTAACTTCAACAAAGCATGTCTCAACTGCACTAGCATACCTCCCATTCCCAATAACTCACCCAGGCTTCACACAAAAAAAAGCCCCGAGGAATTTGTTGCTTCAGTTTTTCTTTCACACTTGGTTTCTTTTACTGGCACGGCAACACCTCAGAACTCAGCCAATTGGGTGACCTGCACGAGCCTCAACCAAAAACTGCCCCAGTTATCCTGGCAATTGGCAGAGGGGAGCAGCTTCCACTTTGCATTTATCCACCCTGCCAAGCAGAATCTTAATACTGAGCTGGTATTGGGAATACCGTCCCATCCCAGCTTTTTTTAAAGCTGCCCTGTCCTCCCTCTGTCTATGCTGGGATGAAAGCAGTGTTTGAAAACAGCACAAATTATTTCTGTGTACCCATTATCGTAGTGAGACAATTGCTGTTACTTTTTCCATAAATACCATAATTTAAGGACCGTTAGAAGGTGGGTAAAACAAATCAATATTGTGCAATTGGACATGTTTAGCATTATGTGAGAAGGTCAAATATAATGAGATAAACGTGAATAAACTTACTGAGGATTTGATATCCTTAGCACGGTTTGCATACTTTAGTGTATTATATGTATCTTCATAACTGACAGCTGAAGCACTAACGGTAGCAATCATCACTGTCCGGCAGTTTCCGCCCAACGAGTCCTTAAGGAGTCGGGTCAGCTTGCTATCTCTGTAAGGGATATGGGCCTTTTTACCCTGAGTAGGTAGAGAAATAAAAGAAAACAGCTTCCATTAGTAACTTCCACCCGAACCCCTCTGCATAGCGATCAATGAAATATGTAGTATGTCTTATTAACAATGAAGCACTCTGCATTTGGAGAGCATCCACCCTAAGGGTATGCTGCAGCTGGACAGGATGTCTTCCCTCCATAGAGTTGTTGCACTCAGAGCATGCTATCCCTTTTAGTGTACATAACATTTCTGACAACTCAGTATTGCACCAAAGTGCAACTTGATTTGCCACTCAATATTAACTTTGTCTTTAATATCAGCTTGTTATAAGCAGGCAAAGTAGTAAGAACTTGCATTTATATGTCTCTTTTCATGACCGCAGGACGTCCCAAAGCAATCAGAAGTACTTCTGAAGTGTAGTCCCATAACTGTAGTAATGTAGGAAACCTGGCAGCCAATTTGCGCACAGCCAAGTCCCACAAACAGCAATGAGATAATGACCAGATAATCAGTTTAGTGATGATTGGTTGAGGGATAAATATTGGCCAGGACACCAGGAAGAACTCCCCTGCTCTTCTTCGAATAGTGCCATCAATAGTGAATCTTTAATGTCTACACGAGAGGGAAGACGGAGCCTCACTTTAACGGCTCATTCAAAAGACGGCACCTCCGACAGTGCAGCACTCTCTCAGTATTGCACTGGGAGTGTCAGCCTAGATCATGTGCTCAAGTCTCTGGAGTGGGACTTGAAGCTATAATCTTCTGACTTGGAGGGGAGAGTGCTACCAACTGAGCCACGGCTGACGATACAGATAATGTTTCAATTATTTTTATTGCTTCTTACTCAAACATGCTTAAAGGTTTGAAACACTGACATGAATTCTAACAGTTCTATCTGACATTCCCCCCTCCCCACCAAACCAGGTTTTTGTTCTTCGCTACGTAATGGTTTTTGCTGTGTGCCATCCCCAGCCAAAAGGGTGGACAGGAAACCTGCTCCCAGATACCCATGTTGCTGCATTTCCACCATCCGCTGGGAGGTACAACAGCAGACCAACACTCCCTCCCTGTGGGAATATGACCACCTCTGCTGAGTATGTAGAAAGGTAGTGTAACAGGCAGTGCAGTAATATTGGGGCAAATTATATTCAGTCCTGGTGTCCGTATTCATTAAACTACGTAAATTAATATAACTGCTCATGAGAGTTATTTTCTATAGAATGAAGGCAAACATTCAGTAGGATTCTGCCATCACTTGTAACTCTTAAAGGGGCACAGTCTTCAAGAAAAAGTATTTGGCCAACCTGCGACTACTTGGTGGAAATGAGAAGTGTGCCACACATGATTTTTGCCATAACGTCACAAAGAGGTGTCGATAATGATGTGTTTCAATACAACTTACATCATTTATGGTGTGTTTGTGTTCCAAAAAAGTTTACGAAAATCCGGTTTCATGAAAACTGTGCCCCTTCCCTTTAAAAAGGAATACTCTGTTGTACCTTGTTGTCTGCCAGTGCATTAATTACATTTCCTAATGCAAGCAGTGAGCGGTTTATGTTTGCCCCCTCCCTAAACCGTGCTCCCTGGGCCTTGGTTGCAGTGGCACGCTCTGATCCAGCCAAATCAATCAAGCACATCTTAGCCATCCGCAGATTCTTGCTGATGCTGGCAATACGATCTTGTTGTTTCACATAAACCTATTTTGTGAAAAAGAAATTTTAATTACATGAAATAAGGAAGCCCAATAAAATAAACACAGTACCTGCTTCCCAGACACACATTCAGTTTCTCTGTCAGTCATGATGAACACCATCAGTTCTTAGACCTGCTTCTCCATAACACAATGCACTAAAATAGCTAACTGTTCTTTATTAGGACTAATCATTTGTTTTAGGGTTACCACTACATCTCATTTATAATGTAATTTTCTTGGCTCAAAGACTCCCTGCCCTCTCCCATGTACCATTCACTGGATCCTGGCATTACCATTTGAGCTTGCTGTTTAGTATACAAGAGCAGGCAGAGCAGGATTATCTGCCTTCCCAGGCATTTGGGAAGCACTTAGCTTTTGGTTGACGCCTCCCTATGATGGCACGGCACCAATGAGGAACGCTGCACAGAATACTGCAGTACATACTGTACTTGCAGCATGCCACTGTGCAATGTAGCAGGTTGGAACTACTGCACAGTACAGGACACCCTAGACCAATCACACTCCCGTGCTATTGGGCAGCAATTCATGAGGTGAAAATGCTGTTGGTAAAATAAATTGGAACCATTTACAACCGGTTGAGATGAATGAAGCGCCCAATTCCAGTTGTACTCATATTCCTACAAAACAGGTCCTTAAAGGTCCTGGGATGACATGCATCTTGGAAATATTTTAATCAAAAATTATTTTAGTTCTGACAGTTTGGTCTCAGTTTGTTTTAACCTGAAAGACAGCATGGGATCGCGAGGACGTGGCGTTGGCGTCAGTTGGATGCTGCGTCCTGTTCAGGTTTCCATTTGCCAACATCTCTAAAAGCTCTTTGGCAGATTTGGGCTGTAGGACAGAACAAAACAGAAAACAGTCTTTAAGAAGACACCTTTTTAATTCAGCAAACTAAGTTTCCTTTACTCTTGTGAAAGGGTATACACACCGACTTATCAGCGATCAGACCTGAATTCTAGTGGATTACAGCTTGTTGGAATATTGAGCAGATTCATGAATGTTCAGTCCAAAATCTTAACATTGTTGGATTGTGCAGAATACTCTTCCTCCTCTCTCTCAGTCATGGGTAACAAATACTGGCACTCTCTTTTAAAGCAAAGAGGAAGTAATTTTGATGCCAAGTCACTACCCTTTTCTGCTTCAGGCAGAGATATATTAATAAACTGTTAATGTTGCAGAACAATGTTATGAACAGTTTTTAAAGAGAGTAGCCTGTAGAAGTGTTGGAGGTTTTGCCCACTTTCCCCCCCCTCCCCATTTTTCCCACCAGTGTTCATTTGAGAAAGTGTGCGCACAGGCTATGGTGCTGCTTCTGGTTAAATCAGAGACAGCGTTTTGCCAGCATCCCTCTATAGTTTATATTCTATCTGCAGTCATGCCCTCTCCGAACTCATCTTGAGCCCGAGACCCATCTCCAGCTCCTTTAGCTCACTTAACTGCAGACCACCCAATTTCTCTTCTTGGCCCTCGTGCTAGTTGACATTGCAAATAGCTCCCTCTCCTCAGCTACTGTCCTTGGCTTTTCTAAATCACTGTCGACAACCTTCCTCAAAAAGCCCACCTTCAACCCCTCTGTCCTTCCAAACTACCTCCTCATCTCCACCTCCCTTTCATCTCCAATGTCCTTGAGGTTGCTGTTGCCTCCCAAATCCGTGCTCATCTTTCCTGCAACTCCATGTTTGAATTTCTCCAATCAGGTTTCTGCCCCTCCCATAGCTCTGAAACGGCCATAATCAAAGGAACAAATGACATCCTCCGACAGCGCCCATGGTGCATTTATCCTCTTCAACCTCTGCTGCCTGCGACACGGTTGATCACACCATCTTGCTCCAACATTTCTCTTGCATTGCCCAGCTCAGTTGGACCTCTCTTGCTTGGTTCCACTCCTCCCTATCCAATTGTAGCTATAGCCTCTCCAGCAACAGCTTTTCTTCCTACCCCTGCACCATTACCCCCCGGAGACCACCAAGGATCTATCTTTGGCTCCCTCCTCTTCCTCTGCTGCCATTGTGGCATCATCCGAAGACACTGGGTAAGCTTCCACAGGTACACTGACAACACCCAGCTCAACCTCTTGACCACTCCACTGCTTCTGAGTTTTCAGACTATTTGTTTGACATCCAGTCTTGGATGAGCTGCAACTTCCTCCAGTGAAACATTGAGTAGAACAAAACCATTGTCTTTAGCCCCTGCCACAAACTCCATACCCCTTGCTACCAATTCCATCTCCCTCCCCAGACACTGTCTCAAGATAAACTAGACTGTTTGCAACCTTGGCACCCTATTCAACCCTGTTGGGGTTTATATAGGATTCTGGCATATATTGCCCTTAAGTGGAGGTATTATAGGATATTGTCATACATCCTCTACTACAGGTTTGAGGACTAGGAAAAACTGAAAACGTCCGATTAATACTTTTTCATTAAATCAAGTCAATGATATAACAAAATACAATCCCTTACATACAGTGTGTTAAGTTTTGGGTTCTAATTAACTCAAGTCGTCAGTTCGACATATTAGTTTATTGGTCAAAGTCCATGTGAACTCAGTTGGACATAACATTAATAGAGAGTTAACATGAATCTCTCAGACCTATTCTAACACAAGCAGCAATTAAAGTAGTTGACGAGACTTACATGTTTGGGACACTTGGCTAAGTTCGGATGCTGTCTCCCGTTCTTCCGAGGTGACAAATAGCAAGAGGTTTTTTCCCCTATGGATATTAATTTCATTGCCCATATATGGTCACATTTGTGACTTTCACAATTCACTTAAGTCATCAGGTTTTAGCTTGTGGCCCTTAGGTCATCAAGTTTAACTTTGTTGGGCATTTTATGGCCCTTAAGTCATCGAACAGATTGCTGAACACACACATCCATAGGAGCCATATCCTTATCAATATCCTGTTCCATCGTCTAAAGTTATCATCCTTTTCCAATCTTTATTGTAAAAGGTACTTGTTGCAGTGTATACACTGGAGTCCATTTAGAAATTAACATTCTTTACTCACATTCCTCCCAGCTGTGCTAAAAGTCTATCTGTTATATCTGTGTGTGTCTTTCTGAAGTGTGTTTGAACCTAACTACCCTCTAGCTCATTGTATAATGCCAACCAGCTTATTATTTTTAATAACAAATACCTACCTTTCTTTACCAACCCTGAGCTGAACTCTCCATTCCATATCCTCTCCCATCACAAAGACCGCCTTCTTCCACCTCTGGAACATTGACCGCCACTGCCTCAGCCCATTTGCTGCCGAAGTTGTCATCCACGTCTTTGCCACCTCCTGATTTGACCATTCCAATGCTCTCCTGGCCGACCTCCATGCTCCATAAACTTCAGCTCATCCAAAACTTTGCTGCCCGTATCCTATTCTGCACCAAGTCACTCTCACCCATTACCACGTTCTCACCTGACCTATATTCAATCCCAGCACCACCCCCCCCACCCCAACTTAAAATTCACACACTGGTGCTTAGATCCCACCATGGCCACATCCCACCCTATTTCTGTAACCTCCTCAAATGCTGCAACATTCCCCCCCCTCCCCCAAGAAAACACTGTTCCTCAGACTCTGCCTTCTTGAGCACGCATCCCCTTCTCTTCGCCCCTTCATTGACAGCGTGCCATTGGCTGTGTAGGTTCTACGCTCTGGAATTTCCTTCCTAAACTTTTGATTCTCTCTAACTCTTCAAGACCCTCCTTAAAACCTCTGTACAATATCTAACCATATCTTCAACTCAAAAAACACCAGGCTCTCAGTCTTTTTACTGCACATCCTGCCCAACCCCTACCAGAACACCTGCCCTCATGCCAGGGTGATGAGAAGAAAATGGCAATAATTCATAACAAAAATTGAAAAAAGACAAATGCCATTTATCTTATATCTATATCCTCTCGCTTACACCCCTGAATCACTGAAAACAGTTCAGTCATGAGTCTGTTCCGCCATTTAATCAGATCAAGAGGCTGATTGGCCTAGTCCTGCTTCCTATGTTCAAATATTTGGAAAGTATTTACAGCACAGAAACAGACCATTTGGCTCAACAGGTCCATGCCGGTGTTTATGCTCTACATGAGCCTCCTCCCACTCTTTTCATCTAATTCATCAACGTATGCTTCTATTGCTTCCTCCCTCGTGTGTTTGTCTAGCTTCCCTTGAATGCATCTATGCTATTTGCTTCAACCATGTGGTCGCGAGTTCCACATTCTCACCACTCTCTTGGTAAAGAAGTGTCTCCTGAATTCCCTATTGGATTTATTAGTGACTATCTTATATTTATGGCCCCTAGTTCTGGTCTCGCCAGCAAGTGGAAACATCTCTACATCTATCCTATTAAACCCTTTCATAATCTTAAAGACCTCTATCAGCTCACCCCTCAGTCTTCTCCTTTCTAGAGAAAAGAGCCGCAGCCTGTTCGATTTTTCCTTAGATTATACCTATCATTCTAGTAAATCTTTTTTTCACCTTCTCCAGTGCCTCTATAATATGGAGACCAGAACTGTTCACTGGTCTAAGCAAGGTTCTATACAAGTTTAACATAATTTCTCTGTTTTTCAATTCTATCCCTCTAGAAATGAACCCCAGGTGATTCGTTTGCTTTGTTATGGCCTTATTAACCTGCGTCGCTACTTTTAGCGATATTTAGTACCTTCAAAGAATATTAAAGCACTCACTAATTCATATAATGCAGAACCTTGGAACGTATTGCTTGAACATGGCTAAACCTTGCATGCAAATCTCCTGATGCATGAAAAGTATCCTTTCCACTTAAAGATTGAGCCTATGATAAATTACATTTTCCTTTAACTATCAATAGATGTTGAACATGGTTTGTCAATAGCTACACTGATGATATTCAACAGTAGTGCAATGATAAAAAGCAGCAGTGCACTGGTGAACATCAGTGACTGTGACTCTTACCTGATGAAAGCTTAGCCTCTGGACAACTGTTCCTTTCTGAGGATCCTCTCTCACCACCAGTGAGCCTTTAGGCTCAAGCAGGTCTTGAATCTGCTCATTGTACACCTGACAATGTGGAGAAAAAACAGAGACAAAATTAATACAAGTATATCCAATGGCTCAGGACCAAAATGCATCGTTTCTTGCAGTACTTATGAGGGGCCTAGATAGAGTGGCTAGGAAGGACCTATTTTCCCTTAGCAGAGAAGCCAATAACCAGGGGGCATAGATTTAAAGTAATTGGTAGAAGGATTAGAGGGGAGTTGAGGAGAAATGTTTTCACCCAGAGGGTGGTGGGGGTCTGGAACTCACTGCCAGAAAGGGTGCTAGAGGCAGAAACCCTCATCGCATTTAAAAAGTACTTGGATATACACTTGAATGTCGTAAACTGCACGGTTACAGACCAAGAGCTGGAAAGTGGGATGGGCCAAATTGCCTCCTTTTGTGCCGTACATTTCTATGATTCTAGTGAGCAACACTAACCAGACAGATTCTTACTTCGATCCATGCTCTGCGCCAAATTAACTGATCTCAACCAGAGGGGCCATGGATGACCACAATGGGCTCAAGCTTTTCGTGCAATAAGTGCAAAACATGGCTAACTTTCACAACTGGTAACCAATGACTCCTGCTGCAAGTGTGAGGTCATGTCGAGAAAGGAGAGTACAGGAAACTTTTGTTTATCCGGCACCCAAATATCCGGAATTCTCGCTTAACCGGCAAAAATCATCCTCCGAAAACTCCTCTCAAATAACCGGCAATGTTGCCGAGTCGCAGTCGAGTCTCCCCGAACGGCGAGTACTCCAAAAACTCCTCTCAAATAACCGGCAATGTTGCCGATCCCGAGTCCGAGTCCGAGAACGCCGATTTAGTCAGTAGGGGTAGTTTTCAAAAGTGCCACTACTCGGCCTCCTGGCGCTGTCGGAAGTCCGAAACACTGCAGTAGCAGGAGTTGATTCTCCCGCGCTGCCTGGAGTCTCTGTTAAAAATAGCCTCGGTAGATATAACTCTCCGCTAAACCGGCACCACGCCGGTGCCGGTTAATAAAGAGTTTCCTGTATTCAGCTTGCCTGTGACTACGACTGTCGTTTCGACACTTCGAGCCCAGGCTCTCGCATGAATATTGCCTACTAGGTGACGTACCAAAGGAGTGCCAGTACCCATGAACGTATTGACGAGTCCCCAACTTCAGAGAGAACAAAAAGAGTGAAGGAGGAAAAAAAAGGTACATCTCCTCTCAGAAGGTCTTGCCAGATGAAGACCCTTCCGGTTCAGTCTGATTGCTCATTTCACTTAATAGTTTGATCTGTGTGGAAGGATCTATCTTAAAGCGCAAACACTTTTTGTTTTTAAATATATGTTCTTAGGGTTACCCAAGAAAAAAAACCAAAAAGCACAATAATAACCCCAGATGAAAAGTGCTGCCCCCCAAAAACCTCAAACAAATAAATCAGCTTAAAAAAAAAACCAGACTTATTTGAGTCTGATTGTGATAACTGCTCACACAGGGCCGACTCAACTCACTGGGGACAGGGACAGCAGGCGCGCTGCGAGACCCTGGGCTATCGCTAAATCGTATCCCAGGTCCTCCTGGTTGATTAGCATACATCGTAAAGCACAGGAGCAGAGATTAAAAATAAAACCTTAATTCCCATAGATCCCGACTATTGCCTACAACAGTATTCAATATTATGCAATAGTACCTCCTGATAGTACATGCCAACATAAACATGCAGAAAAAAAAAGGTTCCAACCACAGAAAATTCAAACCCAGTAAAAAAATATATATATTGCAATTAAAAATCACCGTAATCCATTAAACGCACTGTTTGTGGTCACATCCTTTCGTTAGCTGGTTACAATCAAAGTCGAAGATAACAATGTCACGAAGTGTGTACACGCACTTGATTGAGGGGCAGATATAAAACCCAATGTGTGCCCATTATGTAAAGGCTTCATGCATTTTATACACGAGTGCATGTCACTATTATCTTCAACTTTTGCTTCTTTTCTTAGTAAAAGTTACAAGTACTGAAGAGAAGGCTCTAGGCACAATGATTTAAACAGACAAAAACCTCGATCATCACAGGAATTGTAGCTTACATGTTGCACAACCTAGGAAAGACCTAGACAGCAACTGTCATGTCACTTACAAAAAGCATTGCAACTGATTTTGTGGGGCCTATTAGGTGATATATGCTTAGAGGTGCAGGGCAAGGCTAGAATACTCAATGAGTGCTTTGTATCGGTGTTTACTAAGGAGGTGGATGCTGACAAAATATCGGTAGAAGTGGAAAAGGTAGAAGCAATGGAAGGGGTGAAAATTGATAGACAGGATGTACTAGAAAGGCTGGGTATGCTTAGAGTGGATAAGTTGCCTGGTCCAGATGGCTTGCATACCAGGTTGCTAAGGGAATTGGGGGAGGAGATAGCGGAAGGGTTTGCCATAATTTTCCAATCTTCCCTAGAGGGGTGGGGGGGGGGGGGGGGGAGGGGGGGGGGGGAAGAGGGGGAAAAGAGAGGGGGCGGTGCCTGAGGATTGGAAAGTGGCAAATGTGACACCATTGTTCAAGAAAGGGTGCAAGGACAATCCTAATAACTACAGGCCAGTCAGTTTAACATCAGTGGTGGGTAAAGTTTTAGAAACAATAATCAAGGAAAAAATTAACGGGCACTTGGAGAGGTTTAAGCTAATTAAGGAGAACCAACACGGATTTGTAAAAGGTAGATCATGTCTGACTAATCTATTTGAATTTTTTGATGAAGTAACAGGGAGGATTGATGAAGGGAATGCAATGGATGTTGTCTACATGGATTTTAGGAAGGCATTTGACAAAGTACCACATAGAAGGCTGGTTAACAAATTTGAGGCTCATTGAATAGGTGGGTCAGTGGCAGCTTGGAGAAGGAATTGGCTTAAGTACAGAAAACAGCGAATTGTGGTAAATGGCTGTTTTTCAGACTGGATGATGGTAGACAGTGGTGTTCCCCAAGGGTCAGTGCTGGGGCCACTGCTTTTTTTGATATCCTGGATATTGGAATACAGAGTAGAATTTCTAAATTTGCTGATGACACCAAACTTGGGGATGGGGCAAACAGTGAGGATGATGCCAATCGACTGCAACAGGACATAGAAAGGCTAGCAGAATGGGCAGACAAGTGGCAGATGGAATTTACTACAGAGAAGTGTGAGGTGATGCACTTTGGCAGAAGGAACAGGGAGAGGCAATATACACTTAATGGCACAGTTTTAAAGAGTGCACAGGGACAGAGGGACCTGGGAGTTAATGTTTATAGGTTCCTGAAGGTGGCAGGACATATTGAGAGAGTGGTTAGCAAAGCATATGGGATCTTGGGCTTCATAAATAGAGGTATTGAATACAAAAGTAGAGAAGTTATGCTGAACCTTTATAAAGCGCTGGTTAGGCCACAACTGGAGTATTGCGTCCAGTTCTGGTCACCACACTTTAGGAAGGATGTGAAGGCTCGAGAGGGTGCAGAGGAGATATACTAGAATGGTTCCGGGGATGGGGGATCTTAGCTACAAGGACAGGTTGGAGAAGCTGGATTTGTTTTCATTAGAGCAAAGGAGGTTGCGGGGTGATTTGATAGAGATTATGATGGGTTTGGATAGACTAGACGGGGAAAGGCTATTCCCACTAGTTGATAAATCTGTGTTCCCTAGTCCTTGAACTAAGGTTTTGGGCAAGAGATACGGGGGGATGTGAGGCAAAACCTTTTTACGCAGCGAGTGGTGATGACCTGGAAGTCGCTGTTGACGGAAGTGGTGGAAATGGAGAGACAATGTTTTCAAGGGGAGACTGGATAGGCACTTGAGGGAAATAAACTTGCAGGGCTACGGGGATAAAGAAGGGGAATGGGACTGACTGGATTGCTCTAGAGAGCTGGCACGGACTCGATGGGCCGAATGGCCTCCTTCTGTGCCGTTATGACTATGACTGAGAACCTTAAAATGGTTATGCAACTCCATCCTTGTGTTCTCCATCAAGGTCGAGGCAGTGGGTTTTGGCGTGTAGCTGCAACTGAGAATTTATTCCTCAAAAGCCTAGAGACGAAGAAAGCTGAAAAGCCATGGACATGTTACAGGAAACAAAAATCTAGCTATAATAATTAAATGTTTTGTATCCATAATATTTATAATATTGTAGTGAGCCTGCTGCTGATTGGTCCAGTATTCCTACCCTCCCCCTTTCTCCAACATAGAATAATCAGACCCCAATATTGATCCGTGACATAATAGCTCAATCAGAAATCACAAGGCAACCATGTTGGATTTCCACCTACTTCAATTATAAGAATAAACCTAGGTAGAGAGTTTGCTCAAGAAAAGTAATTAAAGTTGGACGCATGTTGTAGCTCCAGCAAACTGCCAACTTAGTGTATGATTGAGGACAAGTGGAAAGCACAGCAGGATTGCAACTAGGTTGCAAGCTGTATGGCAATACAAGCCATAATAGATTGTAGAGTGGAAAGGAGCACATACCAATGCAAGCATCAGAGAAGGGGGGACAGGGAATGAGTTCAGACAGAGGAGGGAGCCCTGTAGGCAATGTGTGTTAACAGTCCTCTGAAGTGCCTTGGAACATTTTACTACATTAAAGGCACTATACAAATGCAAGTTTGAGCAGCTAGGGGCCAAATTAAAAAGCAGAACCTCGAGGGTAATAATCTCTGGATTACTACCTGAGCCACGAGCAAATTTGGCTAGGGTAAATAAAATCAGGGAGTTGAATGCGTGGCTCAAAGACTGGTGTGGGAAAAATGGGTTTTGCTTCTTGGGACACTGGCACCAGTACTGGGGCAGGAGAGAGCTGTTCCGTTGGGACGGACTTCACTTGGCCAGTGCTGGGACTAGTGTCCTGGCGAATCGAATAACTAGGGCTGTGGAGAGGACTTTAAACTAATTAGTGGGGGGGAGGTTTCAAGAGAGCAAAAAATAAAAATGACAACAGAGAGGGTCATAGACATAGGTAGCAGTAGGGGAATCACTAATCAGAGCGTGGCAGGAAGGGACAGAGTGTGTGGAGTAAAAGGTAAAGTGGTAAAAAGTGAAAAAGCTGGAACTAAGTGCCACAAAGCATATTTGAAAGTTCTCTATCTGAATGCACGTAGCATTCGTAACAAAATAGACGAGTTAATGGCACAAATAACTACATATGGTTATGATATTGTGGCCATTACAGAAACATGGCTGCAGGGTGACAATGCCTGGGAATTAAACATACCAGGTTATTTAACGATCAGGAAGGACAGGCAGGAAGGAAGGGGAGGTGGGGTGGCTATGTTAATAAAGGAAGGAATCACTGTAATACAGAGTAATGATATTGGGTCAAAAAATCATGATAATGAAACATTTGGGTGGAGATAAGGAATAATAAGGGGAAAAAAACACTAGTGGGCGTAGTCTATAGGCCTCCGAACAGTTGCAACTCTGTTGGAAGGAGTATCAATCAGGAAATAGTTGAGGCATGTAATAAGGGAACATCTATAATTATGGGGGATTTTAACTATCATATTAATTGGACAAATCAAATGGGGCAGGGCTGCCTTGAGGATGAGTTCATTGAGTGTATTAGGGATGGGTTTCTTGAGCAGTATGTAACTGAACCGACCAGGGGGCAAGCAACCTTAGATCTGGTCCTGTGTAACGAGACAGGATTAATTAAAAATGTCCTAGTAAAGGATCCCCTTGGAATGAGTGACCATAACATGGTTGAATTCCATATTCAATTAGAGGGTGAGAAGGTTGGATCTCAAACAAGCGTGCTAAGCTTGAATAAAGGAGACTATGAAGGTATGCGAGCGGAATTGAGTAGAGTGGATTGGGAAAATAGATTAAAGGGTAAGACGACACATGATCAGTGGTGTACATTCAAGGAGTTATTTTACAACTTCCAAAAAATATATATTCCACTGAAAAGAAAAGGGTGTAAAAGAAAGGACAGTCATCCGTGGCTAAGTAAAGAAATTAAGGATAGTATTCGACTAAAAACAAGGGCATATAAGGTAGCGAAATCTAGTGGGAGGACAGAGGATTGGGAAAACTTTAAAAGGCAGCAAAAAATAACAAAAAGATTGATTAAGAAAGGGAAGATAGATTATGAAAGTAAATTAGCAAAAAATATAAAAACAGATAGTAAGAGTTTTTATAGTTATATAAAAAGAAAAAGGGTGGCTAAAGTAAATGTTGGTCCCTTAGAGGATGAGACCGGGAAATTAATGTTGGGAAATATGGAGATGGCAAAAACACTGAATGAATATTTTGTATCAGTCTTTACAGTAGAGGACACTAAGAATATCCCAACACTGGACAAACAGGGGGCTATAGGGGGAGAGGAGCTAAACACGATCAAAATCACTAAGGAAGTGGTACTCGGTAAAATAATGGGACTCAAGGCGGATAAATCACCTGGACCTGATGGCTTACATCCTAGAGTCTTGAAGGAAGTGGCGGTAGGGATTGTAGATGCATTGGTAATAATTTTTCAAAACTCCCTGGATTCCGCTGAGGTCCCGGCAGACTGGAAAACTGCTAATGTAACACCCTTATTTAAAAAGGGCAGTAGACAGAAGGCTGGTAACTATAGACCGGTTAGCCTAACATCTGTGGTAGGTAAAATTTTGGAGTCCATTATTAAGGAAACAGTAACAGGACATTTGGATAATCATAATTTAATAGGACAAAGTCAGCATGGTTTTACGAAGGGGAAGTCATGTTTGACAAATTTGCTGGAGTTCTTTGAGGAAGTAACATATAGAGTGGATAAAGGGGAACCAGTGGACGTAGTGTATTTAGACTTCCAAAAGGCATTTGACAAGGTGCCACACAAAAGATTATTGCTTAAGGTAAAAAATCACGGGATTGGGGGTAATATTCTGGCATGGATAGAGGATTGGCTATCCAACAGAAAGCAAAGAGTTGGGATAAATGGTTCATTCTCAGACTGGCAATCAGTAACTAGTGGTGTTCCACAGGGGTCAGTGCTGGGTCCCCAACTCTTTACAATCTATATTAACGATTTGGAGGAAGGGACCAAGTGTAACATATCAAAATTTGCAGATGATACAAAGATGGGAGGGAAAGTAGTGAGTGAGGAGGACATAAAAAACCTGCAAGGGGACATAGACAGGCTAAGTAAGTGGGCAGAGATTTGGCAGATGGAATACAACACTGGAAAGTGTGAGGTGATGCACTTTGGCAGGAAAAATCCTAGAGCAATTTATTATCTTAATGGCAAGAAACTGGAGAGTACTGAAGTGCAAAGGGATCTGGGGGTCCTGGTGCACGAAACTCAAAAGGTTAGTATGCAGGTGCAGCAAGTGATTAAGAAGGCAAATGGAATGTTGGCTTTCATTGCTAGGGGGATAGAATATAAAAATAGGGAGGTATTGCTTCAGTTGTACAAGGTATTGGTGAGACCGCACCTGGAATACTGCATACAGTTTTGGTGTCCTTACTTAAGGAAAGACATCCTTGCTCTCGAGGCAGTGCAAAAAAGGTTCACTCGGTTAATCCCGGGGATGAGGGGGTGGTCATATGAGGAGAGGTTGGGTAGATTGGGACTCTACTCATTGGAGTTCAGAAGAATGAGAGGCGATCTTATTGAAACATATAAGATTGTGAAGGGGTTGGATCGGGTGGATGCGGGGAGGATGTTCCCGATGACGGGTGAGACGAGAACTAGGGGACATAGTCTTAGAATAAGGGGCTGCTCTTTCAAAACTGAGATGAGGAGGAACTACTTCACTCAGAGGGTGGTAGGTCCATGGAATATGCTGCCACAAAAAGCTGTAGAAGCTACAACATTAATTAAATTTAGAACAGAAATAGACAGTTTCCTAGAAGTAAAGGGCATTAAGGGTTACGGGGAGCGGGCAGGAATTTGGACATGAGTCTAGGTTCGGATCGGTCATGGCCCTGTGGGTAGTGGAGCGGGCCCAGGGACCGTGTAGCCTGATTCTGCTCCTATTTCGTGTGTGCAATTCTGTTAGATGCAGGAGATGGTTCTGTGATAGATAGTAGATTGGCGGTTAGGATCAGATCAGCCATGATCTTATTGAATGGCGGAGCAGGCTCGAGGGGCCGATTGGCCTACTCCTGCTCCTATTTCTTATGTTCTTATGTTCTTATGTTCTTAAGTTGTGTGTAGGCTGGGAAAGCATGGACTCAACTTCTAACCACAATGCACCAAACACCAGAGAACAAGAGCCCAAATCAAAAAAATCCAGTGAACAAAGTCAGGAGCGATTAACTAGTGAGAATCTGAAGATAAAAAGCACATTGTGCCTGTTCAGCAGTTAAACATTGTATTTACCTTCTTTACTAATTCATCCAGGTCTTTTTCACCAGTAGCTAACCTGCTCCTGTTCTAATAGAACAAACTCTATAGTCCTTTTCTCTCCATACTCTAGTTTCTATTTATCCCTTACCACATTTGCCCCAATTCTCTCTACTTTGAAAGATGATTAATGTTTTTGTACACCATTAGCACTAATGCTGCCAAAATCAAATTACCAAAAGCAAAGGTTCCAAATGAACTTGCCAGTTGTACTCCAACATGGCCGGACAATGATTTGAATCTTTACCAATTGATCACATGGATAATCCCACAATTTGAAACAGACTGATTTCACAGAATGTGGCTGTAACACTACACATCTTGCTTCACCCTTCATCCACTTCCCATCTAGCACCAGCACAATGTAATTTAAAGTGTGCGCCAAAATTTCTGATTATTATGACACAAGAATGAGAGTCGCTGAGGTTTTTTTTAAAATTGAACACAAGTGCCAAGACTGCTTAAATCATTACACGTGCAAACGCTAGCCAGTACTGCATCCAAGTGCCGTTCCTGATTAAATAAATAGATTGTGTTTTATTAGAGAATTGATGTTTCCGTGAAATCATTCTGTAAGAGGGTAGCTTTCCATATTTGCTGAATTTTAAAACTTCCTATTGGTCTCTGGTAAGCATTTCCCATAATCTGCAACAACAGCATTAAATCTTACCAGATTAACAGTTTACAGCATTTCAAACCACTGATGGCATTCACCCAGTACATTTGTAATAGTACGACACAAACACTAAGCCCTGACAGGAAAGATTATTTCACACACATCCCAATTTATGGCCCGTAAGCATCCAACAGCTCAAGTCATTACATCATCAGACATTATTATACTTACACAGCAGTGCAGAGCAACATCCAGTTCAACTTCCTACAGCTCCATTCATATGATTACAAGGGACTATTTTGTGAAACCACTTTTGTAGATAACAAAGAGGGGCTACATTGAGCATTGGATACTTGAAGGGGCTTACAAGGCAGCAATCTCAGAGGGGTCCAGAGGACCCGAGAGCGCAAAACTCGAATGGTTTATAATCATCTGAACCCTGAAATTAGATTGCTGCTCGTTCTCCAGGTACTTTTTTTTTTTTAAATAACGTAATGGGAAAGATCAATTTATTCCACGTTGGCTCAGATGTTTAGCACTAGTTGCCATCATAGCCAATGGCAACAGCCAGTGTGCTTAGAATTGTTAATGCTTCAATTTGAACGTTACCATGCAACAACTGTGATGCAATTGCTAGTTTAGAATATTTAGTTTGATTATAGGGTAGAGTGTGGTTGGATAGTCAATATATCAAGCTTCAGTACCACACAGACGGTCAACATTTGCATATATTATCTGAACTACATGGAATCTTTATTTATAGGAACTGGGATTTGATGAGCATCAGTGTTGACAAGATCAAACAACAGAAGTATTTGCGCACCAAGAAAAGCTCCAATTAAGACTACTGGATCCAAATAGAAATCTTCAGTCTCAAGTACATGACCTGCCTCTGCAAACATCCATGACCTCTGCTGAGTATTTATCCCACTCACAGGCTCCTCATACTTTGTACTTATCCCTCACCAATGTTCCCTCTAATTTTTTCCATTGAGAAGCCAGCAAGCGGCCTGTGCGGGAGCTTCAGACAGCTGCGTAGCTCAACGGGAACATCGTCCCTCACCATCAGTCTTGACTAATGCTTGTTTTCGCTCCCAATAATCAATCAATGCTAGTTAGTAATAACCTTACTAGCACCAATCTTCTGTTCGTAGCCACTATCATTTGTAGTCTGTTTACAAACAGCCACCCCTTTTCAAATATAGCACCTGTGCACCCATCAGTTTTCGTTGGGAGTAGATCAACAGCTGATTACATTCTATTGGGACTTCAACACCACCGCTATTAGCTGAACAATCCTTCGATGGCAAAGCAGTTGAAGTGCTTGGAATTAAAATGATAAGGTATATAAAAAAAGTGATGTTAAACAGGATTCAGTAAGGCGCTGCCAATGTACTTAGCACGTGAATTTTCATTAAAACATCAGTTGTTAACTTGCCTCCAAATACGAGACAGCAACTTCACAAATTTTCTCATCTTTCATCTGTTCAATTCTCTCATACAGTTCCACCATAGTGAGATACATCACTCCAGGCTGATCCACACTACCCAGCATTGTATGGGTCTTCCCAGATCCTGTTGCACCATAAGCAAAGACTGAAAAATAAAAATATACAGTACATTAAAAATTCTTTAATGGCAATCCCTGTGGCAAGCAAATAATCCTTTGCCTCAGTGCTCCCATGCAAACACTAAAGGAAAAGGTAATTGTGATGAAAAGTGGTATTGGCCCCATGTCAAATGAGAATATTTTTCCCCATTATATATTTATGTAACTTCAGAGGGGAGGTGGGGAGGGAAGAAGGGGAAGAAAGAACTTGCATTTATACAGCATCTTTCAAAACCTCAGCGTGTTCCAAAGTGCTTCACAGCCAGTAAATGTAGTAGCCAATTTGCGCACAGCAAGGTGGTACAAACAGCAATGAGAATAAATAAATAAATAAATCTAGATAAGTATATGAGGGAGGAGGGAATAGACTGTTAAGCTGATGGAGTTAGATGAGGAAAAATAGGAGGAGGCTCAAGTGGAGCATAAATGCTGGCATGGACTCATTAGGACAAATGGCCTGTTTCTGTGATGGATATTCTATGTAAAATATCCAGGTAATCTGTTTAAATGATGTTGGTTGAGGGATAAATATTGGCCAACACACCAGGGAGAACTCTCTTGCTCTTCTTTGAATAGTGCGATGGGATCTTTTACATCCACCAGAGAGGGCAGACTGTTTAACGTCTCATCTGAAAGACGATACCTCTGGCAGAGGAGCACTCCCTCAGTACTGCACTGGAGTGTCAGCCTAGATCTGTGCTCAGGTCTCTGGAGTGGGACTTGAACCACAACCTTCTGACTCAGAGGCTAGAGTGCTACCCACTGAGCCACAGCTAAGAAATAGTTTCACATCTAATTACAATTTTGTTATAAAATTACTCATAATGTCTTTCTTAGTTGAATATTTAAGGATAAGGCCAGCGTAGGACCACGCCCTGAATGATAGGAAGTTGTCCTTTTGAGGAGTCAGTTAGTCAGTAAAAAGTTATGGTACAGAGATTAGTAAAGATTAGCAGGCACACTACACAAAGATACTTTTCCCCAGTCAGCAGGAACATGGATAGTGAAAATTGTATCTGCTTTTCTGGAAGGAGCAGACTCAATGGGCCAAATAGGTTATTTTGGATTACTAACCCTACAACATCCCACTTACTCAAGTGAAACGATGGTCTTCTAGGCTCTACATATAAACCCTTCAATGAGGGTTACTCTTCAAGGACTGGAGAAAAAATGCACCAGTGATTACTTGTGGCTTACATTTCAAGAATGTGAGCCACAAGTACTGACTGTTACTGGTCCCTTTCGCCTTCAAATTTACACTTATTGAACCTAACTACGAGTAACGGATAGCTGCTTTGTAAAGCTTCGAAAAATTTAATTCATTATGCCATTGCCGACAAGATTTGTATTAACTAATACGAAAGAATGAACTTTGAGCTATTTTGAAGTGAGCTACTAAAATAGCAGAAGCTCAAAAATATTCAAGTGACTGGCTGCTTTAAGTACTTTCAGCCAGTAATGGATCCATTACAATATTCCCTCAGGGTTGCAAGTATAAAGCAGTATTATGGAAAGGGTTAACATCGATTACAGTCCAACATTCCAGCATTAATTGCAAACATATTTATGAGGTTGATCATTGACAGACTGTATTACACAGGTCATTACTAAATTTAAGCAACATTGACAAGATTTAGTTTAAGCTTTAAATTTTAAAACCAAAATTATAAAATATTTTCATAATGCCTTTACATTTCTTTAATTTCTCTGATGCACGACACTAGCCTTATGGGCTACTTAAGTGATTTAAAGTTGGCACTTACTCAAGTGAATGGAATACAAGATAAACCTTTGTTTTAACATGGTTGACAAGGCCCTGCCGAATAACTGGGCTACGTGTGCAACTCGGGGATTCAGAACTAGCACGGTTTCACAAGTTGCTGTTTAAAAGATTAAAGCAGTTTTCGCAGATAACAAAAATGAGACAATTGAAGTGGCCGCAAAGGGCACTAATTCAATAACACAATCTGCAAAATGACAGGAAAAAACTTTACGCACCAGCAATTTCCCCAATCGCAGCAAACTAAGTAGAGCAACAGAGGCAGAGTAAGAGGAAAGTGGGAGAAAGAGAAAAATGAAATGGAGAAAAGCTGGGGGCGGGGGGAAAACAGTATTGGACCCCACTGTGATGACCCAAAGTTTACTCGCTTACCAACACTCACTAAACAACATTTAAATTGAGGAACGGCCACTTAGTTCAGGGATGGTGTTGGGGAGGGCTGCCAGGTTTCATGGAAGAACCACAAGATAAGCTGGTGTCTTCTGGAAAGGAAAGGAGGACACTGAGGGGTGGGGAAGAGGGAAAAGCCAGAATGACAGAAGAAGGAAACTAATTGAAAATCTAGGAAATAGGAACTCACATCAGAATGCAAGAAAAATGAGACAGAACTAAACATGCCCAATCCATTTTACAATGAGTTCCAGAAGGTAAAAACTTTGATACTGTGTTCCTTAAATCTCATCATTAACCATAGCACCTATAGATGTGGTAGTTTATCCTGCATCACATTTTGTGCTTTCAGCACTTTACTTGATTTTTCCATCCTGAGGCAAGTGGCCCAGGTTCACTAACCGGAGGAACTGCAAGCCTTTTGTAAATAACTGTAAATAGTTCGAATTAACCCACACTACACAGCAGCACATCACAATTTGCAGTATGCAGTCTTAAGGGACAACAAAAGCTCACAAAGTAGTGCCTGGAAGAGGCAGTTATCGTAGGAATTAAAATGACATACTATAAAAAGTCACCTCTTTATCTCGTACAACATGTAATCAATGGTTGCAAGGCCGACCTGCCTCAAAATCTAAAAAATGCTGGCCTGAACAATCTAGTCATTGGTTTCCCCCCCCCACCCCGCTCGCACCAAAACTATGGTAAAAGCAACATAAGACGACAATTGTTTACAGCACAGCAAGATAGCTACATAGTCATTGCACAAACACCTTTGCAAATTGCCTATATAAAAAAAGGTGCCTCCAGCACTATACATGTGGGCATCAGCCCAGTAATGAAAGGAATTACAGAAGGTTAGCTCAAGGGTGCTGTATGGATCTACTCCAAATACAAATTTACATCTGTGCTCGAGCTATATTGACTCCATGTTTTCAAACTGTGTATGTAGCTTTAACTCTTACCTGAGCAATTGTATCCATTCAAAACACCTTCCAAAATATGTTTAGTTGTGTACTCAAACACCTCTTGCTGTGTAGAGGTTTCATTAAAAACTCTATCAAACACAAACTTCAGGTCCTTCCTTTTCCGACGTGGCATTTCTCGGGCTCTGAACTTAGCTTCAGAAAACACATCATCGTTGATGTCTTCCTTTGGGTCAAAGACCAGAACATTTTCATCTACTACTTGCGCAACTGCATGGTTATTGCTGTCCTGCTCTCGTTGATTCTGGGGCCGTATCCGGACAACTACGGTAACATTTCCTTCTTCCTCCAGTGCCATGATTCACATTGATGGATTATAATTATCACTGACCCTGCCTCCTCAAGTACCTGTAACCAAAGAAAATGAAGTCAAATAAGGAAAAAAGAGTATTTAGCAGGTGAGCAGATGGGACCGCATATGTATTTACAAACCAGCTATATCATAGTCAAATATGAGATTGTGCCTTTGACTGCCCAGATCCAATCTCACCAAGTCAGCAGGTGGGGGTGTGGAAAGAGAAAGAACAATAGCGATAAAAGCAGATGTCTAACTGCTGTGGGAAAATGGGTCACTTGATGGCCTTCTTAACCAGGGAAATATACAGGATATGGTTTGATCTAAATAACACAAAAAGGGGTTCAAATGAAGTCTGCAGTTGATTCCCTATTGGAAAATTTGCAATTATAGCCGGTTTCTTTTTTTTTTAAAAAAGAACTCTGCATATTTCAAAGCTTCAGTGTAGGTATGGTGCATGTGATAGGATCAGAAAGAGATGCCATTCAAGTGCCCAAAGCAGATTTTTTTGTAAATCAAAGTAAATAATTCCACATAACTAAAATTCTTTTAACTGATGTACCCCAGAAAATACTTTGAATATGGTATTCAGATACCACTCATTCCGTGTTATCCTTTTCACTCAGGAGGATAACAGAAACAAGCAAACAGACCTTGGCCACTCTGACCATCCTGGCAAGAGTTCAATAATACAGTAAAAGCTTCCTTGCTAATATTCCCCTCCATCATTTAAGACTGGCAAATTTCCCTCCAAAGGAGACTGCTTTAAATTTTGCTCATTTACTTATGCTCCCAAGAAAGATGGTAGAGCTCCTATAGGGCAATTTGTATTTAGACAGCAAAAGCAAACTGACTTATTTACAATCTTTCCACAAGGACATTATTATATACTCACACTGCACAAGAACCAGCAATTCTTTTTATGGTTCCAGACTCTCAGGCTATCCTGATCATACATACCAACAGGCCATCCTCATTATGCACTCACACACAACAATGGCTGGCCATTCTCATTAAACATTTATAAAAAAAACAGAAAATTCTGGAAATACTCAGAACCAGTTCTGGTGAAAGGTCATCGACCTGAAACATTAACTCTGTTTCTCTCTCCACAGATGCGGCCTGACCTGCTGAGAATTTCCAGCATTTTCTGTTTTTATTTCAGATTTCCAGTATCCGCAGTATCTTGCTTTTGTTCTCATTAAACAGTTGCAGACATGCAGCCTGACTTCATTATACACACATTCTCCAGACAAGTCTGCCTTGACAACACATACATACTCTAGACAGAATGCCCTGATTACTTTCTATTGTACATCACTTCAGACACAAGAGCACTTCCACATGGGATGTCTATGAGGGAATGCAAGTTTTACCTCAAAGTTATTGTGCCATACATTAATCTTAAATACTGCAGCTTTTAATTACTTTAACCTGCCATCTAACATTTAGGAAAGGCTTGCTTTTATGGTACTTCTTTCTGGATTCTCATTTAGAGGGTCCAACCGTAAATCCCAACTTTTGAGTGCCATTCTCAATCGTGCCCTTAATGGGTGAGTTTTGCTTGGATTGTTGGGTTGACACTTTGAAGTACCAAAACCAGTCCACTTCTGTAGAATCATGCTTTCATTGCTTAATTGGGTAGTGACATTCACCCAGGCCATTGTGATTTCCCTCTTGGTAGAAATATGGCAGAGGGAATCTAATCAAGGAATAAAGTGAGGTGAGATAGTTTAGTCTCTGGCTTCCAAAAATACAACCTGGTTCATCGTGAGCGTTAACTCTACAGCATAAAACTCTGTAATTTAGCACTAATTCCAAGTCTCACTTAGACAAACCACAAGGCTGACTACAGTAGGAACAAAAAGTTTGAAGCTGGGATATAGTTGAGGGAGCTTTATCCTGCATCTAACCCATGCTTATACTTGATCTGGAAAAGCTTAAATGGTGACAGAAGCAAATATGAAAATGTTATTACACATACGGAAACATCATTCACTGCCCCTGCCACATGTTGTACTCTCCATTTAATCGGATCAATTCACTGTGGATTTGGCAACTACATGCTGCATGGGCCCACTTTCCAATTATACAGAGCAGCAGAATCTCAACAGATAGTTACTTCATTTGTCAAAAATAATCTAGTTAATTGCGTCTCGCACAACAACAATAGTTATAAAACACCTTTAACGTAGTAAAAACATCCCAAGGCGCTTCAGAGGAGCAATTATCAAACAAAATTTGACACCAAGCCATATAATGAGCTATCGGGAAAGCTGACCAAAAGCTTGATCAAAATGGTAGGTTTCTTAGGGCCTCGGCAGCTGAAGGCACGGCCGCTAATGGCGAAGCGATGAAAATCAGGGATGCGCAAGAAGCCAGAGTTGGAGGAGCGCAGAGATCGCGGAGGGTTGTGGGGCTGGAGGAGGTTAGAGATAGGGAAGGGCGAGGCCAGGGAGGGATTTCAAAACTAGGAGGAGAATTTTAAACTTGTGGTCGTCGGACCAGGAACCAATGTAGGTCAGCGAGCACAGGAGTGATGGTTATACAGGACTGGATGAGAGTTAGGATACTGGCAACAGTGTTTTGGATGAGCTCAGATTTGCAGAGGGTGCAACATGGGAGGCTGGCTTGGAGAGCATTGGAATAGCCAAGTCTAGAGGTCACAATGGCATAGACTAGGGTTTCAGCAGCAGGTGAGCTGAGGCAGGCAGGCTGGGGAGGTGGAAGTAGGCAGTCTTGGTGATGGAGAGGATATGCGGTCAGAAGCTCAGTTCAGGGTCAAAGAAGACTCCAAGGTTGCAAACAGTCTGTTTCAGCATCAGACAGTGGCCAGGGGGAGGGATGGAGTCAGTGGCTAGGGAACAGAGCTTTTGAAATAGCAGATTCAGTAAGGAATCTACCTGAACATTAGAGATTTACAGCCATAATCAAGAATGGTATTTTCATGATAAATATATTATACCAATGCAATAATTTGTTCACTTTATTTTCAATAACATTGTACAAAATAATAAATACCAGAAACCCAAATTAAAAATCAAGTCTCAGTATCTGGAAAAAAAAATTCAAGACTTTTGATTATCAGGTTTATACCCAAAATATTAATCCATTTTGACAAGATGCTGACAGACCTACGTAGATAGACTGGAAAAGCTGGGGTTGTTCTCGTTAGAGCAGAGAAGGTCAAGAGGAAATTTGATAGAGGTGTTTAAAATCATCAAGGGTTTAGATTGAGTAAATAAAGAGAAACGGTTTCCAGTGGCTGAAGGGTCAATAACCAGAGGGCACAGATTTACAGTGACATGAAAAAAAATGTTTATGATGCAAGGAGTGGTTAGGATTTGGAATGCACTGCCTGATAGGGTGGTGGATACAGATTCAATATGGAATTGGATAAATACTTGAAGGAGAATTAATTGCAGGGATATGGGGAAAGAGCAGGGGAGTGGGACTAACTGGATTGCTCTTCAAAAGAGCTGGCACAGACTTGATGGGCCAAATGCCCTCCCTCTGTACTGTACTATTTTATGATTTGGTGCACATTTTGTTTTTGCTTGAATGGATGAGACTTTACCTCATCTAGGTTTACAAGTATGTTACTAGGCAGCCACCAGCAAATCCAGTTGGGGACCAAGTTTGCCCTCCTCCTCCGACTATCTGTACAGGACTAGGTTTCATTGCTTATAACAGCAGCAATGCTGAGATTGGAAGCTCAGCAAAGCAGTTGCAGTGTGAGCCTCACATGAAAAAAAGCACCTTCCACAACCAGCAGACTTCCAAAAGTGCTTTACAGCCAACAAAGTTCTTTTGAAGTGTCGTCACTGTTGTAATGTAGGAAACAGAACAGGCAATTTGCACACAGCAAGCTCCCACAAACAGCAATGTGATAAATGACCAGATCATCTGTTTTAGTGATGATGATTGAGGGATTAAATATTGGCCCAGGATACTGGGGAAAACTCCCCTGCTCGTCTTTGAAATAGTGCCATGGGATCTTCTACACCCACCTGAGAGCAGACTGGGCTTCGGTTTAGCGTCTCATCCAAAAGACAGCACTTCAGACAGTGCAGCACTCCCTCTGTACTGGGAGCGTCACCCTGAATTTTTGTGCTCAAGTCTCTGGAGTGGGGACTTGAACCCACGACCTTCTGACTCATCGAGGCGAGAGGCGCTGCCCACTGAACCACTAAAACACCCCGCCCCCACAAAGCATCTGTCTGTCTGTTCAAAGGCTGATGGAAATAATTTCTTTAACCGGTTGCACTGTGAATAAAGACGGAGATGGAAGAGGGGAGGGGGAAGAGGAAAATTAAACGCAGCCTCTAGACGATGATAAATAACAGGCAGAGGCGAGGCCTGGCCCAGGCCGAGCGCCTCCTTTCCAGGCCTGATTGGACATATTTGAACTCGAACCGCCTCAGGAAAAAAAAAACATCCCTCCAGCGGCAGGCAAACCCGCTCCAGGTACCTACCGAGTACCGCACGGCCACACCTGACGAGAGAAAAGAAGCCCCACTCACTTGTCTATTCCGGCCGCCCTTTTATTATTTTTTACTCTCTCGACCGACGGACGGTTTAAAATTCCGCGCGCTCGCACCGCGCATGCGCTGCTCAGTCCCCCCTGCGAGCAGCAGGAACGCATGCGCGTCTCGTTATCTCCCCCACCCGCCTCCTCCTCCTCCTCCTCCAGGAGCGCATGCGCGTCTCGTTACCTCCCCCCCCACCCGCCTCCTCCTCCTCCAGGAGCGCATGCGCGTCTCGTTACCTCCCCCACCCGCCTCCTCCTCCTCCAGGAGCGCATGCGCGTCTCGTTACCTCCCCCCCCACCCGCCTCCTCCTCCTCCTCCAGGAGCGCATGCGCGAACGCGCCAACCTGGTTCCCGGAGACTGAGCGTGCGTGTAACGGCCGCCGTCCGCTTTCACAACTGCGCAAGCGCGTTGCTCGAAGTGACAGGAGCCGTGCGTTGTGTGAAAGGCCATAAACAACAGCAACGACTTGTATTTATATAGCGCCTTTAAGGTCGTGAAATGTCCCAAGGCGCCTCACAGGAGTGTTGTGAGAGAAAACATTTGACACCGAGCCACATAAGGAGAAATTAGGACAGATGACCAAAAGCTTGGTCAAAGAGGTAGGTTTTAAGGAGGAGAGAGAGGTTTAGAGAGGCAATTCCAGAGCTCAGGGCCCAGGCATCAGAAGGCACAGCCACCAATGGTTGAGCGATTATAATCAGGGATGCTCAAGAGGGCAGAATTAGGGGAGCACAGATATTGCGGGGCGGTTGTGGGGCTGAAGGAGATTACAGAGATAGGGAGGGGCGAGGCCACGGAGGGATTTGAAAACAAGGACGAGAATTTTGAAATCGAGGCGTCGCTGAACCGGGAGCCAATGTAGGTCAGCGAGCACAGGGGTGATGGGTGAACGGGACTTGGTGCGAGTTAGGACGCGGGCAGCAGAGCTTTGGATGGCCTCACGGTTACGTAGGGTAGAACTTGGGAGGCCATCCAGGAGTGCATTGGAATAGTCAAATCTAGAGGTAGCAAAGGCATGGATGAGGGTCTCGGCAGCGGATGAGCTGAGGCAAGGGCGGAGATGGGTGATGTGACCGAAGTGGAAATAGGCAGGCCTTCGTTACGCCGCGGATATTAAGACAAGGTGCAGTTGGATTTCGGTCCAATCTACGAATGTTAGTTACCCATTCTTGTATATGTACAAGCGGGTAAAATACTACCAGGTTCAACTAAAAAGGTTATAAGAACATAAGAAATAGGAGCAGGAGTAGGCCAATCGGCCCCTCGAGCCTGCTCCGCCATTCAATAAGATCATGGCTGATCTGATCCTCACCTCAAATCTAAAGAACACAAGAAGTAGGAGCAGGACCCGGCCACTCAGCCCCTGGGCCCGCTCCGCCACCCACAGGGCCTCGACCGATCCGAACTCAGCCTCATGTCCAATTTCCTGCCCGCTCCCCGTAACCCCTAATTCCCTTTACTTCTAGGAAACTGTCTATTTCTGTTTTAAATTTATTTAATGATGTAGCTTCCACAGCTTCCTGGGGCAGCAAATTCCACAGACCTACTACCCTCTGAGTGAAGAAGTTTCTCCTCATCTCAGTTTTGAAAGAGCAGCCCCTTATTCTAAGATTATGCCCCCTAGTTCTAGTTTCACCCATCCTTGGGAACATCCTTACCGCATCCACCCGATCAAGCCCCTTCACAATCTTATATGTTTCAATAAGATCGCCTCTCACTCTTCTGAACTCCAATGAGTAGAGTCCCAATCTACTCAACCTCTCCTCATATGTCCACCCCCTCATCCCGGGGATTAACCGAGTGAACCTTCTTTGTACTGCCTCGAGAGCAAGTATGTCTTTTCTTAAGTATGGACACCAAAACTGTATGCAGTATTCCAGATGCGATCTCACCAATACCTTATATAACTGCAGCAATACCTCCCTGTTTTTATAATCTATCCCCCTAGCAATAAAAGCCAACATTCCGTTGGCCTTCTTGATCACCTGCTGCACCTGCATACTAACTTTTTGATTTTCTTGCACTAGGACCCCCAGATCCCTTTGTACTGCAGTACTTTCCAGTTTCTCGCCATTAAGGTAATAACTTGCTCTCTGATTTTTCCTGCCAAAGTGCATAACCTCACATTTTCCAATATTGTATTGCATCTGCCAAATCTCTGCCCACTCACCCAGCTTGTCTATATCCCCTTGTAGGTTTTTTATGTCGTCCTCACTTTCTACTTTCTCTCCCATCTTTGTATCATCTGCAAACTTTGATATGTTACACTCGGTCCCCTCCTCCAAATCGTTAATATAGATTGTAAAGAGTTGGGGACCCAGCACCGACCCCTGCGGAACACCACTGGCTACTGGTTGCCAGTCCGAGAATGAACCATTTATCCCAACTCTCTGCTTCCTGTTAGATAACCAATCCTCCCATGCCAGAATATTCCCCCCAATCCAGTGATTTTTTATCTTGAGCAATAATTTTTTATGTGGCACCTTGTCGAATGCCTTCTGGAAGTCTAAATACACTACGTCCATTGATTCCCCTTTATCCACCCTGTACGTTATGTCCTCAAAGAACTCAAGCAAATTTGTCAGACATGATTTCCCCTTCATAAAGCCATGCTGACTTTGTCCTATCAAATTATGTTTATCTAAATGTTCCGTTACTGTCTCCTTAATAATAGACTCCAAAATTTTACCCACCACAGATGTTAGACTAACTGGTCTATAATTTCCAGCTTTCTGCCTACTACCCTTTTTAAATAAGGGTGTTACATTAGCAGTTTTCCAATCTGCCGGGACCTTTGCTGATTCCAGGGAATTTTGGAAAATTATTACCAAAGCATCCACAATCCCTATTGCCACTTCCCTCAAGACCCTAGGATGTAAGCCATCAGGTCCAGGGGATTTATCCGCCTTGAGTCCCATTATTTTACTGAGTACCAATTCCTTAGTGATTTTAATCGTATTTAGCTCCTCCCCCCCTCGAGCCCCCTGTTTGTCCAGTGTTGGGATATTCTTAGTGTCCTCTACCGTAAAGACTGAAACAAAATATTTGTTCAGCATTTTTGCCATCTCCATGTTTCCCACCATTAATTTCCCGGTCTCATCCTCTAAGGGACCTACGTTTGCCTTAGCCACCCTTTTTCTTTTTATATAACTATAGAAACTCTTGCTATCTGTTTTTATATTTTTTGCTAATTTATTTTCATAATCTATCTTCCCTTTCTTAATCAATCCTTTAGTTACTTTTTGCTGTCTTTTGAAGACTTCCCAATCTTCTATCCTCCCACTAAGTTTGGCTACCTTATATGTCCTTGTTTTTAGTTGGATACTATCCTTAATTTCTTTACTTAGCCACGGATGGCTGTCATTTCTTTTACACCCTTTTTTCCTCAGTGGAATATATATTTTTTGAAAGTTGTAAAATAACTCCTTAAATGAACACCACTGCTCATGTACCGTCTTACCCTTTAATCTATTTTCCCAGTCCACTTTAATCAATTCCGCTCTCATACCATCATAGTCTCCTTTATTCAAGCTCAGTACGCTTGTCTGAGAACCAACCTTCTCACCCTCTAATTGGATATGGAATTCAACCATGTTATGGTCACTCATTCCAAGGGGATCCTTAACTAGGACATTATTAATTAATCCTGACTCATTACACAGGACCAGGTCCAAGGTTGCTTGCCCCCTTGTAGGATCAGTTACATACTGCTCAAGAAATCCATCCCTAATACACTCAATAAACTCTTCCTCAAGGCTGCCCTGCCCAATTTGATTTGTCCAGTTAATATGATAGTTAAAATCCCCCATAATTATAGCTGTTCCCTTATTACATACCCCAACTATTTCCTGATTAATACTTCTAACAGAATAGTTGCAACTATTAGGAGGCCTATATACTACTCCCACTAGTGTTTTTTTCCCTTTATTATTCCTTATCTCCACCCAAACTGTTTCATTATCCTGATCCTTTGACCCAATATCATTTCTCTGTAATACAGTGATTCCTTCCTTTATTAACATAGCTACCCCACCTCCTCTTCCTTCCTGTCTGTCCTTCCTGATTGTTAAATACCCTGGCATATTTAATTCCCAGTCGTTGTCACCCTGCAGCCATGTTTCTGTAATGGCCACAAGATCAAAACCATAAGTAGTTATTTGTACCGTCAATTCGTCTATTTTGTTACGAATGCTGCGTGCATTCAGATAAAGAACTTTTAAAGATGTTTTGTGACAATTGTGACAATTATCTTCCCACTCCAGAGACTTTGAGCACAAAAATCTAGGCTGACACTCCAGTGCAGTACTGAGGGAGTGCTGCACTTTATGTGGTGCCGTTTTTCAGATGAGATGTTAGACCGAGGCCCCGTGTGCCCCCTATGGTGGACATAAACGATCCTGCGGCCACTATTTCGAAGAAAAGCAGGGTAATTATTCCCCGGTGTCCTGGGCCAATATTTATCCCTCAACCAACATCACTAAAAACAGATTATCTGGCCATTATCACATTGCTGTTTGTGTGAGCTTGCTGTGTGCAAATTGGCTACCGCGTTTCCTACATTACAACAGTGACTACACTTTAAAAAGTACTTCATTGGCTGTAAGGTGCTTTGGGATGTCCTGAAGTTGCGAAAGGCGATACATAACTGCAAGTTCGTTCTTTTTTTACCTGAGAAAGACGATAATAAGATGCCAAGAGTCCTGGTGTACCTGAGGTCAATGAGGATGAAGCAATTATTTTGGAGCCGAACCCACCATCTACTCCAAAATAATTCCCCTCTTCCTCCTTAGATAATGGTTACTTTTGATCTTAAATGAGACTCCCACATTTTCACTACTACAGCTGCACCAAGGGACTTGATATCTTCTTTCCCCAAAGCAGCTTTCAACTCTCCATGAAGTCCCAGCCTGTCCAATACTTGAATACTGCCCCTGGTATCTCGACAGGATCTTCTAACACCCTCTTGCACTCCTGACCTGGATACGAGAAAAACCTCTTTATAAGCAAATCGTCTTTCAACCTCGGCTTTCTACTTCTTTCTCCCCCGCAACCTTTTTGACTTTCCACTTCCATTATATGCCACGAACAGTACTTTCTGTCTTGTTCCTGTTAAGCGCAAAATATGCTGTCATAAACATACTTCCTCATTCCTGTACCCCAGTGTGTTGACATCAAGATTCATTGCACGTTGTTGTGCATTAACCCATTCCTTTTTAGGACCTCAAATCTGTGCAACTCTTTACCTTTTTCAGTCCTCCCTCCCTATTGCAATCTGCAGGCTTTTAAAGTTAAGCTTTGACGAGCTTTACGTTTACATTTTTAGAGGCTTGACAGAATACATGCTGCAAGGCTGTTTCCCCCTGGCTGGAGAGTCTAAAACCAGGGATCATAGTCTCAGGATAAGGGGTTGGCCATTTAGGACTGAGATGAGGAGAAATGTATTAACTCAAAGGGTTGTGAATCTTTGGAATTCTCTACCCCAGAGGGCTGTGGATGTTCAGTCGTTCAGTATATTCAAGACTGAGATCGATAGATTTTTGGACACTAAGGGAATTAAGAGATATGTGGATAGAGTGGGAAAGTTGAATTGTGGTAGAAGATCAGTCATGATCTTATTGAATGGCGGAGCAGGCTCGAGGGGCTGTATGGCCTACTCCTGTTCCTATTTCTTAGATTTCTTATGACCTTGCTTCAGCACCACTACTTAATTTATTTTGTCATCTCTGTGAATGAGATTGGAATGAAAACCTTTATGCATTGGCCAAATGTAGTACTGGAAGGCCTCAAATCAGTATAGATTATAAGGATGGAGACATGTTTGCACACTGCCATATGACTCCCAAAGTTCATTGTGACTACCTCTCCCAAGCTTGATGGCATAGTTGCTGCCCACTGGACTCAAGCCCATAATGTCATGGCTGACAGAAGTTGCTGATTAGAGCTGCCTATCTCATTGAATGGCAGAGCAGGCTCAAGGGGCGGTATGGCCTACACCTGCTTAAAAGTCTTATATTCTAACAGTGAGGATTGAACCAGCTCAGAATCAGCCTGGCTTGAGAAGCCTTGCGCAGTGTACCCACTTCTACAATTGGCACTGCACTTGAATTTTGTAGACATCAGCTGAATGCCTGTGTCGAGCTGCCGTTTGCAGCTGTGGAATTAAGGCTTCCATCTAACTGTGTTTCTCCAATTCTGGTGTCATGCGCGTCCCCTATTTCCTTCGCTCCACCATTGGCGGCCGTGCCTTCAGCTGCCAAGGCCATAAGCTCCAGAATTCCTTTCCAAAACCGCTCCGCTTATCTATCTCTCTCTCCTCCTTTAAGTCACTCCTTAAAACTCCTTGACAAGCTTTTGGTCACCTGTCCTAATATCTCCACTAGCCTGGATGAGTGCAGCTCCAACAACACTCGAGAAGCTCGACACCATCCAGGACAAAGCAGCCCGCTTGATTGGTACCCCATCTGCCACCTTAAACATTCACTCCCTCCACCACTGGCGCACAAGATGCACTGCAGCAACTCGCCAAGGCTTCTTCGACGGCACCTCCTAAACCCGCGACCTCTACCACCTAGAAGGACAAGGGCAGCAGATGCATGGGAACACCACCACCTCCAAGTTCCCCTCCAAGTCACACACCATCATGACTTGGAAATATATCGGCCGTTCCTTCATCGTCACTGGGTCAAAATCCTGGAACTCCCTCCCTAACAGCACTGTGGGAGCACCTTCACCACACGGACTGCAGCGGTTCAAGAAGGCGGCTCACCACCACCTTCTCAAGGGCGACTAGGGATGGGCAATAAATACCGGCCTTGCCAGCGACGCCCACATCCCAGGAATGAATAAAAAAGTATCTCTTTATGAGGCTCGGAGTCAAATTTTGTCTGATAACGCTCCTGTGAACCGCCTTGGGACGTTTTACTAAGATAAAGGTGCTGTACAAAAAGCAAGTTGTTGTGAGAGTGCGCGTGGGCGCGTGCTTCCCTGCGACTCCAGTTGAAGGTTGTCGTCTGATGGGCTATACACCAGGAGTGTCACGCTGCATCACATCTGGCCGTGGTTTGTGATGTCACTGGGTCTGAAATGGAGAAGGAGGGAAAGAAAAGTTCTGTTCCCAGCCCCTTCATTCTTCACGTCAGTGTTGTGGACAAAAAGAGAGAAAAGAAAATATTTGTAAATCCAGCCTATTCATAGTTAGAAAATGGATACCTTCTTTTAAAACGTTGTCCCAACACCATCCAGGTGTTCACAAGTATCACTGTTATCGATTCATTTCAAATATTTCATCTTCAAAGGCTTGCGGGGACAATGGAGCTGTGACAAAATTTGAATTTGAGGATCTCTTGTTACGTTATTGTGCAGTCCAGTGAACAGTGCTGGCAAAGATATCACTTACCTGAACTGTCCATTAAGAGCCAATTAATATTCATAATCTCCTTTAAACAAGGAAACAGGAAACCTAAGATGGCTGACGGAACATGAGACGGGCCCTGTAATATTATTAGTAGCTGAAGGTTCACAACCGACCTCTGAATTCATTCAGCTTGCGGAACCAGGCACAAAGCCCTGGGACCTGCTACACGCTTGTTTTCTTCCAGAGTTTGATCATTAGAAACCATCCTTTCAGAAATTTTTGTTTTCCTAAGGCCACAAAGAATGCTATTCTACCTTTCCCGAGCATACAAATAAGGACAAATAAAATCCGAATTTCTGTATGATTGCTGTGATTTTGCCCTTTTTTGATTTTGTCCCTGCACAATTTGAATGTTGTTCCATGCCTGTAACTTTTGCACTTGTCTTTATTTTCTATTCCTATTCACTGCACCTCACACTTCTCTCTTTAAGAAGCCAATTACAGGCAACCCATTCCCGGGCCTCATAGCGTGCGTGCGTGACTCTCCCTCCTTCCCTGTGGGAAAGAACCTGAGCTCCACCCTGGTGGCACGACTGAGATCTTGTGGTGTGACGATTTGCGGAGATAGTGCCAGACAACAGCAATCTTTATGCCGTGCCAGATGATGCAAGGTTGACTGATTATGCCATGGAAATCAAACGTCCCTCGGGTTTTACATGTGTTGGCCTGACTTCGATTATATCTGGAGATTTTGTTGTGCTGTACAAATGCTATGTGTACTGGTACAGGGTGTGGGTGAGGGCGGGGGTAGGAGGGTGGGTGGTTGTAAGTGGGTTTTGAGCCTCGTCTGTGTTGCAGCTATGTTCACCATAACGCCAATTAACCCTTACAGGAGCAAGCATCAGTTAGCAACATCTAGAATTATTTCTTCAGTCACTGCTGCTGTGCTCGGACACTCCCTATCTTTACATATTGTCAGTCAATATCCCTCAGCAGCAACTAGAACCAAAGAGGGCATCTGTGTCATCACTGCCTTTTCCACTATCAGCCATAACTTAATTACCTTAAAACATTCTGGGAGAGTCAGGAAATAATTACACGTTAACTTTCTGCTGATCCCAATCCATGTGTACTTGTGAAGGTTTTTACGAAAGCATTTAGTATTTTACCAAAAACTTCTCATTAATTTACTGATTCTAAAGAGAATGGGACATCCAGTCAAATGGCTGGACATCGCTACACTGTTGGCTCACTTTGAGCACCCTTCCTCAGCATTCCTTTTTATTTTCTACCTTCTCTTCCTTTCCTAAGGGCAGTGACTCTTACTCTAGTGCGAATCCAGCATGCAGCGGCAACCCTTTACTACCTCAACCAAGTGGAGATTCTTTTCCATTAGCTTAGACAAGTGTTCCAAGCTGTTCATTGAGAGTTGCAGTCCCAAGTGCATTGTTTGTGGGGCACCTTCAGGAACACTCCAAAACACTGCATCAGAATAATGGGACATCTATTTTCTCCCGCTACTGCCCTCCCGAGGAGCTCCTGGTTTCAGTCATGTCCCAACAAGAACTTGCACTTACAATAGTACCTTTAACGTAGCAAAACGTCCCAAGGTGCTTATGGGCAGTTGCTGACTGGAGATCAGGTACTTTGCTGAAGGAATTATACAACTAATAATTCTCTTAAAAACTATAGATCCTGTAGTTTTAATTGAGCCCTTTCACTTGTTCTGTAGATATTGGCATAGCCTTCCCTTTTGCCACCTTTTGCTTGTAAACAGGAAAACGAGAGAGAATGCCATTGACTCCCCTAGTGAGCAGGAGAAAGAAAGAGAATGTGATTGACTGCTCTAGTGAGCAGGAGAAAGAGAGAGAATGTGATTGACTGCCCTAGTGAGCAGGAGAAAGAGAGAATGCCATTGACTCCCAGAGTGAGCAGGAGAAAGAGAGAGAATGTGATTGACTGCCCTAGTGAGTAGGAGAAAGAGAGAATGCCATTGACTCCCAGAGTGAGCAGGAGAAAGAGAGAGAATGTGATTGACTGCCCTAGTGAGCAGGAGAAAGAGAGAGAATGCCATTGACTCCCCGAGTGAGCAGGAGAAAGAGAGAGAATGTGATTGACTGCTCTAGTGAGCAGGAGAAAGAGAGAGAATGCCATTGACTCCCCGAGTGAGCAGGAGAAAGAGAGAGAATGCCATTGACTACCCTAGTGAGCAGGAGAAAGAGAGAGAATGCCATTGACTACCCGAGTGAGCAGGAGAAAGAGAGAGAATGCCATTGACTGCCCTAGTGAGCAGGAGAAAGAGAGAGAATGCCATTGACTGCCCTAGTGAGCAGGAGAAAGAGAGAGAATGCCATTGACTGCCCTAGTGAGCAGGAGAAAGGAGAGAGTAGTGAGCAGGAGAAAGAGAGAGAATGCCATTGACTGCCCTAGTGAGCAGGAGAAAGAGAGAGAATGCCATTGACTGCCCTAGTGAGCAGGAAAAAGAAAGCAAATGTTATTGACTCCCGGTTGTGTCAACTTTCCACTGCTGGGCAGTCCACAAAGGGAGGTCCAAAGACACCTGGAGCAGTAAGTCTGCTGAAAGCTACCGTTGAATGGGAGGTGGGCTGCAAGTGACTCCCAAACCAGACTGTGAGTAACACTCGTCTCGATGGTGACTGTCAGCAGAGTTTTTGTGAGGGGCATCACGCTCGAGCCTGCTTTCTCCACACCCAGTTTCTACATGTGAACCCAGCTTTAGGGGTTACCACATAACAATCAGGAAGGGCATTAACTGGGAATATTGAACCTAATTGTAGTACACTCACTGTTTCTTGGTTAGCTTATTTCCTACGAAAAGGTTTTGAATTTCCTGACTGTCCCATCTATTAACCTCTATATATGTATATCGTATTTACCATCCATTATTCCAGATACTTTATTTGGTTCCTACATCTTCTTTCCCTTATCTCTTCAAGACCAAGCTTTGACATCTCAGTCAAAAACCTTTTGATATGCTTGATACTGGTAGTGATGTTGGGTTGCATGGAGTTTACTTTAAAAGGGTGGCAAACAGGGACGCAGTCATGGATACTGCGCATTATCAGCAGGCAGCAATTAAAGATTGTGCATCAGGAGTTCCCTTTGTGCGCTACAATGTCCCACATTTCTCAAGGGAATAGCATGGTTATCTGAGATGCTTCCCTTCAGAGCCATGTGTTATTTGGAGCTCTTGGCTTGAGACCAGAGATTCCTTGTTACCAGAGTCCAGTCTGTAAGAACACTGATGCTGACAGAGCAACTACATTAGTAATTTTAGAGATCATGGCAGATAAGTAAGGATTTTCCACAATTGCTGCATCAAATTTTGTTTGGAGATTGTTGAGTGATATTTTTATAAAAGCCCATTTGCTTAGATAGCCCGCCTGCTTCGATTGCACAGCTTGATGAGTGAGACAGAAAACAATAGGTATTTAAGCACTTTTAAGCTGAATTTCTTTTGGCTCATTTCTCATGTATTTTCTTCTCTATGTAAGGTCCACACCTACAAATAGGAGTATCTAACAACCTGGTCCCAGGTCCCATCAGCAAGGTGGTAATAGGAGATGTACATGGTCAACATGTTAGGGACATGTCTTGTGTCCACTTGGTATCTCTATGGACAGCTCTACCTGAGACTAAGAATTACCTTAAGGGACTCTCAGAGGTGAACCTGAGACATAATAGCATGAAGACCATTTGGCCAACCAACTTGGCCATTTTCCATTGTTCTTACATATCCCTCAATTCATCCTCTCTCCAGTTACACATCAAGTTGTCTCTTGAACCCTACCCTGGTAGCAAATGTTACACCTCATTTCCCTCTTGGTCCTAACTTCACCATTTTCAATTTGTTTCCCTTCATATTAAACTCCTGTGCCATAATTGAACGATTTGCAAGGATTAGCCCTGTCATAGTGAATTGTTTTAGCACACTAACTAGCTGTGCCCTGTGTCATTATGTTTCCAAAGTCCTTGAACGTGTTGTCGCCTCCCAAATCAGTGCCCATCTTTCCCGCAATTTTATGTTTGAATCCCTCCAATCAGGTTCCGCCCCTGCCACAGTACTGAAACGGCTCTCATCAAAGTCGCAAATTACATCCTCTGTGACTGTGGCAAAGGTAAACTATCCCTCCTCGTCCTTCTTGACTCGTCTGCAGCCTTTTACACGGTTGACCACTCCATCCTTCTCCAACGCCTCTTCGCCGTCATCCAGCTGGGTGGGACTGCACTCGCCTGGTTCCATTCTTATCTATCTAATCAGAGCCAGAGAATCACCTGCAACGGCTTCTCTTCCCACTCCCACATCGTTACCTCTGGTGTCCCCCAAGGCTCTGTTCTTGGCCCCCTCCTATTTCTCATCCATGTACTGCCCCGTTGGCAACATCATCCGAAAGCAGATTCAGTTTCCACATGTACGCTGATGACACCCAGCTCTACCTCACCACCACTTCTCTCGACCCCTCCACGGTCTCTAAATTGTCAGACTGCTTGTCCAACGTCGAGTTCTGGATGAGCAGAAATTTTCTCCAATTAAATATTGCGAAGACCGAAGCCATTGTTTTTGGTCCCCGCCACAAACTCCGTTCCCTAGCCACTGACTCCATCCCTCTCCCTAACATCTGTCTGAGGCTGAACCACACTGTTCGCAACCTTGGTGTCATATTTCACCCTGAAATGAGCTTCCGACCACATATCCGCGGCATAACTAAGACCGCCTATTTGCACCTCCGTAACATCACCCGTCTCCGCCCTTGCCTCAGCTCATCCGCTGCTGAAACCCTCATCCATGCCTTTGCTACCTCTAGATTTGACTATTCCAACGCACTCCTGGCTGGCCTCCCACGTTCTGCCCTAGGTAAACTTGAGGTCACCCAAAACTCTGCTGCCCGTGTCCGAACTTGCACCAAGTCCCGTTCCCCCATCTCCCCTGTGCTCGCTGACCTTCATTGGCTCTCAGTTAAGCAACCCCTCGATTTCAAAATTCTCATCCTTGTTTTCAAATCCCTCCATGGCCTCGCCCCTCCCTATCTCTGTAATCTCCTCCAGCCCCACAACCCCCCGAGACATCTGCGTTCCTCTAATTCTGCCCTCTTGAGCTTCCCTGATTATAATCGCTCAACCATTGGTGGCCGTGCCTTCTGTTGCCTAGGCCCTGAGCTCTGGAATCTCCTCCCTAAACCTCTCCGCCTCGCTACCTCTTTCCTCCTTTAAGACGCTCCTAAAGCCTACCTGTTTGACCAAGCTTTTGGTCACCTGCCCTAATGTATCCTTATGTGGATCGGTGTCAAATTTATTGTCTTAAAATACTCCTGTGCAGCGCCTTGGGACGTTTTACTACGTTAAAAGCGCTATATAAATACAAGTTGTTGTTGTTTCAGCAACTTTAAATTACAATATTAAATATAGTTAAATATATTATCCTAATACTTATCTGATTAATCACTTTGATAGAATTTAAAGCTGCAGAAGTAAGACAACGAGCCTAAAGTTTGAAATCAATGAACATGACCTGTTTGCCTGGACAGCATTCATGATTTATGAGCAGGAATTACTCTGGTGGCTTTCACCGCACCCAGCTAGTTAGACTTTGGAAACTCTGCCTGCAAATGGATGGTTGTGGAGCTCCCACAGATCATGGCGCAGAATCTTAGTGCTTCTACACAGAGGTGCAAAGTTATATTGCGCAAATTGAATTCTTTTCCAGAAGATGAACCATTGACGTACTTGGACAACAGCGCTCATTCGTCGAAGGAGGATTCACACAGATTGTCCAATCAACACTGCAACCAGTGGAAGGTCCATGATGCCACTCAAGGACAAAAGACAATTAAATGGGTGGGGGGGGGGGGGTGGGGTGGGGGGGGGAACCTTCAAGCAGTTACTGCCTTTTATCCCACACTGAGGTTTAATTCTGCAACGAGTTTCACACCGTGTCAAAGCATTAAACCTGAAACACGATGAATGCAAGTTATTCCAAATCGTTCTCACCTGATCTATACAGACAAGCTAAACCTTAATCGAAAAGGATTCGCAGCTATTATGTAGGAGAAGATACATGACACAGATGCTGAGTATTCAAGCATTTTATGATAAATGACTGGCTTCTTCACACAACATGGTAAGCAGGTGCTGTATTAGGTTTATTTTTTTTAACAACCAACTTGAAATGATTCGTGACCTGCAAGTTGGCGAACGTTATGAGATCTAGTTATCTTTCCATAATTACAAATGTGAAAGCCAAAAATAGTAACAACAACAACATGCATTTATATAGCGCCTTTAACGTAGTAAAACGTCCCAAGGCGCTTCAAAGGAGCGTAATCAGACAAAATTTGACACCCAGCTGGACGACGGTGGAGAGACGTTGGAGGAGGATAGAGTGGCCAACCGTGTCAAAGGCTGCAGACAGGTCGGGAAGGATGATGAGAGATAGTTTACCTTTGTCACAGTCACATAGGATGTCATTTGTGACTTTGATAAAGAGCCGTTCTGGTACTTGAGGCAGGGGCGGAAACAGAAGAGGAAATTTGGCGGCCATCCAGGGAAAACTGAGTGTGAAGTAGACTGGGAGATAAATCGATGGTGAAAATTGAACTTTGTTTTAGAATTGCTTTAATGATATGGAAAGGGAATATATCGAGACCACAGTGGTTGAATCAGGAAAGTGCAAACATAACCTAAAGGCAAAGCAGAGTTATCTTAAAAGTTACCAAAGGAAATAAAGTAGTACTCACTGGGAATTATACTAAAGTCAGTTGAGGCACAAGAGAATAATAGAACAGCGGTGTTACAAATTCAGATCTGCCATAGATACCTTTTGTGTTCAGTGATGTAAGTGGATCACTCCTGTAAGTGGATCCCACACCTCTTCCGTACCGGAGTACATTCACACTGCCCAATATTTACTTATACGATAGCGTAACCCAGGGTGAGACGGTGCTACTCCCTTGTGATCTGAACCGGTACTTGTGTCTTTTGCAAGCTCATCTCACCCCAACATGTGTTTCCAATCTTTTTGAAAAATACTTGGTAAGATGACGCCAGATAAGAGTCATTAAGCTGCTTTATTTCATAGCAAGTGAACGTTGAGTAGATTGTGCCTATACTCTCTGGAGTTTAGAAGAATGAGGTGATCTCATTGAAACAGATAAGCTTCTGAGGAGGATTGACAGGGTAGATGCTGAGAGGTTGTTTCCTCCTGGCTGGAGAGTCGAGAACTAGGGGGCATAGTCTCAGGATAAGGGGTCGGCCATTTAGGACTGAGATGAGGAGAAATGTTTTCACTCGGAGGGCTGTGAATTTTTGGAATTCTCTACCCCAAAGGGCTTTGGATGGGATGCTGAATCGTTGAGTATATTCAAGGCTGAGATCGATAGATTTTTGGACTCTAGGGGATCAAGGGAATATGGGGATCGGGCAGGAAAGTGGAGTTGAGGTCAAAGATCAGCCATGATCTTATTGAATGGCGGAGCAGGCTCGAAGGGCCGTATGGCCGACTCCTGCTCCTATTTCTTATGTTCTTATATGTTCTTGTACAAAGCAACAGTTATGATCGGACTCAATTTAATCAGCACAGGTTGTAATGAACATACTACGCTTTCCCACATGAGTGGGTTTTCTTGCTTGACTTAAACTAAATAACCACTGACTGCCCTCCTGTATTCTCCTTCACAACAGACCAGAACTTCCTAACACACTGGGTTTGATATGGGTCTTTGGGGAAAAAATCTTCAATGTCTGCAGCATTAGCATGTTAACCACTTTTCATCGACGTGGCTTTCCTCCCCAAACACTTTGCTTTAACAGTCCACCATTTAAAAGTAACTATTTATCCAAATATTTTCTGTGGTAAAATGGTACAAAAATCACAAAACTTGACAGGTGGACTATATACAATAGCAAGGGTGGAGGTAGCAAAGAGATATCTCTTGTTATTTGTGTACTAGGTGGAGAGCTGAAAACCAAATAAGTTGTTTGAGGAATATGGATTATTGAAATTTGGATGAATCAAGAAATGGCAGACATGTTGAAGTCTTCACATTACTCTTCACAGTGGATTGTTGGACAAACTCCAGATCCATTCATTTGTTCAGGAGCCTTTAACACAGGTGGAAGATCAGTAAAGCGTGTTGTGAAATAAGTTTACATTGCCCCTGAGCTAGATGGGAATGCACTCTCGAATTATCCAGAACATCAGACTCTGGATTACATTTTTAGGATCTGTACCAATACAAGGGTTGCATCTGAGGCTTGGAGGATGGCTAATATAATCTTGATAATCAAAAAAAAAATTAGTTTGTCTAGTTGTCCTGCTAAAATAAGTGACATGTTTAAGCTTGAACTCAATGCTTTTCATCGAGCTAATGAATCATGGATACGACAGCATCTTTTCCAGAGCTGCATAAGAATTATTGGGGCCCTGGGCACCAAGAACATTCAGGACTCTTTTCACACTATCTTCCTGATCCATTAAACCACAAACGTGGTAAAATGCGCTATATTGTGTTCAACCTGGGACCCCATATTTGGAGGGGGCACTTGTGGAGGTCCCATATTTGGCTTGGTCCCTCGCACAGGCCCCGTAGGCCCGTGCGTTAATCTGCCATAACCTTTTCCCTATGTAAACATGCTGTTGTACATAAACTTACACTAGCGTCTATATAGCTACGGCAGTGTTGAGAGATGGTGCATTTGCTCTGTGTAGTAACGACATGGGCTAAATTGTACCCATGCCCCAGCACTCTGTGGTGGCACAGAATGGTGGGGCAAAGATTACCAGGTTATGTTTGTAAAAATGCATTCTTGGGATGTTGGTGGGGCTGGCAAGGCTGCCATTTATTGCCCATCCCTAGTTATACTGAGAAGGTAGTGGTGTGACCTCTTCTAAGGTTTGATAAGAACATAAGAACGAGGAGCAGGAGTCGGCCATTTGGCCCCTGGAACCTTGTTGGTGAAAAATAAATTCACTCGAGTCTGTCTCAAAGCAGAAGATCACAGTTTATTATTCAGAGCGCTTTGGGAGAAGAGTCATGGCCCCCGCGGTCTAGTGACCAGCTTCTCAATTTAATAGTAGCAGCCCAGCTTCTTTATACACTTCAAGAAGCCAGAAAGTACAAACATCAGTGGTTATTACATCATGAGCGACCCTTAGTCAGGGTCTCTAAAAACAACCTGATTAGAATCTTACAATGTTAGCGAAACCCATTCCCTAGTTCTGCTTTTGTCTAATGCTGGTTAGCCATCTGGGCGGCAAGGTTTATTCTTGCTCCATCATAGCTTCGGTCAACCTGAGTTGTCTGTTGGTGATTGGACACCATTCGAGGTTAGTTTATTATAGACAACAATGATTCACGTTTTGTTATGCAGTGTCTGCATTATCTATACCGCAGACCAAGCAAGCAGGTTTTTATTTAATTATACCCCTGTCTCCATCAGCTTGTGGCCTTCGGGAGATACTTTGACCTTTACTCTAGTCTTTTAAGCAGTCCAACTAACTTTAAGCATTACAACTGATTTGCCCTTACATTATTACAATTAATTTTACCCTTACAAACCTGCTCTGCCATTCAATAATATGTAGAAACATAGAAGATAGGAGCAGGAGTAGGCCATTCGGCCCCTCGAGCCTGCTCCGCCATTCGATGAGATCATGGCTGATCATCCAAACTCAGTACCCTGTACCTGCCTTCTCCCCATATCCCTTGATACCTTTAGCTTTAAGAAATATATCTAACTCATTCTTGAATATATTTAATGACTTGGCCTCAACTACCTTCTGCGGTAGAGAATTCCACAGGTTCACCACTCTCTGGGTGAAGAAATTCTTCCTCATTTCTGTCCTAAATGGCTTACCCCTTATCCTTAGATTATGACCCCTGGTTCTGGACTCTCCGACCATCGGGAACATTCTTCCTGCATCTAGTTTGTCCAGACCTGTCAGAATTTTATATGTTTCGATGAGATCCCCGCTGATTCTTCTATACTCCAGCGAGTATAAGCCCAATCGACCCAATCTCTCCTCATATGTCATTCCTGCCATCCCAGGTATCAGCCTTGTGAATCTTCGCTGAACTCCTTCCATGGCAAGAACATCCTTCCTCAGATAAGGCGACCAAAACTGCACACAGTACTCAAGGTGTGGTCTCACCAAGGCCCTGTACAACTGCAGCAGGACATCCCTGTTCCTATACTCAAACCCTTTCGCTATGAAGGCCAACATACCATTTGCCTTCTTCACCACCTGCTGCACCTGCATACTTACCTTCAGCGACTGGTGCACAAGGACACCCAGGTCTCGTTGCACTTCCCCTTCTCCCAATCTATTGCCATTCAGATAATAATCTGCCTTTCTATTTTTGACACCAAAGTGGATAACCTCGCATTTATCCACGTTATATTGCATGTGCCACGCTTCTGCCCACTCACCCAACCTGTCCAAATCATCCTGGAGTTTCTCGGTATCCTCCTCGCAGCACACACGCCCACCCAGCTTTGTGTCATCTGCAAACTTGGAGATATTACATTTAGTTCCCTTATCTAGATCATTAATGTATATTGTGAATAACTGGGGTCCAAGGACCGATCCCTGCGGTACCCCACTAGTCACTGCCTGCCACTCGGAAAAAGACCCATTAATTCCTACTCTCTGCTTTCTGTCCGCCAACCAGTTCTCTATCCAAGTCAATACCTTGCCCCCAATCCCATGTGCCTTAACTTTACACGCTAATCTCTTATGCGGGACCTTATCGAAAGCCTTTTGAAATATTATGGCTGATCTTCTAAATCATCCCCACTTTCCTGCACTATCCCCATATCCCTTGATTCCCTTAATATTCAAAACTCTATCGATCTCTGTCTTGAATATATTCAACGACTGAGCCTTCGCAGCCCTCTGGGGTAGAGAATTCCAAAGATTCACCACCCTCTCAGTGAAGAAATTTCTCCTCATCTCAGTCCTAAATGGCCGACCCCTTGACACAACTGAGTGGCTCGTTAGACCACATCAGAGGACAGTTAAGAGTCAAACGCGTTGGTGTGGCACCAGAGTTACATATAGGCCAGACCGGGTCAGGACGCCAGATTTCCTTCTCTGAAGAACATTAGTGAACCAGTTGGGATTTTAACGACAATCTGACAGCTTCATGGGTACTTTGACTGATACCAGATTATTTTATTTCCAAAACCGAATTCAAACTCTCAAACTGCTACGATGGGAATTAATCTCGCGTTCTGTGGATTATTAGTCCAAGCATCTGGATTAGTAGTCCAGTAACATAAGAGGACACTGACACCGCGTAGTCAGGTAAGGGGTGTTGAAAGGTAAGGGAGAGCTGAACATTAACTTTTGAGTACACGAGCCGGGTGACACGGATAGGAGGCAGTGTTGGAACCTCCGATTATAAATAATAAACCACAGTTCAAAAATCCCTCTTCCTAAAAATCTGCGGCAGACATGCACTACCACTGCCATCTTTGATTCTGTGATGTGGAGATGCCGGTGTTGGACTGGGGTGGACAAATGTGAGAAGTCGCACAACACCAGGTTATAGTCCAACAGCTTTATTTGAAATCACAAGCTTTCAGAGCGCTGCTCCTTCGTCAGGTGAAGTGAAGAAATGCATATAGGCACAGCATATATAGTCAGAGAACACTGCCAGATGATTACAGTTAATCTTTCTAACTGCCCTTTATCACACCTCGGCAGAGAGATAATCACGGCAATCAAAGGTGTGGATGGTGTCCAAACAGGTCAGTCAGGAAAACATTACATCTTTGATCAGTGTTCTCTGACTATATATGCTGTGCCTATATGCATTTCTTCACTTCACCTGACGAAGGAGCAGCGCTCGACCTGAAACGTTAACTCTCTTTCTCTCTCCACGGATGCTGCCTGGCCTGCTGAGTTTTTCCAGCGTTTTCTGTTGTTATTTGCATTTCTTCACTTCACCTGACGAAGGAGCAGCGCTCCGAAAGCTTGTGATTTCAAATAAAGCTGTTTGACTAAAGCTGTTTGACTATAACCTGGTGTTGTACGACTTCTCACATCTTTGATTCTGTAAGATGTCGCTGGTTTACGGGAATTTCTGATTTGAAAGCTCAGAATCCCTAATGATGACGAACCGAGGGCTGTTTAACTTTCTCTGCAAGGCTTTTGTCCCTCAGGCAAGTGGAGTTTAGAAGTAATATGCAAATCACAAAATTGCTTTTCTATCGTATGACATGCAGAGACCAAGCTCCCCTAATTTGTGTTTAGAAACTGGAGCAGCAAGAATGGTGTGTGTGCACATTCCGAACCACATGTCACACAGGCAAGTTGACTTTAATTCATTCCTGATACAGTACAAGATATTTCCTCGGTTTTATAACAAACTAGGAGTGTTTTATTTTGACTATTTTTCTATTTTTATTTGGTTTATTTACATTATCACATTTTCAATTCCTCTCCCACACACACTCAATCACATTCTGGTACCAGTCCTCTTTCACTACAACCACAAAAACCTGCATTTATAGCGCGCCTTTAATGGAGCAAAAACATCCAAGGCGCTTCACAGGAGAGTTATCAAACCGAGCCACACGAGGACAGATGACCAAAAGCTTGGTCGTGGAGGTAGGTTTTAAGGAGCGTCTTAAAGGAGGAGAGCGAGGCGGAGAGGTTTAGGGAGGGAATTCAAGATCTTGGGGCATAGGCAAAAAAAAAGACTTGCATTTCTATAGCACCTTTCGCGACCTCAGGATGTCCCAAAGCGCTTTACAGCCAATGAAGTACTTTGAAGTGGAGTCACTGTTGTAATGTAGGAAATACGGCAGCCAATTACGCACAGCAAGCTCCCACAAACTGCAATGTGATAATGACCAGATAATCTGTTTTAGTGACATTGATTGAGGGATAAATATTGGCCAGTACACTGGGGAGAGCTCCCTTGCTCTTTTACGTCCACCTGAGAGGGCAGACGGGGCCTCGGTTTAACATCTCATCCGAAAGATGGTCGCTGAAGGCACGGCCGCCAATGGTAGAGCGATGAAAATTGGGGATGCGCATGAGGCCAGAATTGGAGGAATGCAATCTCGAGGGTTGTAGGGCTGCAGGAGGTTACAGAGATAGGGAGGGAACGAGACTATGGTTGGATTTGAAAACAAGGATGAGAATTTTTAAATCGAGGCGTTGCCAGACAGGGAGCCGACACTGCTCCCCCGGCTGTGGGCTCTCCCGACCAGGCCTCGGGTTAAAATTGCAGATTGGGTCCTGATGACATCTTTCTGATCCGTTCTGCATATTTAAAGTAGGGCCCCCGCTTCACTTCCTGCGGGTGTCCTGCGCGCCTGCCCAAAAGAGCAGGTTAAGAGCGGGATCGGAGTGGGTAAGTGACTCGCCATTTTAACTGCCGCCCATTTTCCACCAGGTGGGGGAGTTAAAATCAGGGCCTATGATTCTATGAATACAACAAAAATCTCCCTCAACACTGACAGTAACTCCCAACGCTATATTGGAAAATGGACCACCAGCCTCCCCAATGGTTCGGTGGACAGATTCACTACCTTCGGTGATAATGAGCCATACAGACCGGGAAGGTCCCACGTTTAATCCCTGATCTGTGCCTGAGTTAACTGATCTCATCTGGGATGGTGTTGGGTGCACGACAAATAGTCTCCAGACTGAGGAGGGGAAAAACTAGCTTAACTCCTGCTTCTTATTGCTGTGCAGTGAACAGCAGTCTGCATCTGTGAACAATGGCCAAGACTTTATTTAGGCTCAGCTATAATATCCCTGAGTGGAGTATCCCATTAACACTCGCTCACAATTAAAGAATGGCTACTCGCCGAGATACTGGAGGACTGCTAGTGACCTTTGAACTGTACCCCAGCAAGATTGAGTGCCTTCAAGAGAAGCCAGGTAAAGGGAGGAAATTGGAGGAAAATTGGAAGAGAAAGCTCCTGCCATGACATCAATAAAACATTTCCATTTCTCACATCCACTTTTCCTGTGGACTACCTGATATTGGGCCAGGTAATGGGAAATTTAAGTCACTTCTGTGATTCACTGTCACAGGCTGCTGTTAAACACAGCCTCAATATTGCAGTGTCAGAGCGTTGTGCTGCTGTGAGATCTTGGCGTGTTGTGTGGTTCGAAGTGAATTGGAACATAGGGACAGGAGGAGGCCATTCAGCCCCTCGAGTCTGTTTCGCCATTCAATGAGATCATGGCTGATCTGTATCTTAACTCCATTTTACCCACCTTGGTTCCGTCACCCTTGATACCCTTGCCTAACAAAAGTCTATCAATCTCCGTTTTGAAATTTTCAGTTGTCGCCCAGCCTCAACAGGTTTTTGGAGACGAGAGTTCAAGATTTCCACTACCCTTTGTGTGAACGGCCTAGCTCTAATTTTAAGGTTATTCCCCCTTGTTCTTAGGAGCTACCTTAAACGGCAGGATGCATCTTAACTGCTCCGGCAAGTCTGAAAATATTTTAATGTTTGTTTAAAGACATACCTTACCAGTTCCGAGAATATGGATGTTTTATTTAGATTGCAGTGTTCTGCTTGAGTTCGTTTATCTACACCATCCATTGTGAATTGTAATTCAAATTAATTGACAAGAATCCTCAGAAGTTTCTGAAATGCGATACCTATTCATAATGGGATTTGCGGTAAGAGATTTTGCAACAAATTTTTGTTTTGCTTGGCTGTTGTTATGTTTTGCATTGATTCCACAGTACGTAATACAAGTTAGCGTCAAATCCAAGAGAAGGTATTGGTACAAATTTCTGTGCAGGGACATATTGTATCTGCTAATGGGAGGAACATAGTGAAATTATGCTGCAGTAACAGATATGAATTGAAAATGTAAGAGTTCATTTCTTACACAAATTCTTGAGAGAATTAAGTAGTAAAAACATTTTAGGAACACTGAAAGACTATTCGTTTCAACAAGTCTGCCCCTATTTTTGTAGATCAGCCTGCCTGTCTTCTCACCAAGTGGGCAGAAAAAAACTTCAAATGTATTTGTTGCTAATTGATGTGCGTTGCTCTTGGTTTGGAATAAGATTTGTACTCCCAGTACCGTACCTTGACGCTACGAGTAATAATTTGAATTTCAGACTCTTGCAGCCGTTGATAAAATCTGTGGGCTTGGCAAACATTGTACACAGGAATGCTGAAGTGAACACTAATGTTCTGGAAATACACAGCAGGCTTCATTGGAACTCATTTGATATCTGAAAATGATCAAACTTCCTGAAGATTTGGATCACTGTTTCACACCCGTGACAGTTTGGACTATCCGAAGGTGCGCAAAGTTCGTTCATTATTTATATAAAGTTGCTCAACCACGAAGGCCGCTGGTACAGTTCAGTTGACAATTTCACGTAGGAACCGCCGAGTTGGAGTTGTTAATGAAAACAATTTTGTTCCACTGAAGTAGTTTTCAGTCAGGGAAATCTGCAGAAATTCAGGGCGAATGCTATCTTTGAATAAATACGGCGTCAACTTGCCTTCGATTTAGTAAAACGTCCCAAGGTGCTTCACAGGAGCGTTATCAGACAAAAAATTGACACAGGGCCGCGCAGGGACAACAATTTAGGACAGGTGACCAAAAGCTTGGTCAAAGAGATGGGTTTTAAGGAGCGTCTTAAAGGAGGAAAGAGAGGTGGCGAGGCGGAGAAGAGGGCATGAAAATCGGAGAGGCACAAGAGGCCAGAATTGGAGGAGCGCAGAGATCTCGGAGGATGGTGGGACTGGAGGAGATTACAGAGATAGGGAGGGGCGAGGGATTTGAAAACAAGGATGAGAATTTTTAAATCGTGTTGTCGGACCAGGAACCAAAGCGAGCGCAGAGCTGATACAGGTGCAGAAAGTTGATTTGCGTCCACATCGGTGGCCTTGAAACTCTTCATCTCTCTCCAACAACAAAAATTTTGCACTAGCCTGTTAAAAGAAAGAAAGGCTTGCATTTCTATAGCGCCTTCCACGACCACCGGGTGTCTCAAAGCGCTTTACAGCCAATGAAGTACTTTTGAAGTGTAGTCACTGATGTAATGTAGGAAACGCGGCAGCCAATTTGCGCACAGCAAGCTCCCACAAACAGCAATGTGATAATGACCAGATAATCCTGAGTGCGATCTGTCTATCTCATATGAAATCCCTATATTTAATGAAAGCGAGTAAATTGCTTGTGGCGTTGCCCACAGTCAGTTGGGGAATATAAAGGCCCAACTTTAACCATGCCCCCTTGGCGGGAACGTGTTGGGCAGGTGATAAAAATGGTGGTTGGGTGCTTCCCCGCTGTGTTTCCGATGCGCTCCTGCCCACTGCCGGGTTTTTAGCAACATCGGAGGTGCCCTCCGCCAGCAGGTAAGGGCCTCGTTAATACTTAAATGTCAGGGTCCTATGTCGCAATTAGGACCCTGACGAGATTGTCACTCCGGGCTGCACACCGTGCCGAATCGGCCAGTTAAACCTTCCGGCAAGCAGGAACATGGCCAGAAGAGTCCCAGAAACATCAGTATTTTAAATTTTTCTTATGATTTTCTTGTGGGCCAGGGGGAGCAGGAGTGCCCACAAGGACACTTTAGGTGTCCCCTGACCCAGGCCGCCGCCTTCTTGACACAACTGTGATCGACTCTAGACCACCCCCTCTCACCACTGACCTTAGGCTTGGGACCGTTCCCTCAGGTACCTGGAAGCGGCTGCCTGTCGCCCGAAATCCTGCTCCCGCTCCCTTCCTCCGGCCAGGAAGCGATTCCCGCCGGGTTTGGGTGGGAGTCCAACTTTATACATGGAATTCAGATCCGGAATTGAGGTCAAGGGGGCTTCCCGCCGGCCCAATTCGTGCCCCGAGTTAAAATCGGGGCTTAAGTTTATTTTATATCCAAGATAGTGGTAGAGCTCGGAGAGACTTCAGAAACTCACTTCAACAGAGCCACCTAGTGGCCAGAGCCTACCGGCACATCGTGACAGTTGGCATTGTAAAATTGATAGATAAATGTTGACATACTAATTTATAATAGCAAATGTTGACACAAAAGCATGATCAAAATTAGTGATAACAGGAAGTAAGTTTTGTGGACAAAAAGTGCACACCCTAAGCAAGATTTTGAATATATAGATATGTGCATAAGATCTCAAAGCACAAGTCTTAGAAAGTGTGGAAAGCCACAATCAGTTTTAAATATGGCTTATGTCATGTAGTGTGATGGTGCAATACTCGGCACCGTGGAATGGTGGGATGCAGGTTTGGTTTCCACTCTACTACTGAATTCCTGATCTTAACTGCGTTGTGGGGAGGTGCTCAACAGAGGTCAGAAATATCCCGAATGGAGGGCGAGTCATTCCCAGAGCGCTTCTGTTCTTGTTGACACAGGAGTCTAAAGCAAATGGTTATATTTTAGCTACAAAATATGGGAGGAAAGAGCCTTGACTTTTGGGTAGTCTCTGTTTCCAACTCCCCTGTGTGCAATGAATAACTTGAGACAGGCGCAATGAATGTGTGTCAAAGTGCTAAAAGGGGCATTATTAGTGGCAAACTATCTTGTCAACGTGAATGGTAGGAGCCCTAGGAAGGACAGAGGATCAGAGGGACCTTGGTGTGCATGTACATAGATCCCTGAAGGCAGCAGGACAGGTAGATAAGGTGGTTAAAAAGGCATATGGGATACTTGCCTTCATTAGCCGAGGCATAGAATATAAGAGCAGGGAGGTTATGATGGAGCTGTACAAACGCTAGTTAGGCCACAGCTGGAATACTGTGTGCAGTTCTGCTCACCACACTATAGGAAGGATGTGATTGCATTGGAGAGGGTGCAGAGGAGATTCACCAGGATGTTACCTGGGCTGGAGCGCTTCAGCTATGAAGCGAGACTGGACAGGCTGGGGTTGTTTTCCTTCGAGCAGAGAAGGCTGAGGGGGGACCTGATTGAGGTGTACAAAATTATGAGGGGCATGGATAGGGTAGATAGAAAGGAACTTTTCCCTTTAGTAGAGGGGTCAATAACCAGGGAGCATAGTTTCAAGATAAGGGGCAAGAGGTTTAGAGGGGATTTGAGGAACAACTTTTTCACCCAGAGGGTGGTTGGAATCTGGAACTCACTGCCTGAAAGGGTGGTAGAGGCAGGAACCCTCACAACATTCAAAAAGCATTTAGATGAGCACTTGAAACGCCATAGCATACAAGGCTACGGACCAAGTGCTGGAAAATGGGATTAGAATAGACAGGGCTTGATGGCCGGCGCTGACACGATGGGCCGAAGGGCCTCTTTCTGTGCTGTATAACTCTATGGGCTGGATTTTGATACTGGGGACGTGATGGAGTCGGGACTCCCACTTTTTGGGTTGTAGACCAGCCTCCATCGACTTGTGGCCAACCCACTGCATTTTCACTTGATTGACTTGTTGAGCCCGCCCAGCGAGCTCAGCAGGCCAATTAAGGGCCACCCGGCAACAGGTGACGTCACAGATTGACATTTCATCTGTCAAGAGCTTTTGACAGATGAAATATCAGCGTTTGACAGCTCTGTGAAGCTGTCAAACACTGACAACTTGTCTTCTAACTTGAGTCCTTCCTCTCAGGCTGAGTTAGAAATCATTCCAGCACAGAAAACAGAGGCTGAAACTTTTGACAGCACCACGGCCATTGTGCTTTCTGTGCCGGTGAGATTTCTAACTCCCGAGAACTGAAGGGCTGACACCTGCAGGAGGAAGTTAAGGTAAGTAAAACTTTTTCCCCACACTTTGCACTTACCTTACACACTTACCTCTGCACACATGCACCCATCACTCACCTGCCCACTGGACATATCGACCCCTCCAACCCCTGCAGACCCACGGTCCGCCCCGATAACTTGGCGTGGTTGGGACCTGTTGGGAAGCCCACATTTCAGCTTTCAAAATAGGGATTAGGCAAAAAACTGCCTGTTAACTACCTGTTAACAGGCAGTTAATTGTCACTAATCCCCTTCCCGCCTCGGGGAGGCGGGTCCCAGCACAGGTCGGGTACCCGCCTCCAGCGAAACTGGCATGGGGGCGGGATGGGGTCGGGACCCCCGAATCTGCAACTTTAACCCCCCACACGCCTCCAAACCCGCCTCCACGGGTCAATGAAAATCCAGCCCTATGACTCTATGGGGTAGAAATTAGGTCGCGCCCCATTTGGGGCGCAAATATCATCTGGACGCAAATATTAGCGCCTGGCGCTAATTATCGGCACTGACTGGAAACTTCACTTTTACCGCCCCGGGAGGTGAGTGGAGCGCTAAAGCAGGCGCTGCACACCTGTCTTAAGGCGCAAAGGCCGAGGAGTGAGGCGCTAACTCAGAGCGCTGGCGAAGCTCATGTAATGTCAGTCAGCAATGGAACACACACACAATGGCACGGGCCAGTTCTTAAAGGGGATGGTTAATCTTGCTTTCCATCCACATCCTGTTCATTGCAGCCTTGAATCTCGGCCTGGAGAGACTTGCACATCAAATGTGCTGGAAAGAACAATGGAGAGTACCAGGCAAAGAGCTCAGAGTGCAGCTCCCACAGTCTCTGCTAAATCGATACAAGGAATGGCAAATCAAAATGAACCTGCAAAGTGCTGCTCAGTACCCAAAACTCCTTCACACAACGTTGAATCTCTCCAGAAATCTCTCCCTCTCTCAGAATGCGTAGTTCAAAAATGCCACCAACAATAAAAGACAGGAAGAGGCCCCCTTTAAATAGCGCCCCCCCCAGCCCCACAGCGATTGATAGCGTTCCAGTCTTCTGGTCGTTGGATGCGCCAGGCGGTAAGGCAGGGGGCGCCACTCAATTTCCGCTCCGGGGCGCCACAAGGGCGTTGCACCATGGAATGACGTCACAATCTGCGCGCGCAGGTGGTCGCAGCGGTAAGTTTTAGCGCCGCCGCACAATGTCAAGTTAAGTTCCCGAGCGGCGCAAACATCGCTGCGCCCGGGCGTTAGCGGCTTTGCGCCCCATTAGCGCCCTCTTAAGGCGCTAACGGGAGGCGCAACCAACTGAATTTTTACCCCTATGACTCTAACAATCTGGCAAATGCAGGTACACGCTCCTCGGAACTCCTGATGCAGAGAAAGTGGTCTAGGATTCATGGTCGTTTCCTGTATTACAACAGTGACTACACTTCAAAAAGTACTGGATTGGCTGTAAAGCGCTTTGGGATGTTTGTTTCTTATTCTAGCCCTATGCCTATTGCTCCTTCAGCAGTATTTCCACTATATAAACAAAATGATTTTGACAAGGCAGTGGGACTATAATTCGAGATCCCACGTAGAAATGCTTACTAATAAAGTTCATACATAAAAAAGTCACGCACAAGAGAAGACCATTCAGTCCACTGAAGCTCTTTTACTGTAACTCTTCCATTATAACAATCAACCTCCTTTTTGAATGCTCCTAATTTATTTGCCACTATTACATTGCCAGGAAGATTCTTCCAAAAGTTTGTCACTCTTTTAAAGTAATTTCTCATTTAAATGATGTCCTTTGGCCCTGCATTCCTAATTTAACGTGAAGTTGTATTGTGGGTCTACCTTGCAACTTGTAATGTGACAGACAGACAAAAAGATCCCCAGTTGGATTTCTTTGTGAGCCAGCTGTTCTCGGTCTTGCCGGCAGGGATGCAACAACTGGCCTGAACACCTTTGGATGGGAAATTGGGTCAAGGTTCCTGCACCTGATCCCAATTCACTGACCCCTTCTGGAAAGTGTGCATGTGTGAACCGTGATCAAATGCCCCTTGTTAGGATGGCCAGAACTTGTATCACGCCTTTATCGTCTCAACATCAATTCAACCTAGTCAGCTGAAAGCAGTTCAGCACTCCTGTGCACTTGTATTGTTAGGTTCACAAAGACAAAAAAAAAATACATCTATCACAGACTCTCTCCTCCATGAAGGTATGCCACTGATCTGAAACATTGATTGATATAACCCCCTCGATTATTTTACTTCATCAGAGACACTTGTGATGACATTGGGAGCCCAGCTGGCTGCCACCATCCACTCCCCATGGTCCTAGTGCCCTAAAATAGAGGGAGTGGATGTACGTCTCATCGCAGAACGTACAGTCGAAGGCGGGGTTGGATTTGGCTGTGATGCCCATTGCATAAGATGCCAGTACTCACTTTCTGGGTGTTCACGGGTAAAGGTGGCCACTTGGACTGCTGACGCGCTGGCACCTGTGGAACTCTAAGCAAGAGTCACCACCTTCAGGATAAATAAAGAAATGCATGTATGCTGAAAATATATCGATTTTTCAGACCGATTCTGAGTTGTTGTTAAAGGACGAAAGAAAGACTTGCATTTCTATCATGCCATTCACGACCTCAGGACGTCCCAAAGTGCTTTACAGCCAGTGAAGTACTTTTGAAGTGTAGTCGCTGTTGTAATGTAGGAAACACAGCAAGATCCCCAAAAAAACAGCAATGTGATAATGACCCACCAGATAATCTGTTTTAGTGATCCAAAAGCAAAATACTGCGGATGCTGGAAATCTGAAATAAAAACAGAAAATGCTGGAAATACTGAGCAGGTCAGGCAGCACCTGTGGAGAGAGAAACAGAGTTAACGTTTCAGGTCGATGACCCTTCGTCAGAACTGGAAAAAGCTGGAGATGGAACAGGTTTTTAAGCAAATGCAGGGGCAGGGAAAGGGGGAGGGGAGGAAAGAACCAAAAGGGAAGGTCTGTGATAGGATGGAAGGCAGGAGAGATTAAGAGACATTAAGAGATGGTGCAAGGCAAAAGGAGATGGTAATGGGACAAGTTAAGAAACAAAAGATGGCTCTAGATGGAAGACAGGAGACATTAAGAGACATTAAGAGATGGTGCAAGGCAAAAAGCACTTGCTTAAAAACCTGTTCGATCTCCAGCTTTTTCCAGTTCTGACAAAGGGTCATCGACCTGAAACGTTAACTCTGTTTCTCTCTCCACAGATGCTGCCTGACCTGCTGAGTATTTCCAGCATTTTCTGTTTTTACATCTGTTTTAGTGAAGTTGGTTGAGGGATAAGTATTGGCCAGGACACCAGGGGGAACTCCCCTGCTCTTTTTCAAAATAGTGCCATGGAATCTTTTACATCCACCTGAGAGGGCAGACGGGGCTTCGGTTTAACGTCTCATCCAAAAGACGGCACCTCTGACAGTACAGCACTCCCTCAGCACTGCACTGGGAGTGTCAGCCTGGATTTTGTGCTCAAGTCTGTGGAGTGAGGACTTGAACCCACAACCTTTTGACTCGAGGCGAGAGCGCTACTTCCAAGTTACGGCTGACACCTTCTTGAGCAGTAATGTAAATAAATCAACAATTACTGATTGGTCTCAAACCATATTTCAGTGAAGGGGCGTAGTTTTAGGTGATTCATTTGTTGAATTAAGGAGGTTGAATCACTTCCATTCTAGCCTGGAACCACTTGCAGGAGTCCCAGGTGTGTGTCAGATACAGATCCGCACGAAATCACCTAACACTTGTTTTGACTGAATGAACGAGTTCAAACCAATCGAGTTTTTGTTGAAAGTGTCAGTCATTTTAGTTTCACTGCTTGGGTGAACTTGTTGCTGTTCATTTCGGATTCTCTTTTAATCGGGTACGTGATAAATCATAGACCAGCGTTAAGATTTCAACTTGTTTGTTCATGTAGGTGATGGTGATGGAGATTCCTGAATAGTTAATGGTTGCTTAGTTTATATCAACATTCACCAATTCTATTGTTTTTTTCTTGATTAATTTTCCAGCTACTTCAATGTTCAGTATCCCTCTTATCTATATATGAACTCTTGCATTCAGTCCACACCAATAGGCCATGGAAAATTTTTGATGTGTTATTCGGGTCTTGAAAATGTATGATATGTCTGTAAGCCACAAATCTTCTTGATTGCTGTAAATCTCCTGTCAGCTACCCCGCACCCAAAAGAATTCCTATTTACTCACTGTCTTCTTCCATTCACTAAAACACAACCAATGAACCACCAGCAACCATCAAAAAACACTGAATCAAAATGCTAAAAAAAAACAGTTCAGACTCCTTTTGAAGGCTCGTGTTTGTTCCTTACTTCCACTAGCAACCCCTAAAAGTTAAATTTATTTCATCATACATGTATAATATATATTCATCCGGGAAGACGCCGAACACCTCGAGTCTCTTCGCCAGGAGCAAGCAGAAGCCAAGCGCAAACAGCGGAAGGAGCGCACGTCAACCCAAGCACCCCACCCACCTGCCCCATCTGTCCCACCTGTGACAGAGACTGTCGGTCCCGCATTGGACTCATCAGAACCTGAGAACACATTTTCAGTGTGGAAGCAAGTCATCCTCGGTTCCGAGGGACTGCCTAAGAAGAAGATAATATATTAATCATGTATCTTGGTGTACTTCCTGTCAGCCATTCCCATTATGAATTCATGTGCTCACATTTATAATGGAAACTAACGATTAAAACTTTCCACGCTGAAATGACATCCTCCAGTGAACTTGCTGGCTTTCTTGGTCATCATCATCAACGTCCCAGGGGGCTACCATTGACCAGATACTTAACTGGGCCAGCCATATCAATACCCTGGCTGTAATAGCAGGGTAGAGCCTGGGCACTCTGTGCTGAGCGGTTCACCTGCTGATCTCTCTTCACCATGTACAAGGCTCAAGCCAGGAGTGTAATGGAATGCTCACCACTTACCTTGCTGGGTGCAGCGGTAACAACACACAAGAAGCTTGACAACATCCAGGATGGAGCAGTCTGTTTGACTGGCGTCCCTTCCGGTGAACTCGGTATCCTTCTCCACCACCACCGCCGGCACGCTGTGGCTGCGGTAAGTACTACTGTGCTTCACTTTCTGTAGCCAAAACTTCCCATTGCTCCAGTGGCATCATGGAGGATGAGGACAACCAAAAGCTCCTTTTCTCAATCCCTTTCCCCCTGATCTCTTCACCTCAAAAACCGAGTGCAAAGAGCTAATGGACTTCTTCGTCTCTGAGACTGAGAGCAACAATACAGCTGCCTCTGCTATTTCCTCCCATTCCTCTCCCCTCCCCTCCCCATCCCTACCTCCCTGTCGTCTTCCGTCCATTCTTGTCCTGAAGCCCTGCCACTCTGTACTTGTTCTCCCATCCCTTCTCCCTCATCCTGTCAGCTGTGGCTCAGTTGGTAGCACTCTCGCCTCTGAGTCAGAAGGTTGTGGGTTCAAGTCCCACTCCAGAGACTTGAGCACATAAAGCTAGGCTGACACTCCAGAGCAGTGCTGAGGGAACGCTGCACTGTCGGAGGTGCCGTCTTTCGGATGAGACGTTAAACCGAGGCCCCGTCTGCTCTCTCAGGTGGACGTAAAAGATCCCATGGCACTATTTCGAAGACGAGCAGGGGAGTTATCCCCTGTGTCCTGGCCAATATTTATCCCTCAACCAACATAACAAAAACAGGTTATCTGGTCATTATCACATTGCTGTTTGTGGGAGCTTGCTGTGCGCAAATTGGCTGCCATGTTTCCCACATTAAAACAGTGACTTCATTTCAAATTGGCTGTAAAGCACTTTGAGATGTCCGGTGGTTGTGAAAAGCGCTATAGAAATGCAAGTCTTTTTCTTTCGTTCGTTCGTTCTTCCTTTCTTTCTTTCTATCCTCTTCCAGCTCGTTCCTTTCATTGTGCGCTTCTGTGCTCCCACCCTCCCTGATAACGTAAGGCTACTTCCATATGCCATCATTAGTGGGAGGTGGGCTGTAGACAAGCACCAACAAATGTTAATGCTTTTAATTGGCGCGTGACAAGCCAACAAAACATTTTATGGGCTTTACTCTAGATTAGCCCCCAGTGGAAATTAGCAGTGTGAGATAAAATGTAACAGTGCTCTGTAAATCTTAATGCACCAAATGACTATACATGGATGCACGCTTGGCCTGTGCAGTAGCTTTGACACACAAAGGAGCTTTATACGCTCAGTGTTTTTCAGCTGATTGAGAAGATTCCATTAACTCTTAGAATTCTTGAACAACCTGACTGGTTGCCCATTCTCGCCCCAAATCCTAATCCACCAACTATCTGTACGGATATCAGAAACATGGCATTCCAGTGTCAACCCCGAGTCACTGGCAAATGTGGGAAAAAAAAAATCCTCCCGGGCCCAACCGGATCCTTGACCTGAATGTGACCCCAGAGAGCAGATCAGGTTTCCTTTTGTCCCCGGGTGAATTTGAACCTTGATCTCGAGAACTGAAGGGCAAATGGCGGGCCTCGGCGTTTAAGCTGCACCCTCAAATTCTTGGAAGGATAAATGTAACATTGCGGTGGTTAAAGATCACCTCTCCCCCGTCTCTCCAAGTCAATATTGATTTCATTCCACAAGAGGAAAGCATTGTGTTACTGACAGTGGATTATTGGCTGAGCACAGATCTGTGCCCTTTTGGCTATCACTGTTTCAGATTTAGACGGATTGGACAATTGTTTAACTATGAGTTGTATTAACTGAACTGACAGACATACCCCTGATAACTTGTGAACTCGCAGAGACACAGTTTATTCACAGAGATGACAGACACTTCCATTTATGGAACCTCCCTAGATAGCAGTGCAGGTCAGACATGGGCCGAAAACACTATGGGGATGCATTTATCAAGGCTCCAAGCCAGGAGCCTCACCGTGCAAAATTACCTCTACATTCTTTACTCTGAGCTCACACGGTAAGTAAACAGGAGTGCTACAGGTTCCTAATAAACCAGGCAGGCACCAGACAAACAATATTAAAGCGTATGAATGATGTATATCCCTGTGTCTGATTATGGACATAAGGTGGGGGTTAATTGATTTGACAAAATGCTTCTTTGGTCATGGAAAATGAGTAAGTTGTTGCTGTAATAAAAGGAGAGAAAAGAAAATCTTGCATTTATGTAGCACCTTTCACGATGTCGGAATGTCCCAAAGTGCTTTACAGCCAATGAAGTACTTTTTTTGGAAGTGTAGTCACTGCTGTAATAGTAGGAAACACAGCAGCCAATTTGCACACAGCAAGATCCCACCAAGAGCAACGGCCAGATCATCCACGACCTTCTGACGCGGAGGCGAGAGTGCGGCCCACTCAGCCACGGCTGACACTCAATAATGTTCTCAATCATGAGATGTTCAACGGAAAGGAAAAATTGGCGGTGTGTATACTGGCTGACCAATCTAATATCGCCCATCGAAGTTGAATGTTCCGCCCAATATCAGGTACGCTGTTTCCAGGTATCTGATGCTGCAGATTAGCTGGGTTCTCGGGACGTGCCCTCGGTCTCTGCGCCTTGCCTTAACTTCCCACACTCAGTGAGGCCAATCACTCAGGCTTGCTTGCCTGCCTGCACTCTGGCAATATAGCCAAGATCAGGAAACTTACCTGTTATGTAAACCGGCAACTTACCGATCTGCGGCCTAGCACCTTATAGCAATGAGGCAGGCCATTAACAGGGACAACACTGACACAAAACAATCTCTGCCACTTCAGGACAGAATCAAAACTCCTCAGACACAGCTACACTTGATTGACTTTATGCAGCAGATATGGAACTGCTAATAGACATGCTCCACATATCAATGTATGAGCTTCTGTTAAAACCACTAATGAAGTGATTCGGTCCTCTGGGAGGAAGCAACTGTAGAAGGGAATGCCTTGTAATCACAGTTGTAAGGCTAGCAATATTGAGACAGAAATTCCTTTTTGATTATTGCAGCGGGGGGGTGGGTGGGGGGGGGGTGGTGCGGAGGGGGTTCGACAGGAAGGAAACAGTTTTGCTATAATTTCCTCTCAACTTTATTCAGTCCATTATCGGTCTCCCAGGACCCGGCTGCAGACAGGGTCAGTGAGCCCTGTGTGCTGAAGTTGCACGTTTTCTTTCTTGTGCTCTGACATCATCAATTTAATGATTCCATTTTGATTTCTGCTAAGAGTACTTTACATCTTTCCAGCCTCTTGCACATGTACTTTGATCTTGCTTATTTTTCCTGTGTTTCCTCTCGTGGGTTCTTGGTTCTGTGCGGCGTCTCTCAACAACTGAATTGATGCGTGCCATGTAAAAAAGAAAGACTTGCATTTATATAGCGCCTTTCACGACCACCGGACGTCTCAAAGCGCTTTACAGCCTATGAAGTACTTTTGGAGTGGAGTCACTGTTGTAATGTGGGAAGCGCAGCAGCCAATTCACACTCAGCAAGCTCCCACAAACAGCGATGTGATAATGACCAGATAATCTGTTTTTGTTATGTTGGTTGAGAGATAAATATTGGCCCAGGACACCGGGGATAACTCCCCCTGCTCTTCTTTGAAATAGTGGCCATGGGATCTTTTACGTCCACCTGAGAGGGCAGACTGGGCCTCGGTTTAACGTCTCATCTGAAAGACGGCACCTCCGACAGTGCAGCACTCCCTCAGCACCGCACTGGGAGTGTCAGCCTAGATTTTTGTGCTCAAGTCCCTGGAGTGGGACTGGAATCCACAACCTTCTGACTCAAAGACGAGTGTGCTACCGAATGAGCCACAGGCTGACACGGTGGGGACCATTACGATACTGACTGGTGATTTTAAATAGTCTTGCAGCAGAATTATATTCAGCAACATTCACGTCTAACTTGTTACGCAGTGATTCTTGCACCCAAATCTACATTCCCGTGACATACCTTACTCAAACGGTACGGTCAGTTCTGATCAAATACGAAGTTCACTTCACCGGGAAATGTGGCTTTCCAAATTCCAACAGATGTCACTTGTGGGGGCGGGGGGGGGGGGGGGATTTGGTTCGAAGGAGGAGGAGGTGGATTGGGGTGGTGGGGACACCACTGTTTCACGAGGTGGCGACTGATCAAAAGACAACTTGCGTAGTTACTGGATTGGAGTATTGGGCCGCAACGAGTCTCAAACCCGCGGTCGCAATGATGCAATGGGTGAAGTTCACAATTTACTCAAGCGTCTCAAACACATTGGCACGGGACATGGAGGCCTCGTGGCTGCCCTGTGACGACCTTGAATTATAGTCACCTTTTATGAGTGGAGATGTTTCCATGCCTCACTGTTAACTGTGACCTATTCTGTTTAGAGTGGCCTTGCCCAACAGAAATTGCTAAGTAACCACAGATGTGCCTGGGGTGACACCGTTTCAGTCACATGAAGTAATTTCAGTGGGAAACGCCTACACGCACTCACACGATACAGGTAAATGTGCTTCATGCGCATATATTTACTTAATAAACAAATACCGCCATTCAGTAATCGAGGAAGTGAAGCACTCACTCCGATCAAAAAACACTCCCACACTCTGCTTTTCGTCTCACCATTTTACCAACAAACGCACAAAAAGGTTAAAGTTTACAAGCATATACCGTGCGAATGTGGGTATTAAGACCACAAGGCCAAGGATGGTGTCTATTACCCATTTTTTATTTACTAATCAGAAATGCAATTAGCCACATCTGGATTCCCAGTTAGCCACATGTGGCTAGCGTCTAATGCGCTGGACAACAATGGTCTATCGCACACATTTTATGTGAGTTGAGACACCACAGAGTCTGAATATGTGAAATGTTTTCACAGTGCCTGCCTGGACCACATGTGTGGTGCCCATTGAGAACATTCACAGGACACAGCTGAATAATGCGAAGTGGATGTAGTTATATGTTACATGGGCATTTATGATCTGGTACTATGTAAAATGTTCATTAGAATTAACAAGCACATCCCGAGATCTGGTGCCGAGATTGAAAGACACGTGCTGTACGTTGCCGGGCTTAGACTGGCCCTCCTGTTCACCAAGGAAGGATTATTTTGTTTGTGCGACACAAACAACGACACAACAATCATTAGTTATTTTTCTTGGTGCTGAAATGCGAGGCATATTTTTGCTGCCTCAGCTAATAAATAAAAAACACTTGCATTTCTATAGCACCTTTAATGACCTCAGGACATCCCAAAGCGCTTTACAACCAATGAAGTACTTTTGAAGCGTATTCACTGTTGTAATGTGGGAAACGCGGCAGCCAATTTGCGCACAGCAAGGTCCCACAAACAGCAATGTGATAATGACCAGATAATCTGTTTTTTGCGATGTTGGTTGAGGGATAAATATTGGCCCCAGGACACCGGGGATAACTCCCCTGCTCTTCTTCGGAATAGTGCCTTGGGATCTTTTAAGTCCACTCGAGAGTGCAGACGGGGCCTCGGTTTAACGTCTCATCCGAAAGACGTCATCTCCGACAGTGCAGCGCTCCCTCAGCACTGCGCTGGGAGCGTCCGCCTGGATTTTTGTGCTCAAGTCTCTGGAGAGGGACTATGAACCCACGACCTTCTGACTCAGAGGCGAGAGCGCTACCCACTGAGCCAAGGCTGACACGGTGGGGACCATTACGATACTGACTGGTGATTTTAAATAGTCTTGCAGCAGAATTATATTCGGCAACATTCACGTCTAACTTGTTACGCAGTGATTCTTGCACCCAAATCTACATTCCCGTGACACACCTTACTCAAACGGTACGGTCAGTTCTGAGCAAATACGAAGTTCACTTCACCGGGAAACGTGGCTTTCCAAATTCCAACAGATGTCACTTGTGGTCCTGAGAATGGATACAGACAGCGCCTCTATAACCTACTCATATTGCTTAGTAGTTTTAATCTTGACAAATGGGATGTGTACAACAGCAACCATTTCTGAGAACTCAACTTTGCTTTTTAAGACAGTGTTTTTGGTTTCCAAAACTTGAGTCGGAAGCTCTGGATATGTATTTAGTGAGCTACATTTGTAATTGTAGATTTAAGATGGAGGCCACCATCACCGGAAGCAGAACTGCAGTGATTAGAAGTTAATTATCGCTGATCTTTGACCTCTAATGTGATGGGTTAGTTCAATTTTTTTCGATGAATTATAGACAATTTCTGTCAGATTTAATAACTTGGGGCTGCTTGTCTCCTGAGCCGCACATGGTTTCATTTTTTTCCCCACTTAAATTTGTCTCTATTTACTGCATTTGCAATTCATTACTGTTCAAATCAGGTTAATTTCTGCGCCAGTCCACTCCATGTAAAGGATTCTGGACAAGTGGAAGGTACAGAGTCACTGAGTTCCATGAGAAACAAACCAAGAGTGAGATAAGAAAAATCTGAAGCGCAAGGACTGTTTTTATCTGATATATCTAAGGTTTTATTGGCTGTGATCCTTCAGTTCATGTTTTTGCTTCCCGAAGGAAAGGTAAACCAAACCTGTGCAAGATCAAATGTAACTGTTGTTTTTGGCACTTATTACAAAGTAGTTACAGCACAGAAACAAGCCATTTGGTCCATGCTGGTGTTTAAGCTCCACACGAGCCTCCACCCACCCCTCTTCATCTAACCCCATCAACATATCCTTCTACTCCTTTTTTTTTATTCGTTCATGGGATGTGGGCATCGCTGGCAAGGCCAGCATTTATTGCCCATCCCTAATTGCCCTTGAGAAGGTGGTGTTGAGCCGCCGCCTTGAACCGCTGCAGTCCGTGTGGTGAAGGTGCTCCCACAGTGCTGTTAGGGAGGGAGTTCCATGATTTTGACCCAGCGACGATGAAGGAACGGCGATATACTTCCAAGTTAGGATGGTGTGTGACTTGGAGGAGAACTTGGAGGTGGTGGTGTTCCCATGCGCCTGCTGCCCTTGTCCTTCTAGGTGATAGAGGTCGCGGGTTTAGGAGGTGCTGCCGAAGAAGCCTTGGCGAAGTTGCTGCAGTGCGTCTTGTAGATGGTACACACTGCAGCCATGATATGCTGGTGGTGGAGGGAGTGGATGGGGTGCCAACCAAGCGGGCTGCTTTGTCTTGGATGGTGTCGAGCTTCTTGAGTGTTGTTGGAGCTGCACTCATCCAGGCAAGTGGAGAGTATTCCATCACACTCCTGACTTGTGCCTTGTAGATGGTGGGAATGCTTTGGGGAGTCAGGAAGTGAGACACTCGCCGCAGAATACCCAGCCTCTGACCTGCCCTTGTTGCCACAGTATTTATGTGGCTGGTCCAGTTAAGTTTCTGGTCAATGGTGACCCCCAGGATATTGATGGTGGGGGATTTGGCGATGGTAATGCCGTTGAATGTCAAGGGGCGGTGGCTAGATGCTCGCTTTTTGGAGATAGTAATTGCCTGGCACTTGTGTGGTGCGAATGTTACCTGGCACTTATCAACCCAAGCCTGAACGTCGTCCAGGTCTTGCTGCATGTGGGCATGGACTGCTTCATTATCTGAGGAGTTGCGAATGGCACTGAACACTGTGCAGTCATCAGCGAACATCCCCACTTCTGACCTTATGATGGAGGGAAGGTCATTGATGAAGCAGCTGAAGATGATTGTGCCTAGGACACTGCCCTGAGGAACTCCTGCAGTGATGTCCTGGGGCTGTGATGATTGACCTCCAACCACCACAACCATCTTCCTTTGTGCTAGGTATGACTCCAGCCAGTGGAGAGTTTTCCCCCCCCCGATTCCCATTGACTTCAGTTTTACTAGGGCTCCTTGACACCACACTCGGTCAAATGCTGCCTTGATGTCAAGGGCAGTCACTCTCACCTCACCTCTGGAATTCAGCTCTTTTGTCCATGTTTGGACCAAGGCTGTAATGAGGTCTGGAGCCGAGTGGTCCTTTCATGTGTTTATCTAGTTTCCCCTTGACTGTATCTCTGCTATTCGCCTCAACCACTTCTTGTGGTAGCGAGTTCCACATTCTAACAACTCTTTGGGTAAAGAAGTTTCACCTGAATTCCCTATTGGATTTATTAGTGACTATCTTATATTATGGACCCTAGTTCTGGTCTTGCCCGCAAATAGTAATATCTTCTCTACGTCTACACTATCAAACCCCTTCATAATCTTTAAGGTCACCCCTCAGTCTTCTACTTTCTAGAGAAAAGAGCCCCAGCCTGTTCAATCTTTCCTGACAGGTACAACCTCTCAGTTCTGGTATCATTCTCGTGAATCTGTTTTGCACCTTCTCCAGTGCCTCTGTATTGTTTTTATAATAGGGAGACCAGAACTGTTCACAGTACTCCAAGTGTGGTCTAATCAAGGTTCTATACAAGTTTATCATAACTTTTCTGCTGTCCCTCTAGAAAAGAACCCCAGTGCTTTGTTTGCTTTTTTTATGATGCGGAGATGCCGGTGTTGGACTGGGGTGGACAAAAATGAGAAGTCGCACAACACCAGGTTATACCTTTGTTCCTTTACCTGACGAAGGGGCAACAGCTCCGAAAGCTTGTAATTTTAAATAAATCTGTTGGACTATAACCTGGTGTTGTGCGACTTCTCATTTTTGCTTTATTTATGGCCTTATTAACCTGCGTCGCTACTTTTAGTGATCTGTGTATCTGTACCCCCCAGGTCCCTCTGTTCCTTTACAATGTTGTAAACATTGTCCCTCGAGCCTGCTCTGCCATTCAATAAGATCATGACTAATCTTCTACTTCAACTGATACTCATTTTAGTTATCTTTAATTCACGATTGATTAGGGTTGGATACGGGATCTCAGGAAGAGATCCTGTATCCAACTGACAGTGGGTGGAGAGTATCTCACTGGTGGTGGACTTAGGATATCTTACGGCGATGGATTGAGGTTAGATAATATGCAACTTGCCAGCATTTAAAGTATTTCCTTTTTGTTCTGTTGTTGAAATTATGGAGCTGGTAGATACAGACTTATAAAAAAAATGAATGAGCCCAATTCATTTTAACAAAAATGAAAAGTCGCACAACACCAGGTTATAGTCCAACAGTTTTATTTGAAATTACGAGCTTTCGGAGCGCTGCTCCTTCGTCAGGTACAGTGAGGGAATACAAATCGATTACAAAGTATATATAGACAGAGAACAATGTGTCTGCAGAGATACAATCCGTCAGGGAGGCATTACATCAAAGACACAGCAGAGTACAGCTAAGACAATGAGGTGGGGCCACAGGGGGTCCAACGTGTCAAAAGCATTTTAACAAAAGCATTGCTCCAGTTCACGTGCTCACTGTGCATTGCCACAAAGTTGAGGCAGTGGACGCAGAGGTTTTTTTCCAGCACACCCTCACTTCTTCACACTCAGCCCCTGAGTTCATTCCCGAAATGTAGGTGAACGACAGCAGAACCAAAGTGTTCCACGGTCGCCGACTTTACACCTTCGCACAAGAAATTCTTGAGTCAGTCTCTGAGGTGGGGTAGAGTGTTGCCCTGAATGCAGTGAGAGTGTTCTTTATTCACTGGCTAGGTTTATAAACAGTTTGTGGATGATTAGCTGGGTCATCTGATTAGTACCATGACAGATCAGTGCACGATACCATCTAGTAAAAACATTGACTGAAATGCTAAGGACTCCCTAGAGGTACCAGCATTTTTTTTTGGCAAATTGTCAAACTCCGCACTTAAGTCAGTGGCTTCTCCCGAGTCGGCTGAAAGGTCTGTGGTGCCACGCAGCGTTCACACTGTTAATTCAGGCATTATGATTAAATAACTCTTGTTTCTTCCTCTACAACCCGGCTTCCTGCGATCACACCCTGCCCGAAGATGCTGGTGAACCAGCTGCATTTCTGTTGCTTCTTGGACTGCTTAACGTTCCCTCTTGTTTAATTCCATAAATGCGTTGAGCTGTTACCCCGCCCTGCACTCTGAGGCCCTTAGCTTGCTAAGAGATGCGATTTTCAGACATATTGTGCACTTTGTAGGAATTTTACACCATGCAGCCTCAGTAAGGAGTGTAATTTAAGGAATATTCCCCGTTTGTGTTATTCAGTATCAGGACCCATTCTTTCTGAAGCTTTACAAAATCATGTTATAAAAATGTACATTATTGAAGTGCTGAGAGAAAAAGTGACGGGGTGCCAAGCTTCTTTAGAGAGCTGATTCCGAATGCCGTTAAACCGAGGCCCCGTCTGCCCTCTCGGGTGGACGTAAAAGATCCCACGGCATTATTTCGAAGAAGAGCAGGGGGCGTTCTCCCCGGTGTCCTGGGGCCAATATTTACCCCTTAACCAACATCATTAAAAAACAGATGATCTGGGCCATTATCACATTGCTGTTTGTGGGAGCTTGCTGTGCGCAAATTGGCTGCCGCCTTTCCGACATTACAACAGTGACTGCACTTCAAAAAGTACTTCATTGGCTGTGAAGCGCTTCGGACCAGGACACTGGGGAGAACTCAACGGAAGCTCGATGAGCAGCACCTCATCTTTCGATTCGGCACTTTACAGGCTTCCAGACTCTCAACTGAGTTCAACAATTTGAGATCAGAACCACTGCTTCCGTTTGGTCAGCCAGCAGGTGCTGGTAATGATTCTGCTGTTGCCATTTACAGCTCCTCTTTTGATTCTTTACTCGTCCCATTCCCGCCCGCCTTTGCCTCGCACCATCATCCCTCTTGTCATTTAATCACTCCTGCCTTCCACCCTATCACAGACCCAAGTTAGGCGGAGAGCCATGAGCACAGACGTTGGAGTGGGTTTATTGGCTGCACTCTTGGATGAGGAACGGCACATGGTGTGGAGGCTTGAAAGACTGGGAGTAAAATAAGTTGCAAAGATTTCTAATTTGTGACAGGCTTGGGGTTTGGTATTTTAACATGAAGCAGACATTGGCAGGACTGGTTTCATTTATTTTTTGTCTCGAGATGCTGGAAAAATTTACAGCAGTGTTTTTGCCGCAGTCATCTCCCTCCAATTATCACTGTGCTCGAAAAAATATTTAAGTGTCTCCATGCCATCTGTCCGTGCCAGTCCCTCATGCAAAGGAATTTGTGGAGCGACTGCTGTTGGCTTCATGGAACGCCGTCGCTTTTACACACAGATGGGTCTGATTTCCTCAACATCTGCAATGCGGCGCTTAAATTCGAGCCTGGTGTCTAAGAATAAGATAGTGCTCTCCCGCCAGAAGAGGATGCAAAGCTCTTACCCAATGCAGACAAGACCGTAAACAAGCAAAACATTGTACACGGCTTGCTTATGCTGCAGATACATGTTTGTGCACCAGTCCGAGTGTGTCTATGTATGTGTGTGTGTGTGTGTGTGTGTGCGCACCAACATGTCTGTGTGTGCATGAGGATCTCTTGGGACTGCACTGTTGGGGTGTCTCTTCTACAGATCCGTATCTGGTTATTTGGTTGTCATCTTCCAAAATTCTATCGATTATGGAACAGTTCCCGCAGATTGGAGGGTGGCAAATGTAACCCCTAACATCAGTAGTAGGGAAAATGCTAGAGTCTATTATAAAGGATGTGATAACAGGACACTGAGAAAATATCAACGGGATTAGACAAAGTCAACATGGATTTATGAAAGGGAAATCGTGTTTGACAGACCTACTGGAGTTTTTTGAGGATGTAACTGGTAGAATAGATAAGGGAGAACCAGTGGATGTGGTGTATTTGGATTTTCAGAAGGCCTTTGATAAAGTTCCACATAAGAGGTTAGTGTGCAAAATTAAAGCACATGGGATTGGGGGTAATATAGTGGCATGGATTGAAAATTGGTTATCAGACAGGAAACAGAGTAGGAATAAATGGGTCTTTTTCGGGGTGGCAGGCGGTAACTAGTGGGGTACCACAGGGATCAGTGCTTGGGCCCCAGCTTTTCACAATATATATCAATGATTTGGATGAGGGAACCAAATGTAATCTTTCCAAGTTTGCTGACGACACGAAACTAGGTGGGATTGTGAGTTGTGAGGAGAATGCAAAGAGGCTTTAAAGCGATTTAGACAAGTTGAGTGAGTGGGCAAATACATGGCAGATGCAGTATAACGTGGATAAATGTGAAGTTATCCACTTTGGTAGGAAACACAGAAAGGCAGAGTATTATTTAAATGGTGATAGATTGGGAAATGTTGATGTACAAAGTGACCTGGGTGTCCTTGTACACTAGTCACTGAAAGCAAACATGCAGGTGCAGCAAGCAGTTAGGAAGGCAAATGGTATGTTGGCCTTCATTGCAAGAGGATTTGAGTACAGGAGCAAGGATGTCTTGCTACAGGGCCTTGGTGAGACCACACCTGGAGTACTGTGTGCAGTTTTGGTCTCCTTACCTAAGAAAGGATATACTTGCCATAGAGGGAATGCAGCGAAGGTTCACCAGACTGATTCCTGGGATGGCAGGACTGTCGTATGAGGAGAGATTGGGTCGACTAGGCCTGTATTCACGAGAGTTTAGAAGATTGAGAGGGGATCTCATTGAAACGTATAAAATTCTGACAGGGCTAGACAGACTGGATGCAGGGAGGATGTTTCCCCTGGCTGGGGAATCTAGAACGAGGGGGTCACAGTCTCAGAATACAGGGTAGGACATTTAAGACTGAGATGAGAAGAAATTTCTTCACTCAGAGGGTGGTGAACCTGTGGAATTCTCTACCACAGATGGCTGTGGAGGCCAAGTCACTGAATATATTTAAGAAGGAGATAGATAGATTTCTAGACACAAAAGGCATCAAGGGGTATGGGGAGAGAGCGGGAATATGGTATTGAGACAGAGGATCAGCCATGATCATATTGAATGGCGGAGCAGGCTCGAAGGGCCGAATGACCGACTCCTGCTCCTATTTTTCTATGTTTCTAGTCTATGTTTCTGTGTCTAATCCATCTGAATTCTTCAGTCAAATAGAGGAGCCACTTGTGATCTTAGTAGGAGTTTCTCTCGTAAGTCTCTTCAGACACTTGGGTTCCCTCTCATCACTCATTGGGGGTAATGTTAGCATTGAGCGATGGTGTAAAATGGGTAATATCAGATTGGCGCCCATTATGCGCCCCGTCCAATTTTTCCATCCATTGACTTCAATCGTGTGTGAGGTATAAAGAAAGACTTGCATTTCTACAGCGTCTTTCACGACCACCAGACGTCTCAAAGCGCTTTACAGCCAATGAAGTACTTTTTGAAGTGTAGTCACTGTTGTAATGTAGGAAACGCGGCAGCCAATTTGTGCACAGCAAGCTCCCACAAACAGCAATGTGATAATGACCAGGTAATCTGTTTTAGTGAGGTTGATCGAGGGATAAATATTGGCCAGGACACCGGGGGTAACGCCCCTGCTCTTCTTCGCAATAGTGGCCATGGATCTTTTACATCCAACTGAGAGGGCAGACGGGGCCTCGGTTTAACGTCTCATCCGAAAGACGGCACCTCCGACAGTGCAGCTAATTCGATATCGCCCATTTTACACTATCACCCAAAGTTAAAATGACCCCCATTGTCTTTATTATGCCGGCAACCTTCAGACCCGAATGGTCTTGTCCATTTAAACACTGGGCTCTTTTTTTTTTAGGCCTAATATCCCACTGTATCCCCAGCAGTGACTGATCCGGAGTTCAGTCCTCTCCCAGCCCTAAATGAAATGGGCTGTGGCTTTCTCTTTGCTCACCAGCGCTGCTGTTTCTTGTTGCTAAATGGTGTCACAAAGGTTTACTTTTCAAAAGATCTTGGCTGCTTTGCCTATGTTGTAAGAAATGAGGGGAAACTCAATCCTGCCATTAAGTGTTACATCAGTTATAGCTGTGTGAAATTCAAACGCATATTTTTCTTTCTGTAATGCTGCTCCAAACATATTTGAGTTTTATTCTCATTTCTCACTCCAGTGATATTTTCTCCCCCTCTTTATATCCATTCCTCCCACTCACATCCCCCAGTACTATGTGCCAATCCCACAATGGTGTCTTTCCTGACCAGCTGCTTATCTTCCACCCGCTATAAACTTGAGCTCATCCCAATCTCTGCATAACTCACACCAAGTCCTGTTCATCCATTAGCCCTGTGCTCGCTAACCTACATTGGCTCCCATTCCAACGCCTTGATTTTCAAATTCTCATCCTTGTGTTCAAATCCCTCCATGGCCTCGCCCCCTCCCTATCTCTGTAATCTTCTCCAGCCGTACCACCCTCCAAGAACTCTACGTTCCTCCAACTCTGGCCTCTTGTGCATCCCCCACTTCCTTCGCCCCACAATTGGTGGCTGTGCCTTCAGTCGTCTAAGCCCTGAGCTCTGCAATTACCTCCCCAAACCTCTTCGCCCCTCCAGCTCTCTCCTCATTTAAGACTTGGCTTAAAACCTACCTCTTTGACCAAGCATTTGGTCACTTGTCCTCATGTCCCCTTATTTGACTCGGTGTCAAGGTTTGTCTAATTACGCTTGTAGACTTATCACTATGTTAGAGGAGCTATGTAAATGCAAGTTGTTGTTGGAGGTGAGGTGAGCTGGTCAAGATCATTTTTCTTCACCAATTTTCTCCATTAGCAATCACATCCTGAAGGTGGCAACTCATGGTGGGTAGGATTTCATGGACACAGCACTCTCGTGACTTTACAAAGTGATGAAACTTCACAGGCGAGCCTGGATGGTGGGTGTTGACGAGCTGCTCAACTGCGGAGCCATCACAGTCAAGCCCGTTCCTGTCTCCATTGGGTGGAAGAAATTTTTCTATTTTGGCATGATAAATGACAGATATGATATGTAATGAATATTATAAATGAAATAGAAGATTTCCTCTCATCTTTATTCTTTTAGAACCAAGTTTGGCTGGCACAGCCACGATGGGCCGAATGGCCTCCTTCTGTGCCGTAAATTTCTATGATTCTAAGTTACAATTCTGCTAGAAACACCGAGAGGACATCTTCACAAACATATTTGCATTGTTGCTACACATGGCAACTAGAAGAATTCTTATCCCCTCCGCCCCCCCGCCCCCCGCCACACACAAATCCATAGACAGATAAGTTACATACATCACAAAAACTAGATAACTAGCAACCAAGATCCAGCACGACATATGTGAACGGTTAAGGCATTAGTTACAGACACACATTTACACACCTGTGTATAAACACACAAGATACATGCATGCCTGGCGTCAGCCGTGACTCAGTGGTAGCACTCTCTCGCCTCTGAGTCAGAAGGTTGTGGGTTTGAGTCCCATTCCACAGACTTGAGCCCAAAATCCAGGCTGACACTCCAGGGAGCGCTGCACTACTGGAGGTGCCGTCTTTTGGATGAGACCGTTAAACCGAAGGCCCCGTCTGCCCTCTCAGGTGGACGTAAAAGATCCCATTCGAAGAAGAGCGGGGGGAGTTCTCCCCGGTGTCCTGGCTAATATTTAACCCTCAGCCAACATCATTAAAGCAGATGATCTGATCATAATCACATCGGTGCTTGTGGGAGCTTGCTGTGCACAAATTGGCTGCCGGGTTTCTCACATAACAACAGTGACTACACTTCAAAAGTACTTCATTGGCTGTAAAGCGCTTTGGGATGTGCTGAGGCCGTGAAAGGCGCTATAGAAATGCAAGTCTTTCTTTCCTTCTACACATACAAATACACCTGTACACAGACATCCACAAAGGAACATAGATTTGCGCATAAACATTCAGATGCAATGAATCCTTCTCAGGCCTGTTGACAAAAGCAACTTTTGGATCAGTTCCTTGAGGCTGCTCCAGCGGTGCAGGAACGCAATTATTATGTTACAACTGTTACGAAAATAACGAGGAATTCCATTACTGTGGGGTAGAATGGAAACCATGAATGTTTTGCGGTTCCACATAATCCAGGAACTCATTTGCTGAAGCACGTCCTCTTGTAAACACTGACGGGAATATTTAGCCGCAGAATAAAATCATTCATGAAAATTCCCTTGGCAGGGGTTCGCATATCACACTGACATGCTGGCGTTGTTGGTGTTTGTTCCGTCCGTGACCCGAGCCAGGAAATATTATTCAGGACCAATCTCAATCTCAAACTAAGAGTTTTGTGCTGTGAACATTAATAGAAAAGAAAAATTTCTATTTATAAAGCATCTTTCACAACCGCGGGACGTCTCAAAGCACTTTACAATCAATTAAGTACTTTTGGAGTATCACTGTTGTAATGTCGGAAATGCTCCTACATTATACAATCCTGTGCAGCACCGAATTACAGTTCAGTAAGAGGCGGCACTTGTAGTCCTGTGCTCTGTTGATGCAATCGCAGAGAGAACCAGTCCTTTAGAAGTCACCAATGTGTTTTTAGTTGTTGACAAGTTTGGATCTCGTCAGTAAAAACCATTAGTCCAACATGTGAAGCAGATGTTCTGGGTCCATAAGCAGCGCCTGGTTATTGTTAACCATTTCGACCAGAAGATCCCAAGTTCAGTTCCCAGCCTGTGCTCAGTTAGTTGGTCCCAGCCGGGGTAGTGATTAAGATGCATCAGCCGGCGCTCATTTGGTCGCCTCTGAGTCAGAGGGTCGTGGGTTCAACTCCCACTGCAGACTCTTGAGCACATATCTAGGCTGACACGCCCAGTGCCAGGACTGAGGGAGTGCTGCACTGTCGGAGGTGCCGTCTTTCGGTTGAGACGTTAAACCGAGGCTCCGACTGCCCTCTCAGGTGGACGTAAATGATCCCATGGCACGATTCGAAGAAGAGCAGGGGAGTTCTCCCCGGTGTCCGAGCCAATATTTATCCCTCAACCATCATCACTAAAATAGATTATCTGGTCATTATCTCATTGCTGTTTGTGGGAGCTTGCTGTGCGCAAATTGGCTGCCACGTTTCCTACATTACAACAGTGACTACGCTTCAAAAAGTACGTCATTGTCTGGAAAACGTTTTGGGGCGTCCTGAGGTCATGAAAGGCGCTATAGAAATGCAAGATTTTTCTTTCTTTGCCTTGGCTCAGATAAATCAGAGCATAGTTGCTGTACCATGTTCACTTTACAGTAGGCGGCTGGATATCTCCTACAGTGGGCAGGGGAAGCAGCAGAGGTTATCCCCTGTGATATTCTGGGGCTTCTGTTTACTATGATAATGCTAGGCTGATTTTGTCTACACACCATCCTGACTTGGAAATAAGTCGCCGTTCCTTCATCATCGCTGGGTCAAAATCCTGGAGCTCCCTCCCTAACAGCACTATGGGAGTAGCTTCACCACACGGACTGCAGCGGTTCAAGAAAGCGGCTCACCACCTTTTTTTAAAATTCATTTATGGGATGTGGGCTGTCGCTGGCAAGGCCAGCATTTATTGCCCATCCCTAATTGCCCTTGAGAAGGTGGTGGTGAGCCGCCTTTGTGAACCTGCTGCAGTCTGTGGTACTTCTTTGTTACAACTGAGTGGCTTGCTAGACCAGAGGGCAGTTGAAGAGTCAACCACATTGCTGTGGGTCTGGAGTCACATATAGGCCAGACCGGGTAAGGACAGTAGATTTCCTTCCCTAAAGGACATTAGTGAACCAGATGGGTTTTTATGACAATCCGGTAGTTTCCTGGTCACCATTACTGATACTAGCTTTTTAATTCCAGATTTATTTAATTAACTGAATTTAAATTCCCCAGCTGCCATCGTGGGATTTGAACTCACATCTACCGGATTATTAGTCTAGGCCTCTGGATTACTAGTCCAGAAACATAACCACTATGCTACCATACCTACCTTCTCGAGGGCAATTAGGGATGGGCAACAAATGCTGGCCTTGCCAGCGATGCCCACATCCCGTGAACGAATAAAAAAAATTGTAATGTTAAATCAGTTATGGCTGTATCCGACATAAGCTTCACTACACTCCCATTACCTTTATCAGTGAAATTTTTTTCAGAAGATGTGACTGCTGTTGAGGCCTCGCAGGAAGCTGAAAGGGGCTGCCAAGAGAAATATAATTCCGATAATTGGCTGCAATTGTGAAAGTGAAAGCGATCTAGCCTCTTGTGTCTTGCCAAGTCTCTCATGAAAGGAAGCAGATAATTGCACGACAGGTTAGCATATTAAGCTGAGCTGGGGATCTGAACGGCTTGTGGCTTTATTGTAGACTGAGAATGGCAAAATAGTTAACCCTCTCCTGTCTGTAGGTGCGCATTTCCCGAAACGGCCTCCCAGGATCCTGGAATGTGCAGTGCGACCCACGTTCAATCCGCCCCTTCCCGATTACTGCCACCATCCAGCCAATAATATCGCTCAGAAGGCCAACTATTACACGCCGCGTGCTGCACAGGTGAGAGGTTGAAACGGATTCACAGTTGATTATAAAAGCAGAGGGGAAAAAAAGAGAAAGTAAGGAAACAGATCATCAGCTAATGACAGAGTCTGCAAGTTCTGACTGCAGAATTGTGACCTTATGAAAGCTGTGTTGAAAATTTCAATCTATACTGCAAGGTTATTGCTAAACTGTTAGTTTCTCTCTTTGTTTGAAACGGTTCCTTTGAATGATACCACAATTTTGGCCAGCGAATGGAAGAAGAACTGCTTCTTACAACGTTTTTGTCTCTCCCAGGAGATTGGAGTGGGGGGGAGGAGAGTGAGCAGAGGGGGAGGAGAGTAGGTGGGGATGGGGGGGGAGAGTTGGTGGGAAGGGGGGAAAGTGGGCGGGGGAGAGTGGGCAGGAGGGGGGGAGAGTGGGCGGGGGAAAAGTGGGCTGGAGGGAGGAAGTGTTTAGTCATGATGCTCCGGCCATCATGAGTGTGGGGCAGTCTTGATGGACCAGCTGGTCCTTTCCTGCCCATCAATTTTGCAAGTACATAACATTATATGTCGACAAGTCAATTGTCAGATTGGCAGCAGATAGCAACAAGAATCACACAATAAGCTTTTGTTGTGACTTATATACCACCCCGTCCCAGGCTGCTCCAGTATCATCTCGCTAAAAGTTAGTCTAGCTGCATCATAGCCTTATAGCTGAATCCACTTAGGCAGAATTTATAGGTTTTTCTTTTATTTCGTTTATGGGATGTGGGCGTCGCTGGCAAGGCCAGCATTTATTGCCCATCCCTAGTTGCCCTTGAGAAGGTGGTGGTGAGCCGCCTTCTTGAACCACTGCAGTGCCGTGTGGTGAAGGTGCTCCCACAGTGCTGTTAGGGAGGGCGTTCCAGGATTTTGACCCAGCGACGATGAAGGAACGGCCGATATATTGCTAAGTCAGGATGGCGTGTGACTTGGAGGGGAGCTTGGAGGTGGTGGTGTTCCCATGCGGCTATTCCCACCACTCCATGGAACTCCGTTCTGGTGCTTCAACTGTAACGCTCTGAGGATCCAAATCTCTACAAGACATTGAGACTGACACTGACGCAACGCCTGGGCAGTCCGTGTCTGTTTGGAGCGTTAGGGTTAGAAGCTAATATATGAAAAGTGATAGCTCCCCAGGCCTGTAAGTTAGAGCAATAAAATACCAATCAATCATTGTTTGGATGGAGAGAGTTCTGATTCTACCAGCCAAGTGGCACCTAGTGATTCCCAGGAAATGATGTGACTGTTTATCGCTCAAACTTGCCTTGGAAGAAGCCACCAGATAGGATCGAAGACTGTAATCGTAATCCAGGCAATGGGATACCTGCTCCAGGATTATGCAGGTGGAGGATATCCTACAGGAAGAAACTGGATTATTTTATATCCAATAAAAAGTACCTCCGCTCAGTAAGAGTAAAATGGAACAAACACACAATCAATTACACATACAGGAAAACTACATAAATAAACCAAAAGGGGGCGAAGAAACATTTTCCAAAGAGATACCGGAAATAGTACTGCCGGAACTGAGTGAGGTCAAGCAGGAGCTAAAGACCAATAGCTGGGAATCTGGGATTCAGGTATGTAACAACAGTATAGTGCTATGAGTGATGGAATAAAGCATGGTAGGGGAGGGAATAGTAGCCTAGTGGAAATGGTACTGGACCAACAAACCAGAGGTTGTGAGTTCAAATCTCATCACGCCATGTTGTGAAATTGAATTCAATTTCTGGTCATTTGTGGGCTACCACCAAGTGGTTATTAATCTTCCTAGAAGGAAATCTGCCGTCCCTACATTATGTGGTTGACTCTCGGGGCAACTAGGGATGGTCAATCAATACTGCTTTCGCCATTGTTGCCCACATATCAAGAACAACTTATTAGCGTTGGAACTGTAAAAAGGTACTAAGGGTAACGGGAACAATCTGAAACAATAGATTTCACTGCTTCAGTGCTACACTACAGAATTGTACAACATGAATGAGAACACATCTTCCCCTACGGTCATCCGAGCCAGATGCTGGATTCCCTTCCTGAGCTGCAGCGGAACGCCCATACGGGGCTCCGTCAGTCGCCCCGAAAGATATAATCTACCCCACGGTGCGTTGAGGGAATGAACCTTGGAAGTGGGCGTAGCTGGTTCTGCTTTTAACAGGCCCATGTGAAGAAAAACTTTAAGGGGGGGAAAAAAAATGGTTTTATTTTTGCAAGTGAGACTGCCTGCTGTCAGCAGCTCCGAGCGAAGCCTGTTCTCATGCTTTTGTTTGTAAATTGTGCTTGCTCAGACCCAGGCACCTTGGGGCACCTTTGGTTCCGCAGATTTGATTTTGAGAGTTTCTTGTTACAGCCTAGGTGGGCTGTTGAGTAAGGCGCTGTCATCGCACAGTACCAGTAATTGTCTTGCATTGTCTGCTGCATTCCGCACACTACCCCAAGTACAGCAGAGTTCAGGGTAATTGAGTGTAATTGGGCGACAGCTGGATGATAACTAAGAAATCCCATTCTCGTATTGTCAGTCAAACACAGTCATATTAAAAACTGCAGGGGACATTGCGTGACTCACTTCTACACAAGTCAGTGCTGAAATTCTGTTTGGTAGTTATTAGTCAGTGCATTCGGCACAAACTCTTCCTTTTGTTTGAGCTTTACTGACCCAAGCAATGTGCAGGGATACATTGTTGAAATAATGCACCACTTTAAATTTCATGTAGTTTTAGAGGAGTTCCAGGTTGCGCAGGCTCGATGCCCCAACAAGCACGCTCGACCCGAGTGCAAGTGCAGACCTTTCCCTCTGCCACACCAACAGCAATAACTTGCATTTATATCGCGCCTTTAACATAGTAAAACGCCCCAAGGAGCTTCGCAGGAGGGTTATCAGACGAAAATTAACACCGAGCAAAAGAAGGAGACATTTGGACAGGTGACCAAACGCTCGGTAAATAGGTAGGTGTTGAGCCGAGACTGAAAGGAGAAAAGAGAGGTGGAGAGTCGAGAGGTTTGGGGAGAGAATTACAGAGCTTACCACAGTATCTACTTATCCCAGTTCAAGTATGCTGGGCTAGCGGGTGTGTTGTGCAGCCGCCGCCACCCCCCCCCCCCCGCCCCACCCCAACACAGACAATGAATCTTAACTGGAATCCCAGAAAGGTGCAGTTTCAGAACATGAGTAGACACTAGTGTCATTTCTGTTTCTCAAAGATGGCTTGCGGCCTTTCCGAAGAGGATTGGTGTTTGTCCCAATCTGTGTCAAATTTAAGGGCAATTTTGTGCTCGGGCTTTGAGTCCTTTGGGAAACTGGATTCAAAATCTTCTGACTCAGATATTAAACAGTGTTCAGACGAGACCTTTGACCTCAGAATTAGGCCTCGGCGATGAAAGGCCAGTGATATAGCTTGGTCCTTCCCAACTCCTGCCCTCCCGAAGCAGCAATGAAATTGTTGTGATGGCTTGTCTCAAACATGATGGAATATCAGCAGTGCACCCTCAGTGATGCAATGCTTCTCCCATGGGTGTTACAATTTTGCGTTTTGGAAGACATTCAATGATAATGTCCTGCCATGAATTCTCATGTTGCTGAGTGCCTCTCTGAGTGCAGAAATCGAAAGGGGTTTGTAATGCTGCTTGATTGCCTGTTCTCTTTGCAGATACCTCGCAGGCCAGATACTGCTCATAACACAGATCATTTAGCGTGCTCTGTGCTATCTCTGTAATCTGTAATAGCATCTGTCACTGCTACAGCCCAAACAAGATGAAACAGACCTATTCACCCCAATTGAGATGAATCATGCTGCGCGGGGGGCGGGGCGGTCAGGACTCAATCTACTGGTTAGAATCATACGGCACAGAAGGAGGCCATTCGGCCCATCGTGTCTGGACCGGCTCCTTGAAAGAGCTCTCCAATTAGTTCCACTCCCCTGCTCTTTCCCCATAGCCTTGCAGATTTCTCCTTTTCAAGTATATAACCAATTTACTTTTGAAAGTTGCGATTGAATTTGCTTCCACCACCCTTTCAGGTAATGCATTCCAGATTGTAGTAACTCGCTGTGTAAAAAAAAAATTCTCCTCATTTGCCCCTGAGTTTTTTTTGCCAATTATCTTAAATCTGTGTCCTCTGGTTATTGTCCCTCCTGCCAGTGGAAACAGTTTCTCCCTCGCTTTCAAAACCCCTCAATTTTGAACACCTCAATTAAATCTCCCCTTAACCTTCTCTGCTCTAAGGAGAACAATTCCAGTTTTTCTGGTCTCTCCACATAACTGAAGTCCCTCATCCCTGTAGCATTCTAGTAAATCTCCTCTGCCCCTCTCCAAGGCGTTGACACCCTTCCTAAAGTGCAGTGCACAGAATTGGACACCATACAAATGGAAGCTACATCATTAAATAAATTTAAAACAGAAATAGACAGTTTCCTAGAAGTAAAGGGAATTAGGGGTTACGGGGAGCGGGCAGGAAATTGGACATGAGGCTGAGTTCGGATCGGTCGAGGCCCTGTGGGTGGCGTAGCGGGCCCAGGGGCTGAGTGGCCGGGTCCTGCTCCTACTTCTTGTGTTCTTTAGATTTGAGGTGAGGATCAGATCAGCCATGATCTTATTGAATGGCGGAGCAGGCTCGAGGGGCCGATTGGCCTACTCCTGCTCCTATTTCTTATGTTCTTATGTTCTTATACTCTAGCTGAGGCCTAACCAGTGATTCATAAAGGTTTACCATAACTTCCTTGCTTCTGTACTCTTTTCCTCTATTTATAAAGCCCAGGATCCCGTCTGCTTTATTAACAGTCTTACCAACTGTGCTGCCACCTTTAAAGATTTGTGTATGTTCATTCCACAGAGTTCCACTTATTGTCAATTTTTTTAGCCCCCTCCTCTCCACTGGGAGCCATGGATCGGAGATAGGGCTGTAACACTGATGGGATCGAGTCGGCCAGCCCATTTTACACCGCGTCCGATTTTACTCTCCACTGAAGTCAATCCGGGTTGTAAAACCGGTGGCTCACGTTTTCCCATCGGGCGAGTTAGGTTAGAGTGACCACCACTGAGTCTCCAGCAATGCGCCCTTTAAGAGCAGCTCCCCAGCTGGCTGTGTGAGATCAGTGAATTTACCCAACTGACTCCTGCTGAGGTGATTCCATGAAAGAAGAAGAAAGACTTGCATTTCTACAGCGCCTTTCACAACCTCAGGACGTCCCAAAGCACTTTACAGCCAATGAAGCACTTTGACATGAATCTTGTCATTCATGTATGAAGTAATACTGGGCGGCCTGCTGGTGGCGCTGTCCAGAGAGAGTATAAATACTCGGGCATGGGCCCAGCTTGCTTAGGACATTCCTCAACAGGAACTAGTGAAGGACACAACTAGATCTCCATGTTGAAAAACAGTTGATTGAAGCTTTGTTTAACGCTTAGACCAAGTGCCTAGTAGTTTTCTTACGTCACACTTCTGAAGCGTAGTCACTGTTGTAATGTAGGAAACGCGGCAGCCAATTTGTGCACAGCAAGGTCCCACGAACAGCATTGTAATAATGACCAGATAATCTGTTTTTTGATGATGTTGGTTGAGGGATAAATATTGGCCAAGACACCGGGGCGAACTCCCCTGCTCTTCTTCAAAGTGGTGCCATGGGACCTCAGTTTAACGTCACATCCAAAAGATGGCACCTCTGCCAGTGTAGCACTCCCTCAGTACTGTACTGGAGTGTCAGCCTAGATTTCTGTGTTCAAGTCTCTGGAATGGGTACTTGAACCCACAACCCTCTGACTCAGAGGTGACAGTGCTATCAACTGAGCCACGGCTGACACTGTACAGGGTGATGTTACTTCGTCTAGGTGCCTATTCTTTATCTATGAGACTAGACAGTGAGTATTAGTTGATTATGTGACTCTGGAGGGCATCACAGCAGCTCCCAATCCTGTCCTCTATTCTGCGCACCTGCGCGTGCCCATCATATTTCAGGAATTACTGGAGAGTGTCGGAGTATAGGAACAGAAGTAGGCCCTCGGGCCTGCTCCACCAATCTGTTCTGCACCTCAACTTCATTTTCTCACCTTTGAGCCATATCCATTGATACCCTTACCTAACAAAAACATATCAGCCTCAGTCTTGAAAGCTCTAATTGCCCCAGCATCCACAGCCTTTTGGGGGAGAGAGTTCCAAATATCTACCACCCTTTGTGTGAAGAAGTGCTTCCTGATTTCACTCCTGAATGGCCTAGCTCTAATTTAAGTTGATGTCCCCATGTTCTGGACTCCCCCACCAGAAGGAATAGTTTCTCCATATCTACCCTTTTGAATCTGTTTAACATTTTAAACACCTCGGGCAGATCACCCCTCAATCTCCTACGCTCAAGGGAATATAAGCCAGGAACTTGCCTGATGTTTGCCCTCTAACCCAGAAGCCAGTTGTAGTTCCCAGTTGCCTGAGATAACCACAGGTCTGAAATCAAACCTAGGACCTTATCTTCTGGCTTAGTACTACACATGCATACCTACTAGGCCATTGGGAAACCTCCAACGTGAATGGGTATAGCTGCACAGCTGTGTACTCACAAATACAGATGTTAAAAGTGACTGTCAAAAATAGAAAGGGCTCAGCGAAGAATACTTCAGTGATGTGGCGGTGGAATAAGTGAGGGTCAAATTAAAATGGGATCTGGGCGTCGCTGGCAAGGCCAGCATTTATTGCCCATCCCTAATTGCCCCTTGAGAAGGTGGTGGTGAGCCGCCTTCTTGAACCGCTGCAGTCCGTGTGGTGAAGGTACTCCCACAGTGCTGTTAGGGAGGGAGTTCCAGGATTTTGACCCAGCGACGATGAAGGATCGGCCGATATACTTGTAAGTCAGGATTGTGTGTGACTTGGAGGTGAACTTGGAGGTGGTGGTGTTCCCATGCGCCTGCTGCCCTTGTCCTTCTAGGTGGAAGAGGTCGTGGGTTTGGGAGGTGCTGCCGAAGAAGCCTTGGCGAGTTGCTGCAGTGCATCTTGTAGCTGGTACAAAAAGGTGGTGAGCCGCTTTCTTGAACCGCTGCAGAAAGTGTGGTGAAGGTACTCCCACAGTGCTGTTAGGTAGGGAGTTCCAGGATTTTGTCCCAGCGACAACGAAGGATCGGCGATATACTTCTAAGTTAGGATGGTGTGTGACTTGGAGGGGAATTCTTATCCTTGTGTTCAAATCCCTCTAAGGCCTCGCCCCTCCCTAACTCCCTCTGTAACCTCCTCCAGCCCTATCATATTAAAGGCACTATATAAATGCAATAAAAACAGAAAATGCTAGAAATACTCAGCAGGTCAGGCAGCATCTGTGGAGAGAGAAACAGAGTTAACGTTTCAGGTCGATGACCCTTCGTCAGAACTGGAAAAAGTTGGAGATGGAGCAGGTTTTTAAGCAAGTGTAGGGGCAGGGAAAGTGGGGAGGGGAGGAAAGAACAAAAGGGAAGGTCTGTGATAGGGTGGAAGGCAGGAGAGATTAAGAGACAAAAGGGATATAAATGCAATGTTGTTTGGCGAAACATTATAGGAGAATTATTGGTGCCAGAAAAAGACACTCGAAGCTAAAGATGCTTGCCCTGCGTGAGAATAAATTTTAAATCCTACCTCGGAATTCGGTTAATTTGGAAGCAGTGCTAAAAAATAATCCAGCAATGTTGAACAGCATGCCAACTTCAGCAGACCACATAGGGTGATCCATGTGTCCATGAATGACTGAGAGGCGACAGTGACTCAACTCCTTGCATGAGAGGTAGTTATCAGACTCTGGGGCGGAGGATTGTTCCATGGATCCTGCTCCCAAAAGCCCCGAAGGTAAATCGTCATCCAGCAATTTCAAATTCCTGCACCATTTGCTTCTTTCATGTAATTTCATCTTGGCAGCTCTGTGCCTGGAGAAACTGAGTAATGGGAAACAGGAGAGCATATTCAAGGAGAGACTAGAGAATTGATTGCAGTACACACATGACTGCAAACAATGCATGCAATAAGCTGTGACAGCCTCGGCTCAGTGGGTAGCACTCTTGCCTCTGAGTCAGAAGGTTCTGGGTGACATGAATCTGTCATTCATGAAAGAAATAATACTGAGTGGTCTGTGGGTGGCGCTGTCCAGGGAGAGTATAAATACTCGGGCACGGGCCCAGCTTGCGCAGGACATTCTTAACAGGAACTAGCGAAGGACACAACTAGACCTCCATGTTGTAAAACAGTTGATTAAAGCTTTGTTTAACGCTTAGACCAAGTGCCTAGTAGTTTTCTTACGTCACTGGGTTTGTCGACCCACCCCAGAGACTTGAGCACAAGATCTAGGCTGATACTCTCAGTGCAGTACTGAGGGTGTGCTGCACTGTCGGAGGTGCCGTCTTTCAGATGAGATGTTAAACTGAGGCCCCGTCTTCCCTCTCAGGTGGACCTAAAAGATCCTGTGGTGCTTTTTCGAAGAAAAGCAGGGGAGGTCTACCCGGTGTCCTGGCCAATATTTAGCCCTCAACCAATACCTTATAAACAGATTATCTGGTCCTTATCTCATTGCTTTTGTGGGATCTTGCTGTGTGCATATTAGCTGCTCCATTACAACAGTGACTATACTTCATTGGCTGTAAAGCGCTTTGGGAAGTCCTGAGGTTGTGAAAGGCTCTATAGAGATGCAAGTCTTTCTTTTCTTTCTTAGATATTACAGAAGTACAGGAAGTGTATGCAGTTAGTGTAAACACAACTCAATACATACAGAAACCTGCATCTTACATTACAAACTCATGTTATCTTGCCCTGGCCAGGTCCGATGGGTTACCGTTCACAAGGCTTTCCTCGCGGAGCTCACTCCTGCTGAGAGCTGATGTGAGTCCTGCTGAGTGTCCAGGAAATGCCCCAGCAATTGCCGGAAGTAAGGTAATCAGTCCTGTAGGGGATCAGTTGCCTTCTGCTGACAGAGTTACTGCTCCCAGTGGAGCCCAAGATCTTTCAGCGCCAGTTCTTTTTCAGCCCCAGGATATAAGGAACAGGAGTAGGCCATTCAGGCCCTCGAACCTGTTCTGCCATTTAATTAGATCGTGGCTGATCTGTACCTCAAATCCATATCCCTTGATACCCTCACCTAATAAAAGTCTATCGCTCTCATTTGTCCCAGCGTCCACAGCCTTTTGGAGGAGAGAATTCCAGATTTCTACTACCCTTTGTGTGTGAAAATGTTTCCTGATTTCTCTCAATGGCCTAGCTCTAATTTTAAGATGATGTCCCCTCGTTCTTGAATTCCCCACCAGAGGAAATAGTTTCTCCGTCTCTACCCTATCGAATCCTTTTAACATTTCAAACAACTCGATCAAGCCACCCCTCAATCTCCTATACTCAAGGCAATACAAGCTAGGTTTAACCTAATGAGTAAGCTAATGCGTGCTGTTCTGCCTTCCAGTAGGCGGATGGGGGCTGCCTGCCCCAAAACATGCTAATGACCCCACCTCAACTTGGTGTGGTCGGCATCTCTCAGGCCGTGGGTTCCACACCACCTCACTTGTGCCAACGAAACGGGCCCATCGGGATTTCACCACACTCTTTGAACACGGGGGGGGGGTGGGGTGGGGGGGGGCGGGGGGGTGGTTTTGGTAAGGGAGTGAAAGCTTTTTGCGTTAACCCTGAAAGCGGTCCCTTCCTGTGCAAGATCTCCAGACCCGCTGGTTATTAAACAAGCAAGAGCGAAAAAAAATCAATTAAGTTTTTGAAAAAAAAAATTTCAAAAAGGAAATGATTGATTATTTGTCCAGTTTTTTTCTGCGTTCGACGGGTCAGTTGGGGGAGCAGTGTGTTGATTTGTGTCGTCTCTCCTGGGATTGTGATAAAGAACCTGTCATGTCTGTTCGTAGCACACTGAATAGCAATGGCAGGGGGTGGGCGAGTCTCCCAGAGCTACTGCCAAAATACACAGGTCTGAGCATCTCGACGCTGAGACGCGGGCTAGCAGAGTAGCTTAAGTTAGCCGCACGCACCGGATGAGGATATTCAGCGCGCCATACCCACCGATCGTGACAAAGAACGAAGGGGAAAGAAGAATGGAACTGAAATTTTTTAATTAAACAGGAAGAATGGGGCATGAAGGAAAGATGAAAGAAAAAGGGTGGTGGGAAGGAGCGGGAACACGCTAGTGAATTTTAGAAGAGGGAAGAGAGAGAAGTGGGGGGAAAAAAAGGCAAAGAAAAATTTCTGAAAGACGAATGAAAATGAAAGGAACGTGCAAACGAGGTAAATAGAAGGAAAGTAAGGCAGGTATTCAGGGAGCTTAAACAGGAAGAGGAAGGAGAAAGGCAGAAAACATTGAGGCAAAGTCCACTTTCATAACAGAAGACTGCATGAAAATAAATGTCTTACAGTGGAAGCTTTTAAAAAAGTATTTGGTGAGATTTGAGAATCATAAATGAGCCTGTCCTTGATGTTCGCCTGTGTGAAGACCACAGCACCATTCTCCTATAACCTCTTGACCCCACAGCTGAACAAACCCCCTCATAGAAGCGCACAGTAGCAAGGCAGCCTTTGATTCTCAGAGCAGCCCTCGGGGACTCCAACACCCTTTCAAAATGGCTTTCTTCTTTGTTTTCTTTTAGAATGTCTTTCAGAATCGCATTGAGAACATGAGTTACTTTCAGCTGAAAAGGGCTTTTTTTTTTATTCAATACTATCTTCATCTTGTTTCTCAGGGCGGTGCAAGATAATGTTACCCTGTGTTGCAATAGAAAAAAAAAAATGAGTGCCACTTTTAGTGGAAGGCCCCAACATGACCGCCCCCCCTCCCCATCCCATTTCTCACACTCGCCAACATGACTGAAAATTATTTATCTGCCTAGAAGTGAGCGGCTCCTACTTGCAGGGACCTTTAGCAGCCTGCGGCCATTAAATCCCACCATCAGAACTGAGAGGGTTCTGCCTCAAGGATCCCACGAGAAATTGTAGCCAGTTAAATATACCACATGAAATGAGAGGCCTCTGCCCGCAGGCACCCATAGCAGATTGCAACCATTGAATCTCACCGCCAGACCTTGGTGGCGTGCGCCCCAGAGGACCGTCAGCAGCCCACAAGGTGTCAGCACTCTCACCTCTGAGTCAGAAGGTTGTGGGTTCAGAGTCCCACACCGGAGACTTGAGCACAAAATCCAGGCTGACACTCCCAGTGCAGTGCTGAGGGAGCGCTGTGCTGTCGGAGGTGCCGTCTTTCGGATGAAACGTTAAACCGAGGCCCCCGTCTGCCCTCACAGGTGGAAGTAAAAGATCCAAAAATGTGCGGGTTAGGTTGATTTGGCTATGATAAATTGACCCTTAGTGTTAGGGGGGGATTAAATATGTGGGGTTGATGGGATATGTTAGGGGGAATTAAATACGTGGGGTTACGGGGGTAGGGTGGGATATGTGTACTGTGGGGATTAAAGCAGGGACAGGGTACTGGATTTGGATGATCAGCCATGATCGTATTGAATGGTGGAGCAGGCTCGACGGGCCGAATGGCCTACTCCTGCTCCTAGATTCTATGTTTCTATGTTTCTATGTTTATCCCATGGCACTATTTCGAAGAAGAGCAGGGGGAGTTCTCCCCGGTGTCCTGGCCAATATTTATCCCTCAACCAAATCACTAAAACAGATTATCTGGTCATTATCACATTGCTGTTTGTGGGCGCTTGCTGTGCGCAAATTGGCTGCCGCATTTCCTACATTACAACAGTAACTACACTTCAAAAGTACTTTGTTGGCTGTAAAACGCTTTGAGACGTCCGGTGGTCATGAAATGTGCTGTATAAATGCAAGTTCTTTTTATATGCCAACAGAGGTGGGGGACTCCAGCCAGTGAGCCTTACCAACATAGATAAAAAAGTTCCTGACCCTGATAACAGCCTGCCGTCAGTTTATGTTATGAACAACAGTACAGAAAAACTGGCCATTCTCAGCGTGGTCCTCCAACCATGTATCATTTGGTGCATTGACGGAGAGCTTTAAGGAAGCGAATAAAGGCCTCACAGCAAAGGGGGAATGCTTCCAATAAGTGAAGGTTGAATTGTGGTGCTGAGATTGGGCTAGGAAGGCAATAATGGGATTGGGAATGGGAGACATTAATGGAAATTGGCACGGAAGACAAGATTGAGAGGCACTGGGATTGATGGCAGAATGCAGCAATCCCATTATGATTGTTAATGGAAGATAGCAATGGGATTGGTACTGAGAGACAGCAATAGGATTATAAAAATGGAAAAGCACCAATGTTATTCTACTGCTGTCAAAAGAAACTGGATTGCCACGAAGAGGGCATGGTATCTTCGAAAGATCTAGAACAATGGACCATTTATATTGTGGTGGAGGGTGATGGAGGATTGATGTTGCCGGGAGTAAATGGACGAGCAAGACTCCTGGGTATCTCAGTATGCTGTCGCTCATTCATCCACCCCAAGCTATGTGGTTATGCACAACTACCACCGAGCCGCTGAGATGGGTTTTTTTTTGTCACTTACTGCTGATGGCAAGTTAAGCCATCAAATGAAAAGAAAAACTTGTTTCTAGTTTAAGTAACTTAACCAGCTGGAAGCAAAGCTCTTGACTACGTTCATAACATTAAAGAGAATGGCATCCTGACCGAAGATCAAGGAAGACAAGATGTGCAGCACAGGAAATCAGATTGTGGAGGAGATGGGCCTCTATCATTCAACACCGGAGCCTGTAGAGCAGGCTGGGAGGCGGTGTATCACAGAGGTACCAGGGGAGCAGCTCCTGCTCGGATACTCCTGCTACCAGCAGAGAAACAAGCAGCAGTACTGTTTTTTTTAAAAACTATTCATCTTTTGGAGGGAGTTGATAGCCAGGAGATTAATGACAGCATTGATTCTGGTACGTGTCTCAAATTACAACGCATGTTGGACAACATATGGCTAAACATTCATGTTCTACACGAGCTGACATTTCCCTTAACATTTGTTGCTAGTTTTGTTGCCAATTTTCTCCCCTCCCCGCTCCTGAAAACGTGGACTCCTTGTCGGAGTAACATTCCACTTGGGATGGGCACCCTCCATGACCTCACTGTTGGGCAGTATGAAGTGGGTGTCGGCCGTGGCTCAGTGGGCAGCACTCTCGCCTCTGACTCAGAAGGTCGTGGGTTCAAGTCCCACTCCAGAGTCGTGAGCACAAAAATCTAGGCTGACACTCCCAGTGCCAGTACTGAGGGAGTGCTGCACTGCCGGAGGTGCTGTCTTTCTGATCAGATGTTAAACTGAGGTCCTACGTGCTCTCTCAGTGGACGTAAAAGATCCCATGGCACTATTTCGAAGAAGATCAGGGGAGTTCTTCTGATGTCCTGACCAATATTTATCCCTCAACCATCATTAAAAAAATCAGACTATCTGGTCATTATCACAATGCTGTTTTTGGGACCTTGCTGTGCACAATTTGGCTGTCATGTTTCCCTACATTACAACACTTCAAAATTATTTCATTGGCCGTGAAGCGCTTTGGGACAACCTGAGGTCATGAGGTCTTTTTATTATTTGCGTGTGAACCTTGGCAGCGAGTGTTGGCAGACCATTCAATTGCAACACAGACGAGGTTGATCCCTGCCCTCGTCTGACGTCCATATGAAGACAAGATGTGCAGCACAGGAAATCAGATTGTGGAGGAGATGGGCCTCTATCATTCAACACCGGAGCCTGTAGAGCAGGCTGAGAGGCGGTGTCTCACAGAGGTACCAGGGGAGCAGCTCCTGCTCGGATACTCCTGCTACCAGCAGAGGAACAAGCAGCAGTACTGTTTTTTTTTTGAACTAGTCATCTTTTGGAGGGAGCTGATAGCTCGGAGATTTTCACCAGAGGTCATTGGATAATGATCAGGAAATGCAACCCTTGGCCATTTTGCTCCTCATTAGTTGTTGCCCTAGCTGGGATCAGCAAACTCAGCACAGACTGGAGATTGAAACGTGGGACCGTCCTGGTCTGTATAGCTCAGCTACTCACTGGATAAACTTGCTGAACCATCAGAGGATCCTCCCTAACCATTTTTAACCAAAAACCGTGGGTGTGATCACTTACCTACGCGACATGCGTGACAAATATTCTATAGCTATACAGACACATTGGGCTGGATTTTGTCAGCCCTGAGGAGGCGGGTATGGAGGCGGGACTGCCGGTAAAGTTGCAGAATGTGGGGGCGGCTGGCAAACCCGCCTCTGTGCCCTTTTGCCAGGACGCGGGAAGCCGTCCTGCCCCGGGTCCCGTCTCCTCGAGGCGGGAAAGGGATTAAATCCTATTAATTTCCTGTTAACAGGCAGAAAATAGGATTAGTCCCATTTTACCTTCTCGACCTTGGGGAACCCCGGCGGGGTGTAGGAGGTGAGTAGGAGGTCTGCGGGGGTTGGAGGGGTCTGAAAGTGAGATGTAGAGGTGAGTGATGGGTGCAAGTGTGGAGTGGTAAGTATGTAAGGTGAGTGTTAAGTGTTAAAAAATGTTCACTTACCTTTGTTTCTGCCTACAGCCTTCAGCCGCTGTGGATCTGGAGTCCCGACATCTTCATTGTAGATTTCACAGACTGGCTGTTGGATCCTCCAAACCAACAGCCAGGTGATTTCTGCAAAGTTGAAAGGTTTGATGAGTCCTGAACACAAGGACTCATCAAACTACACAGAATGTCAGTGTTTGACAGCTTCACAGAGCTGTCAAACGCTGACATTTCTTCTTTCAAGAAATCTTGACAGATGGCACGTCATACGTTGACGTGCTCTGTCACTGACTTCCCCCTAATTGGCCTGCTGAGCCCACTGGGCGGGCTTAACAAGGTCAATCAGGGGAAAATCCCGCTGGTTGGCCAGAAGCTGATGGAGGCGGGATTGAAAGCTGGCAAGCAGCAGTCCCCCCTCCAAAAGCTTCCCATTGACAAAATCCAGCCCATTAGTTCATGATGTAATTATGAACACCCAGATTATCTATAACTGGACTGTGATGCCTGAAAGGGTGGTGGAAGCAGATTCAATAGTAACTTTCAAATCGGATTTGCATGTATACTTGAAAGGAAAAATTTGCAGGGCTACGGGGAAAGAGCAGGGTGGGGGAGCGGGACTAATTGGAGAGCTCTTTCAAAGAGCCGGCACAGGCACGATGGGCCGAATGGCCTCCTTCTGTGCTGTAAGATTCTATGATTCTAGTCTGTCATTGTCAGCAAATCTAAGGACAGCAACTGAATCTGAGACATCCCAGAGAGCCACCAGCTCTGCCACTAGCATCAGCACAGGTAGCAGATGCTTTTTTAGAAGCAGAAAGCAGCAAAGGCCACATGAGCAGCCAGCTGTCACACTCCAACAGGATCAAACCCAAACTTCGAGGGAAAGAAGTAAAAGTAATTGGCACAGAGATTTATGTCGGGACTTTCTGCTTTACATACAACCAGCACTGCAGCAACTCGCCAAGGCTTCTTCGACAGCGCCTCCCAAACCCAAGAAGGACAAGGTCATCAGGCACATGGGAACACCACCACCTCCAAGTTCCCCATCCTGACTTGGAAATATATCGGCCATTCCTTCATCGTCGCTGGGTCAAAATCCACAGAAGGAGGCCATTCAGCCCATCGTGCCTGTGCCGCCTCTTTGAAAGAGCCAGCCAATTAGTTCCACTCCCCTGCTCTTTCCCCATAGCTCTGCAAATTTTTCCTTTTCAAGTATTTATCCAATTCCCTTTTGCAAGTTACGACTGAATCTGCTTCCACCACCCTTTCAGGCAGTGCGTTCCAGTTATAAAATTCCCCACCTAACAGCACTGTGGGAGTACCTTCACCACACGGACTGCAGCGGTTTAAGAAGGCAGCTCACCACCACCTTCTCAAGGGCAATTAGGGATGGGCAATAAATGCCGGCCTTGCCAGCGACGCCCACATCCCATGAATGAATAAAAAAATCTTATTGATGAACTGCTAGTTTTAGTGATTCATATTTGACATTGCATTGTAATTACTGACACATATATCCATCTGTGCCCAGTCCATTACATCAAGAATATAAGGATACCCAGCCATGCCATCGAATGTTTTCGCTGTGGTTGCCTGGTGCTCACCAGCCCTAGGGATGAATTTGGAATCCTTTATTAACAAAACAACTGTGAAACCCTGAATGCAGTAGGACATAGCATGTGAGATTGTGGCAAAGAAATTCGTAGCTGCTGTTACTTTCGCTGATACAGGTGAAACAGTAGCAGTCACAGAATGTGACCTGAGACCCTGCTGCTCTATCAATGCCAAGGAGTTGGTTTTGGACCTGGAAATTGTCATAAAAGTACAATGTCTCTTTTCTTTAGGAACTCCTTCCTCTTTGTCAGCTGTGGCTCAGTGGGCAGCACTCTCTCTCGCCTCTGGGTCAGAAGGTTGTAGGTTCTAAGTCCCACTCCAGAGACTTGAGCACAAAATCCAGGCTGACACTCCCAGTGCAGTGCTGAGGGAGCGCTGCACTGTCGGAGGTGCCGTCTTTCAGATGAGACGTTAAACCGAGGCCCCTGTCTTCCCTCTCAGGTGGACGTAAAAGATCCTGTGGCACTATTTTGAAGAAGAGCAGGGGAGTTCTCCCCATGTGTCCTGGCCAATAGTAATCCTTCAACCAACATCGCTAAAAAGCACATTATCTGGTCATTATCACATTGCTATTTGTGGGACCTTGCTGTGCACAAATTGGCTGTGCCTCCTACATTACAAGTGATTACACTTCAAAAGTACTTCATTGGTTGCAAAGCATTTTGGGATGTCCTGAGTTTGTGAAAGGCGCTATATAAATGCAACTCTTTCTTGCTTTCTTTCCTCCCTTCTTTTCTCCCTCCCTCCCAAATCTCCTCTTTGATTGTGCTTTTTCCTTTTTCCAATTCCATCTGCCCTCCTTGTTCAGAGTCCACTTGTTATCCACTGCCCTGTGCTGCAGTCTGAGACATTGCCTTGTAGGTAATGTGTACTATAGAAAATGTAACTTGTTGCTCTAATCTCTACGAGATGGCCAGATAGTCAAAGTCTCAGTTACAAACGCAGTCATACAATCTGTGTAAGTGAGACGTTGCCTCATACCACAACACTGTCCTTGTACCACAGCATTACCGTAACGTAATAGTGTTTTAAATAATGAAAAATAAAATGATGTGTGCTTCTGGCATAGTGTCCTTTCACCTCCAGGACCTTTCGTCTCCTATGGCTGTTTCCTTAGCAACGTGATCCTACAGCAGAAAACAATGTATAATCCAGCAATAAAAAAAAACCTAAATAAAGAGAGAATTATCGAATAATAGAATGTTAAGAACATAAGAAATAGGAGCAGGAGTCGGCCATTCGGCCCCTCAAGCCTGCTCCATCATTCAATAAGATCATGGCTGATCTTCTACCTCATCTCCACTTTCCCGCACTATCCCCATATCCCTTGATTCCCTTAATATTCAAAAATCTATCGATCTCTGTCTTGAATGTACTCAATGACTGAGCCTCCGCAGCCCTCTGGGGTAGAGAATTCCAAAGATTCACCACCCTCTGAGTGAAGAAATTTCTCCTCATCTCAGTCCTAAATGGCCGACCCCTTATTCTGAGACTGTGACCCCTGGTTCTAGACTCCCCAGCCAGGTGAAACATCCTCCCTACATCTACCCTGTCAAGCCCTGTAAGAATTTTGTATGTTTCAATGAGATCACCTCTCATTCTTCTAAACTCTCGAGAATATAGGCCTAGTCTACTCAATCACTCCTCATAGGACAATCCCCCCCATCCCAGGAACCAGTCAGGTGAACTTTCGTTGCACTCCCTCTTTGAAACAGGCCATTCAGCCCATCTAGTTCGTACTGATGTTTTTCTCCACATTAGCCAGCTAGCCTAATCCCACACTGCTGCTTGCCCCCCATAGCTTTTAATATTCCTCTTGCATTTATTTAATTCGTTCTCATGCCTCTCAGAAATATCTCAAAGCACTTGCATATTTTTGGAATGCAGTAACTGTTATGAAATGGGCGATGCAACAGCCATATTGCACACAACGAGATACCACACACTACAGTAAGATGAACAAACAGTTAATCTGTGTTTTTATGAATCGTTTTTTCCCCATTACAATTGTTACAATGAGTTGCGAGAGCCCTCTTTTTGGTGATGCTGGTTGACGAATCAATGATGGCCGTCACACTGGGAGTATTCCCTTTTCTTCTTTGAAATGTGCCAAGAGGTCCTTAATGCCCACCGGAACAGGCAGAAGGGCCTTTGTTTCACATCTTATCCAAGCGATGATCCCAGAGTCCACTGCACTGGGGTGTCAGCCCAGATTTCTTTGGAACAGAGGAAGCTGAGGGGAGACTTAATTGAGGTGTATAAAATTATGAGGGGCCTAGATAGAGTGGATTGGAAGGACCTATTTCCCTTAGCAGAGAGGTCAATAACCAGGGGTCATAAATTTAAAGTAATTGTTAGAAGCATTAGAGGAGTGTTGAGGAGAACTTTATTCACCAAGAGGGTGATGGGGGTCTGGAACTCACTGCCTGAAAGGGTGGTAGAGGCAGAAACCCTCATCACATTTAAAAAGTACTTGGATATGCAGTTGAAGTGCCGTAACCTACAGGGCGACGGACCAAGAGCTGGAAAGTGGGATTAGGCTGGATAGCTCTTTTTCAGCCGGCACAGACACAATGGGCCAAATGGCCTCCTGCGCCGTAAATTTCTATGATTCTATAATTAGTTGCTCATTGCCTTGGAGTGGGGCTTGAACCCACATTCTTCTGATTCACAGGAAAGCTTTACAGCAGCTGAGTGAAGGTGAGACTCGTTAATTAATATCTCTCCGTGAGAGAGGAAGCATTGGCCCTGATCTTACTGGAGCGGGACATCTCGTGGCGTGCCCTGTGAGTTAGACTTTTCCCCTCACCCTTCAGCTTGAAAAAATTTCCCCCGTTAAGTTGCTGATAACGGCGCGGCGAGGGTAACGGGGCGTCGGGGCATCTGGGATCTTGGTGAATGACGGGACCAACAGTACATCTCCTTAACCAATGGGGTTGATGGATTGAGAAAGAAACAGAGGAACGACATCAAAGGAAATAGGGTGAATTAGAGTCAAATCAGGTGACAGAAAGATAATAGAGAGAAAGAATGTCTGGCACAGACACGATGGGTCGAATGGCCTCCTATGCTGTAAAGTTCTATGATTCTATGAAAGAAATATTTGATTAAGAGAGATAGAAAAAAGAGACAGAAAGGAAAAGTAGGAAAAAAAATTCCATTTTAAATTTAAAAAAATCTCTAACAACAATTTACTACCTGTAGGAATGAGACTGCACAGTTTAAATTGTTCCCTTTCTGGGCCGGAGAGGTTGAGTGGCATTGCAGGAACATAAATCTCCTCATTAAAAAGGGGCTTACACGAGTACCAGCCCTAGCTTTCTGCGCCGAGTTTAATTGGTATTCACTGTGCGAATGCAGCTATTTCTTGAAACTCACTGGGAAGTTGAGGGCGAGCTGTTGTTTTTGTGAGGCTCACGGCGGAGTGGCGTAAATCATCCAGCAACTTGTGGCGGTTCACGGTGTATCGCTTCCACATCGCTGGACGATTAATAATGGCGAGCGCCGTTATTTTGGCAGAATAATCTGGGCCCATTCGGTTAATAGTGGCTGATCAAGCAGGAAGTGCCCCCTTGGATTAGTATCCTGTTCAGTCGCACTGCCAAGGTGACGTTAGGGAGCTCTGCCCTCCACCCGGGACTGGCCCTACCCAAGCACGAAGTAATGGATGCTCCAACGCTCCCTCAGCAATGCTGGGAGCTTTACTCTTGCGGTATCGTGTGTGGGCTGACAGTCATTGGGCTTAAAGGCTGTCATCCCTCATCCTAATGAGCCGACAGTTTACAAAGAACAAAATGTCGATGTATTCTGCAACCCCCTTGTGGGTTCCATCAACACCACATCTCCCTGGTGATCACCCAGCCATGTTAAAAACCGACATCTTTGTGTTTGTCTAGAGACCCCTAGGGTGTGGAGCTAAGAGCCGGACAAGAGCAGTTTATCAATAAAAGCTTTGTAGGAATTACTCCAGTGACCTTAATCATCCATTCAAAGCGGTGGGCTATACCATTTCAAAGCATCGGGGGTGGGGGGGGGGGGTGGTGGTGGTGGGGTGTGCGGGTTGCTAGCTGTCGAACATCACCTTATTCCCTTAAAAGACCAGTTTCAGAATATCGTTAGAGCAAGTAAAAATGAATTTGTTTTTCCTCTTGCACCCTCCTAGAACATAAGAAATAGGAGCAGGAATAGGCCACTTGGCTCCTCGAGCCTGCTCCGCCATTCAATAAGATCATGGCTGATCTTGGGCTCAAAGCCACTTCCCAGCCTGCTCCCCATAACCCTTCACTCCCTTATCTTGCAAAAATTTGTCTATCTCCACCTTAAATGTATTTAATGACCCAGCCTCCACGGCTCCCTGGGGCAGAGAATTCCACAAATTTACGACCCTCTGAGAGAAGAAGTTTCTCCTCATCTCAGTTCTAAAAGGGCGACACTTTATTCTGAAACTATGCCCCCGAGTTCTAGATTTCCCCACGAGGGGAAACATCCTCTTTGCATCTACCTTGTCGAGCCCCCTCAGTATCTTATATGTTTCGATAAGATCACCTCTCATTCTTCTAAATTCCAATGAGTATAGGCCCAGCCTGCTCAACCTTTCCTCATAAGTCAAACCCCTCATCTCTGGAACTAACCTAGTGAATCGTCTCTGAACTGCCTCCTAGTTGATAGAAAGAAAGAACTTGCGCCTATCACAACCTCAGGATGTCCTGAAGCGCTTTTCAGCCAATGAAGAACTTTTGAAGTGTGGTCACTGTTGTAATGTAGGAAACGCAGCAGCCAATTTGCGCACAGCAAGCTCCCACAAACAGCAATGTGATAATAACCACATGATCTGTTTTAGTGATGTTGATGGAGGGATAAATATTGGCCCCAGGACACTGTGGGAGAACTCCCCCTGCTCTTCTTCGAAATAGTGGCCACGGGATCTTCAAGCCCACCCTCAGCTGAAATCGAGAGTGTGATGGCAATACCCAAAGGGAGGAGAGAGCACGGAAATGTACAGAGGCAGAAGTGGAAACTCAGAAGGAAAATCTAAATGACAGCAAAGGAATTTACTTTAGAATCACCGAATCACACAGCACAGAGGAGGCCATTCGGCCCATCGTGCCTGTGCCGGCTCTTTGAACGAGCTCTCCAATTAGTCCCACTCTCCCCCCTGCTCTTTCCCGGTAGCTCTGCAAATTTTTCCTTTTCAAAGATTTATCCAATTCCCTTTGGAAAGTTACTATTGAATCTGCTTCCACCGCCCTTTCAGGCAGCGCATTCCAGATCACAACAACTCACTGCGTTAAAAAAAACCATTCTCCTCATCTCCCCCTCTGGTTCTTTTGCCGAATATCTTAAAGGGGAGGGTTTAATGAGTTTGATTTTTTTTTTTTGCCCTCTAACATCCATCTCTACAACTTTGGTTGAAGCCTTTTATAATCTTTGCACTCGGTAAGACACTCCATCACTTCTGCCTTCGGAAAGGCTGCGCAGCGAGAGATGCTGGAAAAAACAGTTTCCCTTCTCAAGCTCTATTCACACGAGCAGAGCCATTAACTTCACAGGGATTCAGTTCACCTGAACCGAGAGTATTAACTTTGTCATATTTAGCAGCTGGTAAGGCTGACCTCCTTCAGTCCTCAGACGGGTAATGGTAATCTGTCAATCAACAGGACAATGCCCTTCTTATCATATTCAGAGGGTAGGGTGCTGAAATGATACTTCAGCACTTAAAAGGTGGGGTTTCATGTTATCTGCACAATGGGGCATTTTTTTTCGCTCCCCTCAGATCTCTGAGAAACTAGAGATGGAAGAGATTTAGCGAAATAGCAGGTATTGTCCGCTGCCGTGGCTTCTGCCTGAACCTGATTAATCTAGCCTTTCACACAGGTTGGGAGAGCAAGGAGAATGGAGGGTCAGTTTACAGCAGATGGGCCATCGATAGCGCGAGTCCACTTTGCTGCTCAACAGTTAGGAGATCAATAACAGGCCGCGCGAAGGGAACTTCCCTGCTTCTCATTCAAGGGTAATTTCAATTTTGCTTGCAGCTTTTATATTTTCATGAATGACAGATCAGATTTTTTTTTTTTTACTTGAGAATTGACTCCGATACGACTCAAACTGGGAACTAAGTAAAGCTCACAAAAGACTTGATAACGGATCTCGGCAGTAACTTGTCAGAACTGAAAGGGACAAGCGGAGTATTTAGCAATCTGTTGCCCAGCCCCTACAGAAGGACAATACATACCTGCAACTGCAAGGCGAGGGGAACCTCTGACAATACGTGCTGGGGTGTAATAATATGTTAAGATTTAGATTTTTTAAATCTCTCTTTTTGATGGGGAATGGTTAGATTCTGTCCTTTACCTCAAAGATCTGTGATTGATCTCAACCAGAATTAGAAGGGCTCCTCTCTCTGATGACTGTTAAGACAGAAAGAAAGACTTGAATTTATAGCGCCTTTCACAATCTCAGGATGTCCTAAAGCACTTTACAGCCAATGAAGTACTTTTTGAAGTGTAGTCACTGTTGTAATGTAGGAAAGGCGGCAGCCAATTTGCACACAGCAAGCTCCCACAAACAGCAATGTGATAATGACCAGATCATCTGCTTTTAGGTGTTGATTGAAGGATAAATATTGGGCAAGACACCGGGGAGAATCCCCTGCTCTTGGATTTTTTACGCCCACCTGAGAGAGCAGACATGGCCCCGGTTTAACGTCTCAATCCGTACGAAGGCACCTCCGACAGTGCAGCACTCCCTCAGCACTGCACTGGGAGTGTCAGCCTAGATTTTTGTGCTCAGGTCTCTGGAGTGGGACTTGGACCCAGGACCTTCTGACTCAGAGGTGAGAGTGCTGCCCACTGAGCCACTCTTCTTCTTTCGTATGGTAGAAGCAAAAAACCAAATTAAATATCATAGATACAGAGAATGTTTCACTTGTGGGGAAGAGCATAACTAGAGGCCATCAATATAAGATAGTCACCAAGAAATCCAATAAGGAATTCAGAAGAAACTTCTTTACTCAGAGAGTGGTGAGAATGTAGAACTCGCTACCACAGGGAGTGGTTGAAGCGAATAGTATAGATGCATTTAAGGGGAGGCTGGACAAGCATATGAGGGAGAAGGGAATAGAGGGTTCTGCTGATAGATTTAGATGAGGAAAGACGAGAGGAGGCTCGTGTGGAGCATAAATGCCGGCATGGACTGGTTGGGCCGAATGGCCTGTCTCTGTGCCGTACATCTATGTAATCAATATCTAAGTCAGATATCCAGGCCAAAGCTTCCGGTGTAACAGCGTGGATATCTTGTAGGCTGCCTGCGAATTTCCTCTGAGGGCAGCGCTCAATGATGTGCTCCAGGGTCTGATCAGGAGATCCACAGTCGCATGATGGGGATGCTTTAATCTTCCATCTGTGGAGAAGGTGGCAGCATCTACCATGACCGGTTCGGAGGCGGTTGATGGTTGTCCACTGTTTGCGAGGAAGGTTTGATCCTTCAGGTTGTAGTGTGGGGTCCTCTATAAGGAATCCATTCCGTATGCTGCAGTTCTTCCAAGCATTTTGCCATCGGTCATCAAGAATGAGGGGAGATCGCTGAAGGGGTTCGGCGACGGCCTTCTAGATTTGAGACGGGTTGGTGGTGGGCTGGTCAAGTTGGCCTGGATTGGCATGTCTTTGCTGGTGTAGCGGTTGTATTCTCTGGAGGCTGCAAATACGCGGCATAGGTGCGGTGGTGCGATGTTTGCAAGCGCGGGCAGCCAAGGTGTTGGTGTCGATAAAAGCCTACCGGTGATAATTCTCATTAAAACCCAGCCCCAGCCACTGAGCCACTAACGGCTGTTCTTCGGGTGTGAGGCTAAACAGCGAGTAGCAGCAAGCTATTCGACTATAGAGGGCATCACAGCTGAGCCTGATCCTCACCTCAGCCAACAGCGACATGCATGCACGTTCCAGCAAGGGTGGCTGAATCGCGATGGGAGAACCTTGGCTAATTTTCCACCCCCCGCCCACCCCTGACAGATTCTGATGCCCCCACTGCTACCCTAGCTGAGATTTGCTGGCTCAGCACAAACGAGGCCCCTCCTGATCAGTACAGCTCAGTGCTGCGCGGAATTGCATTTACCCTCTGAGCCACTAGAGCAGCCTGTGTTGCAACCAGACGTGAGCTGCCAGCACTCGGTGCTGTCAAGGGGGTGCAATGCAGAAATATTTCACACCCGTCACATTGTGGTCACACTCCGACACACAGCTGCTCCATGCTTAGCTCTTATTGTTAGGATTTCTCACTTCCTTAAGCCCTGTGGTTAACGGACAAGTTGCTCTACCCCGAGATGTTATATTGAACAAGGGGATATCTTTTGGTGTTTTGACAGCACGCTATTAACTCTTGTCAAGGCACAGTTCATTTACAGAATACTGAATGGATAGCAGCCAATTTTCTCATAGTTGGACCATTATACGCTGAGGAGTAACTCACCCGCTCACTGCAGTACTTGGGGGGTTAACCATCCCTCTCGCTGCAATGCCTGCGGGGTAACACACCTCACGGCAGTACTTGGGGCTAATTCATAGAATCTTCGAAATTTACGGCACAGAAGGAGGCCATCGTGTCCGTGCCGGCTGAAAAAGAGCTCTCCAGCCTAATCCCACTTTCCAGCTCTTGGTCCGGAGCCCTGTAGGTTACGGCACTTCAAGTGCATATCCAAGTACTTTTTAAATGTGATGAGGGTTTCTGCCTCTACCACCCTTACAGGCAGTGAGTTCCAGACCCCCCACCACCCTCTGGGTGAAAAAAATTCTCCTCAAATCCCCTCTAATCCTCTTACTAATTCTTCCACTCACTCCACTACTTGGGGTAAATCTGTCTCTCGCTGCGATGCCTGTGAGTAACGCACCTTAATACAGTACTTGGCGATTATTCTCCCGCGCACTCCAGCACCTGGGGTAGCTCTTACTGTCATTGCTGTCTGGGAGTAACCCTCCCTCTCACTGCAATGCCTGGGGTAGCTCTTACTGTCACTGCTGTCTGGGAGTAACCCTCCCTCTCACTGCGATACCTGGGGTAGTTCTTACTGTCACTGTGCTGTCTGGGAGTAACCCTCATTCTCACTGCGACTCCTGGGGATAATATATCCCCTCGCTGCAGTCCCTAAGAGTATTCGGCTGTCAGAAATTTTACGTTACCGGATAGTTGGGTTTATTTTCTTTGGGAAAGAGGAGATTTTGATGTGACCTAATTAACGTTTTAAAGATTAATAAAGGGGATTGGCAATGCTGACCCATGCAAATAGTTCATTGTGGTGAAGGGTTCAAATAGCAGGGGTCATAAGTTAAACATGGGAAGTTAGCAGTAAGCAGGGAAACCGGGCGAAACGTGTTCACCCAAAGGGTAATAGAGTTCCGTTAGAGGTTACCAGTGAAGCCGCTGGTATTAATGGGTTCAAAAGGCAATGGGGCTGTTTCTGGAAAAAGAAGAATTGAGGGATGTGGTGTAAAGGTAGCTTGGGCCTCAGGGCCTCTCCCTGGTCGACGAGATGTTAAACCGAGGCCCCATCTGCTCTCTCAGGTGGATGTAAAAGATCCCACGGCCACTATTTCGAAGAAGAGCAGGGGAGTTCTCCCCGGTGTCCTGGGGCCAATATTTATCCCTCAACCAACATCACTGAATCAGGTTAACTGGTCATTTATCACATTGCTGTTTGTGGGAGCTTGCTGTGCGCAAATTGGCTGCCGCGTTTCCTACATTACAACAGTGACTCCACTTCAAAAAGTACTTGATTGGCTGTGAAGTGCTTTGGGACGTCCTGCGGTAATGAAAGGCGCTATATAACTGCAAGTCTTTTTTCCCATTCCTATAATTCCTATATTCTAACCCATTAAGCTCCTGAGATGTTGGGGAGGCGGGGGAGGGTGCCACGTAATCTGCTGGGACAAGAACTATCGCTCCTCCGTACTTTAAATGAATGTTTATTATTCCATCTCTCGTCTTTTTGCACATCAGTAATGGGCGAAAGCCGTTCTCTACACAGAAGCATGCCATGGATTGGCATCAGGGGCTTCCAGTCGGGAAGCCGTCCCCAGTTATAACGGCAGCTGCCTCAAGCTGGTAACTTCTGAAACCTGGTGAGGTTTGACGAGGGGCCGCAGAGAGCTGGCAGCCCCCTCGGAGTTTCAGTGTTAAATTACTCCAGATAAAGGACAAAGAACCAGCAAAAAAAAGCCGAGCACCAGCTTTACAGGCAGAAGCCAATTGCACGCCCGCCTCCCGAGAACGGGACAGCTTTCTGCAGGTCAGGGCTGGTGAGAAAGTGGCGCAGGTTGGGAAGCTGACGAGCGTGCAGTTGCCCAGACTGTGCCTCAGCAGCAAGGCTGCACCGCTTCACCTGCCTGAGGATCTGTTTCAGTTCCTCAGCCCGCCCTCTCCTTCTGACCCCTCGTACCTTTTATTTTACTGGTTTCATCTCCTACTTATACACAAGAAATGTTTTGAAATTACATTTTCACGGTGTTTTCCTGAAGAAAGAGTGAAGCACGTTTTCCTGGCCTTCTGCGGTGCTCGGAATGGATAGCCCCCCCCCCCCCCACTTCTCGGATATCCAATAGCAAAGGGATGGGAGAAATGTGGGACAAAAGCAAAATACTGCGGATGCTGGAAATCTGAAATAAAAACAGAAAATGCTGGATGCACTCAGCATCTGTAGAGAGAGAGAAACAGAGTTAACGTTTCAGGTCGATGACCCTTCATCAGAACTGGAAAAAGCTGGAGATGGAACAGGTTTTTAAGCAAGTGTAGGGGCCGGGAAAGGAGGGGAGGAAAGAACAAAAGGGAAGGTCTGTGATAGGATGGAAGGCAGGAGAGATTAAGAGACATTAAGAGATGGTGCAAGGCAAAAGGAGATGGTAAGTTAAGAAACAAAAGATGACTCTAGATGATGTGTAAATGGCGATGGCAGAATGATCAACAGCTGCCATGTGAGAGAGAGAAAAAAAAATGGAAAAAATAGATAGGGGCCGAGGTTATGGTCTGAAATTGTTGAACTCGATGTTGAGTCCAGAAGGCTGTAAAGTGCCTAATCGAAAGATGAGGTGCTGTTCCTCGAGCTTGCGTTGAGCTTCATTGGAACGGTGTAAGAGGCCGAGGACGGAGAGGTCAGAGTGGGAGTGGAGCGGAGAATTAAAGTGACAAGCGACCGGAAGCTCGGGGTCCCCCTTACGGACTGAACGGAGGTCTCCCCAATGTAGAGGAGACCGCATCGTGAGCAACGAACACAGTATACTAAATTGCAAGAAGTACAAGTAAATCGCTCTTTCACCTGGAAGAAGTGTTTGGGGCCCTGGACAGTGGGAAGGGAGGAGGTAAAAGGGCATGTGTTGCATCTCCTGCGCTTGCACGGGAAGGTGCCGGGCGAAGGGGAAGGGGTGTTCGGGGTGATAGAAGAGTGGACCAGGGTGTCGTGGAGTGAGCGGAGGAATGTGGGAACTGTGGCAGCATTCTACTGATGTAATTCAGAATGGGAATACAGCTTTTGGCTGCTGCGTGTGTACCCTGGTTCTGTTACATCCTTGAGAGCCACAACACAGCTGAAGAGGATTTCAGCGAAACAGTGGAGGTGTGTTTTCCCTATTGGGTTTGGAAATTACATCATTGCAGTAATAGCGTTCAAACTCTTAACATATTCACGTGAAATTCCTAAGCTACGTAGTTCCGATTTAAAATTAACACCTCCACTAAAACAGCGGGCAAACGCATGTCATCCTAAAACGCCACAATAATTTCCAGTTCTATGTTTCCCATCATGGGAAGTAATTTTCCTTCATTTTCTGCTGTCAACCGTGGCTCAGTGGGTAGCACACTCACCTCTGAGTCAGAAGGTTGTGGGTTCAAGTCCCACTCCAGGGACTTGAGCACAAAAGTCCAGGCTGACACACCCAGTGCCAGTACTGAGGGAGCGCCGCAGTATCGGAGGTGCCCTCTTTCAGATGAGACATTAAACTGAGGCCCCGTCTGCTCTCTCAGGTGGGTGTAAAAGATCCCACGGCCGCTATTTCGAAGAAGAGCAGGGGAGTTATCCCCGGTGTCCTGGGCCAATATTTATCCCTCAATCAACATCACTAAAACTGGTAATCTGGTCATTATCACATTGCTGTTTGTGGGAGCTTGCTGTGCGCAAATTGGCTGCCGCCATTTCTACATTGCAACAGTGACGACACTTCAGAACTACTGTATTGGCTGTAAAGCGTGTTGGGATGTCCTGAGATCGTGAGAGGCGCTGTATAATTTCAAGTCGTTTTTTCCTTTTTTACAGATCAGCGCTCAGACTCCATCTAGTGGCCGATGTGTGAAGTGGATTCCTGTATTCTGATGATGATGTGTTGTAAGAAAAAATCCAGTTCAAAAATGCTACACGACCACCCATGTTTCACATGTGGTACTTAAATGATACTTGGTTATTTATTCTTCATGTACAGGATATATAAGATGTTAATGTCACTACACACAGTGTAGAATCACTGACGTCCTATTGTTAATTCTACTATTGATATTGCGAGGTCCATTGATTCCTGGGATGAGAGGGTTGTCCTATGAGGAGAGATTGAGCAGGTTGGGCCTATACTCTCTGGAGTTTAGAAGAATAAGAGGCGATCTCATTGAAACATATAAGATTCTGAGGGGGATTGACAGGGTAGATGCTGAGAGGTTGTTTCCCCCTGGCTGGAGTGTCTAGAACTAGGGGGCACAGTCTCAGGATAAGGGGTCGCCCATTTAAGACTGAGATGAGGAGGAATTTCTTCACTCAGAGGGCGGTGAGTCTTTGGAATTCTCTACCCCAGAGGGCTGTGGATGCTGAGTCTTTGAGTATATTCAAGACTGAGATCGATAGATGTTTGGACTCTAAGGGAATCAAGGGATATGGAGATCGGGCGGGAAAGTGGAGTTGAGGTCGAAGATCAGCCATGATCTTATTGAATGGTGGAGCAGGCTCGAGGGGCCGTATGGCCGACTCCCGCTCCTAATTCTTATGTTCTTATTTCCCAAACAGCAAGAGTAAATACAGTTCAAAAATAATTCATTGAAAATGAAATGATTTGGGATGTCCTGAGAATATGATTCGGCATTATCTATTGCAAATTCTTTCTTCCTTGCTATTAGTATCATTGTAAAGTTTGGGGTCATTGGGGGCTCATTTACCTGTATTTTTCCTCCTAATCCTTAATCGTCTTGTTAACCAAATATTCATGTTAATAGGTCAACTGCCTCAGCTGGGAGCCTCCTCCAGATATCCACCACTCCGTACAAAATCCTAATCCCAAGTCTTGCCTGCGACCTGTTAATGTTGCGCTTGTGTGCTCAAGTTCTGTTCTTTCCTGTTCATTTTAAATCTCCTGCCACCCATTCTTCCCAACGTTTTTAAAAACTTGGATCGCATCTCCCCTCGTTCTCTTTTCTCCAATGGAGTTCTGTTCGTAACCTGGAGCCGAAATGTTCCAGAAATCATCCTTGCTGCTTTTGTCTAAACCCTTGATCCAGCACAGAAGGAGGTCATTCGGCCCATTGTGCCTGTGCCAGCTCTTTGAAAGAGCTCTCCAATTAGTCCCACTCCCCCCTGCTCTTTCCCCATCTCCCTGCAAATTTTTCCTTTTTAGATATTTATCCAACTCTCTTTTGAAAGTTACTATTGAATCTGCACCCACCGCCCTTTCAGGCAGCGCGTTCCAGATCACAACAACTCGCTGCGTAAAAAAAATTCTCCTTATTTCCCCTTTGGTTCTTTTGCCAATTATCTTTAAATCTGTCTCCTACGGTTACCATCTCTCCTGCCACTGGAAACAGTTTCTCCTTATTTACTCTGTCAAATCCTCTCATAATATCAAAATCTCCCCTTAACCTTCTCTGCTTTGAGGAGAACAATCACAGCTTCTCCAGCCTCTCCACATAACCGAAGTCCCTCATCTCTGGTACCATTCGAGTAAAACCTCCTCCAAGGGCCCCTGTTCCTAACCTGGAGCAGTAATGTTCTAAAAATCCTAGCTGCTCTTGTCGAATCGCCTTCTCAGTGTATCAATGTCGTTTTGTAGGAAAACCCCACACAATATTCCAACCGTGGCCTGACCAGTCAATCTATGCAAGGTTAGGCAAACTTGTTTAGACTTGCAGTCCTTCATGTATTTTAGGGTTATCTGCACACTGACTGAATACTTCCAACGATCACACCCACATTATTTCAGCCTTTGCTAAGGACATTCCTCCATCATGTACACGTTTCGTGTTTAATGTACCACATTAAAGCTCATCTGTATTCCTTTACCCATTCACTTAATTCATAGAATCAAAGCGGCATGGAATCATAGAATGATACAGCACAGAAGGAGGTCATTTGGCCCATCGTGCCTGTGCCGGTTCTTTGAAAGAGTTTTCCAGTTAATTCCACTTCTCCCATAGCTCTGTAAAATTTTCCACTTCAAGTATTTATCCAATTCCTTTTTGAAAGTTATTGTTGAATCTGCACCCACCGCCCTTTCAAGCAGTGCATTCCAGATCACAACAACCTACGCGCTGTGTCAGCCAGTGGCTCAGTGGGTAGCACACTCGCCTCTGAGTCAGAAGGCTGTGGGTTCAAGTTCCATTCCAGAGACTTGAGTACATAAATCTAGGCTGACACTCCTACTACAGTACTGAGGGAGTGCTGCACTGGCAGAGGTGCCGTCTTTCGGATGAGACGTTAATCCAAGGTCCCGTCTGCTCTCTCAGGTGGATGTAAATGATCCCAGGGCACTATTTTGAAGAAGAGCAGGGGAGTTCTCCCTGGTGTCCTGGCCAAAAGTTATCCCTCAATCAACATCACTAAAGACAGATTATCTGGTTATTATCACATTGGTCTTTGTGGGAGCTTGCTGAGTGCAAATTGGCTGCTGCGTTTCCCACATTACACGTCAAAAGTACTTCATTGGCTGCAAAGCACTTTGAGACGTCCAGTGGTCATGAAAGGCGCTATATAAATGCAAGTCTTTGTTGTGTGAAAAAATATTTCCTCATGTCGCCTGTGGTCCTTTTGCCAAATACCTTAAATTGGTCCATGTCCCTTGGAATGCTGTCGGTCCCTCTCATTCAGTACTTAATCTCTTGACCATCTAGCTTGGTGTCATCAACAAACTTTGGCCCAGAAATTCATCCGAATACGGGAGAGTATGCTCTGTGTACTCACCCATATTCGGTCCCCAAGTGCCGGTTTCCTGCATGCACTGCGCATGCGCGGGAAACCGGCACTTCCGATATTGCGAAGGGGGCGGTTCCTAAGTGAACCGCGTGCGCACTACAGGCTGTGCGCACGCAGCACACTTAGTTTTTTTTTCAGGTTTGAACGCGAAGGTAAGTGTTGAAGATTTTACACATGAAGAAAGGAGGCGTAAGACCCCCTTTTAACAAGGTAAGTAGTTAATTAAGTATTATTTTAAATTTTTTTCAACAGTTTTATCTTTTTTAGAGACTTTAAAGAAAGGTAAGTTTATTTTTATAACTTTTAAAAAGAATTTAAATTTTTTCAAAAATTTAAATTTTTGTTTAAAGTGGTTAATTTATTTAACTATAGTTATTTTATTAATGTGATGGGTTTTTTTTAAATTTAATTGAGGTTCAGCTGTTCTTTTGGGGGCAAGTTGTATTCATAGCTTTGACAGCTCTTCTGGGTTTATGTCACGATACATGACGTGATCCAGACTCGAGTCGTCGTTGGCTTGTTCACAGATGTGATTCCCAGTAAAAAAGTAAAAATTTTAAAGTTTATCGTTTTACATACTGACTGCAGCTTTTGACACGTTAGACCCCCTGTAACTCCACCTCATTGTCTCAGTTGTATCTTGCTATGTCTTTGATGTGGTAGCTTCCTGGCTGACCTGATTGCCTTTTGTCACACCTCGGCAGATAAACAGTCAGGATGATTAAATTTAGTCGTCTACCATTGTAAGGTACACATGCATTGTTCTCTATCTATATATGCTTTGGCGATTCTGTATCTCTTTACTTCACCCGACGAAGGAGCAGCGCTCCGAAAGCTCGTGATTTCAAATAAAACTGTTGGACTATAACCTGGTGTTGTGCGACTTCTCATTTTTGTCAAAACTATGAATGAAAGATGGTCTGCTGCCATTGGCTCTAACTGGCCCACGTGATCCCAGAGGTCGCATCGAACTAACTGCGCCTCTGGGACACGCACACACTGCGCGCCGGCACCAGGGAGAGGCCCAGGAACTGAAGTTCGTGTGGGCCAAAACCATAAAGGTAGGCGCGGAGTGCGATATCGTGGGGAATGCTTACTCCCGTGGCAACCATCGAAGTCCAATTTCTGGGCTGATTCACAAGGAGTGCCCTCCGCCATGTCATGCTGCATAGTGTGAGTAGGAAAGAAACCACAAAAGATCCTGTGGATTCCACCAGTCACTCGGTCCCAATCGCGCGCTTTCCACTTCTCGCCAGTTTCCGAAATCTATTGCTAAGCCAGCTAGTTAAATTACGATGAACTCTTGGGCCTTAATCTTCTTCATTAAAACCGGCGTGTGTAGCTTTATCAAAGCTTTCTGAAAATCCTAGTAAATTACGTCTGCTGGATTAGGTGCCCCGCTTCCATCATTCCGGCGTTTTTTTTCTGTGTTGCTGTTGTGTTACTCCAGCATGCCTGATGGCAGTGCTGTTGGGCATAGTTAACCCCAGTGCAAGATCGAAACCAGCACCACAAGCAGGGAGTTCCTGCCACTGTTGGGAAAGAGCGCCACCAGCAGGCTGCCTAATGCTATGAACCCACTTGCAGTAATAGTTATTTAGACTAAAACTGCAGCGTTGGTGTGGCACTACAGTTATTTTATTTATTCATTCCAAGGGATGTGGACGTCGCCAGAGGGCCAGCATTTATTGCCCTCGAGAAGGTGGTGGTGAGCCACCTTCTGAAATATAACTCAGTGGCTTGTTGGGCCTTTTCAGAGGGTCTGGAGTCACAACATAAGGACGGCAGATTTCCTTCCCTGAAGAACATTAGTGAACCAGATGGGTTTTTACAACAATTTTTCATGATTACCATTACTGATTCTAGCTTTTTAATTCCAGATTTTTATTTAATTGACTGAATTTAAATTCCCCAGTTGCCATGGTGGGATTTGAACATATGTCACCTGATCATTAAGTCCAGAATTCTGGATTACTCGTTCCAATGACATAACCACTATGCTGCTATACCCCAGTATAGTGTAAATGAAGCCTAAATCTGGATTGAAGGTTCTAACTGACCCCTGTCAGCCATGGCTCAGTAGGTCGCACCCTAATTTACAGAGGCATTCCCTCCCTCCGGCCTCCTCCCTCCAGTTCATGTTTGGACCCTTCTTCCCTCTCACAGTTTTGCAGGTTACAGCAAAAGGTCGTGTTGGAATTGCAAACGGCTTGCCCCGTCTCAGAACCTCCCCAGTGTGACCCGTGGCCCGCTCGGGGGTAGTGCCAACAGTCCCATGCCCGTAAGGCCCTATAACAACTACCCAACGATGGCATTCCCGGCCTCACTTCCAGATCCTCACGGCACCGTCACCGTTTAGTTGGGTTTAGGGAACGTGGGTGCAAGCCAACGGTGGTACAGGCACACCGACAATATCATCACATTGATACATAGCCACAGGTGTGAGAGTTTCCATTTCAACTTTAAACATTGGACAGACACCGCCGCTCAGAAGACGACTGGGGAACCCATCGTGAGAATTTAAGAAACACGTTTAGACGACTGAGTTGCTCCTCTTGCTGTAAATCCAGCCCAGAATGATGGCGCTGCCGGCTGTGCATGGCACACGTTTGAGCTGATTCAATCCAGTTTCCCAGTGGATGCGGTTTCTCAGCACACAAACTGACCTTAATTTGACGGCAAATTGGCACAAAATTGGCACTCGCGCTCAGAGCGGCTGCAGGACAGCTGTTGTGGGAAATAAAAAACGTCACACTCGTGCGGTAGCGGTTGCTCTTCAGATTTTGGGGTTGAGGCATATTTTTGTTGTGGTGTAGAGAGAGAGAGAGAGAGAGAGTTTTAGCTCTCTCTGTAACCTCACGCTGTACCTGACCTGGGAGTGATTGATGATGACACCGCGATTGTAAATCTACCATTTTCACCCTTCACCGATTTGAACATAAAAAACACTCAGTACAAAAATATTGTCAGGTTAGGAACCCGGTTTGAATTGTAAGTAAGAAATACAGCCTCCAAACAACCTTGTTGTTGATCCTATCAATGACTACGTTTCCATATCACATAACAGGAATGCTGCAGGAGTTGTGTACAACCAAAGTCCGGACATATGGAAAAACCCAGGGGCTTTAGTAGGGACGGTGTCCACTGGGTAATAGCAGGCTGTTTATGCCTGTGCAGAACTGAATGTCCCTTGGATGCCTTGCCATGTCCGCTCCTGCTTGGGAGGGTGTCTCTGTGGCTCAGTGGGTAGCACTCTCACCTCTGAGTCAGAAGGCTGTGGGTTCGAGCCCCACTCCATGAGACCTGAGCACAAAAATCCAGGCTGATACTGCCAGTGCAGTACTGAGGGAGCGCCGGACTGTCGGTAGGAGCCATCTTTCAGATATACTGCAGCAACTCGCCAAGGTCTCTTCAGCAGCACCTCCCAAAACCATGACCTCTACCACCTAGAAGGACAAGGGCAGCAGGCGCATGGGAACACTACCACCTCCAAGTCACACACCATCCTGATTGGAAATATATCGCAATTCCTTCATCGTCGCTGAGTCAAAATCCTGGAGCTCCCTCCCTAACAGCACCTTCACCAAACAGACTGCAGCAGTTCAAGAAGGCGGCTCACCACCACCTTCTCAAGGGCACTTAGGGATGGGCAATAAATGCTGGCCTTGCCAGTGACGCCCAGATCCCAGGAGTGAGTAATAAAAAAAAAAGTGAGGCCCCATCTCTCCTCTCATGGTGGGCATTAAAAAAAACACAGCCCTAATCAAATAAGAGCAGGGGAGTTCTCCCCAATATTTCTCTCTCAAGCAACATCACTAAAAAATAGATGATCTAGTCATTATCTCATTGTTGTTTGTGGGAGCTTGCTGTGCACAAATTGGCTGCTGCATCACCGACATTACAACAGTGTCTACACTTCAAAAAGTACTTAATTGGCTGTAAAGCGCTTTGGAACATCCTGAGGTTGTGAAAGGTGCTATATAAATGCAAGTTCTTTCAGCATTTGGTTGCAAGAACGCGACCCTAATTAGTAACATATTTACCACCAATGCACAGCACCGCAGGGTTGATCACAACGTCTGGCAAGTTTCAGATCTCAGTCGCTGGCTGTCTTTCAGATGAGCCATTAAACCGTGGCCCCTCTCAGATGAACGTAAAAGAACCCAGTGAACTTCTTTTTAGGCAGTCCCTTGGAACCGAGGATGACTTGCTTCCACATTAAAAATGAGTTCTCAGGTGACTGATGAGTCCAATGCGGGACCTACAGTCTCTGTCACAGGTGGGACAGACGGTGGTTGAAGGAGGGGGTGCTTGGGTTAACGTGCGCTGCTTCCGCTTGCACCCGGCGAAGAGACTCGAAGTGTTCGGCGCCGGAGCATGCCAGGGGATCTCAGAGATGCCGTAATTGTGACCATCTTCAAGAAAGGTGACAAGTCCGATTGTGGTAATTACAGAGGAGTTTCCCTGCTGTCTGCCACAGGGAAAGTCATCGCAAGAATCCTCCTCAATCGCCTTCTCCCAGTGTCTGAAGAGCTCCTCCCAGAGTTGTAATGCAGACCCAGTGAACTATTTCTTGTTTGAAAGGTGCAAACGTGATTTTAACAAGTGTAAATATGGTTCCGTGAATGATTTGCGCTTGCCCAGTTATTCCCATAGTTGTTTCTGCATACACTTTGTGTGCTGCACCGTATACACTGAATTGGGGGGGGTGGTGAGGGCGGTGACCAATCACTTTCCCCACCCTGTGGCGTTGCCTGCCCAACGTCACGGGCATATCGTAAGCCAATTTCAGCCAGGTGTTAATGTGTTCACGGAGTGGGAGATTTGCAGGCGCAGGCCTATTCCTTTGCCGAGAGAGTGAAAATGGAAAGATTTGCTACGAATTCAGATCTGCCATGGGTGCCAGCTCGAGGTCAGCGTCGTCAGTTGCTCCCGTAAGGGTGCGTTACTGTTACGGGAGTTGACTCACACTGTTCTGTAGCGACTTGCACGATTGCATGATCCAGGGGTGTAACAGTAGCACGTCCTTGTGAACCGGACCGTGCCTTTTGCACGTGCATTTCTTCAATCTCTCCAAAGGCGGACTGAGGGAACACCTGATGGGATACGCAACGTTATAAGCTGCTTTCGTTCACGGCACATGAGTATACAGACGACCAATAGAACCATAGAAAAATAGGAGCAGGAGTAGGCCGTTCAGTATGATCATGGCTGATCCTCTATCTCAATACCCTCTTCTTCTTCTTAGGCAGTCCCTCGGAACCGAGGATGACTTGCTTCCACATTAAAAATGAGTTCGCAGGTGACTGATGAGTCCAATGCGGGACCTACAGTCTCTGTCACAGGTGGGGCAGATGGTGGTTGAAGGGGTGGGTGTGTGGGGTGCTTGGGTTGACGTGCGCTCCTTGCGCTGCCTGCGCTTGGCTTCCGCCTGCTCCCGGCAAAGAGACTCGAGGTGTTCGGCGCCTTCCCGGATGCTTCTCCACTTTGTGCGGTCTTGGGCCAGGGATTCCCAGGTGTCGGTGGGGATGTTACACTTTTTCAAGGAGGCTTTGAGGGTGTCCTTGAAGCATTTCCTCTGCCCACCTGGGACTCTCTTGCCGTGCCGGAGCTCCGAGTAGAGCGCTTGTTTTGGGAGTCTCGTATCGGGCATGCGGACAATGTGACCCGTCCATCGGAGCTGATCGAGCGTGGTCAAAGCTTCGATGCTGGGGATGTTGGCCTGAGCAAGAACACTGACGTTGGTGTGCCTATCCAGCCAATGGATTTGCAGGATCTTGCGAAGGCAGCATTGGTGGTTCCTCTCCAGTGCTTTGAGGTGCCTGCTGTACATGGTCCATGTCTCTGAGGCATACAGCAGGGTGAGTATTACTGCTGCTCTGTAGACCATGAGCTTAGTGCCGGGTTTGAGGTCCTGGTCTTCAAACACTCTCTTCCTCAGGCGACCGAAGGCTGCACTGGCACACTGAAGGCGGTGTTGGACTTCGTCGTCGACGTCTGCCCTTGTTGACAGTAGGCTCCCGAGGTATGGAAAGTGGTCCACGTTGTCCAAGGCCTTGTTGTGGATTTTGATAATCGGAGGGCAGTACTATGTGGCGAGGGCATGTTGGTAGAGGACCTTTGTCTTACGGATGTTTAGTGTAAGTCCCATGCTCTCGTATGCTTCGGTGAAGGTGTTGACAATGGTTTGGAGTTCGACCTCCGAGTGAGCGCAGACGCAAGCGTCGTCTGCATACTGTAATTCGACGACAGAGGATGGGACGACCTTGGATCTGGACTGGAGGCGACAGAGGCTGAACAGTTTCCCGTTTGTTCTGTAAATTAGCTCCACTCCAGTGGGGAGCTTACTGAGGGTGAGATCTCAATACCATATTCCCGCTCTCTCCCCATACCCCTTGACGCCTTTTGTGTCTAGAAATCTATCTATCTCCTTCTTAAATATATTCAGTGACTTGGCCTCCACAGCCTTCTGTGGTAGAGAATTCCACAGGTTCACCACCCTCTGAGTGAAGAAATTTCTCCTCATCTCAGTCCTAAATGTCCTACCCCGTATCCTGAGACTGTGACCCCTCGTTCTAGACCCCCCCAGCCAGGGGAAACATCCTCCCTGCATCCAGTCTGTCTAGCCCGGTCAGAATTTTACACGTTTGAATGAGATCCCCTCTCATTCTTCTAAACTCTAGTGAATAGTAATCAAGACTCACTCATTCCACTCAGCTTTAGTCTCTTTCACACGCAGAAAGAAAATAATAAACACGCCACGCTACTCCACATTGGTGCACTGCCTCACTTGTCTTTTCAGAATAATCTTACCTTCTCCACAACTACTGGCGATGAGAAACTGAACCCTGCAATTTGGCCTTAAGCCCAGGGAAGGGCCTCCTCTCCCCCTGCAATCTGCTGTTCTTTCTCTAGTCAGCCTGACTCCAGTGGTAGCTTTCAGTCAAACGCACCATTCCCCACCCAAGAGCAGCACTCACCAGCCTAACTTAGCAATGACCCCTGCTGCGTTCAAATGAATTGAGTTGTCGTAGCAGCAATAAGTGTGAACAATCACATGAATGTTAAACCATTTATTTACAGGTCTGCAGCATATTGGTTTGGACACACTGTCTGAATTGCAATCTGTATCTCCCAGCCCTGCCGTCCTGGGCATGCAACCCTCCTAAAAGCTAAGTTTAATAACATAAAATAAGAACATAAGAAATAGGAGCAGGAGTCGGCCATTCGGCCCCTCGAGCCTGCTCCGCCATTCAGTAAGATCATGGCTGATCTTCAACCGCAACTCCACCTGCCCGCCCGATCCCCAAATCCCTTGATTCCCTTAGCGTGGCGTTTCGCTCAACAGTTACATTTTTAACACACGTTACACCAAGATCTCTCCCTCACATCCGCCGTGGTGGCAAGGTCGGAAATCCCAAAACGTGCCTGATTTGTCCCATTTGTGCAGTGCCTGATCACATCTCGCGAAAAAAAAACATCCAAAGCACTTCACAGATGATTAATTACTTTGTAGTGCAGCGAATGTTTGTTGTTTACACAAGTGTGAGCACAAAGAGAGCTGACTGAAGCCAGGATAGATTGATACCACTATGCCATGGGGAAGTAGTTCCATGAATGCGTTGGCTCCCTTGGTACCAAGCCTTCTTCACCCTGTTAATATATGGGGGCGGGTTTGGATTTGGCAACTGTAAATGCACATCAAAAACCACAAACACCGTCAGATGAACCTGGTATTGAAGACATTAAAGGTGTGCGCACCAGACAGAAACAAGTCTTTGGAAATGACTGCGTGAACAGTAAGAAAATGCCTGTGCCTTGTTTGTTAGCTTGAGTGGAGTTGCGCTGTTTTCACTAATGAGTTAATTAGCAGCGAGCTGTTCAGTTGGTTGGGTTGGATGAACTGTTCCTTAATTTAGACCTCAGTGAGAGGGAGGGAATGCAGCTCTGCTTGTCCCAGAGGAACTATGCAGATATTTTAGAACCATTATACAATGGCTACGTGGGAGCAAAGAGAATAAACAATAGGCAGGAGACGGCTATGGGGCATTGAGAATGATGCAAGTGAAATGAGGTCACAACCCTGGCGATTCTTGACTCATGGATACATGAAAGAAATGTGGTCTGGCTTGTGCTCTGTCTGTTTTATGTATGTGTGTGTCTCTCTTTTTCTTTCTCTCTCCCTCTCTCTCAGAAGGTTGTGGGTTCAAGCCCCACTCCAGAGGTTCTTGAGCACAAAAATCTAGGCTGACACTCCCAGTGCAGTGCTGAGGGAGTGCCGCACTGTTGGAGGTGCCGTCTTTCAGATGAGACGTTAAACCGGGGCCCCGTCTGCGCTCTCAGGTGGACGTAAAAGATTCCACGGCCACTATTTCAAAGAAGAGCAGGGGAGTTCTTCCCCAGTGTCCTAAGGCCAATATTTATCCCTCAATCAACATCACTGAAACAGATTATCTGGTTATTATCACATTGCTGTTTGTGGGAGCTTGCTGTGCGCAAATTTGCTGCCGCGTTTCCCACATTACAACAGTGACTCCACTTCAAAAAGTACTTCATTGGCTGTAAAGTGCTTTGGGACGTCCGGTGGCCCTGAAAGGCGCTATAGAAATACAAGTCTTTCTTTCTCCCTCTCGCGCGTTCTCTCTCGCTTTCCCTCGCTCTCTCCTCTCCTCTCTTCTCTTCTCTCTCTTTTCTCTCTCTCACATTCAGAAGCCAGCAGCATGTTGTCCAAACAGAACGAGCTGAAACCCAGGTTAAGCCCCTGGAGGTGGCGTGGTGACTAACACCCACAGTGTCAAGAATATGTTCCTATAACCTGCGGAGGATCTTCTGTCTGATAAACTGGTTCCTGTGATTGAGTCATTTTAGCCTGGCTGACCGAGGGATACATGTTTAATGAAACCTGGACTATATATGCACCCGTGTTGGTAAACGTTGTAATGAATGGATTTGGCTTGGTTTTTTAAAAAATAAAACTAGTTTTTGTTTTTCATGGCATGTTACTCCCTTCTGACCTTCATCTTTTACCAGTAATGTGTCCTTCGTGTCACATACCACCAGGCTGGGTAGCCAACTCCCAGGTCACTCCCGAAACCTCTCGGCCTCTGCCCTTTGAGGGGACCCCCCCATCTATTTTTCCCTCTCCTCATGTTACTTGATGCTTTCCCCTGGTTATGCCTCCCAAAGCCCAGCGGTTGCCGGACGCTATGATCAACCCTGCGTCCCTCCACCCTGTGGTGCTGTGCATTGGCGATAAATACGTGACTAATTAGGGTCGCGATCACTTCCCTGCGTCCAAATGCTGAACGAAAGAACGGGCATTTATATACAACAGCAACTTGTATTTATATAGCGCCTTTAACGTCACGAGGCGCTTCACAGGAGCGTAATCAAACAATATTGGACCATTTTGAAATAGAATTCGGCAAGTTTCAGATCTCAACCGTTGGGCTTTGGAGGCACAACCAGGGGAAAACAAAATATATTGCCTTTCAGGACATACCAAATCGCTTTACAACCAATGAAGTACATTTAAAGTGTAGTTACTGTTGTAATGTAGGAAATGCAGCAGCCATTTTGCGCACAGCAAGCTCCCACAAACAGCAGTGTGACAATCACCAGATAATCTGTTTTCGTGATGATGGTTGAGGGATAAATATTGGCCCAGGAATAACTCCCCTGCTCTTCTTCGAAATAGTGCCATGGGATCTTTTACGTCCACCTAAGAGGGCAGACGGGGTCTCGGTTTAACGTCTCATCCGAAAGAGGGCACCTCCGACAGTGCGGCGCTCCCTCAGCACTGCACTGGGAGCGTCAGCCTAGATTTTCATGCTCAAGTCTCTGGAGTGGGGACTTGAACCCACAACCTTCTGACTCAGAGGCGAGAGAGCGCTGCCCACTGAGCCACTGGCTGACGAAGAAGTCGGATGGCTGATGTCAGAGATCATGATCTGACTCTGTTGTGGCGAAGCTACTCCCCTGTGTAGGAGGAAGCCCAGACCCAAACCTTTCTGGGAGTAGGAGGCCACTGATTGGCTGTGACCTCCAAAGATAGAGCAGACTGCAGCGCTCTCCAGCTAAACCAATGAGGTTCTGGGAGAGCCCGAAGACACTGCAAGAGCCTAGAAAGGATATGAGGGCTGCAGGAAGAGCCCGGCAGCATTAGAAGATAATGAGTGCCATGAGAACTCAATTGCCTTGTTGCTGAAACATTCCACATCTGCCTAATGATTCCAGTTGTTGATCAGTTCATTTAGATTTTGCCAATCTCTATGGACAGTGGAAAAACTCTCCATATAGATGTGAGTGAATAGATAAAATGTTTAAATTTTTCTTTATATTGTGATCTCAGTGTTTTTTTTTGTTCGTTTATGGGATGTGGGCGTCGCTGGCAAGGCCGCCTTCTTGAACCGCTGCAGTCCGTGTGGTGAAGGTGCTCCCACAGCGCTGTTAGGGAGGGAGTTCCAGGATTTTGACCCAGCGACGATGAAGGATCGGCGATATACTTCTAAGTCAGGATGGTGCGTGACTTGGAGGGGAACTTGGAGGTGGTGGTGTTCCCATGCGCCTGCTGCCCTTGTCCTTCTAGGTGGAAGAGGTCGCGGGTTTGGGAGGTGCTGCTGAAGAAATGTGTGTCAAAGCTATACTGTTTTACTTGGCAGTAATGTTTTGCACCAACTAATATTCAGAAGACCATTTTCATCTGTTTCTGCCACACTTTTGTTTTGGACGAGCTGAAATTTATGGAGCGTGGAGGGTGGGAGGCCAGCCAGGAGAGCATCGCAGTAATTGAGTCTGAAGATGACACTGGCATGTATCAGAGTTTCAGTGGCAAATGCATTGAGGTTGGAGCAGAGCCAGGTGATATGGAGGTGGGAGTATGAGGTCTTTGTGATGGAGAGGATTTAGGGTTGGATGCACAGCTCAGGGTCGGAAAGGCTGCCGACGTTGCGAACAGTCTGGTTCAGCCTGAGACGGTGACCGGAGAGGGAGATGCAGTCAGTAGTGTTAGCGAATGTTTTTATTAATAGTTAGATGACTTATTCATTCCACATAACCAGCATGGTTCTCGAAACATTAAGGTCAAGCTCTCATAGATTTATTCAGAATATATTACTTACAATCGCACCTGATGATTGGGGATTCGAGCGTGTAACAGCTCTGAGCTCAGTATTCAGGTTGCCCAATCCTTCAAATCAAAATTCCCATTACAATTTGCTACTTTTATACCTTTCCTTGACTATAAATTACTAATCAAAATGCCCTTAATAGACATGCTGAGCAAGGCCTGATCACAATTTGTTCACATGTTCTGTTTTCTATCTCTAAGCTACACGCCGAATCCCCCACCATCAACATCCTGGGGGTCACCGTTGACCAGAAACTTAACTGGACCAGCCACATAAATACTGTGGCAACAAGAGCAGGTCGGAGGCTAGGTATTCTGCAGCGAGTGTCTCACCTCCTGACTCCCCAAAGCCTTTCCACCATCTACAAGGCACAAGTAAGGAGTGTGATGGAATACTCTCCACTTGCCTGGATGAGTGCAGCTGCAACAACACTCAAGAAGCTCGACACCATCCAGGACAAAGCAGCCCGCTTGATTGGCAACCCATCCACCACCTTAAACATTCACTCCCTCCACCACCGGCGCACCGTGGCTGCAGTGTGTACCATCTACAAGATGCACTGCAGCACTCGCCAAGCTCTCGGCAGCATCTCCAACCCGCGACCTCTTCCACCTAGAAGGACAAGGGCAGCAGGCGCATGGGAACACCACCACCTCCAAGTTCCCCTCCAAGTCACACACCATCCTGACTTAGAAGTATATCGGCCGTTCCTTCATCGTCGCTGGGTCAAAATCCTGGAACTCCCTCCCTAACAGCACTGTGGGAGTACCTTCACCACAGGGACTGCAGCGGTTCAAGGCAGGCGGCTCACCACCACCTTCTCAAGGGCAACTCGGGATGGGCAATAAATGATGGCCTTTTCAGCGACGCCCAGATCCCATAAGCGAATTAAAAAAAACACGAACACATGAACAATGGGTGAATTATATTATTGATTGACATGGGTGAGCATGACTCCATCTTTGAAACATCTTGCTTTATCAAGTTCTCACTCCTTCCTGAGGTCTAGTACCTGGCAGTATCATTTCTGTTTTCTCTCTCAAGGTCTATGAGACAAGTGTCAGCCCCTTTCTCTCTCTAGTGTTTGGGTGGAGAGGGAAGATTTCTGCCTTAACTAGTTCTGGTCTCCACTGTGCACAGTTCTGGTCTCCATATTACAAAAAGGATACAGAGGCAACTGGAGAAAGTGCAAAAAAAGATTTGCTAGGGTGATATCAGAACTGAGAGGTTATAACTAACAGGAAAAACTGAACAGGTTGGGGCTGTATTCTCTAGAAAAGAGAAGGCTGAGAGGTAACCTGATTAGAGGTCTTTAAAATGATGAAGGGGTTCGAGAGGGTTGACGTAGAGAAGATGTTTCCACTTGCGGGAAAGGCCAAAACTAAAGATCATAAATATGTCATAAAAGATAGTCACTAATAAATCCAATAAGGAATTCAGGGAAACATCTATACCCAGAGAGAGGTGGAAAAGGAGTAGTTGAGGCGAATGGCATGGATGCATTTAAGGAGAAGTTAGATAAGTACATGAGGGAGAAAGGAATAGAAGGATAATCTACTAGGGTGAGATGAAGAGGGAGGGAGGAGACTCGTGTGGAGCATAAACACCAGCATGGACCTGTTGGGCCGAATGGCCAGTTGTTGTGTTGTAAATTTTATGTAACTATTTGCTCGATTCTCTGTGATTAACTGCGTGCTGAAGTCAATACCCTTGCTCTTAACCCTTTCTCAATCCTGCCTCCTTACAGTGGCAAGAGTCCAGAGTCTGTGTCGGGAGCCAAAGACGATGGCTTCGGTCCTCCTCCCCATCGACGAATTGGAGTCTCGTGAGAAAATAAGAAAGAGCTTTTCGGTTGCAATAACCTTTGGTCCCGTCACTCAGTTATTTAGCATTTTCTCCATCTGTCAAACCAGTTCACGTGTGCATGAGTTATTACTTAGGAATTTAGCCTATATATAGCTGTGTTTTGTCATTGATCTTCGACCCAGCATCTCTTGCAAGCTGGTGGATGTTGGGTACTGAGGAAAGCTTTCATGCCCCTTCTGGGGGATGAAAATAGCATCCCGCATCATACGGCAGCACCTGTGGGCAGAAGTTCTTTCCTTAAAGGGACTGCTTTCTTATCATTCGTTATGCGCAATGTGTATTATCAATATACGTGAGTCTGCTTTTAAGGAATTCGTACTTGCCCAATACCGGAATGGAGAACTGCATAAAAGTTTGAGACTGTGGGCAAGGGGTGGTCATCTGTGGCCGGTTACTGGACGCAAAACCTACAATCCTGGTTCCGAAGGCGATATCATAGGGATGGATGGCCATCCCGAAGTTGAATGGAGCCTCAGACTCTTGCTTCCAAGCATGCCGTTTATAACAAGGTGCAGGTAACACGTGTTGAGTGAGAGCTAAAGGGGTGGAGCCTCGTTGGAGCACAGAAGATGGTGGTTCAGGGAGAACGGTCAGTCATTGGATCAGGATGGGTAGAACATAAGAACATAAGAAGTAGGAGCAGGAGTAGGCCATACGACCCTTCGGGCCTGCTCCGCCATTCAATAGGATCATGGCTGATCCGAACCTAGACTCACGTCCACTTCCCTGCCCGCTCCCCATAACCCTTAATTCCCTCATCAGCTAGGAAACTGTCTATCTCCGTTTTAAGTTTATTTAATGTCGCAGCTTCCACAGCTCTCTGAGGTAGCAAATTCCATAGATTTACTACCCTCTGAGTGAAGAAGTTTCTCCTCATCTCAGTTTTGAAACGGCAGCCCCTTATTCTAAGATTATGCCCCCTAGTTCTAGTCTCACCCATCAGTGGAAACATCCTCCCTGCATCCACCCGATCAAGCCCCCTCACAATCTTATATGGGTAACTGCACGTCAACCCTTCAGCAGACTAATTGCTCTCTCTTCCAATCCTGAAGTAAAATTATCGTGATTTGGTTATAAAAATTTTTTTTAAAATAAGGATATTTAAATTACTCTGTAGGGTTAAGGATTTTATTTTTGGGTTGGGAGTGGTTTGACGCAGTGTGAAGTTGCTCGTGAGGTCAGGCACCTTAGTGGGTTAAACAGCTCAACAAGGTCAGAGGAAGCTATACAGTGTCGTGGGCTGCAGTTCAGAGGTGCTCACCTTCCTCCTGCCTCCAGATTATTTATAGTTCTGAGCGTGAATGACCACGGTCATTATATAAACGGTGGTCGGTGCCAGCTGGACAGCAATTCTTCATGGCAGCTTCTTTAAAAAGAAAGACTGACACAGCGCTTTTCACAACCTCAGAACGTCCCAAAGCGCTTTACAGCCAATGAAGTGTGGTTTTTGAAGTGCAGTCACTATTGTAATGTAGGAAACACAGCAGCCAATCTGCTCACCGCAAGCTCCCACAAACAGCAATGTGATAATGACCAGATAATCTGGTTTTTTTAGGTGTTGGTTGGGTGGTAAATATTGGCCAGGACTCCCCTGCTGTTCTTCAAAATAGTGTCATGGGACCTGAGAGGGCAGACAGGGCCTCAGTTTAATGTCACATCTGAAAGACAGCACCTCTGACAGTGCAGCATTGGGAGTGTTATCCTGGATTATGTGCTCAAGTCTCTGGAGTGGGACTTGAACCCATAACCTTCTGATGTCAGGGGTGAGAGTGCTCCCTACTGAGCCATGGCTGACACCTTTAGGCCGTAAGCCTGCTAAGAGAGAAGATAATGAGTTATTTACTAGGAATCCAATGGGGGTTTTTACTCTGAAGTTTATTTTTGGACTTTATTGTCATCATCAAATTGTGGAGAGTGGTCAAAAAAAACATAATTATATGACGATGTTGTGCTTGCAACTTTCACTCTTGTGTGTAGAAGCGTCTTGAGTTCAGCATTTGAAATGTTAAAATGCAGACCCTATTGGTAAGATTACAGTTAAGCATTTTATTTGCAGCGGTTCTGCTCTTATATTTTCACTGCTTCCTCCTGTCATCCCTGTCGGAACATTGGAACAGGAGGAGGCCATTCGGCCCCTCGAACCTGTTTCACCATTATATTAGATCATGACTGATCTGTACCTCAATCCCATTTACCCGCCTTTGATCCATATCCTCTGATGCCCTGACCTAATAAAAAATATGTTAATCTCAGTCTTAAAACTTTCAGTTGGCCCAGCATTCACAGGCTTTTGGGGAAGAGAATTTCAGATTTCCACCATCCTTTTGTGAGAAAAAGTGCTTCCTGATTTTACTCGTGAATGGCCTAGCTGTAATTTTAAGATTGTGCCCTCTTGTTCTGGATTCCCCCACCAGAGGAAACAGCTTCTCTGTATCTACCCTCTTGAATCCTCGTATTTTAACCTTCTCTTCTTCGGCAGTCCCTCGGAACCGAGGATGACTTGCTTCCACACTAAAAATGAGTTCTCAGGTGACTGATGAGTCCAATGCGGGACCTACAGTCTCTGTCACAGGTGGGGCAGACGGTGGTTGAAGGGGCGGGTGGGTGGGGTGCTTGAGTTGACGTGCGCTCCTTCCGCTGTTTGCGCTTGGCTTCCGCTTGCTCCCGGCGAAGAGACTCGAGGTGTTCGGCGCCTTCCCGGATGCTTCTCCTCCACTTTGTGCGGTCTTGGGCCAGGGATTCCCAGGTGTCAGTGGGTATGTTGCACTTTTTCAAGGAGGCTTTAAGGGTGTCCTTGAAGCGTTTCCTCTGCCCACCTGGGGCTCTCTTGCCGTGTCGGAGCTCCGAGTAGAGCGCTTGCTTTGGGAGTCTCGTATCGGGCATGCAGACGATGTGGCCCGTCCATCGGAGCTGATCGAGCGTGGTCAAAGCTTCGATGCTGGGGATGTTGGCCTGAGCGAGAACATGACGTTGGTGCGCCTATCCTGCCAATGGATTTGCAGGATCTTGCGGAGGCAGCGTTGGTAGTACCTCTCCAGTGCTATTTTAACCACCTCAGTTGGATCATGCCCAACCTTCTGAACTCAAGGGAATACAAGCCAAGTTTAGGCAACCTTTAAGCCCTGGAATCATTCTGGTGAATCTGCGCTGCACCCCTTCCAAGGCCAATATATCCTTCCTGAAGTGCGGGGTGCCCGAAACTGAACGCAGTGCTCCAGATGGAGTCTGACTAAGGGTCTGTACAACTGAAGCATAATTCCTCCCCTTTGTATTCCAACCCCCTTGAGATAAATGCCAACATTGCAGTAGCTCTTCTGATAGGTTCCCACTGCTACTCTCTTCTTCAGATGGAACCTTAACATGGCCATTGCAGTGCCATTGCCCAAGACACCATCAGGAGCTTAGGTGGGTGGGACAGGACGGGTAGGCATGTGGTTCCTCGCTCTGAAGAAGACTTTATGGGACTTCCAGAAAAGGGAACGTCCCTCCTGAAGGGGCACGAACCTCGCACTATTACTGCACGAGGTTAACAAGAGTAAATGCACCACCTTCCTCGCTTTTTCTTGAAATGAAAGCTCCTGCAAGAGAAAGCTGCCTTCTCGCACCGCACTCCTTGGCCGTAGCTCCTGCTAAATGGCGAAACTCTTCTTACACTAACGACCTCTGAGACATCAAGTGATGCTATTTGCAGCTGAGCGTGTGTGGCCCACATGTTGTTTACCTCAAGGGTAGAGAGTATGCTGATCCACGAGCTCTGCACCTGTTGTCCTGACCTAACACTTTGACAGCAATGAGCTTTCTCATACATTTCTCCAAATTCACAAGGAATCCTGAAGGATTTCAGAGAAATGGCATTCCTAGAATGGAAGGTAATTAAAAACAGTCTTCACGTTAACACGACACTGATTTATGCGCCATTTACCTTTTTAGATTAGTTATACTCTGTGGAGGAATCCAAAACTAGGGGCCATAAATATAAGATAGTCACTAATAATTCCAATAAGGAGAAACTTCTTTACCCAGAGAGTGGTTAGAATATGGAACTTGCTACCACATGGAGTAGTTGAGGTGAATAGCACAGATGCATTTAAGGGGAAGCTCGATAAGTACATAAGGGAGAAAGGAATAGACAATATGTTGATGGGGTGAGATGAAGAGGGGTGGGAGGAGGCTTGTGTGGAGCTTAAACACCGGCACGGACCAGTTGGGCCGAATGGCCTGTTTCCGTGCTGTAATTTCTGTGTCGTTCTGTGTATTTATTTTAAAGATGTTGTTGTTGCTCATTGTTCTCCCTTGCTGCTCATAGTCAGACAGCGTCTCCCACACGGGAGACTGCACTGCCCAATGGAACATGAAGGGACCGTGTGGAATGATCAGAATCTGAGCGGAATTGTTAAAGGCCTTAGAGTAGGGAAAGGGTTAATTGGAAAATTGGTAAACTGAACTGCAGTAGACATGGAGCATGGTGCAGGCAGACACCCTGAGATTGCCTATTTTTGTACTTTTGAGATAGTTGGATTGGAATGCTCATGTAAGACGTTAACTGGGTGTCATTGCGCACTGTCAGTTCAAACCAGATTCATTAGGCCAAGGTGTCCAACCTATTGAGTCACTGGGCCTGATCTTTGTGACGCAACTTATGTACTGTACTGATCAAATTGAGTCAGGCAGATTCATGATTAAACACTCCCTCCGCTTCCCAATTTATCTTGCAATTCTTGCAGTCCTTCCATCATTGGCCTCCACCACTTCCAACCTCTGTCCTTTCCTTCACTCTGTTTGTCTGTCTGTCTCTCCTTTCCTTCTGCCTGCCTGTCTCCTCCACCATTTCTATCTCTTTCCCTTCCATGGCTATTTTTGCCTCTCCTCCTTCACTTATGTCTATCTGCATCTGCCCTTCGCTTCTGTCGCCTTTTTTCTCTCATTTTCTTACCGTTCTGTCTTTTCTTTTAGTTGAGTACTGTCTGTCATGCAGGCGAGTGGGTGAGTTAGAGGCAGCACTGCCGGGACTCGGGCAAAAGCTTAGAAGCAGCAGCACCAGGGTGTTGGTATCAGGTAGGGTTGTCCACCCCATTGCCCATGGGCTGAGGCTGGCCTACTTCCTAATTTTATCCAATTTATTTATTTTCATTAATCATAAGAACATAAGAAATAAGAGCAGGAGTCGGCCATACGGCCCCTCGAGCCTGCTCCGCCATTCAATAAGGTCATGGCTGATCTTCGACCTCAACTCCACTTTCCCGCCCGAGCCCCATGTCCCTTGATTCCACTAGAGTCCAAAAGTCTATTTTACTTACCTCGCTAATCCGTGGCCCTATGGGGGAGGGATGCCTTAAAAGGTGAAGCTGCAGGCGCGGGATAAAATTGGGAAGCAGGCCAGCTTGAGAGACAGGGTTTGGACAGCCCCCACATTAGGCTTAAAGGAAGTCACACTGAGACAAATAAATGCATGTTAATTTGTACAACTAAAAGGTGAGCTTGTTGTCAGCGGTGGCTCAGTGGGCAGCACCCTCGCCTCTGGAGTCAGAAGGTTGTGGGTTCACAGTCCCCGCTCCAGAGACTTGAGCACAAAATCAAGGCTGACACTCCCACTGCAGTACTGAGGGAGTGCCGCACTGTCGGAGGTGCCGTCTATCGGATGAGACATTAAACCGAGGCCCCGTCTGCCCCCTCAGGTAGACGTAAACGATCCCAGGGCTCTATTTGGAAGAAGAGTAGGGGAGTCCTGGTCAATATTTAGCCCTCAATCAACATCACTAAAACAGATTATCTGGTCATTATCACATTGCTGTTTGTGGGAGCTTGCTGTGCACAAATTGGCTGCCGCATTTCCTACATTACAACAGTGACTACACTTCAAAAAGTACTTCATTGGCTGTAAAGCGCTTTGGAACGTCCTGAGGTCATGAAAGGCAGCTGTAGAAATGCAAGTCTTTGTTTTTGAGGTAATCAGAAGGAGCGCCTGCCTCTGCCCACCAGCCACTCCAGGCTGGAAAGATGCGACTCTGGTGGAATTACGGTGACAAATTCTCCGCGCCGGGAAGCCCGCTTGAAGGTTTCACTTCTGTCGTGTGCCCTTCACCTGATTCTCCAAGTGGTACAAAGTCGGGGAAAGCAAATCCTCCTAATGAGCTCTGTCAAAATCCGGAGCTAATTCGAAACACACGGAAAGTTTTTTGTTTCTCTATTCTGTGAATGAACTACTGCCAGGAGAGAAGTCCTCGGAAACTTCCTGTTACCAAAAATAAAATAAAACAGAATTCTTTGCTTCCCAGGTCGGCAGGCAGCCCCTAGTGATCATAAAAGGACTTTCGGCAATAGTTCTGCAGCCTGGCAGCTTTTGTTGTAAGGACCGTGAGACGGGGTGAGTTCATCGTCTATAATTACAGCAGTTACACAGCGACGGATTTGCCAGCTGCAATGCAATAGCAGTCTGCGGAATCTGCTCAGAAACATTCACTGGAATTCGCTGCTCTTCACAATCAACCTTTATCGGGAGTAATAACAACTCGCCTTTCTGATTCGAAGCAATCAGCGGCCCCAACAGGGTAGCAGGGGTCACGAACTTCGCTGTCTTGTCACCGTGCGTGATAGGCACATGTTCATTATGTTTCCCTGGCGTAGCAGTCATGATGGGCCAATGCCCAACAACAACACAACACAAAGGACATTACTTGCCAAAGTCCAACACCCACGAGTCGAGGCAGTTCTCTGTTTTCACCAAATGCTAACAGTCTGCAGCTGGAGGTCAGAAGTCATTAATAAACGGGTAACAATAGTCAGAGTGTGAGTGGGCTGATTGAGGGTTAGACAGTTCCTTTCCACCCCACGTCTACTCTTCATCTCACGGCCAACGCAGCAGCTGCTCAACTGCAGTAACCGCAGTAAGAAAGAACTTGCATTTCTATAGCGTCTTTCACGACCCCAGGCCGTCCCCAAGCTCTTCCTAGCCAATGAAGTACTTTTTGAAGCGTGGTCACTGTTGTAATGTAGGGAAACGCGGCAGCCAATTTGTGCACAGCAAAATCCCACAAACAGCAATGAGATAATGACCGGATAATCTGTTGTAGTAATGTTGGTTGAGGGAGCAATGCTGTCCAGGACACTGGGGAGAACTCCCCTGCTCTTCATCGAAACAATGCCATGGGATGTTTTTACATCCACGGAGAGGGCAGACGGGGCCTCGGTTTAATGTTTAATCTGAAAGATGGAACGAAAGGAGGAAACTCCCTGAGATGAGGAGGAATTTCTTCACCCAGAGAGTGGTGAACCTGTGGAATTCTCTACCACAGAAGGCAGTTGAGGCCAATTCATTAAATATATTCAAGAAGGAGTTGGATATATTTCTTAAAGCTAAAGGGATCAAGGGATATGGGGAGAAAGCAGGGACAGGGTACTGAATTTGGATGATCAGCCATGATCTCATCGAATGGCGGAGCAGGCTCGAGGGGCCGAATGGCCTACTCCTGCTCCTATCTTCTATGCTTCTATGTCTCCTCTTGTCAGCACTTCCTCTTTACCAGAGTGGCATTGTGTGGCAGTGCACGAAAATGTAATTCAAAACAGATCTTTGTTGTCTTAGGTGTCAGCCGTGGCTCAGCGGGTAGCACTCCCATTTGCTGAGTCAGAAGGTTGTGGGTTCAAGTCCCACTCCAGGGATTCGAGCATACAATTCTAGGCTGACACTCCAGTGCAGTACTGAGGGAGCGCCGCACTGTTGGAGGTGCCGTCCTTCAGATGAGACGTTAAACCAAGGCCCCTTAGAAGATTCCATGGCACTATTTGAAGAAGAGCAGAGGAGTTCTCCCCGGTATTCCAACCAGTGTTTATCCCTCAACGAACATCATTAAAACATATTATCTGGCCATTATCCCATTGCTGTTTATGGGAGCTTGCTGTGCGCAAATTGGCTGCTACGTTACAACAGTGACTGTACTTCATTGGCTGTATAAATGCAATTCCTTCTTTAGTTACGGACTTTTTTGTGAGGATGAAATTCTCTCTTCCACGGTATGATCTATAAATTGCAGCAGGGTACCAAAAAATATATATATTTTATTTAATAGCTGACAGGTTTTCTGTTGCTAGGTGATGAGGGGTTATTATTTGTCAAGACACTGTGGGGATAAATGAGCAAACAATCGTGTGCAACAAGGCTTAGTGCCATAGAAACCAACAGGAAGGCAGTGGCGACACCAGTCTGGCTCACCGCTGCTCAATGTGTTCCCCCGCTCCCTCTGTGTGTTCCCCGCCCCCCTGTGTGTTCCCCGCCCCCTTGTGTGTTCCCTGCCCCCTCTGTGTGTTCCTCCGGCCCCCTCTGTGTGTTCTCTCGCCCCCACTGTGTCCCCCCGCTCCCTCTGTGCTCCCCAGTCCCTCCGAGTGTTCCCCACTCCCTTCATGTGTTCCCTGCCCCCTCTGTGTGTTCCCCGGCTCCCTTTGTATGTTCAGCGCCCCTTCTGTGTGTTCCCCACTCCCTTCATGTATTCCCCGCTCCTTCTGTGTCTTCCACCTCCCCCTCTGTTTGTTCCACTGCCCCCTGTGTGTTCCACCGCCCCCTGTGTGTTCCACCGCCCCCTGTGTATTCCCCGCTCCCTCTGTGTGTTCCACCGCCCCCTGTGTGTTCCACCGCCCCCTGTGTGTTCCACCGCCCCCTGTGTGTTCCCCACTCCCTCTGTGTGTTCCACCGCCCCCTGTGTGTTCCACCGCCCCCTGTGTATTCCCCGCTCCCTCTGTGTGTTCCACCGCCCCCTGTGTGTTCCACCGCCCCCTGTGTATTCCCCGCTCCCTCTGTGTATTCCCCGCTCCCTGTGTGTTCCACCACCCCGTGTGTTCCACCGCCCCCTGTGTATTCCCCGCTCCCTCTGTGTGTTCCACCGCCCCCTGTGTGTTCCACCGCCCCCCTGTGTGTTCCACCGCCCCCTGTGTATTCCCCGCTCCCTCTGTGTGTTCCACCGCCCCCTGTGTGTTCCACCGCCCCCTGTGTATTCCCCGCTCCCTCTGTGTGTTCCACCGCCCCCTGTGTGTTCCACCGCCCCCCTGTGTGTTCCACCGCCCCCTGTGTGTTCCACCGCCCCCTGTGTATTCCCCGCTCCCTCTGTTTGTTCCACCGCCCCCTGTGTGTTCCACCGCCCCCTGTGTGTTCCACCGCCCCCTGTGTGTTCCACCGCCCCCCTGTGTGTTCCACCGCCCCCTGTGTGTTCCACCGCCCCCTGTGTGTTCCACCGCCCCCTGTGTATTCCACCGCCCCCTGTGTGTTCCACCGCCCCCTGTGTGTTCCACCGCCCCCTGTGTGTTCCACCGCCCCCCTGTGTGTTCCACCGCCCCCTGTGTGTTCCACCGCCCCCTGTGTGTTCCACCGCCCCCTGTGTGTTCCACCGCCCCCTGTGTGTTCCACCGCCCCCTGTGTGTTCCACCGCCCCCTGTGTGTTCCACCGCCCCCTGTGTATTCCCCGCTCCCTCTGTGTATTCCCCGCTCCCTCTGTGTGTTCCACCGCCCCCTGTGTATTCCCCGCTCCCTCTGTCTGTTCCACCGCCCCCTGTGTGTTCCACCGCCCCCCTGTGTATTCCCCGCCCCCCTGTGTGTTCCACCGCCCCCTGTGTGTTCCACCGCCCCCTGTGTATTCCCCGCTCCCTCTGTGTGTTCCACCGCCCCCTGTGTGTTCCACCGCCCCCTGTGTATTCCCCGCCCCCCTGTGTATTCCCCGCTCCCTCTGTGTGTTCCACCGCCCCCTGTGTGTTCCACCGCCCCCTGTGTATTCCCCGCTCCCTCTGTGTGTTCCACGCTCCCTCTATGTGTTCCACCGCCCCCTGTGTGTTCCACCGCCCCCTCTGTGTGTTCCACCACCCCCTCTGTGTGTTCCACCGCCCCCCTGTGTGTTCCCCGCTCCCTCTGTGTGTTCCACCGCCCCCCTGTGTGTTTCACCGCCCCCTGTGTGTTTCACTGCCCCCTGTGTGTTCCACCGCCCCTGTGTGTTCCACCGCCCCCCTGTGTATTCCCCGCTCCCTCTGTGTGTTCCACCGCCCCCTGTGTGTTCCACCGCCCCCTGTGTGTTCCACCGCCCCCTCTGTGTGTTCCACCACCCCCTCTGTGTGTTCCACCGCCCCCCTGTGTGTTTCACTGCCCCCTGTGTGTTCCACCGCCCCTGTGTGTTCCACCGCCCCCTGTGTATTCCCCGCTCCCTCTGTGTGTTCCACCGCCCCCTGTGTATTCCCCGCTCCCACTGTGTGTTCCACCGCCCCCTGTGTGTTCCACCGCCCCCCTGTGTATTCCCCGCTCCCTCTGTGTGTTCCACGCTCCCTCTATGTGTTCCACCGCCCCCTGTGTGTTCCACCGCCCCCTCTGTGTGTTCCACCACCCCCTCTGTGTGTTCCACCGCCCCCCTGTGTGTTTCACCGCCCCCTGTGTGTTCCACCGCCCCTGTGTGTTCCACTGCCCCCCTGTGTGTTCCACCGCCCCTGTGTGTTCCACCGCCCACTGTGTGTTCCACCGCCCCCTGTGTGTTCCACCGCCCCTGTGTGTTCCACTGCCCCCCTGTGTGTTCCACCGCCCCTGTGTGTTCCACCGCCCACTGTGTGTTCCACCGCCCCCTGTGTGTTCCACCGCCCCCTGTGTGTTCCACCGCCCCCGTGTGTTCCACCGTCCCCCTGTGTGTTCCACCGCCCCCTGTGTGTTCCACCGCCCCCGTGTGTTCCACCGCCCCCTGTGTGTTCCACTGCCCCCGTTTGTTCCACCGTCCCCCTGTGTATTCCCCACCCCCCTGTGTGTTCCACCGCCCCCTGTGTGTTCCACCGCCCCCCTGTGTGTTCCACCGCCCCCCTGTGTGTTCCACCACCCCGTGTGTTCCACCGCCCCCTCTGTGTGTTCCACCGCCCCCTGTGTGTTCCACCGCCCCCCTGTGTGTTCCACCGCCCCCTGTGTGTTCCACCGCCCCCCTGTGTGTTCCACCGCCCCCCTGTGTGTTCCACCGCCCCCTGTGTGTTCCACCGCCCCCCTGTGTGTTCCACCGCCCCCTGTGTGTTCCACCGCCCCCTGTGTGTTCCCCCACCCCCCTGTGTGTTCCCTGCCCCCCTGTGTGTTCCCCTGCCCCCATAGCCTCTCAATGATGGTCCTGTTCAGTGCTCTCTCACTCTAGAGTGACTCAAGTGTAATAATTTCCTGTAGTTCACGAGAGGATTATCTACTGTACTTATAAACATAGAATCATAGAATCTTACAGCACAGAAGGAGGCCATTCAACCCATCGTGCCTGTGCCAGCTCTTTGAAAGAGCTATCCAATTAGTTCCACTCCCCTGCTCTTTCCCCATAGCCCTGCAGATTTTTCCTTTTCAAGTATTTATCCAACTCCCTTTTGAAAGTTACTATAGAATCTGCTTCCATCGTCCTTTCAGGCAGTGCATTCCAGATCATAACTGCTTGCAACTATGTATTTTCCTTCCATCGCTATGTCTCCCTCCCTCCCCCAACTCTGTGCCGTATCCTGTTCCACAGGGTAATCCCGATCAGGCCTTTGAACGCACAAGACACATACAGATGAGGGAAGTTGTTCAGCCCAACTTAGCTCAGCCATCCAGAAGAAAAAAAACTTACATTCTCCCCATCACTTCACCTAACTGGACCTTGAATGAATCTAAGGTTCTTGCCTCCACTATCCCACAGAAGACTATTCTAAGTTTTGATCATTCTTTGCTGGAAGAAATTCTTTCTGACGTCTGTCCCAAGTTGTCCTTTTGCCAATTTTTGCCACTGCTCCGTTGCTCTAATGTTTGAACGTAGCTTGAAGTAGTGCTCCAGATTTCCCTTTTCTGTACTGTTAGATATCTTGTACATTTATGCAAGGTCGCCTCTCAGTTGTTTCCTTTACAAGTGAAGGAGCCCCGGTTTCTCTGGTCTTTCCTCGTAACTCCATCTTTTTGAACCTCGCGGCTCCTCTCTGCATCACCTCCATGCCTTGAAAGTTATACCTTAATGGCCAAAACTGAACACAGTACTCAAGATGCAGTCTGGCCAGAATGTTGTACAGTTTTAGCATGATGTCCTCTGACTGATCTAGCAATGGATTCGCTTTGTTTATTGCTGCTCCACTGAGACTTGACAAGTGCCGAAACATCTGTGACCTCCAGATCCTTCTCAACCTCATCTACGCCATCCACAATGTAATATGACATTCATTGTTCCTTCGAATTTGCAGTACTTTGTACTTGTCTGTGTTGACTTTCTCCTGCCATTGTTCTGTCCGTTTACAGATTTTATCTGACTCCTTTCATAGCTCATTGGCTGCTTCCTCCAGCTTAATGTCTCCTAGTTTAGTGTTGTCTGTGAATGTAACCAATTTGCTTCGGGTTTCTGAAGAACAGTCAGTAATGTAGATTAGAAGCTGTAGAGGCCCCAATACCAATCCTTGTGGCACTTCCCTTGGTCTTTCCCCTCTACCCAGCCAGGTTTTTCTTTCCATTCCTATTGCTTTCAATTTCAGTCGAAGCCTTTCATGGGGAACTTTACCAAAAGCTTTCTGGAAATGTAAGTACACCACACTATTTGATTTTCCACCAGTCCATTTGGGATGTCACTTCCTCAAAAGGTCACGGAGGTTGGCCACGCATGGTCCTCCCTTTCTAAATTAAGATTAACAACATGCAGCTAATCGACATGTGTTCCTCGTGATCAGTTTCCAATCACTGAGTTCTGATGAAGAGTACAGTTCTGAAATATCGTTTCCTGCCTTTTCTCTGTACGGGTGCTGACTGAAATACTGTGTTGTTCCATAAACTTTCTGTTTTTATCAATTTCCATTATTTTACCAGTCCCAGTGTTCCGATTGTTCCCTCCCTCTCTGTGCGCTTCACCCATTTGATGGTATTTCCAAGATTGGAAATTCACCGTAAAGGAACTGCGACAGCCCCAAAGTTGGGTCCTAGTACTCGAGGATCAATACAATGCCATTCCACCTCAAACTTCTGTCTTTGAAGTTGGGCTGCCTCTTTGTAAGTCCAAATAAGTCTGATTAACATAGCGTGCTGACGTATTTGTCCTGGGGCTGCACCAAATGGATATTTCAATGCCAGCATCCAGTTGTACCAAATTAGTGGATTGGAAGTAGAGAAGGGTGTTATTCAGAAACACTCCCACAAGCCTTGTCGGAATTAAATGAAATGCCTAAGATGATCTGCATACTCCACAAACCGAATTGCCAAGCCGGATTTATTACTCATTTCCTCTCTGAGGCTGATAACTGTCTCAGTTGTCACTGGTGTGCCTCTCGACTGTGGAAGTCCTTTGAAAATATAGAATCTGAAGTTGCATCCTCTGACTGTGATATCATCTAAATATAAAGAGACGCCCTAATTGTCCCAATGTATCTGAAGGATGCCGGATGTTCGGATTTGTAACGTGTATCAGTTTTCCTGATCCCAAGAATACCTCTTCGGTGGACTAACGGTCATTGCTGGGCTCATTGCTCCATTATACAGACATAGACCAACAGTCTGAGGAACACAAATAGAAGACAGATTTCAGTGAAACTGCGGATAAACCCATTTGCCTTTTTCAGTTGGGCACAATTTTATTCAGGACTAATAAACATTTAGGAGAGCAGAGACTGAAACACTGCAGCATCCGATACCTCCCACATAAGAGAGATCAGAGAATGATACACTGTTTAATCCAGCCCCCTATTAGTGAGACTAAGACAATGCACCAACCAGTGCGCCCGTTGGACAGACTGACACAATGCACCACCCAGTTCCCCATTGGACAGACTGACACAATGCACCACCCAGCTCCCCATTGGACAGACTGATACAATGCACCAACCAGCTCCCCATTGGACAGACTGATACAATGCACCACCCAGCTCCCCATTGGACAGACTGACACAATGCACCACCCAGCTCCCCATTGGTCAGACTGACACAACGCACCACCCAGCTCCCCATTGGTCAGACTGACACAATGCACCACCCAGCTCCCCATTGGACAGACTGACACAATGCACCACCCAGCTCCCCATTGGACAGACTGACACAATGCACCACCCAGCTCCCCATTGGTCAGACTGACACAACGCACCACCCAGCTCCCCATTGGACAGACCAACACAATGCACCACCCAGCTCCTCATTATGGATGGGCAATAAATGCTGACCTTGCCAGCGACCGCCCACATCCCAGGAACGATTAAAAAAAAATTGAGAGGAGAGGAGAGATTGACACCGTGCGACATCCAGCTCCACCCCCCCTCCCCCACACATTGGAGAATGGAGAGACTGACACACTGCATGATTCATCCCCCTCGTTGGAGAGAGGAAAGATGACAGAATACACCACTTGGCCCCATGTAAAGAGAGAGTGACACAATGCACCACTTAGTTGCCCATCAGAGAGAGGAGACTGACCCACTGCCCTACCCATCCCCTTGAGAGCAAGGTACCCTTCATCTCACTTGCTCAACCTGAGTTTGAATCGGGAGATTTAGGAACAGCGAAGGTTAATTGTGGAACCTGTTGACCTGGCTGAACTAGTTTTCAGTCCCTGACGTTGGAGGCAGATACAAGCTGTTAGTTTTCTATCACGCCCAGAAGCTCTGTACCTAGGGTTTCTGTAGCAATGATTATTTTCCCCTGGAATAATTTCCTTAGTAGACCTGTATGTCAAATTTATTTTGTGAGCAAAAAAATGTACTGTTCTCTGGTCTCGTCCTGGAGCTGAAATGCAGTTGGATAGGATATTAAGATATTTAAGTACGTGCTTTCAGACCAGAAGTTCCCAGGTTTAGTTTGCAGCATGCACTGGGCTAGCTAATCTCAACTAGGGCAGCATTTGAGGGGTTGACCCCAAGGACCCTGGGTGAAGAAGGGACAAACCAACCTGGGTTTCAGTTTCTGATCACTTTGCACTGACTACTGCTGAAAAAATGTGCGCTGAAGGGCAACACGGTGGCATAGTGGTTAGCACTGGTGTCTCACAGCGCCAGGGACCCGGGTTCGAACCTGACCTCGGGCGACTGTCTGTGTGGAGTTTGCACATTCTCCCCGTGTCTCCGTGGGTTTCCTCCGGGTGCTCCGGTTTCTTCCCACAGTCCAAAAATGTGCAGGTTAGGTTGATTTGGCTATGATAAATTGACCCTTAGTGTTAGGGGGGTATTAAATTTATGGGGATAGGATGGGATATGTTAGGGGGAATTAAATACATGGGGTTACGGGGGTAGGGTGGGATATGTGTACTGTGGGGATTAAAGCAGGGACAGGGTACTGGATTTGGATGATCAGCCATGATCGTATTGAATGGTGGAGCAGGCTCGACGGGCCGAATGGCCTACTCCTGCTCCTAGATTCTATGTTTCTATGAATTGGGCTTAAATGTAATGCCCTTCACGGTAAAATAGGCTGCTGTCATTTACTGCAGGAAGGAACAGTGGCCATTCAGATGTTGTACCAGAGGGCAACCAGGGCCTGTGGAACTGTACAGGCCAGTGCCTGCCCATCTACCCTCTCAGTTGGATGTAAAAGATCCCATGGCACTATTTGAAGAAGAGTAGAGAAGTTCTTCTCAGGTGTCCTGTCTAATATTTATCCCTCAACCAACATCACCAAACAGATTATCTGGTCATTAGCACATTGCTGTTTGTGGGAGCTTGCTGTGTACAATTGGCTGCCACGTTTCCTACATTACAACAGTGACTATACTTTAAAAGTACTTCATTGGCTGTAAAGCGCTTTGGGACATCCTGAGGTCGTGAAAGACGCGATAGAAATGCAAGTCTTTCTTTGATAATAAATCAATTTCTGCCTTCCCAGAAGAAAATTGTAGCCGGTCCCAGAGGCGAAAAAAACTTTTCTCAAACTTCCTGCGACAATTGACCACTTTAGTGGATGTCTGGACTATAACTGGACATTCCACGTGAGACTTAACATCAACTTTCTGGAAGACCAAATGTACGTAACTCGTCACCGGGGCTGCCAGCCACATAACCCCCGCAGCGCTGTCCTTGGAGGGATAGAGGCCAGGGGGTGTGGGGAAGTCATTGTTTCCAGCTGAGGAGGTTTATTGTCTACCTGTGTGCAGTGTGAACTGTACCGCATGCAGAAAGAAAGAACTTGCATTTATATAGCGCCTTTCATGACTTCAGGACGTTCCAAAGCGCCAATGAAGAGTCAATCTAAGGTCATCTTGAATCTTGGGCAGCGAAGAGTTACACTCCGCTCTCAACTGAGTCTCTGTCAAACAGAACTAATTTTAGTCTCAGGGCGGAAATTCTCCATCCCACTCTCACTCCTCACATGCCTGCCAGTTGTCCATCTCTCCTCACTACGAGGGCTGAGTACCGATGTGGTGAGATTTCACATTATTCCAGTGATCTCTAGACTGCTGAACCACTTCCATGCGCTTCCTCCACTGAGTCTAAAGAGAAATAACTTGTATTTCTATAGCGCCTTTCACGACCTCAGGACGTCCCAAAACACTTTACAGCCAATGAAGTACTTTTGTAGTGTAGTCCCTGTTGTAATGTAGGAAACGCGGCAGACAATTTGCACACAGCAAGCTCCCACAAACAGCAAAATGATGATGACCAAATAATCTGTTTTAGTGATGTTGGTTGAGGGATAAATATTGGCCTGGAGACGGGGATAACTCCCCTGCTCTTCTTTGAAATAGTGCCATGGGATCTTTTACATCCACACGAGAGGGAAGACGGAGTCTTGGTTAAACAACACCTCCAACAGTGCAGCACTCCCTCAGTACTGCGCTGGGAGTGTCAGCCTAGATTATGTGTGACATGAATCTTGACATTCACGTGGAAATGACTTATGAAATAATACTGGGCGGCCTGCTGGTGGCGCTGTCCAGGGAGAGTATAAATACTCGGGCATGGGCCTAGCTTGCTCAGGACATTCCTTAACAGGAACTAGTGAAGGACACAACTAGATCTCCATGTTGAAAAACAGTTGATTAAAGCTTTGTTTAACGCTTAGACCAAGTGCCTAGTAGTTTTCTTACGTCAATGTGCTCAAGTCTTTGAAGTGGGACTTGAACCCACAACCTTCTGACTCAGAAACAATAGTGTTACCACTCAGCCACAGCTGACATTTGTACTGATATGATTGCCTCACATGATGACCAACAGGCATTCATGAAGAAAATACCTCTTAAGTCAAGAGCGTGAACTTCCTTCGGAGTGTGACATTTTTATTGAGGAATTGGAAACATCAAAATTCTTTGGCTTGAAAAGGAATCAGGACCCCGTTCAAAAATTTCATTACAAAGAGAAATGTCAACTCAGATTACCAGTATTTACTATTTTTGTCATTTAGGAAGACATCTCAGACAACATTTGTGATGCCCTCAACTTCCTGTGGTGTGGGATGGCTGATCAGGAGTCTTGCATCAGCTGGGTCAGCCCCAGTAGGTGTAGATGCAGGCAAAAGCTGTCAGGGCTATAGTGATCGCACCTGTGCCTCTGAATCAGAAGGTCGTGGGATCAAGATCCCACGGCACTATTCGAAGAAGAGCAAGGATTTTTTTTCCCGGTGTCCTGGCCAACATTTATCCTTCACCAACATCACTAAAAAAAAACCAGATGATCTGGTCATTATCACATTACTGTTTGTGGGATCTTGCTGTGCGCAAATTGGCTGCCGCGTTTCCTGCATTACAACAGTGACTACACTTCAAAAACTACTTCAAAAGCAAAATACAGCGGATGCTGGAAATCTGAAATAAAAACAGAAAATGCTGGAAACACTCAGCAGGTCAGGCAGCATCCGTAGAGAGAGAAACAGAGTTAACGTTTCAGGTCGATGACCCTTCGTCGCTTGTGACCTGAGACGTTAACTCCATTTCTCTCTCTACAGATGCTGCCTGACCTGCTGAGTATTTCCAGCATTTTCTGTTTTTATTTCAGATTTACTTCAAAACTACTGCATTGGCTGTGAAGGGCTTTGGGACATCCTAAGGTCGGAAAGGGCTCTATCGAAATGCAAGTTCTTTCTTACTTGCTCTTGTGTTGACTGTGATATGGAGCTGTACTGACCTTAGGGAACATTAATTATAGGGCGAGCCTCTTAAAAGGGACACCCCTGCGACAAGGAAACATCGAGATAAGCAGACACTTCAGGATACTCGAGGAATGAGCTGGAGCTGAAGTAACAATTCCCTCTAAATGACTGTGTCCCTTTACAGGCTCGTACTGAATTTCAAACAACTTTTTGTAAGAAATAGCTATTAGATTCATAGATGAAGTTTGACTCTAAGAACTGAAATTAAAATGCAGTCAGGAACAAACGGGTGAAGTGTCAGCAAGGTCAATTAACAAACACCAAAATGATAAGAAGATCGTAAAATGCAAGAAAACACGGGAGGATAGTCGTAGCTAGCCAATAAGGAACCACGAAGCCATAAAATGTCCTTAAAGAAACATAACAAAAGATTCCTCAGAAAGATAAGAGAAAGGCCTCATCAGCCATGCAGAAAGGAGCAGTGAGGGATGTTTTCCCGCACCACACTTGGGTTATAGATGATTATAGGTGATTGACACTAGATAGATCACAGCCCACCGAAATAACTATAAATATAGTGGGCTGAGAGAAGAAGTCAGGCAGCGAGGGGGCGAAGGCTTTTTCGAGGTGGAAATCAATGCTGGCTCAGGCCTAACACCTTGACTAAGTTCAGCCTCTGAGGTGGATCAATGCTGGCTCACGCCTAACACCTCCAATAGCTCGGGGGACGAATAGACAGAACTGACTGCTGTTACTGACTGCAGAGACCTGCTGACCCGAGACCTCCACACTGTCTCATCAGACATCTAACCAACCGTCCGTCAGGTCGTGGCATTCCGCTTCGGGAGTTGTAGATCGCTCTCTACTTTCACGGACTGTATGTCTATTATACTCAGCTTAAACCATATGTAATATCTGATTACGCTTTAAAACTGTAGCTCTTTAATAAAAAGCCTTGCAACTCCTAAAACCCTCTGGGTAATCTGTGTGTTGCCTGTGGTCCAGATCTTGCATTTTGTACAGTCCAAATCGTCTGTCTCTGGACAATTTCACAGCAAGCTTTATCCCGACCACGTTCTGTTGCAAACAGAACCTCAAGGGCAGACCTTCAACATCCTGCCCTGCCTAAATTTAACTTTGCTTCCTCAGCTGAACATTCCCAGAACACAGCCAAGGCATGAGGAGCAGGAAGATTTACGAGGAGAATGTCCAGGGAGGTCTGACCCTCTCCGTGCACAAAGCCAACTTCCGAGGAGTGCGAGCATGGAAGCGGGGGTGCTTTAGGTATTTTTAAAGAAATTGGACCGAGTTGAATCCTCGGGGAATAAGGATAACTGAAGGGCTCCAGCTTTTTCAAGAACCTTTGAGCTCCTCACTGTTCACTCTTTGGTCATGTTAATTGGAAACGAGGGATGGACTAGCGTGCAGGCTTCTCAGTAGCTGTTTTTTCATTGCTTCTCAGTTACTGGTTGAGAGGACTCATGCTGCTGTGTGGCAGGAGTAACCCTGTTAGTTTCCCTTTGTTGCTGGATTTCAGCGTTCCACTGCCATGCGCTGTTCCATGTAGTCGCCTGGATGAGAACCAACGATGACAACTGCGACTTGCATTTATATAGCACCTTTAACGTAGAAAAAATACATCCCAAAGTGCTTCAGAGAGGGCATGAATGGACACCGAGCCAAAGAAGGAGCGATTAGGAAGAGTGACCAAAAAGTTTGGTAAAATAGGTGGATTTTAAGGAGGGTGTTCAAGGAAGAGAGGTATATAGAGATGCGGAGGGTTAGGGAGGGAATTCCAGAGCGTTATGCCTAAGCAGCTGAAGGCATGGCTGCCAGTATTGAGGGGGAAGGGATGGGGATGCACGAGGCCAGAGTTTGAGGATCAGAGAGTTTGGGAGGGGTTTGGGTTGGAGGAGGTTACAGAGATACGAAGGGGCAATGCCATGAAAGGATTGAAACTCGAGGATGAAATGTAAGCGGTGGGGGACAGTCAAGGCTGGGATTCAGACTCATGACCCACTGCGAGTCCCTTGTTTACCTGCGAGATTTCGAGTGACATCCGCCTCTTGACTTGCTCTGTTAGAGGGCAGCTAGCATAAAGATCACCCCTTTGTGTTGCCTCATTGGAAACGGTTCCATAATGGAGCCTCTATAGGTCGTCGCCCCTGTTCTCCTCTCACTCTCTCTATCCCTTTCATTCTGATTTCCTCCCATTTCCTTCTTGAGGCAAAGACTCTTACTGCATTACGCAGAGGGCTAAAGGAATCTGAGCTTGCTGACCTTCGCATCTTACCAGGCTAGTTTCTGCGTAAGGTTTGGCTGCGTTGACAGGCGGGAGCATTGATCAAGTGGAGTATGTGATTAAAGCTATTGACCTTTGCTCAATTCTGTGCTTGTTAAATATAATTAATTACACCACTGATCTGCTTCAGGTAGTTTTATGTGAAAATGTTTATCCTCCGAATACAAATTAATAAAAGCCGTGGGAGGGCTACACAGCCAAAGATAAAAAGATATTCAGCTGATTTTACTCAAGTTGTACTCACCACAGAGCCAAGCCCACTGCCATCGTCCAAAACAAGTCTTCGTAAAAAAAAACTGCAGGACGCTCGCATTTCTTGAGAAATCGTTGATGTTCCATATGGTTTCTCCGAGGACACACACGTTCTATGATGAACAGAACAAAGTGCATTTTTAGTATCCAGTCACAAACAAGAGGTGCCCACCACCGCCTTCTCAGGGCAACTCGGAATGGGGAATAAATGCAACGTTGACACATCCTGCGTCAGCAAAGACAAGAAATAGCAAGGTTTTCTACTCCAGCACCCCATTGCCCTGTGTTCATTTCACCAACTGGCCTTGAATTCATGGCTTTCTTTTTCGCCAATGTTGCCTCTTCTCCTGAAATTATTGACTCTTGCTGGTGACGAAGACTTGCATTTATATAGCGCCTTTCACGACATCAGCGCTTTGCAGCCAATGAAGTACTTTTTGAGGTTTAGTCACGGTTGTAACGTAGGAAACGCGGCAGCCAATTTGCGCACAGCAAGCTCCCACAAATAGCAGTGAAATAAGTGATCAGATCACTCTTTTTTTTTTCGTTATTATGGTTGAGGGATCATTATTGGCCAGGCCGGGAAGACCTTTCCTGCTCTTACATAGATACATAGATACATAGAAGATAGGAGCAGGAGTAGGCCATCCGGCCCTTCGAGCCTGCTCCGCCATTTAATGAGATCATGGCTGATCCTCCAATTCAGTATCCCGTCCCCGCCTTCTCTCCGTAACCCTTAACCCCTTTTGCCTGTAGAAATATATGTAATTCCCTCTTAAATATATTTAATGAGCTGGCGTACACTGCCCTCTGTGGCAATGAGTTCCACAGGTTCACCACCCTCTGAGTGAAGAAATTCCCCCTCATTTCTGTCCTAAATGGTTTAGCCCTTATCCTTAAATTATGTCCTCTAGTTCTGTTCTCACCCCCCAAGGGAAACATTCCTTCTGCATCTAGTCTGTCTAGACCTGTCAGAATTTTATACACTTCTATGAGGTCCCCTCTCAATCTTCTAAACTCCAGTGTGTACATCCCTAAACTACATAGTCTCTCCTCATAGGTCAATCCCGCCATTCCTGGTATCAGCCTGGTGAATCGCCGCTGCACCCCCTCCATGGCAAGAACATCTTTCCTCAGATGAGGCGACCAAAACTGTACACAGTACTCGAGGTGTGGTCTCACCAGTGCCCTGTACAGCTGCAGCAAGGTATCCCTGTTCCTGTATTCCAACCCTTTTCTTCAAATAGTGCCACGGGATCTTTTACGTGACACTGGTTCCCTCCAGGTACCTCACCAAAATGCTGGTTCTCTACATGTAAGCCTAGACAGTGAATTTGAGTAGGTGCATCAAACCGCCAAGCCCAATTCAGTCCTCGCTGCATGTGCTCAGGGGTCACTGAACAATGACTCGGAGGAGGAACACTGCCTGCTTTCCCCTTCCATAGCCTATGAGTGCTGAGGCCCACCTTGCACAGGCCAGGGCTTGGACCTGGGACCTTCTAGGCTGTATGGTTTGATTTCGTAGTACCTTTACCAGCTGAGCCGCCAAGGTGCTCCTTGTGAGTGGCGTTACAGCCACTATCAACTGCGTGATTGTTTTGGGAGAACAGACCAGAACTGCTACGGTTTCTGGTTAATTTCAGTCATGGAACATTGTGCTTTACTCATATCCGGGGTTAATCAGCTGCTATCCATCGGGATGGTGGGAAGTCTATTCCAATGAGGAACATCGGGACAGGAGTAGGCCATTGAGCCCCTCGAGCCTGCTCCGCCATTCAGTGAGATCATGGCTGATCTGTGACCTAACTCCATATACCCGCCTTTGCCCCATATCCCTTAATACCTTTGGTTAACAGAAAGCTATCAATCTCAGATTTAAAATTAACAATTGATCTAGCATCAATTGCCATTTGCGGAAGAGAGTTCCAAACTTCTACCGCCCTTTGTGTGTAGAAGTGTTTCCTAATTTCACTCCTGAAAGGTCTGGCTCTAATTTTTAGACTCTGCCCCCTAGTCCTAGAATCCCCAACCAGCGGAAATAGTTTCTCTCTATCCTGAAAACTTCGATCAGATCACCCCTTAACCTTCTAAATTCTAGGGAATACAACCCTAATTTGTGTAATCTCTCCTCGTAACTTAACCCGGGTATCATGGGGACTGAGTTTTTATCCGAGGAATGATTTCAATGGATGGAAAAGCGCGGGCAATTTCAGTGCACGATAATCTGCTATCCACTGGCAGTGGACAAGGTATCTCACAGTGGGCAGGTTATCCCAGTTGTCCCTGTGCTCTCTGAGTGAATCTGATTTGAATCCTTTCATATCTTTTTTTTTTAGGTAGGGAAATCAAGCCTCAGCAAAATCGATCAATGGATGTGTTTCCCAGATGGCGTTTTCATTATTTCCCACATTGTTCTTTTTTTTTTTTGCCTATTTAAGTTGATGTACTCGCAGCTTGTGAGATCAGAGCCGTATTTTCCTTACTCCGTGTTGTGCCTTGTGACATTTTACTTTGTGGTCCAAGCAAATAAGCTCAGACAAACTGAGACAGCTGAGGAAAAAAAAAAACACAGGCTGAGGGAGGGGAGAAATCAGCCAGAAATCGCTGTCTGGTGACTTCTGCCGGAAAGTGTATGTGGATTAAAAACAGAAAATAACGGGCGGCTGATCCCATATCGGCAGCCGAGCTTTCTCTCTGCTGGACTGCACTGAAAGGGACAACTCAAACCCATGGCAATTGGGAGGGAGCCTTAGCCCTCTTCACAGAGGAGACTAACATCGCGTGGGTGGTGGGGGGGACATGTTGGGGCAGCAGAGCATGCATTCTGCAGCCACAGAGCGCGACCTCTGCATCAAAGTCCCTCAAGTAAGTCCGCCCCTTCTACTGGTTGAAAACCACCAATCGGAACCCGCCTGGCCCACACAGCCCCGCCCACTTTATTGACTTGACTGCAGGGCAGCTCGGGATCACGTGGCCCCTGATTTGAACCCGTGTAGTTTCGTGAACCAGGGACTCTTCCGGGGAGCATTGTTTGCCCAGGGAACACAGTCACCACACGCTGGGGTTCCTGAATGTGTTATCACTGTGCCCACACAAGCTATATATATATGGTGCCAAAGACACACCTGGTCTGCTCCAGAGCAACATTCCCGCTCAGCCCAGGATCGACTTTTTCAATGTTAACCAATGATAACCAATGACAAATGCATTGGTTATTCAGTGCACGCGAACCCTTACACTGAATAACCAGGCCTTGGCCAGCCCTTGACCGTGGACAGACAGATCTAATGCAAAAGCAAAATACTGCGGATTCTGGAAATAGGAAATAACAACAGAAAATGTTGGAAATACTCAGCAGGTCAGGCAGCATCTGCAGAGAGAGAAACAGAGTCAATGTTTCAGGTCGATGACCCTTCGTCAGAAGTGTGTGTGGATGTTGGGATGAGGACAGGATTGGGTTTCGGCTTTGATGCACCTCCCTCTCCTCATGGTTGAATAGTCGACTACGCTTACACATGAAAAGTGCCAATTTGAAGCGAGCCTGGAGGGCTGCCTGTGCCCATGGGTCCACAGCTCAATCTACGCCACACCACCTTCAGGGGAGAACGCTTATTTTTCAAAAGCAGAAAGGTCTCAGGTTGTCTGTGTGGAGTTTGCACATTCTCCCCGTGTCTGCGTGGGTTTCCTCCGGGTGCTCCGGTTTCCTCCCACAGTCCAAAAATGTGCGGGTTAGGTTGATTTGGCTATGATAAATTGACCCTTAGTGTTAGGGGGGGATTAAATATGTGGGGTTACGGGGATAGGATGGGATATGTTAGGGGGAATTAAATACGTGGGGTTACGGGGATAGGGTGGGATATGTGTCGGTGCAGGCTCGATGGGGATTCTGTGTGAGAAAGCAGGGACAGGGTACTGGATTTGGATGATCAGCCATGATCGTATCGAATGGTGGAGCAGGCTCGACGGGCCGAATGGCCTACTCCTGCTCCTAGTTTCTATGTTTCTATGTTTATTAAAGGTGGCAAGATGCAGATAAAGAAAAACTTGCATTTATATAGCACCTTCCACGACCACCAGATGTCTCAAAGCGCTTTACAGTCTATGAAGTACTTTTGAAGTGGAATCATTGTTGTAATCATGGCAGCCAATTTGCACACAGCAAGGTTCCACAAACAGCGATGTGATAATGACCAGATCATCTGTTTTTTGTTCAGGGATAAATATTGGCTAGGACACCAGGAATAACTCCTCCTACTTTTCTTCATGGGATTTTTTTACATCCACCTGCGAGAGCAGATGGGGCCTCAGTTTAACGTCTCATCCGAAAGACGGCACCGCCGACAGCGCAGCACTCCCTCAATACTGCACTGGAGTGTCAGCCTAGTTTTATGTGCTCAAGTCCCATGGCGTGGGACTTAGAACCCACAACCATTCTGACTCAGAGGCGAGTGTGCTACCAACTGAGCCACAGCTGACACTTGGGTACTTGGGCAGCGCATCAAGAGGAAGGCACTCGTTCAGATTCCTGGGAAGTCACCGACACAGGATTTTGCTGTGCTGGGTTTTTTTTTTCTGACTGGCACGCTACAGGGTTAATGCTTACTCTGGTCAGTATGGCTCCCTATGGCAATGAGCTGCAGCTGTTACCGCAGCCCTTGATCTGTCAGCCATCGAGACGTTGTATTGCTGTGTGACGTGTCTCTTTAGCCTTCTATTTGTGAAAGCTGGTGCTGATAAACTCTGCTTAATAGGCAGCATTGTGATGAACGGCTCTGTTTAATTTCCAGACTGCATCTTTTTAAAAGCTCTAAGCCCTGCCGCATTGATTTTCTTAACCAATTTGCTGATTTGTGTCAACCACCCAACCGCCCTCCCCAGTCTTCTGTTTGGCCCCAGCCAAGGAGGAAAGAAAGTACATTTATATAGCATCCTCAGAATGCCTCAAAGCACTTTACAAACAGTGGATTGCTTTTGGAATGCAGCCAACAACAGCAGCAACAACAACTTGCATTTATACAGTGCCTTTACCGCAGTAAAACATCCCGAGGCACTTCACAGGAGCGATTATCGGGCAAAATATTGACACCGAGCCCAAAGAAGGAGACATTAGGACAGGCGACCAAAAGCTTGGTCAAAAGAGGTAGGTTTTAAGCAGCGTCTTAAAGGAGGAGAGCGAGGCGGAGAGGTTTAGGGAGTTATATATAGTCACTGTTGTTATAGAGGCAAGGAGAAGTGAGCACTATGAGCTCCAAAACACTCTGTATCTAAAATTAGTCAGTGCCATAACAGAGGCTGTTTAATGAACTGTCAATGCCCCCTCTAAAATGGTCGCATAGCATTTTATTCTTCCTAAATCCTAAATACACTGTCCTGGACATTTATTCTCCTCCCTACCTCCTCACAGTGTCGAAATCAAAACTATTTGCATCATCTCCTACTTTAACTCATTCTTTCCTAGTATCTTACATACATAGATACATAGAAGATAGGAGCAGGAGTAGGCCATCCGGCCCTTCGAGCCTGCTCCGCCATTTAATGAGATCATGGCTGATCCTCCAATTCAGTATCCCGTCCCCGCCTTCTCTCCGTAACCCTTAACCCCTTTTGCCTGTAGAAATATATCTAATTCCCTCTTAAATATATTTAATGAGCTGGCGTACACTGCCCTCTGTGGCAATGAGTTCCACAGGTTCACCACCCTCTGAGTGAAGAAATTCCCCCTCATTTCTGTCCTAAATGGTTTAGCCCTTATCCTTAAATTATGTCCTCTAGTTCTGTTCTCACCCGCCAAGGGAAACATTCCTTCTGCATCTAGTCTGTCTAGACCTGTCAGAATTTTATACACTTCTATGAGGTCCCCTCTCAATCTTCTAAACTCCAGTGTGTACATCCCTAAACTACATAGTCTCTCCTCATAGGTCAATCTTACTGTAGAGCTCCTCACTTCAGTCTTCCCTTTCCTCCTGCAATCTGCAGGCTTTTAAAACCCAAGTTGGGTTAGGCCACAGCAGGAGTACTGTGTTCAGCTCTGGGCACCACGCTCTAGGAAGGATGTCAAGGGCTTGGAGAGGGTGTAGAAGAGATTTACTAGAATGGTACCAGGGATGAGGGACTTCAGTTACGCGGAGAGACTGGAGAAGCTGAGACGAGAAGGTTAAGAGGTGATTTGATAGAGGCGTTCAAAATCGTGAAGGGTTTTGATAGAGTAAAGAAGGAGAAACTGTTTCCAGTGGCAGGAGGGTCGGCAACCAGAGGACACAGATTTAAGGTGATTGGCAAAAGAGCCAGAGGCGGCACGAGGAAACATTTATTTTACACATCGAGTTATTGTGAGCTGGAATGCACTGGCTGAAAGGGCGGCGGAAGCAGATTCAATAATAACATTCAAAGAGAATTTGATGAATACTTAAAGGGAAAAAAATTACAGGCCTATGAGGAAAGGGCGGAGGGAGTGGGACTAATTGGATAGCTCTAACAAAGAGCCCGCACAGGCACGCTGGGCCGAATGACCTCCTTCTGTGCTGTATCATATGATGCCACGGAGTTTGACATTAGGAGTTAGCACTAGTAGCGATTGGAGTGGGCATAGCATGAGATTGCATTTTATAAGAGATGGGTGAGTATCAATAGCCATTTCTCTCTCTTCCTTTCATATGTTTGTAAGTGAGGGGTGGCCTAGACTGGGGAACAGAACTCTGTGGGGAGTACAGCTGATCCCAATGACAGCAGCACTGGACGGATATCCCACAGTCAGGCTGTGTAGCTTCGCCTTTTGCACATTGTCCCAAAGCGCTTTCCAGCCAGCGAAGTACTTTTTTGAAGCGTGGTCGCCGTTGTAATGTAGGAAACGTGGCAGCCAATTTGCACACAGCAAGCTCCCACAAACAGCAATGTGATAATGACCAGATAATCTGTTCTGGTGATGTTGGTTGAGGGATAAATATTGGCCCAGGATACTGGGGAGAACTCCCCTGCTCTTCTTCAGAATAGTGGCCGCTTTTACGTCTACCCGAGAGGGCAGACAGGGCCTCGGTTTAACGTCTCATCTGAAAGACGGCACCTCTGACAGTGCAGCACTCCCTCAGCACTGGCACTGGGAGAGTCAGCCTGGATTTTGTGCTCAAGTCTCGGGAGTGGGACCTGAACACACAACCTTCTGACTCAGAAGATAATGACCTTAGCCTTGCACACTAAAGTAAATCATATGAGCTGCAAGTGGGCTTGTTTTCATGCAACCGGCCCCTAATACTGTCTCACATTCTGCAGTGTAGCTGGGGTGAGCGATACTGAGCTGTGTGTGTTTTTTTATTTGTCTGGCAAGGCCAGCATTTATTGCCCATCCCTAATGTAGATGGTGCAGTGTGACCAGGATGAGTATTGTTGAACTGAGTGAAGTGTAGTTGGACTGCGAGAGATTGAGTTGTGTGCTGTGAGACCAGGATGAGTATTGTTGAACTGAGTGAAGTGTAGTTGGACTGCGAGAGATTGAGTTGTGTGCTGTGAGACCAGGATGAGTATTGTTGAACTGAGTGAAGTATAGTTGGACTGCGAGAGATTGAGTTGTGTGCTGTGAGACCAGGATGAAGCTACTAAATGGACATGAGATCATATTGCGGAATGGAATTTCTCACTTGACTTTCTTTCCTTGTTCTCATTTTATACCTTGGGATCCAGATCGCATTATCTTTAGCAAATGTAACAAACACCCAGTACATGTGTGTGTGTTATTTCAGTAAGCAGAGACTCAGTGAGTGCTGCCTTTGTGAAGTATCCCCTCCTCCAAGTGTTATTAAAAAAAAAAGTCATAGCCTGCCATTTGGCATTTGGTGCCTCCGCAGACATCTTCACTGGCGATGAGCCCATGGAGGATGCGCGATCACAGCGATGAGGTCCTTCAGCGAGCGACTTTTCTGGAAATTCCATGGATCAGCATTGGGTCTAGTCCTGGTTGCCAGTTGCTAAGCACCCAAGCCCATGGGATGTGCAGAAAAAGTTCTTGCTGCAGACCCTTGTCCCTGATGGTGGCTGATCTCCATGGACAAGAACACCTGAAAGGATAAGTTTTCCTCGTGGGAGGGCGAGGTTATTGGATCAGAAGATCACAAAGATAAAAGCCGTCCAGCTCATCCTTCCATATATACCTGCGATGCCCCCATCGTAGCATCTGACTGCCTCGTGAATGATTCCAGAGTCTTTGCCTCCACTCCCCTACCAGGAAGACTATTCTTGATATCAACCATACTGTGAAGGAGTGCTTCCTGACATCAGTCCTGAGCTTGCTTTTTACCAGTTTGCACCCAAGTCCCCTTGATTTTCTAAAGGGAGCTGGTCCGATTCTTGGCTGAGGCAGAGATCACGCCATGTAAAATGAAAATAGTTAACACACGCATAGTCAATGTGATCTGAACTGGTTTCGATTGCCTGAGGGGGTCGGAGTGGAATTCCCCACTCCCCGCCCCCACCCTCCTTTTTAGCCCTGGGTTTTTTTCTGTATTTTTTGCCTCCTCCAGGAGATTACATGGCTGCTGTGTGGGGGGGGGGCGGGGGCGGCGGTGCAGTAGGAATTGTCTGGTCGTGATGCCCCAGCCATCACGAGTGTGGGCCAGGCTTGATGGACCACTTGGTCTTTTCCTGCCCGTCATTTTCGTATGACCTGCCCTTGTGGTTTGACTTGAAATAATGCTTGAGATGAATTTTTTCAATTCCACTTAGTATCTTCTATACATCATAAGGTCTCCTGTCGTTCACCTCTTTGAACATAAGAACATAAGAACATAAGAAATAGGAGCAGGAGTAGGCCAATCGGCCCCTCGAGCCTGCTCCGCCATTCAATAAGATCATGGCTGATCTGATCCTAACCGCCAATCTACTATCTATCACAGAACCATCTCCTGCATCTAACATAATTGCACACACGAAATAGGAGCAGAATCAGGCTACACGGTCCCTGGGCCCGCTCCACTACCCACAGGGCCATGACCGATCCGAACCTAGACTCATGTCCAAATTCCTGCCCGCTCCCCGTAACCCTTAATGCCCTTTACTTCTAGGAAACTGTCTATTTCTGTTTTAAATTTATTTAATGATGTAGCTTCTACAGCTTTTTGTGGCAGCATATTCCATGGACCTACCACCCTCTGAGTGAAGTAGTTCCTCCTCATCTCAGTTTTGAAAGAGCAGCCCCTTATTCTAAGACTATGTCCCCTAGTTCTAGTCTCACCCGTCATCGGGAACATCCTCCCCGCATCCACCCGATCCAACCCCTTCACAATCTTATATGTTTCGATAAGATCGCCTCTCATTCTTCTGAACTCCAATGAGTAGAGTCCCAATCTACCCAACCTCTCCTCATATGACCACCCCCTCATCCCCGGGATTAACCGAGTGAACCTTTTTTGCACTGCCTCGAGAGCAAGGATGTCTTTCCTTAAGTAAGGACACCAAAACTGTATGCAGTATTCCAGGTGCGGTCTCACCAATACCTTGTACAACTGAAGCAATACCTCCCTGCAAGGGTGAAGAATCCAAGTTTCTCTAACCTTTCCTTGTGACTCAGTCCATTGACATTAGGGATCATTCTCATGGTCCTTTCTCTGAACCACTCCCAGGGTTATGATGGTCCCCTTGTGCCACAGTGCAGGTTAAAACGAATGAAGCATGGCTACATTGGAGAGTTTGAGATTATCAATGACCACAAGGGTGGAAAAAATTGCAATTACTCTCACTGGCAGACTGAACAAATGCGGTGGCATTTGCCCCAGATTTGATGTTCAAGTAAAGGAACTGGAAAGGTGTGCACAGTTCCGGTCTCCATATTACGAAAAGAATATAGAGGCACTGGAGAAGGTACAAAAAAGATTTACAAGATTGACACCAGAACTTGAGAGTTTACAACTATCAAGAAAGACTGAATAGATTGGAGTTCTTTTCTCCAGAACAGAGAAGGCTGAGGGGTGACCTAAGAGAGGTCTTTAAAATTATGAAGGGGTTCGATATTGTAGACATAGAGAAAATGTTTCTGCTTGTGGGGGAGTCCAAAACTAGGGGCCATAAATATAAGATAGTCACTAATAAATCCAATAAGGAATTCAGGAGAAATTTCTTTACCCAGAGAGTGGTGAGAATGTGGAACTCGCTACCACAGGGAGTGGTTGAGGCGAATAGCATAGATGCATTTGAGGGGAAGCTAGGTAAGCACATGAAAGAAAGACTTGCATTTATATAACGCCTTACACGACCACTGGATGTCTCAAAGCGCTTTACAGCCAATGAAATACTTTTGAAGTGGAATCACTGTTGTAATGTAGGAAACACAGCAACCAATTTGCACACAGCAAGGTCCCACAAACAGCAACGTGATAATGACCAGATAATCTGCTTTTGTTATCTTGGTTGAGGGATAAATATTAGCAGGACACCGGGGATAACTTCCCTGCTCTTCTTCGAAATAGTGCCATGGGATCTTTTACATCCACCTGAGAGAGCAGACAGGCCTTGGTTTAACACCTCATCCAAAAGACAGCACCTCTGACAGTGCAGCACTCCCTCAGCACTGCACTGGGAGTGTCAGCCTAGCTTTATGTACCTAAGTCCCTGGAGTGGGACTTGAACCCACCAGCCTTCTGACTCTAGAGGCAAGTGCGCTACCCACTGAGCCACAGCTAAGTTTCTCAGGGAGAAAGGAATAGAAGGATATGCTGATAGGGTGAGATACAGTAGGGTGGGAAGAGACTCGTGTGAAGCATAAACGCCGGCAGAGACCAGTTGAGCCGAATGGCCTATTTCTGTGCTGTAAATCCTATGTAATTCTATGTAAAGTGGTCTACTGCCTTCCCATCAGTTTGGGTCCCTCATTCTAACAACCTCAGCTAGTATCGTGGACCATGAAGAGACCAAGCGAAAACATACAGGAGGAAAAGTCCTAGGATTCTTTTTCTAAAATGTGAAACAAGCCTACAATGAAACTGGAGAACTGCGGCTATGTCTTACCAGGTATCAGAGTTTGAATAAAGATTCCCACAGAACCCAGATGACTGGAGTACCTTATAACAAATCTCCTTCTGACACCCGCCTCCGCCTTTAACAATTTAAATTATCTGCTGACATTTTGCAACACTTTTACGAATTGTTAAAGAGAGAGCATCAACAGCATCAGGATCCCTTTTAAACATCAAATTATGTGATTAAGTCGAAGATCCCTTTTTTTTGTATGATGATTTTTTTTCTCCCCATTCTGCCAAGGCTGCAAAAACTGGCGACATCATTAAGTTAATAGCTTAAATGAACTATTGAGATGCACTGTCCAGAGTTTAATTACCATTAACCAATTTGCATTCATAAATCCATGAATCAGCATGAACGGAGTACTTTAATTCAGCATCCTCACAAAACTGGACTCAGTAACACCTCCAAGCCAGCATGCAGTGATGCCATCAGCACTTTTGTCTGAGCTGCCATATTCACACGGTGGGCTGAAATGGACGGAGAAAGACACCAGAGTCTCGAATTGCTGAGCCCTCCAGGCTTTACGATATCTCAAGAGAAATTAAGAAAGCGATATAATGAACTCTTAAAACAGTAGGCTGTTAATGAGAACTTTTATACAACAGACCTATGTCAATGGGCTAGGTGGTGCAATGTGCCAGGATGGAGCTACTCAATGGGCATGAGAGCAGATTACCGAATGGAATTTCTCACCTGCCTTTCATTCCTTTGAGTGAGTCTCATTTTCTTGGGATCCAGATAACATTATCTTTTGAAAAAAAATTAACAAACAGCCAATACATTTCTGTCGGTATTTCAGTAACCAGTAGAGTCTTTGTATAATATCCCCAATTCTGGGCACCGCACTTTAGGAAGAACATGAAGACTTTGGAGAGGGTACAGAAGAGATTTAATAGAGTGGTTCCAGGGATGAGGGATTACAGTTATCTGGAGAAGCTGGGGTTGTTCTCCTTAGAGCAGAGAAGGCTAAGAGGAGATTTGATCGAGGCGTTTAAAATCATGAAGGGTTTAGATAGAGTAAATAAAGTGAAACTGTTTCCAATGGCTGAAGGGTCGATAACCAGAGGGCACAGATTTAAGGTGATTGGCAAAATAACCAGAGGTGACATGAGGAAAAACTTTCTAATGCCATGGCAGGCACTGCCTGATAGGGTGGTGGAAATAGTAGCCTTCAAAAGGAAATTAGATAAATACTTGAAGGAGAAAAATTGCAGGGATATGGGGAAAGAGTGGGACTGACTGGATTGCTCTTTGAAAGAGCTGGCGCAGACTCGATGGGCCAAAAGGCCTCCTTCTGTGCTGTACTATTCTATAATAGATATCACCTGCATTTGACACATGTTATCTGTGCAGGTGTCCTCACTGGCAGCCCTGTCAAGGGAACCTCATCCTTTTAATGGGAACTCACGCAGCAGACCCCTATCAATGGAAACTCTTATGCAGCTGATGATCCCCATGAATATTTCCAAGTTTGCTGACGACACAAAACTAGGTGGGATTGTGAGTTGTGAGGAGGATGCAAAGAGGCTTCAAGGCGATTTAGACAAGTTGAGTGAGTGGGCAAATACATGACAGATGCAGTATAACGTGGATAAATGTGAAGTTATCCACTTCGGTAGGAAAAACAGAAAGGTAGAGTATTATTTAAATGGGGATAGATTGGGAAATGCTGATGTACAAAAGGGACCTGGGTGTCCTTGTACACCAGTCACTGAAAGCAAACATACAGGTGCAGCAAGCAGTTAGGAAGGCAAATGGTATGTTGGCCTTCATTGCAAGAGGATTTGAGTACAGGAGCAAGGATGTCTTGCTACAGGGCCTTGGTGAGACCATACCTGGAGTACTGTGTGCAGTTTTGGTCTCCTTACCTAAGAAAGGATATACTTGCTATAGAGGGAGTGCAGCGAAGGTTCACCAGACTGATTCCTGGGATGGCAGGACTGTCGTATGAGGAGAGATTGGGTCGACTAGGCCTGTATTCATGAGAGTTCAGAAGAATGAGAGGGGATCTCATTGAAACGTATAAAATTCTGACAGGGCTAGACAGACTGGATGCAGGGAGGATGTTTCCCCTGGCTGGGGGGTCTAGAACGAGGGGTCACAGTCTCAGGATACGGGGTAGGACATTTAGGACTGAGATGAGGAGAAATTTCTTCACTCAGAGGGTGGTGAACCTGTGGAATTCTCTACCACAGAAGGCTGTGGAGGCCAAGTCACTGAATATATTGAAGAAGGAGATAGATAGATTTCTAGACACAAAAGGCATCAAGGGGTATGGGGAGAGAGCGGGAATATGGTATTGAGATAGAGGATCAGCCATGATCATATTGAATGGCGGAGCAGGCTCGAAGGGCTGAATGGTCGACTCCTGCTCCTATTTTTCTATGTTTCTACAGGAACCCTTTTATGGCAGGCTGTTGTTAAACAGGAGCTGAATAGAAGCAGGCTGCTTCAAATGTTTCGCCACCCGAAAAGGTGGCGTGGGTGGAGCTCGTCTCATTCGGCTTGCCATCTCTGGTTGGACGCATTCGGAGAGGTTTCGTCACATGACCTCCCGTGCCAACCCGCCCCGTCCCCCCACGCTCCCGCCATTGGTCACCCGACATGTCCATCCTCGCGGCGCATCGCCATACTGTGCCAATTAAAAAGCCAACGTACTCTTTGTTGGCCGATTGGATGATTCAACACCCTTTTTACCCCATCGCCAGTTTTTTTTAACGCCCCGATGACTTTTCCTCGCGGCGGAGATTAATCTTTATTTAATTCCTGGAGAGACTCCAGGACAATCCAGGAGAGTTGGCAACTCTACATTCCAGGCATCTGCCACTTTATAAGCCGCAGTACGAGGTACATGCGAGTAGAGTCAGTGGTTGACCACAGATTCACCCCAGTGCTGCCGTGCAACATTTGTACCTTTCCTGGCTTAATGGTCTGGATCAAGAACTTAAATCACGTGCTGAAATGTGGCTGCAAAACCACATCCTCTTGCCGATTGGTGCAGTACGCTGGGGCATCACTGCACTGCCTGTCATTAGCCGGCTCCTAATGCCAGATTTGCTCTCGGATTGTAAAACTGCCCCCCTGAACTTCCTTCAGGCCGTGTCATAAGGCAACAGCTGAAGAATCCACTCAATCACTGTCTGCGCTTCATCTGTTTATGAGAAAACAGTGACCGGCCTTATCAGAGGTAATTCCTGGACTTAAGTTACTGCACGCAAATAAAGCTGTGGCTATTACTTTTATTTAAAGTGCTTCCATCTGCTATTTCAGTACTGGGGCAGTTACAGCGCTCGCTGAGATTCGTGCCCATCAGGCAGCCATCCCGAACCTGAGCTGAGCCAACAACTCAGCGGTTGTTCCATTACACTGCCCAGGGGTAGACTCAGCCTTGTATCAGTTTAGACTCAACAGGCCCTTTTTGATGGATCAGTTCCGCCTCAACACTTTGTTACCGTATCCTCGAAACGCATCTAATTGTCTCTTAAATGCATTTATAATGACGACCCTAATAACTTGCTCCTCAAGTTTGTTCGTTTTTGGGCGCAAAAAGTTCTGCCTGAATGATCCTCTTATTCCCAACTTTCTGATCTGTAACACTAACCTGAAACCTTCGCCACACCTTCCTATTAAGTTCTGGTTAATAAGGAACCCCTAAATTTAGTTTGCTGCTCAAAATATGTGAGTCTACTCAAGTCCCATGCGCGTTATTTATTGTGCACGTGCTGTAGGAACGATTTTCCGTGTTTGCGCTGTTGGCAACATATTGGAAAATCACGACCGGGCTTCCCAAGATTTTCCATCCATTAATTCAAAAGGACGGAAAATCGGAGGCACCACGTCCATGATTTGCTGATATACGTCCCTGCCGGCAACGCAGACTCGGAAAATCGTATATATTATCATGTCCCTTGTATGGAACTTATACGTAAGAACAGGAGTAGGCCGCACAGCCCCCCGAGCCTGTTCTGCCAATTCAGTCAGATCACGGCTGATCTGTACCTCAGCCCCATTTACCTGCCTTTAATCCATATCCCTTGATGCCCTTACCCAACAAAATTTAATTGATCTCAGTCTTTCAATTGACCCCCAGCATCCACAGTCTTCTGGGGAAGAGTGACCCGGGACTTTGGTGTACATCTGCAAGCCAATGCAAAGTCTGAGTGTCAGGAAGAAAAAGAAAGACTTGCATTTATACAGTCACAACCACAAGATGTCTCAAAACACTTTACAGCCAATGAAGTACTTTTTGAAGTGTTGTAATATAGGAAACACAACAGCTAATTTGCACACAGCAAGCTCCCACAAACAGCAATGTGATCATGATAAGATAATTTGTTTTAGTGATAAATATTGGCCAAGACACCAGGGAGAACTCCCCTGCTCTTCTTTGAAATAGTGCCGCGGGATCTTTTACATCCACCTGAGAAAGCAGTTTAACGTCTCAGCTGAAAGACGGCACCTCCGACAGCACAGCACTCCCATCAGACCTAGATTTATGTGCTACAAGTTCTTGGTGTGGGATTTGAACTCACAACCTTCTGACTCAAAGGTGAGAGTGTTACCAACTGAGCACGGCTGACACTGTGCAAAGATGGTATTTTTCGAGGGTGGGGAGAAATGAAGACCATTCAATGGGAACATAACTGTTTAAAGTCTTCTCAGAAATCCTTTTGCCAGTGCCGGGGTATCTAGAAGTAGAACTGGAGAGTGCTTAAGACGTTTAGTATTGTAAAAGGCCATCAGATTCGCAGCTAATTTTGCTGAACTGGATATCCTTTTGTGACACTAAATAATCGAAACCGACCAAATACACCTGTTGTCCTAAACCTTAGATGAAGACCAGCATAAATTTGGAGCTTGGCAGCTCCTTAATCGATTAGCACGAACTCCACTACCCAATCCCAAAGATGTTTCTACCACCTCTCTGATTGCTCCCACCTTATGATTACTCCACACATCCACCTTATCACAACATATCTTCGGACTCCTCCGAATTAAAATGTGTTTTCAGAAAGAGACCAAAACTAGGGGCCATTAATATAAGATAGTCACCAATAAATCCAATTGAGAATTCAGGAGAAACTTCTTTACCCAGAGAGTGGTGAGAGTGTGGAACTCGCTACCGCAAGGAGTGGTTGAGGCAAATAGCACAGATGCATTTAAGGGGAAGCTAGATAAACACATGAGGGAGAAAGGAACAGAGCAAGGATATGCAGATAGGGTTAGATGAAGTAGGGTGAGAGGAGGCTCATGTGGAGCATAAACACCGGCACAAACCTGTTGGGCCGAATGGTCTGTTTCTGTGCTGTACATTCCATGTAAAGTTTAAATAAAGATTTCGAAATCCCTTCTCATGGGTGAGCTCTGTGCATGTATGCACGCACATCATAGTGCACACATGAGGGAGAAGGGAATAGAGCAATATGGGAGCAGATTGGGAAGAGGTCATTAGAGTGGAAGGAGCTCGTGTGGAGTATGAACACCGGCATAGACTAGTTGGGCTGAATGGGCTGTTTCTGTTCTATAAGAACATAAGAAATAGGAGCAGGAGTAGGCCATTCGGCCCTTTGAGCCTGCTCTGCCATTCAATGAGATCATGGCTGATCTTCTGCCTCAACTCCACTTTCCTGCACTATCCCCAAATTCTTTGATTCCCTTAATATCCAAAAATCTATCAAGCTCAACGACTGAGCCTCCACAGCCCTCTGGGGTAGAGAATTCTAAAGATTCACCACCCTCTGTGTGAAGACATTTCTCTGCATCTCAGTCCTAAATGGCCTGACCCCTTATTCTGAGACTGTGACCCCTTGGTTCCAGTCTCCCCAGGAAGAAAGCTCATGTGGAGTATGAATACCGGCACAGACCAGTTGGGCTGAATGGGCGGTTTCTGTTCTTTGGTATCCATGTAATTCTACGCTCGTAAATGCGGAATGATTTTCAATTTCCTTTGCCTTTTTTAACTTTCCTTCAACCAGTCCCCTCGCAGCAGCCTAGATAAGGTAGAAGACATAGCTGAGTGGGAGTTGGGAAACAGGCAGTCCATTGTCCTGGTTGCCCATTTTGAAAACTGCCATAGTTTTCAGTTTCAGCAATTCCAGGTTGTTGGATTCACAAGATAAGTACAGATGAGCAAGTCCATTTGGCCCATCTTAGCTCATTCACCTAGAACGCCTGAAACTCTCCCCATCATAGCATCCAATAAAGTGATTCCAAGGTTTTGCATCCATTACCCTCCCCATAAGTCCATTCGACTTGTTGATCAGTCTTTATTTGAGGCATTTCTTCCTGATGTCTGTCCGAATTGTCCTTTTGCCAGTTTTAACCTGTGCTCTCTTCTTCCAATGCCTTTGCTTACCTTGAAGTGGTGTTCCAGATTTACCTTCTCTCTAAATTGTTTACTATCTTCTATACTTCTACAAATATCCACTCTCAATCTCCTCTTCTCCAAGCTGAAGAGCCCAAGTTTCCCCTCGTCTTTCCTCATAACTTAATTCTCTGGCTCAGGGATCAACCTTGTGGCGCTTTCCTGCACCACTTCCCAGTGCTTGAATGTCTCCCTTGTGGTTTGGCGCCCAAAAATGACCACAGGACTCAAGGTGCGATCTGAGCAGAGAACTGCACGATCTAAATAAGACTTCTTCTGACTTATGGTTCAGAAGTGAATTCTAAAATATATGATACTCTTGTTCCGCACTAAATGAGGAGTACGCTGTTGATGAAAGTCATTGATGCAGGGGGGAGTTCTCCCCGGTATCCTGGGGCCAATACGTATCCCTCAACCAGCATCACTAAAACAGATTATCCGGTCATTATCACATTGCTGCTTGCGGGAGCTTGCTGTGCGCAAATTGGCTGCTGCGTTTCCCACATTACAACAGTGACTACGCTTCAGAAGTACTTCATTGGCTGTAAAGCGCTTTGGGACGTCCGCTGGTCGTGAAAGGCGCTATATAAATGCAAGTTCTTTCTTTCAATTTGAGATGTTGGTATTTTAGAGTTCGATACTGCCATGTGTATTATAAACAGAAGCCAAGTCGATGGACGAGTCAGCTCCAATTTTGCACTCTAAATAAGGCAATTTCCAAAGAGTTCACTTGTATCCCAATAACAAATTACAGAACCACCTCCAGTGGCAGCAGTGGTGCAGCGCATTATAGGCCTGTATGGGCTGACAGGTCCATGGGAGGGTTTAGATGCTTCTGATAGCACTGGTGCCAGGTCATTTAAATTGTGGGGATACCTTTGACAGCACTGCTGCTGTCAGTGGCATCCTCTATCATAAATGCTGTTTAAACCCTTGTGCTCAGATCCCCCCTCCATGGCCTCGCCCCTCACTATCTCTACAACCTCCTCCAGTCCTAGATCTCTGCACTCCCAATTCTGGCCTCCTGCGCATCCCCAATTTCCATCGCTCCACCATTGGCGGCCGTGTCTTCAGCTGCCCCGGCCCCTAAGCTCTGGAATTCCCTCCCTAAACCTCTCCGACTCTCGCCTCCCTCTCCTCCTTTGACGACGCTCCTTAAAATCTACCTCACCTGTCCTAATATCTCTTTATGTGGCTCGGTGTCAAACGTTTTTCAAGGTGCTGCATAAATGCAAGTTGTTGTTGTTGCTCTAATCCGCACCGACAGTCAACGATAGTGAGAGAGGCACGGCCGCCAGCAGCCTCAAGGGCTGTTCCGGTCCTTACTACATCTGAAGTAACGTCTGTGACATGTAGCAGTTCCCTGCTTCTTGAATATAAAAGTAGAAAGCCGGCCATGTTTTTAAAAAGCTTCATAAAATTGTGCATGTGCGGGATGCACGCACAGCTTTTACACTTTTCAAAATATATAATGTCATTGGTTTTTCTCCTCAGGACTGAAATGAGGAGAAATTTCTTCACTCAGAGGGTGGTGAACCTGTGGAATTCTCTACTACAGAAGGCTGTGGAGGCCAAGTCACTGAATATATTAAGAAGGAGAGAGATAGATTTCTAGACACAAAAGGCATCAAGGGGTATGGGGAGAGAGCGGGAATATGGTATTGAGATAGAGGATCAGCCATGATCATATTGAATGGCGGAGCAGGCTCGAAGGGCCGAATGGCCTACTCCTGCTCGTATTTTTCTATGTCTCTATGTTATACTATTTGGTGTAGGAACTGCAGGGCTGGGAAATGTTTAAAAGAACACTTCAATTATGATAAGAATATAAGAAATAGGAGTCGGCCACGCAGCCCCCTCGAGCCTGCTCCGCCATTCAATAAGATCACGGCTGATCTTCCACCTCAACTCCACTTTCCCACCCGGTCCCCATATCCCTCGATGCCCTGAGACAGAAAGAGGAGTGAGAGATAGGGAAGGGTATGGGCCGGAATAGGGTCGCTTTTTTTTAACCGCACAGAAGGAGGCCATTCGGCCCGTCATGCCTGCTCTCTGAAAGAGCCACTTAATCCCATTGCCCTGCCATTCAACCTTTAAAATGTTTTATTTATCAAATGTTTGCCCGCTTCTCTTTGAAGAGCTATAACAGATTCTGCCGCCACCATTGTTTCTGGTCGAGCATTCCACGTCCTAACAACCCTCTGCAACCCTTCACAATATATATTAATGATCTAGACGAGGGAACTAGATGTAATATCTCTAAGTTTGCAGACGATACAAAGCTGGGTGGGCGTGTGCGCTGTGAGGAGGATGCAGAGAAACTCCAGTATGATTTGGACAGGTTGGGTGATTGGGCAGATGCAGTATAATGCGGATAAATGCGAGGGTATCCACTTCGGTGGCAAAAACAGGAAGACAGATTATTATCTGAACGGTAATAGATTGGGAAAAGGGGAAGTGCAACGAGATCTGGGAGTCCTTGTGCACCAGTCGCTGAAGGTAAGCATGCAGGTGCAGCAGGCGGTTAAGAAGGCAAATGGTATGTTGGCCTTCATAGCGAGAGGATTCGAGTACAGGAGCAAGGATGTCTTGCTGCAGTTGTACAGGGCCTTGGTGAGACCACACCTTGAGTATTGTGTGCAGTTTTGGTCGCCTTATCTGAGGAAGGATGTTCTTGCCATGGAGGGAGTGCAGCGAAGATTTACCAGGCTGATACCTGGGATGGCAGGAATGACGTATGAAGAGAGATTGGGTCGATTAGGCTTATATTCGCTAGCGTTTAGAAGAATGAGAGGGGATCTCATTGAAACTTACAAAATTCTAACAGGACTAGACAGACTAGATGCAGGAAGGATGTTCCCAATGGCAGGGGAGTCCAGAACCAGGGGTCACAGTCTAAGGATAAGGGGTAAGCCATTTATGACTGAGATATAGAGTGGTGAACCTGTGGAATTCTCTACCACAGAAGGCAGTTGAGGCCAATTCATTAAATATATTCAAGAAGGAGATAGATATATTTCTTAAGGCTAAAGGGATCAAGGGATATGGGGAGAAAGCAGGGACAGGGTACTGAATTTGGATGATCAGCCATGATCTCATTAAATGGCGGAGCAGGCTCGAGGGGCCGAATGGCCTACTCCTGCTCCTATCTTCTATGCTTCTATGCTTAAAATAATTGCTCCTAACCTCCCCCTTTGTTTATCTTAAATTTATACCGTCTAGTTACAAACTCAGGCCCAGTGGAAATAGTTCCCCCCCCCACCCCCCGCCATTTACCTGATCACTACAGTTGCACTTTGGATAGCAGCTCTCACTATAAATCACATTGAGTGAACACCATGTCTTGCTACTTTGGTTTTAAGGAAGAAGTGATTTTTTTGAGGATTGAGATGGTTAACTGAACTGATGGAAGGTCCCTCAGTGAGGAATTTGCTTTCTTTCCTTTACCCTGCCAAGGAATGGGGCGTGGGGATTCTGCAGGCAAGAGGGCAGGGGCAAAAAAAAAAACACCCTCTCCCAAAGAGATGTTATTCAATGGGATCAGCAAATGGAATTAAATCTTTCTCCTCATCTCTGCCTAGCTCTGGCGACAGTGAAGGTTGTAAAGAAAGAACTTGCATTTCTATAGCGCCTTTCATGACCCCATGACGTCCCAAAGCGCTTTACAGCCAATGAAGAACTTTTTGAAGTGCAGTCACTGTTGTAATGTACGAAACGCCACAGCCAATTTTGCGCACAGCAAGCTCCCACAAACAGCAATGTCATAACGACCAGATAATCTGTTTCAGTGATGTTGGGTGGGGGATAAATATTGGCCCGGGACACCGGGGAGAGCTCCCCTGCTCTTCTTCGAAATAGCGTAACAGGATCTTTTACATCTACCCGAAAGGGCAGACGGGGCCTCGGTTTAACGTCTCATCCGAAAGACGGCTCCTCCGACAGTGCAGCACTCCCTCAGTACTGCACTGGGAGTGTCAACCTGGGTTACGTGCTCAAGTCTCTGAACCCAGAGGCGAGAGTGCTACCAACTGAGCCACGTTGACACAGTTATATACTAAAGCACTGTAATTTTGAACGGAATGGAGCTCTGGGTTCAATCAGCGGTACTTATATTAAAAACTTGTAGCACATGTCTTTGGCTAATTGAGTCATATCGGAATGGGACCGTGTGGGGAGCCTTTACCAACACAGACTGCACAATTCATTGAAGATTTTTACATTGCACTGAAGCAAGTTAAAAGTTATAAATACTACTGCCAACAACCTGCCAAGTCCTTTTGTTTTATTCCGGATAAATAAATATCAGCAAATACCCATGCATTTTGCACCTTGCACGCTTTAAAAAATAATAATAAATAGAACGGTCCACTGGGAGAAACAAATGTTGCCGATTTCCTTTTGCAATCTGAGGCTGCAGTAGCCGATAGTGATCCTGAGTCTTCCTACCTTGAAGAGAAATACTGACACCGACAGCCCACTGTTCCCTCCCACCTTCCCAAAACACGAGTCAATAAGTCAGACTTTCTGTTTTGAATTTTTACAAGCTTGTTTTGTCTCTCCTTAAGCACGGGTTATGGTTATCTGGCTGCAGGATTAATCGATTCCCCCCCCTGCACCCGTTGCATTGCTGGAGGTAACCGATCGACCCCGGAGTTAAGTCTAGTTTAAGTGATGCATTTGATTTTTGTTTTTGCATTGACGTTGAAGCAGCTTTGCAAGGGGGAACCAAGTCAAACTTGGGTGACCAAGGCGTTCCTGTTCAGCGAGCTGGTGGATTCCGGGTGTCCACTGTCAGTGGGGCAAAAACCATCCAACATGTCATTTTGTAGAGGCGCGCAAAAACTGTCATCTTCCACCTCTGTGCTTTTCCCAGTCAGCGATTGCGTTTTGGGACTCGGGGGCAGGTAAGGGCATGTCGTCACATGTGAATACTGGGTGTGATCCTCACTTTCGATCTCCCTGTGGTAGAAGTAGCTGAAATTGGAGACAATCACGGGTACGGGCAAGGAGATGGTGAGCACACCTGCAATGGCACAGAGGGATCCCACGATCTTGCCTCCGAGAGTTATGGGGTACATGTCTCCATACCCCACGGTCGTCATTGTGACAACTGCCCACCAAAAGGCTTCAGGGATGCTGGTGAAGATGGTTTGTTCGTCTTCCGATTCAGCAAAGTAGACAGCACTAGAGAAGAGGATTACCCCGATGAAGAGGAAGAAGATCAGGAGACCCAGCTCCCTCAAGCTAGCTTTCAGAGTCTGCCCCAGGATCTGCAGACCCTTGGAGTGTCTGGAGAGTTTGAAGATTCTGAAGACCCTGACCAGACGAATGACTCTGAGGATGGCAAGAGACATGGCTGGTTGGGCCACCCCGCGCTGTCTGGCAAACTCGGTGCCCAGGGCCACAAAGTAGGGGATGATGGCCACAAAGTCGATGATGTTCATGATGTTCTTGAAGAAGCCAGGCTTGCTGGGGCAGACTATGAACCTCAGGAAGAGTTCGAAGGAGAACCAGCAAATACACATGGTCTCCACCACAAAGAAGGGATCGTGGAAGGGGTTGCTCGAGTCCTCTAAGTGGGTGCTGTTCCCTCTATGGGGGTGCACTGGCAAGGTGGGGTCCGTGTCATCCCTGAATTCAGGTAGGGTCTCTAAACAGAAGACCACAATGGAGATCAGAATCACCAGTACTGAAATGATAGCAACAACCTTGGCAGGCGATGAGCTCTCCGGGTACTCAAAGAGCAACCAAAGCTGTCTCTGGAACTCGTTGTTCGGCAGTGGCCGCTCCTCTTCCTTGATGAAGCCCTCATCCTCGCGGAACCGGGTCACCGCCTCGTCCCCCAACTCGTAGAACCTCAGCTCCTCCATGAACACCTCCAGCGAGACGCTGTTGGGTCTTTTCAACCTCCCGCCGGACTGGTAGTAGTACAAGATCGCGTCGAAGCTCGGCCGGTTCCTGTCGAAGAAGTACTCGTTCCTCAAGGGGTCGAAGTAGCGGATCCTCCTCTGAGGGTCTCCGAGCAGAGTGTCTGGGAACTGCCGAAGGGTCTTGATCTGGGTCTCGAAGCGCAGCCCGGACACGTTGATCACCACCCTCTCGCAGCACTCGTGGTGGCCCTGGCTGCACAGGTCATAGCCTTTCTCATAGTTGCACAGAGATTTCTCCATGGTCTCCAAAGGGGAGAGGGGGTGGGCTTCCTACCTCCGTTGATCAGAAGTAAAGGAGTTCCAGCCTTGACATGTTGCTGCTGGAGCGGTAGGTCTTCACGGTAGGACTGACCCGGGATCTCTGCATGCTTTTGGAAGAGAGGCGGGGGGGGGGGAGACAAGAGCTCCTTGTGTGTGTGTGTGTGTGTGTGTGTGGGGGGGGGAGGTTTTTTTTTTGCAATATTAAACAGTATATCGTTTTGCAGCCAGCCCCTCCTCAGGATCAAGTTCAAGTTTTCAGCCAACTCTCGCTGCAGACACAAAAATAAACCCGTCAGGAGCCGCCTCTTTAACACTGTCGATGCTTTATTCCATTAACTTCTCCACCGCCTCCCAGATAACACAGGATTTTCCTTTCGCCTTTCTTTGGAGTTCTGTAAGTCTCTGTGATCCCCCTCCCCTTCCATTCCTTTCCCTCTGTTTATTTTCTCCCTTCAGGGTTTATTTCCCCCCCACCCCACATATTTTTATGCTTTAATTTTTCCTTTTTCTTCAAATTGTTTTTCTGATTTGCTTTTGTGCTTGGAAGCTCGCAATCTTTTTGTTTTTAAATCTCTCACATTCGACTTCGATCTTCCCCTCCCTTGGATTGTCCTGCTCCCCTGTTGCACTCTCTGCTGGTATGTGACAATGTACATTTGAAGCTTGTTCCTTTTGCCTGCTCTTTATTTTCAAGTTCCGACTGTGTACATCTGTACAATTTTTCCTCTCTTAAATCAAATTCATAATTTTCCTTTGTAAAAAAAAATAAATCTGAAGACTATTAACAGCCTGATTGATCTCCAGTACAAATTTTGCATCTGACAACACAACTGAGATAGCAGGGCTGCAGTTCAAGTGTTAGATCTTACCTGCGATGACAGCCCTGGCCTCACTTTTGCCCCATATTAGTGATAGCTTTGTACCTCAGTGCTCACATTACATAGAATTACATAGTATTTACAGCGCAGAAACGGGCCATTCGGCCCAACTGGTCCGTGCCAGTGTTTATGCTCCACTCGAGCCTCCTCCCGCCCCTCTTCATCTCACCCCATCAACATAACCTTCTATTCCTTTCTCCCTCATGTGGGTATCCAGCTTCCCCTTAAAGGCATCGCTGCTGTTTGTCTCAACTACTCCTTGTGGTAGCGAGTTGCACATTACATACATAGGATTACATCGGATATACGGCACAGAAACAGGCCATTTGGCCCAACCAGTCCATGCCGGCGTTTATGCTCCACTCGAGCCTCCCCCCGTCTTTCCTCATCTAAATCTATCAGCATAACCCGCTATTCCTTTCTCCCTCATATGCTTGTCCAGCCTCCCCTTAAATGCATCTATACTATTCGCTTCAACCACTCCCTGTGGTAGCGAGTTCCACATTCTCACCACTCTCTGGGTAAAGAAGTTTCTTCTGAATTCCCTATTGCATTTCTTGATGACTATCTTATATTGATGGTTTCTAGTTATGCTCTTCCCCACAAGTGGAAACATTCTGTATCCACTTTATCAAAATTTTTCATAATTTTAAAGGCCTCTATTAGGTCACCCCTCAGCCTTCTTTTTTCAAGAGAAAAGAGACCCAGCCTGTTCATCCTTTCCTGATATGTATACCCTCGCATTTCTGGTATCATCCTTACCACACTTTGGGTAAAGAGGTAGGGAGGGGCGAGCCCACGGAGGGATTTGAAAACAAGGATGAGAATTTTGAAATCGAGGCGTTGCTTAACCAGGAGCCAATGTAGGTCAGTGAGCACAGGGGTGATAGGTGAACGGGACTTGGTGCGAGTTAGGACACGGGGCAGCCGAGTTTTGGATGAGCTCAAGTTTATGGAGGGTGGAAGATGGGAGGCCGGCCAGGAGTGCGTTGAAATAGTCAAGTCTAAAGGTAACAAAGGCATGGACGAGGGTCTCAGCTGCAGGTGAGCTGAGGCAGGGGCGGAGTGGGCCGATGTTACGGAGGTGTTAGCAGGCGGTCTCAGCAATATCAGTGAATTCCTTCAAGCAAGAGGTGGACCTGTTTCAAGTTGGGGCTGACATCACCTCTTACAAAAGGTAGGTACTTCGGGGATTTCAGGGCCAGAGTCATCCCCTGGACTAGATAGGTTGGAGAGGAATTTCCCGATTTTTTTCCCCCTCAAATTGGCCTGGGTTTTTATCTGGTTTTTCGCCTCTCCCAGGAGATCGCAAGATTTCGGGTGGGGTGGGGCGGGGAGTGTATATATTGTGATATACAAGGTATCACAATTGTGTGAGGCATGCTGGATGGACCAAAGGTGTTCGTATAGAGTCATAACGGCACAGAAGGAGGCCATCCGGCCCATCGAGTTTGTGCCGGCTCTCTGTAGAGCAATCCAGTCAGTCCCATTCCCCCGCTCTATCCCCGTAGCCCTGCAAGTTTATTTCCCTCAAGTGCCTATCCAGTCTCCCCTTGAAAACATTGAGTGTCTCCGCTTCCACCACTTCCGTCGGCAGCGAGTTCCAGGTCCTCACCACTCGCTGCGTAAAAAGTTTTTCCCTCACATCCCCCCTGTATCTCTTGCCCAAAACCTTAAATCAACTAGTGGGAACAGCTAAGTTGAACAACTATCAGTGTACAATAATTCAGGGGAGTCATGGATAATTTGTTAACGTTTCAATGCACGAAAAGGTTATCGCCACTGCCAAGAGGGAAGGATCGAGTGTCAGAATTTTTCTTTGGTCGGGTCATGCAGAAACCTACAAAAACAACTTGCATTTATATAGCGCCTTTAACCTAGTCAAATGTCCCAAGGCGCTTCACGGGAGGGTAATGAGACAAATTTGACACCGAGCCACAAAAAGAGATATTAGGACAGGTGAGAGGTAAGTTTTAAGGAGGGTCTTAAAGGAGGAGAGAGAGGTGGCGAGGCAAAGTGGCTTAGGGAGGGAATTCCGATAGGCTTGGGGCCTAGATAGCTGAAGGCGCGGCCGCCATTGGTGGGGCGAAGGAAATCAGGGATGTACAAGAGGCCAGAATTAATCACAATATTTATGTCTCCAAACCGAGCTGCTGAGAAAGACAGACAATTAGAATTAGTATTTGACAATCATGGGGCGACAAACAGGGGGGGGTGGGGGATCAAGAACAAGGGGATAAGATTCAGCAGCGAAATCAGGAAGCACATTTTTCACACAAAGGTTAGTCGCAACTTGGAACTCTCTCTCTCCCAAAAGGCTGTGGATGCTAGGACAATTGGAGTTTTCACGACTGAGATAGATAGATTTCTGATAGGTAAGGGTGTCGCTGGATATGGCAGGACCAACGGCAGGAAAATGCAGTTGAGGTGCAGATCAGCCATGATCTAATTGAATGACGGAGCAGGCCATGTTCCTATGTTCCACTCTCTGCCGCCCCCTCCCACCCCCCATAGAAACATACCCACCTACCTAAGTCCAGAGAGTTTAGGAGCAGTCAAGTCTTACGGACTCCCAGCTATGCACTGGGATACTGCAGTCCTGCTTGGTTCAAGTATTGGATTACCAAGTTGCCATGGAGGGTTGACTCGCTTCCAATATTCTGTCGCCAGCTCTGTGATCTTGGAGCCAACCCGACCTCAAGAGATCCTGCTAACCTTCATTCCAAGCAGGATCGCCACTAGATAACTGCATGACAGTGAGCAAAGAGCAGATGACAGTAGCTCTTTATGAACAGCATGGTGAGCAGCACAACTTACCATAAAATATATGAGCGCATTGCCACCATTCCTACCACCGCATGGGCAAACTTCATACCTCATGAAACATACATGATTCTGAGGGGGATTGACAGGGTAGATGCTGAGAGGTTGTTTCCCCTGGCTGGAGAGTCTAGAACTAGGGGGCACAGTCTCAGGATAAGGGGTCGGACATTTAAGACTGAGATGAGGAGGAATTTCTTCATTCAGAGGGTTGTGAATCTTTGGAATTCTCTACCCCAAAGGGCAGTGGATGCTGAATTGTTGAGTATATTCAAGGCTGAGATCGATAGATTTTTGGATTCGAGGGGAATCAAGGGATATGGGGATTGGCCGGGAAAGTGGAGTTGAGGTCGATGATCAGCCATGATCTTATTGAATGGCGGAGCAGGCTCGAGGGGCCGTATGGGCGACTCCTGCTCCTAATTCGAATGTTCTTATGGGCAACCACCAGTGGGAAGTGCAGAGCTCCATCAGCAATCGCTTGCCTCTCTGCAACCCAGTCATGGTAAGCACTGAACCTTGGATACATGAGCACGTGATCTCATACCTGGCCCCCATGCAATGCCTTCCACTGGTTGTTGTGCCACGCTTCAGTGTGTCCTTTAGCTTGGTGGAAAGACCTATACCAGACCACCTGCAGATGAGACCTTAAATTGGGGCCCTATCTACCTGTTCAGGTGGCTGTTAAAAGCCCCGTGGCGATACAGCACAGAAGAGCAGGAAACTCTCCTGGTGTCCTGGCTAACTGTCCTTCATGAACCAATACCGTCAGAAATAGATTAACTCTTCATTTATCTCATCGCATCTTGTGTGCGTGCAAAATAGCTGTCGCATTTGCCTACGTAATATAAGTAATCATCTGATGTGCAAACGCTTTGGGGCAGTTCTGAGAGATGTGATAAGGTGCCATTTGCTTAATCTAGGTGCTCATGTGTGGGGAGGTAGCCACACAGCGGGTGTGTCTCTTTGTCAAAGCCCTCTCACAGGAGGACCTGAGTGTCAGGTTGGCCGTGCCACCGGTGCCACCCAAAACCCCTGTCAGACCACCGTGCCTTTTTCTTAAGGCCCAGCATTGGCTACCTACCAGTGGCACTCCGGGACGGGGGAACTTTACAAATCGCACCAGTGCCAGTTAATTGCTATCACCCGGATTGCAATATACTCTTCGTCACTGTTGATGCAGTATTGTTCCGGGCTACTTCTGGTGAGAAAATTCTGGCTCACGCGCTGGACAGGTTGTGTAAAGTCTGAAAAAATTCAATGCAACTCAACACAGTGTTCAACCATTGCAAGCAACAGAGCGGGTGGATGAAACTGAACCGATGGTTACAGGCATCTTCCAAACGGCCTGTTTGTAAATGTTGAATCCAGTGCCTTGAAATTCCTATCCAGTTCATCATGGTAACCTGTAAATGGCGCAGCACCAACAGATTTAACTTGGCTCCTAAACTTTGTTTGTCAAAGGCAAGCACTCCCTCGGCAATCGAGTTCTTACAGACATGCGCGTCGACAGCGGGTTTTGCTGCCGCGCCGACCAAATCTATTATCACAGAGAACTTGAAAAAAATAAAATTATTGGCCACCGAATGTCTATGATGGTCTCCAAAGATTTGATCTGGCAGCCAGTTTAATTCGGAGCCTGTCTGTAAAATGAAGTTCAAAGCTAGGAGTCTGGAGTGAATGTCCAAACTTCTGTCTAACTCAATCCATTCCAGTCTCTTAACCAGCTGGCAATCATTTCACCCACATCGAGTTTCTGCTGTTGCAAAGTGTATGTTGTGTTTATAAAATATCTTTACTGTGTTAGAGACGATGGCCTAGAAATTTGTCTCGTAGGCAATGCAACTGAATACCAGGCGCTGTGTATAACGGGCGGCCGATCCAATACCGCCATTAGTGTCACTGCATACAGGAAGATAATTAGGACTCAAAGTGGAAACTAAATTAAAAGCGTGTATCCGTTTCTGTGGAGGCCAGTGCATTCCCGATTCACACTGGATTCAGGCTAAGCTGTGTCGTGTCATGCCACACCATACCCTGCCCCACACCGAGAACCGAAATTAACTCAAGACATTCGAAAGCTGGAAACTGACGTAAAAAAACAGAAGGGTTCCCGCATTTCCCTCGGGAGGGGTGGATCTTGGGGGGGAGGGGTGCAAATTCCCATCTGTCCCCACGGGTGTGCCCTGACCCTGTCGCAAATCAGAAGGCGTGTGACTGCATTGGGCAGGTGCCCACACCATTATCGGTGTAACTGGGGTGCCCGTCCGAAGAAGTTCAGAGCGAGCACCAACCCTGGTGTTCGTGGACCAGCCTCGGGTGAAATGTAAGAAACAGATTATTGAATACGCTGGCTTCCATTTGCAATGGAGAAACTCTCGTCTTTTCCATTTTGGCAGTCTCTGACATTCCTTAGCAATGCTGGATACAAGGGTTGCATGCACAGGCAGAGAGGAAATTTGGCCCCAAGATACTGGAATAGATGTCTGTCAGCATCTGTGAAAGGGAAAGATGGGTTAATGTATATGTTTTGATATTGGGCTGCTACCCAAGCATCAACCCATTTGTTTCTCTTTGCAGCTGCTTTTGGAACTGATTTGCATTTTCAGCATTCCCTGTTTTTACAAAGTTAACTTGTTCCCTGTTGGATAAACAGTTTGGAAAGGAACTGGAAGGAATTGTTTTGGTCCCGAATTAGGGTTAAGCTTAAGAACCTAAGAAATAGGAGCAGGACTAGGCCATTCGGCCCTTTGAGCCTGCTCCGCCATACAATAACATCATAGAAAGAAAGACTTGCATTTCTATAGCGCCTTTCACGACCAACAGTCGTCCCGAAACGCTTTACAGCCAATGAAGTACTTTTTGAAGTGGAGCCACTGTTGTAATGTAGGCAATGCGGCAGCCAATTTGCGCACAGCAAGGTCCCACAACCAGCTATGTGATAATGACCAGATAATCATGTTATGTTGATTGAGGGATAAATATTGGCCAGGACACCGGGGATAACTCCCTGCTCTTCTTCAAAATAGTGCCGTGGGATCTTTTACGTCCCCCTGACAGGGCAGACGGAGGTGCCGAAAGACGGCATCTCTGATAGTGCAGCACTGCGTGGAGAGTCAGTCTAGATTTTTGTGCTCAAGTCTCTGGAGTGGGGACTTGAACCCACAACCTTCATGAACTCAGAGGCAAGAGTGCTACCCACTGAGCCACTGGCTTAGTATCCAAAAATCTATCGATCTCCATCTTGAATATACTCAACGACAGAATTTACAGTCCTATGGGGTAAAGAATTCCAAAGATTCACAACACTGAAGGATCAGTACAAGTAGAGCTTCTCTTCACATCAGACTAACTGTCATAACTGTATTAAAAAAATCTAAGCCCTGAATTTATGGAGTGGGGTACTAGCTTAATGCACTCATTTGAAATGCTTCTCTGCTTTTTTAGCAGGGCCACGAACTGGCTTAAAATAAAGGAATCAACACCTCAGTTAAAACAACAGACAGGGACAAACGAGACTCACGAGCCAGCATCCTCCCACCTGGTGCAATACCACTGGTCCACTGTGCCTTCCGTTTTGTTCCCGGGATGTGGACAATGCTGGGAAACCCATCCCTAGTTGCCCTGAGGTGGTGGTGGTGGTGGTGGGCCTTATTGAACCACTGCGGACCTTGGAGTGATGGTGCTCCCGTGATGGTGTTGGGTAATGGTATTTGCGGCCTCTAAAGATGAACATGTTAAACGTTTGTCCGTTAGGCCCCCGTGGTGTCATTTGAAGGCCCCAGAGTTTGTAGGGAAACGGCGCTTATACAGAAGGTCCAAGGAAGACGATGGTTTGGGCACGTTTCAAGAATGGAATCGGCTAGAATACCTTCAGTGGCCCTGCACACAGAGGTAAGATGGAGCAAGAGGCCAAGGAAGACCAAGGAAGTGTTGGATAGATAACGTCAAGAGTGACCTGTCACAGAAAGGGATACAGACGATCGAAGTGGCCAGGCTAGTTCAGAGTGGAGTGAACTAACTCGGCCCCAGCTACTGAGCTGATGGACGGGAATTTAGTAGTAGCAGTAGAAGTAGAAGAAGAAGAAGACTTTGTAAGAGCTCTGCTGGTGTCACAGTCCTTCTAACAACTCTTGGTTCTTGTAAGGGTAAACCGGGAGAGCTTCTTCTCCCCGAGACGGACCCTCTCATAAAAAGGGTCGACGTCTGCCTTATTCCCAATCAATCGCTCGGAGTCCGGAGGTTCGTTCAGTAAATCAACTTTATTACAAGTCGACAGGGGAGACACTCATCCAGGGACGAATGCTCTCCGATCGCTGAAAATCTTTTACTTTATATACAGTTTTTGTTCTGAGTCGCGGCTATTGTCCCACAATTATTTACATTACATATATACATTTCTTGCATCCCCCAGGTGGTTTCGGGTGCAAATAGTCGGTTTCGGGTGCAAAATAGTTGGTTTCGGGTGCAACTTCTTGCAGTTCGTGTGCACATTAATCTGGCAACTCCAAGGTTAAATTCAAGTAAATCCAATTAAAACTGCTTTGAAAGATTTCACCATAGCAACTGCGACTCTAAAGTTATTTCTAATATTTTACTCAATTAGTGATTTGTAGTCTTGACCACGTTATATCATACTTCCCCCTTTTAAACTTGTTCATAACCACTCTTTATATGATTGGATATATGCTTGGTTCCTTAATTTCCTCATTTTAGCTCTTTTAACCCTTTCAGTCCCCCCTTTTGGTCCTGATTAATCCCTTTTAATCATTGACCAACCCGATTATTTCTCCTATTATGGTGTCCTGCCGGGGAGGTGATCAAATCCAACCCATTGGGTCACCCAATTTATATAATCATATTATCCTGATTTCTGTGCCCCCTACATCCTTTCCATCGACATATTATCCACCCAGTTACATAGGTTATGAACATTAATGTTGTTAGTACTATACATCCGTTAAGCAGGTCGTTCTCCCAAGCCTTCTCTCGTTCGTAGTAATATTCCGTCTGCTCGATGGGAATCTGCCCAGGAGGTTTCTGCAACAATTACCACCGGACAGTATGCATTACTACTTTATCAATGTCATGTACATTTCTTCCCTTTCCCTCTTCCTTTCTTGTTCTCTTTGTTTTTTACAGGCGGCGCATGCTGCTATTCCCAATCCTATCGCCATAACCAATTGTACTATAACTAGTATGTGAGAAATGATGCGGATCCATGGGTGTATGTTGACATTCATCCCCCAATCCCACAGCTTCTCATACCATGAGACTTCCTGTAGTTCTACTTCTATGTCCCTTTCTAGTTCCCCGAGGTTCCTTTGCAACACCACGTATTGTTTCACCACTTTACTTAAACCCTCTTTCATTTCTTGCAGATCCTCTTGCAGGTGGGGTATTGAGGGCCCTACCGGATCTTCATAATTGATCAACTCGTCCCTTAAACTATCTAGCACAGTTAGTTTTATCTCCTCCCTTGAATGTACATACACCAATCTGGTGTGAATTGTCACGGGGATCTTTGGCGTAAAGCAGGAGTTAGGCATTGTGATTACACATACAAGGTTACTATATTGGTACTCAGTCTCTGTGGTGGCTATACAATACTCCCCTTTGCCTCTATATCCCGAGCGGGTGTGATGGTGATCAACATGTGATAATTCCAACATACACCCCTCTGTCTTATTATAGCCGCACTCATCCTTAGGACCTTCTCCTACTGGATGTGGGCATATCGTAAGTGTACCTTTCCCATGGCATCCGTTTAGGGAGACTCCTCTCATAGTACCATTCTTCCTGATGGCATAGGTATCAATTGGATAGTATTGGAGGTATGTCCCACCCCTCACTATGCCTATGTTTGTTACCTGGTACTGTGGGTATGGAGTCGTGTCTAGTCTCACCACTGGTATCAGGAGTACCATGCCTATCATTGCTGTCACTTCTGCTTTACATTTTTGTATCACTGGATATACTCTGGTCATCCCTTCGAGGGTACAAGCACTCAGAGGGCCAGGATTGTGGCTCAGGCCATAGAGCTGTGTGCTGTTAATCCAGTCTGGTACCTCACCTCGCTGTATCTGTGCCAGATTGTGTTTTAACTGTCCGGTGATCCATTGGCCATAGGCATGGCACAAGCCTCTCCCTACCCAGTCTTTTGCCTGTTCCTCATCTCTATGGTTTAGTTTGTTGATGATGCTAGCATGGTCCTCGATAACCTTAACTCCTTCGAGTAATTTCCTTATCGTATGTTCTCCCAACTTCGATCCTTGTCGAACTAAACCAGTTTCCTTCTCTAAAATCTGTTGTATTACCCTTTGTAGTTGTTCCACACTACTTTGGACTCCTTGTATATCTAGGGCATTAACGAATGATGTCCCCTTGTTTATTCCCGTAAATATATCGGTTCTTAAGCTCCTCTTAATCCTTTGGTGGAATGCAGCATGTCCCCTGAAACTAGTGGCCCCCTGTCGCATCAGCCACTTGGTTAATTACATTCTTTATCATATATGCATACAATTCTCTAGTTTTAGTGAACCTTTCACAATATCCTAGCCATTGTAACGTGGTTAAGTTCATTAGTACCGGTACAATTTCGTGTCTCACGTTATCATACAATTGTTCTCCCTCGGTAAATAATACTAGTCCATTCATGGGTCCAGGTGTCATAATTGGGCATTGTAACATCGTTGGTTCGCTCGTCTCTTCTTTCTGTGTATTGGGAGTCATGGTAGCGGGTTGAGCCGGTGGGGGCGTCGGTGTCGGCTTCAGTGGTCCACCCCATTGGACCCTTAATAAGGTTTCTGTACATTCGACCGTGGGCATGTTATAGTTGGTGTAGTCCGCGGTTATTGACTTGGCACATCCATATTTAGTTATTACTTTTCCTTTCAGGATCACGCATCGTTTTCTGTCCTTTGTGCCTTCACTCAATAGCCAAGTTCCAGGTTCTGTCATCCAGACTGTGCCATTTTTCGATGCCTCCACACTCAGGAGGTTTGGGTATGAGGTTGGACACGTGATGCATACCTGCTCATCTGGGAATGCATTGATCGTATTTATTGTTACAACCTCCCCACATTCAACCCATTTCGTATATGGGGACTCTTGATTGGGTGCCGGGAATTGGCCATAATAGGGGTTTCCCTCTATAAGCTGGGTGCTATTAGGTATCTAATTCCCTTCTACAATCATACCTGGGTTTAGATTTAGTGCGCCCTCTGTTTATCGCGCCCCTTCTAAGCCTGGCCTGTGGTCTGTTCCCCATCTGTCCCAAGTTATAACATCTCGTTTCTCCCTCTTTTCCCTGTATTGTTACGCACTCCTCTCCTTCTGGCCGTCCACAACATCGCATGCTATCTACACCCCCAACTGGTCCCCAACCCATTGTCATTTGATCTGATACCATTGTGGGGATGCAGCAGGGTCCCTCCACGTCATCTGTGCCCCCTGGTATACCGACCGCCCTGGCCATCTGCCATATGGCTATGGTTAGTATTATCCACAGCAACTTCATGGTACGGTTATCTTAGTCCGTCGTTTTCCGAGCTCTTTTCCCTAGAGGAGAGGGTAGAATGGGGATCTTTAGTGTTAAATGGTTTCACCTGGGTCCAGTGCTTCCATCGCATGCCCGTCGGTTCCTGTAGACAAACACATGTATCACTTGTCATTAATACAGTATATGGCCCCATCCAACGAGGTTCCATTCCCTTTCTTCCAATAACTTGCGTCATTACCTGTTGGCCTATTTTGGGCAACTCCTCTGGTTTAAGTCCAGTATTTTGTCTCTCTCGATCTTTAATCTGTTGCTGGTTCCTTACTTCTGTATTTAGTGCTTGTACCTCCTGGTTTAGTTGTACTAAATATCGTCTTAATCTATCTTGTACTGCTCCTGGTTCTCCCACCCCTCCAGCCAGATCCTCTGGCAGTCTCATCGCTCGTCCTGTCATTAATTCATAGGGGGTCAGTCCGGTCGTACGTCCTGGGGTGGCTCGCAGCCTCATTAATATGCTGGGTAGTAATTCTGACCATCCCTTCCCTGTTTCTTGGATGGCTTTTGTCAGCGCGGTTTTCAGTGTCCTATTCATTCTTTCTACCATCCCCGAGCTCTGGGGGTGATATGGTATGTGGTATTTTTGTGTTACGTGTAACAGCTTACATGTTTCTCTCATTATTTTACCGGTAAAGTGGGTGCCGTTGTCTGAGTCAATTTGCAGAGGCACTCCCCAACGGGGTATAACCTCGGTAGCCAATATTAGTGCAACTGTTTTTGCAGAGCGATCTCGGGTGGCAAAGGCTTCCACCCACCTGGTAAATTGGTCAATTATTACCAGGCAATATTTCTTCCCCCGGTCCTGCGCTAAGGGGCCGGTAAAGTCAATCTGTAAGTTTTCCCAGGGTCCTTGGGGCCTGGGTTGGTGTGCTACTCTAACTCTACATCTCTGTCCTACATTATTTTGAGCGCATATTATACAGCGGTGGCAATACCTTGCCACTTCTCGACCCATCTTCGGCCACCACCAGTACTGTGTCAGTAGGTGTAACATGTTACTTCTGCCTGTATGTGTTACACCATGGTATAGCGCCATCAGCTGTTGCCTACAACATTCCGGCGCCACCACCTGGTTACGTGGGCCCCATCTCCAAATTCCATCTTGTAACTGCGCGCCAGCTTGTCTCCATTTCTCCTTTTCCTCTTTACTAGTATTTTCTTGTACTTCCATTATATTCACTTCCTGTACCCCACTGACCGTCATGACCATATTTATTTCGTTTTTGAACGCGGTCTCTGGTTGCATTTCTTCCGCAGCTAATTTTGCGGCTAAGTCCGCATACCTATTCCCTATGGGGCCGGGTCCTGGGGTTCTTGTGAGTCCATGTCTATCTTCGTGTGGGCCTTTATTTTAATTACCGCGGTTTCTAAGGGTGCCCGTTCTATTAGTTTTCCATGTTTTCCATGTTTTACTACCTCTCCAGTGGCGGTCATATAACCCCCCCGGGCCCATAGTGTCATATAATCATGCACCACTCCAAAGGCATATCGGCTATCCGTGTAGACATTTACCCGTCTGTTCTTTGCCATTTCCAATGCTTTTATTAGGGCCACTAGCTCCGCTACCTGTGCTGACTTATCTCCATATAGGGCTCCTTTCAATAGGGTCTTTCCCTCCTGATTTACTACAGCCCACCCTGTTCTGGGTTCTCCGTTGATATATTTTCAGGATCCATCTACATAAATCACCATATCAGGGTTTTCCAGTGGGACTTCCTTTACTCCACTGCCTATTTCTTCCTCCATTTTCATCTGACAGCTATGTTCCCCCCCTTCCGTTAATATGCCCGTGGCTGGATTAACCCCGGTATGTTTTTGTATTATCACAGTTCCATCCCTGGGGAGTAATATAGCTTCCCATTTAGCCTTTCTGCTATCCGATATGGTTCGCAATTTTCCCGTGTTAGGTAGTTCCACTAAGGTATGTTGGGTATGCAAAATTACCTTCCCCATCATCACTATTGGTTCGCTTACTCGCACCGCCCATGTGGCACAATCTATTGCAGCCACACATCGTGGCATTGCCTTCGCTACTGGATCTCTCTTGGTGGAGTAGTACGCAACGGGTCTCTGTTTCCCTCCGTGATCTTGCATTACCACGGCTGAATAACTCCCTTGGTCCTAGTCACAGTACAAGTGGAAGGGTCGGGTATGGTCTGGCAGTCCTAACGCAGGGGCCGTTATAAGTTCTTGCTTAAGGGTGTTGTATGCCTCTTCTTGCTCCGTTCCCCAATCTATCCCTTCCATAGGTCCCTTTGTACCTTTGACCAGTTTCTGTCTTGGTTCCGCTAGGGTGGTATATTGGGGTATAAAGTTCCGACTGTAATTAAATAATCCCAGCACCTTTCGTACCCCTGTTACATTTACAGGCCTTGGCATGTCCCTAATGGCCTGTCTTCGCTCCTCCGTCATTTCTTTCTGTCCCCTACTTATCCAGTGTCCCAAATATTGTACTCGTTTCCGGGGTGAGGCTTTAAACCCCGTCTTTCTCAGGGCTCCCAACACCTTAGTTAGGGCTCGTAAATGGCTTTCCATGTTTGGGGATGCTATTAACAGGTCATCTACATATTGGGTGATGGTACTTTCTTCTGGTTTCAAGTCCACCTTTTCCATGGCTTCTGCCATTGCTTGGTGAAAAATTGCCGGGCTGTTGTGGAATCCCTGAGGTAACCGGGTCCACGTGTATTGTTGATTTCCTACTGTGAATGCAAATTTGTCCTGGGACTCTTGGTCCAAGGGCAAACTCCAGAACCCATTTGCTATATCCAATACAGTGAATATCTCTGCCTTAGGGTTTAGATCATGCAATATGGTAGATGGATTAGCCACTATTGGGTATCGTCTGGGCGTGCATTGATTAAGGGCGGTGTAGTCTATAGTTAATCTATATGTCCCATCAGGTCATACTGGGCTATTGGTTGTGGATGTGGTTTTTCGTATCACCCCTGAGTCCTCTAATTGCTGCACTATTTCTTTTACTGCCGCCTCGGCTTCCGGTTTAATGGGGTATTGTCGGTGCGCCCTATGAGTTTCCCTTGGTATGTCTAATGGGGTCATTCGTACTAAGCCACAATCCTGCTTATGTGTGGCCCATACCTCGGGGAACTGTTGACACACCCATTCTGCCCCTCTTTCGATATCCCATTTATGTTTTATTACCTCTACACTGGCTACCCTAGCCCTTTCTCGCAATCCCAATTTTGCTTCTCCCTTCAATCCGGCCCATTTGATGGCCATCTCCCTTGGTTGTATTAATACATTTAATTCTCGTAGGAGGTCCATGCCTATTATTGTTCCTTCTGGGTTTGGGCATTCCCAAAAGCTCATGGGTATTAATCTTCTCATGATCTCTACTAATTGTGGTTTACTCAATTTGGCTTCCACTATTCCTCCTCCCACCCCTCCTATTTTAATTTTCTTGTACGTGGTGGGGAGTTCCAAGTTGGTTATCGATACCGAGGCCCCTGTATCTATTAACATTTGGTTCTGCCGGCCCTCTAACAACCCTGTTAAATACTTTCGGGGGACCCCTGCCCCAACCGGGAGGGCCGGCGCTTCCTATTCTTTTCCCATAGCCTTCCGTAACATCTTCATGACTTGTTCCTCGTCCAGGCCTTTTGGGTCGCCTCCTGTACTTTTCCCTTTCTTTTGCCACGGTGCCTCGCCCTCTTGTCCGCCCCCTTTTGCCCAGCACTGGCTCTTGGTGTGTCCGGGCTTCTGACAGTTATAGCAAGTCATTAAGTCTCGCTGTCCTGTTTTGGTCCGGGCCCCTGTACCTTTGCTAGGGCAATTTTTCCACTAGTGGTGAGGTGAGCCGCACCCATAACATTTTCCCTGTCCTGTTCCCTGGTTGGTTGCTATTGCTGCTATGTATTCCAGGGCCGCTGCCTTAGTTTTTCCCTTAGTTTCCCTATCCGAAATTCGTCGGGCATCTATTTCCCCTGCCCAGGACATTATTTGTCCATAATTTTGACCTACCGGGATCCCGAGCTTCAGGACCTCCTGATGTTGCGGGCTCATCCCTTCTTTTAACATCTTTAAAAACACCGGGTCGTTCCGTCGGGGATCTGGGACCCCCCGAGTATTGTTGGTAACTACTATATTTTCGCTCACCATAGTCTGTTACCACCTCGTCTTTTCCTTGTTGCACATTCATTATGGTTCCCCAATTGCTCTGCCCTGCCCCAAGTTCATTCTTAATCTCGTTAATGAATTCCCATATCTTATCTTCTCTGTCATCGTCACTCGGTTTTGTCCTTAATTCCTAATCTTAATCCTTCCCATGTACTTCGTGGGCATCAGGCTTTTACCAGGGCGTGTCCATCCTTTTCATGCATATTATGTACCTCAATCATTCCTTCTAACTTTGACCAAAATTCGGGGTTTCCATTTGCTGGTTTTAATTGGGGAAGTTCTTGTAATATGGCTTGCTTTTCTAGCGGGCTGAAAGGTTTATGGCATTCAGTTCTCCTTCGGGGTTTATCGTTTCCCCTATCATCCTTCCCATCTGATGCATATTTTCCAGTGATTGGGGCCATTTTTGCCGCTTTCTCCTCTGGTCCTAACTCTAACCCCTCCAGACTGGGGTATATGGGCTTGTACCCCAGAGGATACAAATCAGGGTTATGGTTTACTGCCCATTTTTGTGCGTCATCTATGTCTTCCTCTTCACTTTCCTCATCATCATTTTTACTGACTTTCTTTTTCTCTCTGCGTTTTTGGAGTAACTAGCAAGCAGAAGCCAGCATCTGTTTTCGACCATCATTTTCCTCCGTTAAGTTTTTTATTTCCTCATTTGTTCATTTTAATCCTTCCCTTAACTCTTCTATTAGCTTCCTTTGTTCCCCTTGCTCTTGTCTACACTGTGTTACTAGAGTGGTTTGTTTTGATAAGTCTTTCTGTGTCTGCTTGCACCTAACCTTCCATTGTTTTTTTCCCTGGGCATAAGTCTGTTCATTATCCACACACACAACTATGGCCTCGTCTCCTTTACTGCCCTTTTGTTCCGTCCACCAGTCATTTCTCCATTTCGGTTTGTTTCCTGACTCATACCCTTTCTTAATCATCTTCCCCTTAACCTTTTCATATTTGTCTCGTACAAACTTATACGGGAGTTTAGATCTTTTGGCGTCCTCTTTGTTCGCCATTCTTTCAGGATGGATTTGCTAGTTCCCCCTGTTTATTACCTCCGGGACTTCCCCGGACCTTCAGGGACCTTCCCTGCTTATGCGGTTTTAACTCCGCCTAGATTGGATTTTCCCTATATCCAATCCTATATAACCCAAGCTCCTCAACTTATTCAGACATTTTCATTTTTACAATGTCCTAATGCGCACCTAAGTTGTTTACTCACGTATCCGGAATCCGCCTCAGATTCGTTGATCTCCGGCCTTGGGCTTCGATGTGAGGAGACAATGGGCTGGATTTTGTCAATGGGGACGTGATGGAGGTTGTAGTCCCGCCTCCATCGACTTGTGTCCAACCCACTGTATTTTCCCTTGATTGACCTTGTTAAGCCCGACAAGCGGGCTTAGCAGGCCAATCAAGGGTCCCTTGGATACAGGTGACGTTAGCCATTGAAATTTCATCTGTCAAGAGCTTTTGACAGATGAAATTTCAGTGTTTGACAGCTCTGTGAGTCCCTGTACTTAGACTCAGTTAGAAATCAATCCAGCACAGAAAGCAGAGACTGCAGCTTTTGACAGCTCCGCAGCCATTCTGCTTTCTGTGCCGTGGATGTGAGGGACTCCCGATACCTTAAGGAAGCTAGCCTGCAGGACAAAGTTAAGGTAAGTAAAAGTTCTTAAAACACTTTACACACACCAAACACACTTACCTCTGCACTCATGCACCCATCACTCACCTGCACACCGGACATCTCGACCCCTCCAAGACCGACGGTCCGCCTCGCTAAATCGGCGTGGTTCGGACCTGTCGGGAAGCCCACACTTCAGGGCCAAAAATAGGGATTAGGCAAAAAACTGCCTGTTAACTACCTGTTAACAGGCAGTTTATTGGCACTAATCCCCTTCCCGTCCTCGGGGAGGCGGGTCCCAGCACAGGTCGGGTACCCGCCTCCTGGGAAACTGGCATGGAGGCGGGTTGGGGGCGGGATGGGTTCGGGACCCCCGAATCTGCTATTTTTACACCACTACCGCCTCCAAACCCGCCTCCACGGGCCGGTGAAAATTGAGCCCAATGTCTCTACTCAGCCCGTCCGGTAGATTCAGCCGACTACGCCAAGTTGTAAGGGTAAACCGGGAGAGCTTCTGCTCCCCGAGACGCACCCTCTGATATAAAGGGTCGACGTCCGCCTTATTCCAATCAATCACTCGGAGTCCGGAGGTTCTTTCAGTAAATCAACTTTATTACAAGTCGACAGAGGAGACACTCATCCAGGGACGAATGCTCTCCGATCGCTGAAAATCTTTAACTTTATATACAGTTTTTGTTCTGAGTCGTGGTATTGTCCCACAATTATTTACATTACATATATACATTTCTTGTATCCCCCAGGTGGTTTTGGGTGCAAATAGTCGGTTTCGGGTGCAAAATAGTTGGTCTCGGGTGCAACTTCTTGCAGTTCGTGTGCACATTAATCTGGCAACTCCAAGGTTAAATTCAAGTAAATCCAATTAAAACTGCTTTGAAAGATTTGCCCATAGCAACCGCGACTCCAAGGTTATTTCTAATATTTTATTCAATTAGTGATTTGTAGTGACCACGTTACATCATACTTCCCCCTTTTAAACTTGTTCGTAACCACTCTTTATATGGTTGGATATATGCTTGGTTCCTTAAATTTCCTCATTTTAGCTCTTTGAACCCTTTCAGTCCTCCTTATGTAACATTATTATCTTTTTCTTGACTCCGACTGAGTCCCCTTGATCAATTGTGGAATTTTACATCACAGAGGAGACCGCTTGGCCCACCACACTTGAGCCCAATCGTGAAAAAACCATCGACTTGCGCCCATTTTTTTATTGCCGCTTCCTCATGCCTTTTAAGAGAGGCAAACCCCTTTGTGATAAATCCCTCTGATAATTATCCTAGTAGCAGATTTGTTAAAAAAAAATGACGATCTTGGTATGAGGGACTTCAGTTACGTGGAGAGACTGGAGAAGCTGAGGTTGTTCCCCTTAGAGCAGGGAAGGTTAAGGGGAGATTTAATGGAGGTGTTCAAAATGATGAGGGGTTTTGATAGAGTAGATCGGGAGAAACTGTTTCCACTTGGCGGGAGGGTCGGTAACCAGAGGACACAGATTTCAGATAATCGGCAAAAAAAAAGCCAGGGGGAAATTAGGATAAAAAAAAAAGTTACTCAGCGAGTTGTTATGATCTGGAATGCGCTGCCTGAAAGTGGTGGTGGAAGCAGATTCAATAGTATCTTGCAAAAGAATTGTATATATACTTGAAAAAAAGAATTTTGCGAGGCTATGGGGAAACAGCAGGGGGGAGTGGGACTAATTGGAGAGCTCATTCAAAGAGCCGGCACAGGCACGATGGGCCGACTGGCTTCCTTCTGTGCTGTGTGATTCTATTGATTCTACTGATCATTGATTTGACATGCTCTGTATGAGATTTCTCAGGGAATTAAAGGTTAACAACAAAAATAAGAAAATGCTACATTTCCTCCGTAATTAATGACACATGAATGAGATTGAAATCACACTGGTTCTGCAATTTTATGGGTAGGTCGTTAATTACAGAGTAAAACAGTGTGGTTCCGTTTCTCATTGAAAGGGGGAATTTCGCCCTCTGAATTGTTTCATTGACTTGTGGTGACGAAACGTAAACCCTCAGTAACACTGGCCTCACACTGGCCCAGTTTAACAGTGATGATAACACTGGCAATAGGCATTGCGTCCCAGGCTGGATCCCATTGGCGTGAGGAAGGTGTGGAGACCTTTCTTCTGGCAAGGGGAGACTATTACTCTTAACACGATATTCATTGGTATCCCTTTCTGCAACCCCTCCCAAAATATTCTTGTGAAGGTCGGGTGCCCAAAATTGCAGAGTATTCCAAAAGTGGCTTTATTAATTAAGTATATCGTGTTAAAATAAAGTTTCTAAATTTACTATCGAACGCTCTCAAGATGCATCCTCGTACTTGACTAGTTGATAACAGGGGGTCCAACGTGTCAAATGCTGCAGTCTGCAGTTAAGCTTTTTACTTTTTTTTTTAAAAGATGCAATGGTCTCTGCCTCAACCACTCCCTGTGGTAAACTATTCTATGCTTCAACAACACTCTGTGTGAAGAAATTTCTCCTAACCTCTCTCTTCACCCTCAGTGGCAATTTTAAATTGATGAGCCCCCTCATCCCTCCTTGTCACTGGCTCATCTCCCTAATCACCCTTTGAAAACCCAGCATGATTTTTAAAATTTTCGATTAAATCTCCTCTTAGTCCTCCCTGCTCCAGTGGAGGTGGTCCCTGTAAAAGAAAGAAAGAATTGCATTTATATAGCACCTTTCACAACCACCGGACATCTCAAAGCGCTTTACAGCCAATGAAGTACTTTTTGAAGTGTAGTCGCTGTTGTAATGCAGGAAACGCAGCAGCCAATTTGCACACAGCAAACTCCCACAAACAGCAATGCGATAATGACCAGATCATCTGTTTTTGTGATGTTGGTTGAGGGATAAATATTGGCCCCAGGATAACTCCCCTGCTCTTCTTCGAAATAGTGCCATGGGATCTTTTACATCCACCTGAGGGAGCAGACGGGGTATCAGTTTAACATCTCATCTGAAAGACGGCACCTCCGACAGTGCAGCACTCCCTCAGCACTGCACTGGAGTGTCAGCCTAGATTTTTGTGCTTAAGTCTCTGAAGTGAGACTTGAACCCACAACCTTCTGACGCAGAGGCAAGTGTGCTACCCACTGAGCCACAGCTGACACTGCAGTGGCGCAACTATAGTTCCCTACCCCTAGCGTCATCCTGGTAAATCTATGCTATACGCTGCCTTTCTATAAAAACTGCAAACAGTGCTCGTATTGTGCCCAAGCAATGTGTTTTGTATAAACTTGATCATTTCTTTTTTACCCTTGTGCTCTATCCCCCTATTTACAATTTATTTCAAAATGCTGTTGGCCTTTTTTGGGGGGCTTCATCTCCCTGCACTCGTAATTTCAGGCATTTCACACTCTTTACTAGAACGGTACCAGGGATGCAGGACTTCAGAGACTAGAAAAGCTGGGGTTGTTCTCCTCAGAGTAGCGAAGGATAAGGGGAGATTTGATAGAGGTGTTCAAAATCAGGGTTTCGATAGAGTAAATAAGGAGAAGCTGCTTCCACTGGCAGAATGTTTGGTAACCAGAGGATGCAGATTTAAGGTAATAAAGGTAAAAGAGTCAGAGGGGGAGATGACATTTTTTTAAGTACTGTATTGAGTTGTAATGATCTGGAATGCACTGCCCGAAAGGGTGGTGGAAGCAGATTCTCTTTCAAAAGGGAATTAGATAAATACTCGAAGGGCAGAAAATTGCAAAGCTACGGGGAAAGAGCAGGGGGGGGAGTGTGACTAATTGGATAGCTCATTAAAAGAGCCGGCATAGGCACGATGGGCCGAATAGCCTCCTTCTGTGCTGTAAGAGTCATTGATTCTTTTTGCGCACCACAATCCATCTGCCATTGCTGAGCCCAGCCACTTAATTTGTCGCAATCTCGTTGAATGGTATCGCTGTTGGTTACCTGCCATCAACAAAATTTATACGGTTGCTATGTCCTCCTCCACATTGTTTTATGTATAGCGTGAACATCGGATCCAAACCAATCTCCGGTGGTATTCCACTCGACACTGCCTCGATACACAGCCCTTTCTGTATATCATCATTTTTGTTTTCTGTTTCTAAGCCAATTTTCTGATTAGTTTCTCATTAATGTTATGGACTTTTTATCATCTTTAAAAGCCCTCAGCAACTAATTTAATTACTTCCACTGTAAAGATTCCACTAGATTTGTGATACATGGCCTGTTGGTTCTAAAACTATGCTGACTATCACTTTATGTCTTTGTGCTTTTTAGATGAATGTTGATAACATCTGGTGAAGTGGTCTGTTGCGATACATTCTGACTGATTTTTTTCTTTGTAATTTATCACCTCATACCTTGCTGGGTTTTTTTAATATTAAAATTACGTTAGTTATCCTCCAGTTTTCAGGTACAGCCCTTGTCTTTATGAAGCTTAGAAACATAGAAAAATAGGAGCAGGAGTCGGCCACTCGGCCCTTCGAGCCTGCTCCGCCATTCAATATGATCATGGCTGATGCTCTATCTCAATACCATATTCCCGCTCTCTCCCCATACCCCTTGATGCCTTTTGTGTCTAGAAATCTATCTATCTCCTTCTTAAATATATTCAGTGACTTGGCCTCCACAGCCTTCTGTGGTAGAGAATTCCACAGGTTCACCACCCTCTGAGTGAAGAAATTTCTCCTCATCTCAGTCCTAAATGTCCTACCCCGTATCCTGAGACTGTGACCCCCTCGTTCTAGATTCCCCAGCCAGGGGAAACATCCTCCCTGCATCCAGTCTGTCTAGCCCTGTCAGAATTTTATACGTTTCAATGAGATCCCCTCTCATTCTTCTAAACTCTAGTGAATACAGGCCTAGTCGACCCAATCTCTCCTCATACGACAGTCCTGCCATCCCAGGAATCAGTCTGGTGAACCTTCGCTGCACTCCCTCTATGGCTTCTAAAATAGTAACCAGACTTCTGAAGACACCATCTAGTAGGACTTCTAAGAACATAACATAAGAACATAAGAAATAGGAGCAGGAGTCGACCATTTTGCCCTTCAAGCCTGCTCTGCCATTCAATAAGATCATGGCTGATCTTCTACCTCATCTCCACTTTCCTGCACTATCCCCATATCCCTTGATTCCCTTAATATTCAAAAATCTATCGATCTCTGTCTTGAATATACTCAATGACTGAGCCTCCACAGCTCTCTGCGGTAGAGAATTCCAAAGATTCACCACCCTCTGAGTGAAGAAACTTCTCCTCATCGCAGTCCTAAATGGCCGACCCCTTATTCTGAGACTGTGACCCCTGGTTCTAGACTCTCCAGCCAGGGGAAACATCCTCCCTGCATCTACCCTGTCAGGCCCTGTAAGAATGTTGTATGTTTCAATGAGATCACCTCTCATTCTTCTAAACTCTAGAGAATATAGGCCGAGTCTACTCTGGTACTTTCTTTCACTTCTGCCAAGCAGTTTATACCTCTATACAATTACCTGAGCCTTTACTCTTTCTTCTCACCTCTCTCCGTGGTCCACTTGTGAATATTGATATCCTCCGCGATTACCACACTACATTTGCCTGCAGTTTGGTATATATCAATGATTTGGACTTGAATGCAGGAATAATGATTAAGAAGTTTGCAGATGATACAAAAATTGGCTGTGTGGTTGACAATGAAGAAGAAAGCTGCAGACTGCAGGAAGATATCAATGGACTGGTCTGGTGGGCAGAACAGTGGCAAATGGAATTCAATCCGGAGAAGTGTGAGGTAATGCATTTGGGGAGGGCTAACAAGGCAAGGGAATACTCTATAAATGGTAGGACACTGTGAAGTGCAGAGGATCAGAGGGACCTTGGAGTGCATGTCCACAGATCCCTGAAGGCAGCAGGACAGGTAGATAAGGTGGTTAAGAAGGCATACGGGATACTTGCCTTTATTAGCCGAGGCATAGAATATAAGAGCAGTGAGGTTATGCTTGAACTGTATAAAACACTAGTTAGGCCGCAGCTAGAATACTGCGTGCCGTTCTGGTCACCACATTACAGGAAAGATGTGATTGCACTAGAGAGGGTGCAGAGGAGATTTACGAGGATGTTGCCTGGGCTGGAGAATTTTAGCAATGAGGAAAGATTGGATAGGCTGGGTTTGTTTTCTTTGGAACAGAGGAGGCTGAGGGGAGACCTAATTGAGATGTATAAAATTATGAGGGGCCTAGATAAAGTGGATAGGAAGGACCTATTTCCCTTAGCAGAAGGGTCAATAACCAGGGAGCATAGATTTAAAGTAATTGGTCAGAGGTTTAGAGGGGATTTGAGGAGAAATGTTTTCACCCAGAGGGTGGTGGGGGTCTGGAATTCACTGCCTGAAAGGGTGGTAGAGGCAGAAACCCTCATCACATTTAAAAAGTACTTGGATGCGCACTTGAAGTGCCGTAACCTACAGGGCTATGGACCAAGTGCTGGAACGTGGGATTAGGCTGGAGAGCTCCTTGTTGGTCGGCATGGACAAGATGGGCCGAATGGCCTCCTTCCGTGCTGTATATTTCTCTGATTCTCACTTGTCCAAACAGCGCTGGATCTACCTGTTCACCTTCAGCTGGCAGTTGGTAGTGATTGCCAATTAGTACACCTTTGACCTCATCATTACTGATTTCAACTCCAGTTGTTACTGCCATCTCCTCTTCCGTGTTATTCCAGTCCGTCTTTCAATAGCTTTTTGCATCATCCATCACAATTAATGCCGGTCCTCCAACTGGCTTAATCGACCTATCTTTGGAGAATATTTCTCAGTTTTGCCACCCTTCCGTCCATGATAGAGCGGAAATAACTCCCGGCGTTGTTATGATGAAAATGTTAATGTGCTTGTATCAAATGAATCTCCACTATTTTAACAGAACCATTCATCTATTTAAAATAAATGAGTTCACACCTCTGTTAAAAATAGGGGAGAGAGGAATTTAACACAAGAGTGTTAACATCGCTGACAGTAATTTCAACTTGTCCCAGCATATATTAGTGTTATTGTTTCAACCTCTCGTCCTCTGCTAACTCATTGATCCTTCTTTCTGCCTCTTTCGCTTTTGCCTCCTGAGAGCAGTCTTACTGTTCTCTGATGTACAATTTACTATTGTCCCCCGTCACATTAATCCCACTGACCCGTGCCTTTTCACCCCAGGTGCTACGATCACATTGCGAATATACCTCTGATTTGGAGGAGACGTTAGAGGTGTTGACTGTACTGTCAGCTTCTGAGGTTGTATGTGATGAACTGAAGCCTGAGGGAACTTCTGGTCCTCACAGGCTGTCCAGTCTTTCCAACTCAGTTTATAATTCAGCTGCAACAGCCCATCTCATCTGCTGTACCTGCCTCCATTTGGAATGCACAAGCGTTCCTACATCTCTCAAACTACACCCTTCCTTGGCTGATCTGCTGTACCTGCCTCCATTTGGAATGCACAAGCATTCCTACATCTCTCAAACTACACTCTTCCTTGGCTGGACAAGCCTAAATGTAAACATCCACATTCCCAACATCATGGGGACATGGGTGTGGGCGTTGTGGTACGCACTGCACCAAAATGAAGCGAGCCGGGGTGGGGGGCGGGGGGAGTCCTGCAATAGGGCAAATTTGTAGGTTGGTTGTGATGGGTTGAATGATGACAAATTGGAATCTCTATTAGTTGCAACCTCAAGTAACCGGGTGTGAGCTGTGTGACGTAAGAAAACTACTAGGCACTTGGTCTAAGCGTTAAAGCTTTAATCAACTGTTTTACAACATGGAGATCTAGTTGTGTCCTTCACTAGTTCCTGTTAAGAATGTCCTGCGACAGCTGGGCCCGTGCCCGAGTATTTATACTCTCCCTGGACAGCGCCACCCGCAGGCCACTCAGTATTATTTCATAAGTCATTCTTTCATGAATGACAGATTCATGTCACTGTGTATGCTAATGAAGCAGAACAATGCATCTAGAAATGATTGCTCCAGAGAATATTGGTGAAACTTGGCTCAGCTGGTGCCACTCCTGATAGTGGGTTAGTGTTCTTAGAAGTTTGTGGGTTCAAGCTGCACTGTGGCTCAGTGTCCGCACCCTCACCTCTGAGTCAGAAGGTCATGTGTTCAAGCTCCACTCCAGAGACTTGAGCACAAAATCTAGTGCAGTACTGAGGGAGCGCTGCACTGTCGGATCGGATGAGATGTTAAACCGAGGCCCCATCTGCCCTCTCAGGTGGACGTAAAAGATTCCATGGCGCTATTTCGAAGAAGAACAGGGGAGTTCTCCTGGCGTCCTGACCAATATTTATCCTTCAACCAACATCACTAAAAACAGACTATCTAGTCATTATCACATTGCTGTTTGTGGGACCTTAGCTGCCGAGTTTCCTACATTACAACAGTGACTACACTTCAAAAAAAGTACTTTATTGGCTGTAAAGCGCTTTGGGACATCCTGAGGTGGTGAAAGGCGCTATCGAAATGTAAGTTGTCTCTCACACATCCTTCGGTACTGAGAGAGTTCTGCATTGTCCAAAGGGCTGTCCCTCAGATGAGACTAGGTGCTGTCTGTTTGTTTGTATTTTATGTTGAAGTTTTTAATAAGAAGACAGTAGGGTTTGTATTCTGGAATGGTGCAATCAAATAAGCTTCGTCATCTGAATCTATCTGATTCATACAAACCACACCAGGAGCGTCAAAGGGTAGAGGTGATTGCAGCATTGTGGGAGGTGCCATCTTTTGGCTGGGACTTTAAACCAAAGTCCCATTTGGCCATTCGGCAGTCCAGGTGGATGTTAAAGATCCCATGACAGTTTTGAAGAAAGAGTTCAACTCTGACCAACGTTTCTCCCTCAATTACCCCGAACAGCAGATGTGCTGTTTGTGGAACCAGTTTGCTTACCAAACAGTGACGGCACTTGAAAACCGCAATTCATTGGTTCTGACCCACTTTGGAGCACCGTGAGGAAGAGCAGGGGAGTTCGCCACGGTGCCTTGGCCAATATTTATCCCTCAGCCAACATCAGTAAAAACAGATCTGGTCATTATCGCAATGCTATATTGTGGAACCTTGTGTGCAAATTGGCTGCCGCGTTTCCTACATTACAACAGTGACTACACTTCAAAAGGTACTTCATTGGCTGTAAAGCGCTTTGGGACGTCCTGAGGTCGTGAAAGGCGCTATATAAATGGAAGTCTTTTTTTCTTTCAATGTGAATGCAAGTTCTTTTTCTTTTTCTCGGTTTAATTGGTTAACAATGATTCACTTATTTTAGTTCACACTCAATGATAGACAACGTTTGGAAGTGGCAGAAGGTGGCACTGAAACTTGCAAACCGCTCAGGTCAATATTCAGTACAGCGCACAAGCCTCTGGCTGACAAATCTAAGTGGGGCTGCTACGTTCAGACGTTGTCTACCTGCTTCCACTCACGGGTTTCTCCATAAGAACATAAGAATTAGGAGCAGGAGTCGGCCATACGGCCCCTCGAGCCTGCTCCGCCATTCAATAAGATCGTGGCTGATCATCGACCTCAACTCTACTTTCCCGCCCGATCCCCATATCCCTTGATTCCCCTAGAGTCCAAAAATCTATCAATCTCAGCCTTGAATATAATCAAAGACTCAGCATCCACAGCCCTCTGGGGCAGAGAATTCCAAAGATTCACAACCCTCTGAGTGAAGAAATTCCTCCTCATCTCAGGTCTTAAATGGCCGGCCCCTTATCCTGAGACTGTGACCCCTAGTTCTAGACACTCCAGCCAGGGGGAAAAAACCTTTCAGCATCTACCCTGCCAATCCCCCTCAGAATCTTACACTGCAGCAGAAACCTTGGCTTCATTTTCCACATGGGGGGAAAAAAAAAATATCCTTCCTGGGATGGTGAGGTAGACAGCTGTGGCCATGCATGCTACCCAACCTCTCCTGCTACACCATTGTGTCTGCAAGCACACATCCCCAATTCCCCGTCTCAGATATCACTTGCTCAGCTCTTTCCATAGCTACTTCCACGTCAGAGAAATTGGCCCACGTTAGTTTCCATGCGTGCAGTGGGCCTGAGACACTCACTCTGTCTCAATGTGATGGAAAGTTTCCACGTTCTCGACTCCCCCACGGTATGCCACAGCTATCGAAGCGTTTCGTTGAAACATGCGGGAGCAGAATGAGGGGCCTGCACTCGGAGAAAGGGAGGTAATTGCATTAACCCTAACTCTTCTGAAATCTAAGCGAAAATTCCGGCTCAGAACTCGAAGGGTTACAGAAGTGCTCTGGGCCGACGCCGTTCCCAGTTGATATTTATGGGAACCTTACATCAAACGTCTTGAGGTGATGTATAGTTTATCTATACTGATTCATGCTGTTACTAAATTAGGCCATGTGAGAGGACTAAGAGATGTAACTGTATAGGGGTGTATATCACCGGCCAGCAATCTCTCGCAGCAGAGGGGGATCGCATGTCCCCTTCCACTGCAACAGGAATCTGCTCGCACACCATTGCAACAGATTCAGCTTTTAAATGATTCTTTCGCTGAGCTTCTCGATGGCTCCCAAAGCCCACGGGGCTGTCCAACTATAATGGTGTTGGAAATCTCTGCAAATCCCTTTCCCCTGGGGAGTGAAGCTTAGGGAGCAAGTTTACAAGTGTGGGTAATTTTGCTGGCCCAGGATTAGCAACTGCTTGCATTTATACCACGCCTCTAACGCAGTAAAAACGTCCCATGGCGCTTCACAAGAGCGTTACCAAACAAAATTTGACACTGAGCCACATAAGAAGATATTAGGACAGGTGACTAAATACCTTTTGCCTTGAATATCTCTTAATGTCTCTTAACCTCTCCTGCCTTCTATCCTATCACAGACCTCCCCTTTTGTTCTTTCATCCCCTCCCCCCTTTCCCAGCCCCTACCCTTGCTTAAAAATCTGTTCCATTTCCTGCTTTTTTCCAGTTCTGACGAAAGGTCACCGACCTGAAACGTTAACTCTGTTTCTCTCTTCACAGATGCTGCCTGACCTGCTGAGTATCTCCAGCATTTTCTGTTTTTATTTCAGATTTCCAGCATCTGCAGTATTTTCTTTTTGACTAAATACTTGGTCAATGAGGTAGGTTTTAAAGAGCGTCTTAAAAAACAAGAAAGAACTTGCATTTCTGCAGTGCCTTTCACGACCTCAGGACGTCCCAAAGCGCTTTACAGCCAATGAAGTACTTTTTGAAGTGTAGTCACTGTTGTAATGTGGGAAACGCGACAGCCAATTGTGCACAGCAAGCTCCCACAAACAGCAATGTGATAATGACCGGATAATCTGTTTTTGCTATGTTGGTTGAGGGATAAATATTGGCCCAGGACACCGGGGATAACTCCCCTGCTCTTCTTCGAAACAGTGCCCTGGGATCTTTTACGTCCACCCGAGAGGGCAGACGGGGCCTCGGTTTAACGTCTCATCCGAAAGACGGCACCTCCGACTGTGCAGCGCTCCCTCAGCACTGCACTGGGAGTGTCAGCCTGGATTTAACCTCCTGCTACCTCGCCCAGGTGTGAGATAGTCAGTGTCGACAGACTATTCAACTGTGGAGGGCATCACAGTCCCGTCGGATCTTGTCCTCACCCACACGTGCACTTTGTATCAGGGATCATTGGATGACAATCAGGAATTGGGGGCCTTGGCTGATTTTTTTTACCCTTCCTCGCCAAGCGTTGCTAGATCCAATTTTGGCGCCTAACTACAACTCTGGATGAGGCCAGCTAAGTCAGCAGAGACACCCTGCTCTGTAGGGCTTAATGCTGCACCAGGCAGTGCCTTTACTCACTTAGCATTAGGCGAGCTGATTCTTTCTGAACATTAAACACACTGACATGAATCTTGTATGAAGTAATACTGGGCGGCCTGCTGGTGGCGCTGTCCAGGGAGAGTATAAATACTCGGGCATGGGCCCAGCTTGCTTAGGACATTCCTCAACAGGAACCAGTGAAGGACACAACTAGATCTCCATGTTGTAAAACAGTTGATTAAAGCTTTGTTTAACGCTTAGACCAAGTGCCTAGTAGTTTTCTTACATCACACACGCCAGTTGTAAGCTGAGCTCAAAGTTGTTGCTAACGTGACAAACACATCACCAAACTAACAAGAGGATAACAACAACGGAATTCTGTCCTTTCATGGCTGCAGTCAGAGGAGGAGTGGCACAAACAGGAGGTGGGGGGAAAGTCTGACTCTTAACCGTTGAAGTCAACATAAATGGGCTGAATGGCCTACTCCTGCTCCTATTTCTTATGTAAACATAGGAACCGGAGTAGGTCATTCAGCCCCTCGAGCCTGTTCCACCATTCAATTAGATCGTGGATGATCTGTATCTTAAGTCCACCTACCTGCCCCGTGTTACCCATCTGAGGGAAATGTGCAAGAATTAGCGGCACTCCCTGACAGTGAGGTATCAGTGGGAGAAGCACCTTGCACAGTTGCCATTGAAGACTCGCTGCCCTCAAGCTGAGCAACTGGAGGTGTGTAGCCAGTGCTCTCTGAGTCAGACAGTTGTGGGTTCGAGTCCCACTCAAGGACTTGAGTGCCAAAATCCAGGCTGACACTCCCAGCGCGGTGCTGAGGGAGTGCTGCACTGTCGGAGGTGCCGTTTTTCGGATGAGACGTTAAACCGAGGCCCCGTCTCCCCTCTCAGGTGGATGTAAATGGTCCCATGGCCACTATTTCGAAGAAGAGCGGGGGAGCTCTCCCCGGTGTCCTGGCCAATATTTATCCCTCAACCAACATCACCAAAACAGATGATCTGGTCATTATCACATTGCTGTTTGTGGGAGCTTGCTGTGCGCAAATTGGCTGCCGTGTTTCCCACATTACAACAGTGACCGCACTCCAAAAAAAATAAAGTACTTCATCGGCTGTGAAGCGCTTTGGGACGTCCGGTGGTCGTGAAAGGCGCTGTAGAAATGCAGGGTCTTTATCGGGGACTGGGTAGAGACGTCACTTCTCTGAAGACCCCTTTGAAAAGACACCTGAGGGGAACATGATCCAGGTCACTGAAGTGTTGAGAGGCAGAGATGATAGAGACAGTGAGGAAAGGAAGTAGCGGGCACCGGGACACATTTAGGGGTAGCTTCGGTTGATCCACTCGGAGATTGGCGTCCTGCCGTCTTTTTGGAGGCTATTCAAGAAGGAGTTAGATATATGTCTTAAGGCTAAGGGGACCAAGGGATATGGGGAGAAAGCAGGGACAGGGTACTGAATTTGGATGATCAGCCATGATCGCATCGAATGGCGGAGCAGGCTCGAGGGGCCGAATGGCCTACTCCTGCTCCTATCTTCTATGTTTCTATGTTTGCTGGTCAGTATTTCAAGTTGTTACAAGTTGCTGAAAATCCAGGCTTGGATTTCATTTTCCACCAGGTGACCAGACTGTGTGTCCGCCTTCTCCAGAGAGATAGGTATAGGTTGAGATGATCACATGTTCTATGGCACGTTATATCCGATACTGCCAGGGCTGGAATTGGGAAACATTACTGGGGGGAGGAGTGTAGCGACAGGAGCATATTTACTACAAAGGTAGTGTGATTACCAGAAAGTAGTGTGATTATTGAAAGGGGGCATGGTAACTGAAAAGTGTTGCGGTTACTGCAACAGGAGCTTATTTACTACAAATTATTTTATTTTATTCAAAGAGCCGGCACAAGCACGATGGGCCGAATGGCCTCCTTCTGTGCTATATCATTCTAGCATTCTATAAAAGGGGAGTGGTCACTGTAAAAGGGCTTGGTTACTACAGTGGAGCGTGATTGACATTCAGTCTTGATGTGACCTCACATGGAACTTACAGAAACCTGTGATCTCACGACACATTTAATTGTTAAGGCACTGTAGTCAGCTTGCACTCTCACCTTTAGCTTTTGGTCTAGACCCTTGTAACCTCTCGTGTTGTTTTGCTTTTTACTTACTCTTTTATTTAATCCTTGCCTTTGTTACCTCTAGACTTGACTATTCCAACGCGCTCCTGGCTGGCCTCCCATGTTCTACCCTACGTAAACTTGAGGTGATCTGAAACTTGGCTGCCCGTGTCCTAACTCGCACCAAGTCCCGTTCACCCATCACCCCCTGTGCTCGCTGACCTACACTGGCTCCCCGTTAAGCAACGCCTCGATTTCAAAATTCTCATCCTTGTTTTCAAATCCCTCCATGGCCCTCGCCCCTCCCTATCTCTGTAATCTCCTCCAGCCCCACAACCCCCCGAGATATCTGCGCTCCTCTAATTCTGCCCTCTTGAGCATCACTGATTATAATCGCTCAACCTTTGGTGGCTGTGCCTTCTGTTACCTGGGCCCTGAGCTCTGGAATTCCCTCCCTAAACCTCTCCGCCTCGCTTACCTCTCTCTCCTCCTTTAAGTCCTCCTTAAAACCTACCTCTTTGACCAAGCTTTTGGTCGCCTGCCCTAATCTATCCTTATGTGGTTCGGTGTCAAATTCTTTGTCTTACAATACTCCTGTGAAGCGCCTTGGGACGTTTTACTATGTTAAAGGCGCTTTATAAATACAAGTTGTTGTTGTTGTAAGGGTGGCAAATGGTTAGCATGCAACTGCATAGTGTGCATGTACTTCATATGTCGGGGTAAAGTGTGCAAGTGCTTTGTGTGCAAGCGTATAATGTGCTTATCGTTAGTGTGTATGTATATAGTGTGCCGACACTTGCTGCACAGGTCCTTAGTGTGAATGACACTTTGGCCGGAATTTTAATTTGGAGGCGGGTAGGGAGCGGGGTGCGATGCAGTCGGGAAACCTGGGAGAACGGGTTCCATTGGGACCTGCCGAATTTAACGGGAGGGCCCGATTGACATTTTGAATCTCTGTTTCCGCCGGCAGCTAGCCAGTTGGAGAGGCTGGCTGGCTGTCGGGCGGGTAGGCCTGCGGCACCAAGCTGTAGAGAGGAGGGAGGGAGGGATTGGCGGTGGGGAGGTGGGGGGTCAAGAGGCCGTAGTGGGGAGATCATAAGGCCGGGGTTGGGCGGGGGGGGGGCGGATCAGAGGCCGGAGCGGGGTCAGAAGGCAGGAGGGGGTAAGTCGGAAGGCCGGAGGGGGAATCGGAGGCTGGAGAGAGCGGGTGGTGGGGGGCGGGGTTTGAGGGCCTTGTTGTGGGGCTCGGAGGCCTCGGGGAGGTGGGGGGGGGATCGGAATGGTGACACGCAGCCTCATTATAATATTCAAAGCGCCAACCTGCCTCCGTTAAAGCTGGAAGTGGGCGGGTTGGGGGTCGGGATTCAGATTTTTAACTCTTTAACCTCCCACCCGACCCCAACCCACTCGTTTTTTGGGGGTTAAAATTCCCCCCCGTAGTGTACAGGTGCTTAGTGTGCATGCATATAGTGTGCAAGTCCCTCGTCTGCATCGATATACCGAGCAGGCATTTCATGTGCAAGTCCTTAGTGCGTGTCTACAAATTGTGCAGGTGCATAGTGTGCAACTGTATAGCGTGTAAGTGCAGAGTGTATGGACAGTGCAAATTGCCACTTGCACCCTCTTCAATAATGGCAGAGCTGGCGTTGACAGACAGCCTCGCCCACAGACTGAAAGCTCGGTGAATCATTTAATTAAGGACTGCAGTTAGAAGCGGAGCAAAGCTCTCTCCTGATTGATGTTCACTGACTTTCTGACTGGGCTTCCATTTGTGCTTCTGTTTACTGTTGTGCCTTCTGATTCTGTGCTCTCGTCCCTCGCTGTGGCCCCGACAGAAAGTTGCTGAAACTGGGGTGATTAATGCCGACCTGAAGGTTGATTGCAACTGACAAAAAAATCACTTAATCACTGAGGGATCAATACAAGCAAACGAAGAAGTTGTTTTTAATGGTAGCAGGTTTAACCCATGGGATCCCACGGCACGATTCGAAGAAGAGCAGGGGGAGTTCTCCCCAGTGTCCTGGCCAATATTTCTCCCTCAACCAACATCACTAAAACAAATGCAATAGCAAAATGCTGCGGATGCTGGAAATCTGAAATAACAACAGAAAATGCTGGAGATACTCAGCAGGTCAGGCAGCATCGAGGAGAGAGAAACAGAGTCAACGTTTCAGGTCGAACCCTTCGTCAGAACTGGAAAAGGTTAGAGAGGAGAGATTTTTAAGCAGGGGCAGGGGGGAGGGGAGGAAAGAACAAAGAGAAGGTCTGTGATAGGCTGGAAGGCAGGAGAGATTGACTGACAAAAGTGATGATAGTGCAAGGCAAAAGGAGATGGTAATGGGACCAGTTAAGAAACAAAAGATGGCTCGAGATGATGTGTGAATGATACCGAAAACAAATGATCAGGTCATTTTGTTTTCAAGCGGACTTTGGTAGACCCGATGGGGGAGAAATTGAGTCGTGCCCTCTTTGCGGTGCTAACTTCGAAAAATTAGCGCCCCCGCCCAGTCCCCACCCCTGAAACTCATCACCACTGTAAAGGTGGTGGCAATCAGCCTGTCCAGTGAGCCACAGGCAGGAAACATAGAGACTAGGAGCAGGAGTAGGCCATTCAGCCCGTCGAGCCTGCTCCACCATTCAATACGATCATGGCTGATCATCCAAATCCAGTACCCTGTCCCTGCTTTCTCACACGGAATCCCCATCGAGCCTGCACTGACACATATCCCACCCTATCCCCGTAACCCCACGTATTTAATCCCCCCCTAACACTAAGGATCAATTTATCATAGCCAAATCAACCTAACCCGCACATTTTTGGACTGTGGGAGGAAACCGGAGCACCCGGAGGAAACCCACGCAGACACGGGGAGAATGTGCAAACTCCACACAGACAGTCACCCGAGGCCAGCTTCGAACCCGGGTCCCTGGCGCTGTGAGGCACCAGTGCTAACCACTATGCCACCGTGTTGCCCACCGTGAAGCGATCGGGAAAGTGAAAGGTCAGACAGGGGGAGGGGGGGTGTGTGATTCTGCAACACTGTTTTGGCCAATGGGTCACTCCCACTACTGTGAAGCTGCACTTTCTGAGAATTTAATGGAGCTTTGTGAAACTTACTGGGTGTTTAAAGGTACTTTGTGAAAGTTACTGAGAATTCGAAGTGATAGTAAAATAATGGATTTCCTCTGGGGATTCCCTTGTTCCTATGAGGAGGAAGACATGATGCTACAGCCGGCTCCGCATGTATCCGAGAATAGGGTCCGCAGCCCATGGAGGAGCGAGCTGGATCTTTCCTGCAGGCAGTGTCTGAGAAGGCTGTGTCTTTCCCCCTGACACTGTGATAGAGATGTGACAGCCAATGGAATTTGTCTAGCAGCCTCTTTCCACTGGGAAAGCTGTCTATTGTTAGTCGCTGTGAACAGCACTTCACTTTTATGTATCTGGATCCTTCCAGTAGCCACATCAGTCAGCTGTTAATGGCAGGCTTCATTTCTCAGTCAAACATTTTCAGGAAGGGGATGGTGGGGGTCTCTTGTGCCGACTAGGGTTCTTGTTTACTTCTTCATTTACACCTTGTGGTCCTGGATATCATGGAGGTGAGTCATGCTTCCAACAGTATCTCAGCAGCTGCATGGGTACTCGTGCCTTCACTTACCTTGGCCGGCCTGCTGAGGTCATTAATATGTTTCCGACACTGAGAAGCTCTTTCTGGTGTCGTAGAGAGCGGACTGACCTCCAGTGCCACCTCTCTCTGCAGACGGCATAGCTTTAGTGGGCGCCAAAGAGCCGTTGTCTTCTGGGCCTTGTGTATGTCAGCGTTATCTCGACAGCTTCCGAGATTAGTGGGCCCTTGGTCATCGCTGCATAAGATGCTGCTCCTTCTGCCATTGCTTTCCAATCTTTAGCTTCGGCTCCAGCTCTCCCTGTCTTTCTGTCTCTCCCGGTTCCAAGTGACCTGCTGCACATCTGAACCTCTCGACCGCTGCAGCCCTCTCGACCGCTGCAGCCCTCTCGACCGCTGCAGCCCTCTCGACCGCTGCAGCCCTCTCGACCGCTGCAGCCCTCTCGACCGCTGCAGCCCTCTCGACCGCTGCAGCCCTCTCGACCGCTGCAGCCCGCCCCTATTTCTCACCCTCCCAGCGGCAGACACCCAATCAGGGGCGGGATTCTTGCTGGAATACCACCCCGTATATTAAATGAGGCCGTCTCCCACCCCGACCCCAAACAAAAAATATAGTCAGGTTCTGGCGGGATCAGGTGGTCGTACGGAAGCCCCACCTCGCCATTTTACCGACGGCGTCAAGAAAATCCAGGAGGCCAGATTAGTGGTCATTGTCAGAGAGGGAGCGAGCTGGGTGGTCCCAACATCGAGCCCTGAGGTGCTTCACTCGGTACCTCCCCCCCAACCCCTGACTTGACTCCTCTAACCAGTACCTGTTGCTATCTCCCCTTTCTTATCAGTTTCTTATCCAATCCCAAGTCTTACCCTGAATCCCCACAGCTTTGACCCTAACTGGTAGCCTTCCACATGGAACATCATCGATGGGCCGAATGGCCTCCTTCTGTACTGTTATGACTGACTCTATGGGGGTGATTTTGCCAATAGGGGCGCGTTGGAAGCGGGACAGCTGCTTGTCGGGTTTCAGTCCCGCCTCCATCGGCTTGTGCCCAACCCACGCTATTTTACCTTGATTGACCTTGTTAAGCCCACCCAGCGGGTTTAGCAGGCCAATTAAGGGGAAGCCGGTTACAGAGAACGTCAGCGTATGACGTTTCATCTGTCAAAAATTTTTGACAGATGAATTCTCATCGTTTGACAGCTCTGTGAAGCTGTCAAACACTGACAATCTCTGTTGTTTGATGAGTCCTTGGGCTGGATTTTGTCAATGGGGACGTGATGGAGGCGGGACTCCCACTTTTTTCGTTGTAATCCCGCCTCCATCAACTTGTGGCCAACCCACTGTATTTTCCCTTTATTGACCTTGTTAGGCCCGCCCAGCAGGCTCAGCAGGCCAATCAAGGGTCCCTTGGATACAGGTGACGTCAGCCATTGAAATTTCATCTGTCAAGAGCTTTTGACAGATGAAATTTCAGCGTTTGACAGCTCTGTGAAGCTGTCAAACACTGACAATATGATTTCTAACGTGAGTCCCTGTACTTAGACTCAGTTAGAAATCATTCCAGCACAGAAAGCAGAGACTGCAGCTTTTGACAGCTCCGCGGCCATTCTGCATTCTGTGCCGTGGATGTGAGGGACTCCCGACACCTTAGCCTGCAGGACAAAGTTAGGTAAGTAAAAGTTCTTAAAACACTTTACACACACCAAATACACTTACCTCTGCACTCATGCACCCATCACTCACCTGCACACCGGACATCTCGACCCCTCCAAGCCCTCCAGACCGACGGTCCGCCTCGCTAAATCGGCGTGGTTCGGACCTGTCGGGAAGCCCACACTTCAGGGCTAAAAATAGGGATTAGGCAAAAAACTGCCTGTTAACTACCTGTTAACAGGCAGTTTATTGGCACTAATCCCCTTCCCGCCTCGGGGAGGCGGGTCCCAGCACAGGTCGGGTACCCGCCTCCTGGGAAACTGGCATGGAGGCGGGGTTGGGGGCGGGATGGGTGCGGGACCCCCGAATCTGCTATTTTCACACCACTACCGCCTCCAAACCCGCCTCCACGGGCCGGTGAAAATTGAGCCCCTTGTATTCATCGGGGGAAGGCACCAGCAGCCAGGCTCATGGCACCATGACTGGCTCTGTTGCAAAGAAGGGAGGGAAAAAGAGTGGCAGGGCTATAGTAATAGGGGATTCGATTGTAAGGGGAATAGATAGGGGTTTCTGTGGTCGCGACCGAGACTCCAGGATGGTATGTTGCCTCCCTGGTGCAAGGGTCAAGGATGTCTCGGCGCGGGTGCAGAACATTCTGGAGGGGGAGGGGGAACAGCCAGTTGTCGTGATACATGTTGGTACCAACGACGTAGCTAAAAAAAGGGAAGAGGTCCTACAAGTAGAATTTAGGGAGTTAGGAGCCAAGCTAAAAAGTAGGACCTCGAAGGTAGTAATCTCTGGATTACTACCAGTGCCACGTGCTAGTAAGAGTACAGAGAACAGGATAGTTAGGCTAAATACGTGGCTTGAGCAGTGGTGTAAGAGGGAGGGTTTTAAATTTTTGAGGCATTGGAACCAGTTTTGTGGTAGGTGTGACCTATACAAAAGGGACGGTCTACACCTGTGCAAAGATGGAACTGATGTTCTCGGGGTAATTTTTGATAAAGCAGTTCGGGAGCATTTAAACTAGTATGGCAGGGGGCTGGAAACCTATGTAGTGAAACAGAAGAAAGTGAAAGGCAGACAGAAATAAATGGTAAAAGGGTGAGGAATAAAAAACAAAGGGCCAAACTAATTCATAAAAAATGTGAGCATAAAAAAAGCCTGAGGGTTTTATACCTTAATGCGAGAAGCATCAGGAACAAGGTAGATGAATTAGCTGTGGAAATAGAGGTTAATAATTATGATCTAATTGGGATTACGGAAACATGGTTGCAGGGTGAGCAGGGCTGGGAGCTTAACATACAGGGGTATTCAGTATTTAGGAAGGATCGACAAAAAAGAAAGGGAGGAGGGGTAGCATTGCTGGTAAAAGAGGGGATAAATGCAATTGAAAGGAAGGATATTAACTCAGTTAATACAGAATCTATATGGGTGGAGCTAAGAAATAGCAAGGGGCGAAAAACATTAATAGGAGTGGTATATAGGCCTCCAAATAGTAAAATAGAGGTTGGGGAGGGCATCACGAGGGAAATTAGAGAAGCGTGCAATAAGAGCACAGCTGTCATCATAGGTGACTTTAACTTACATATAGATTGGACTAGCCTAATCAGTAAAAATAATGAGGAGGAGGAATTCCTTGAGTGTTTAAGGGATGGTTATCTGGATCAATATGTCGAGGAACCAACTCGGGAACAGGCTATATTGGACTGGGTACTGTGCAATGAGAAGGGACTAATTAGTAATCTTGTTGTACGGGGACCCTTGGGTCAGAGCGATCATAACATGATCGATTTCTCACTCGAAATGGAGAGCGAAGAAATTGACTCAGAGACTAAGGTCCTGAATTTAAACAAGGGGAATTATGATGCCATTAGACGGGAACTGAGTAGGTCGGATTGGACAACGTTCCTGGGAGGACTGGAGGTAGATAAACAATGGCAAGCATTTAAAGATAGAATGACAAAATTGCAAAAATTGTTTATACCAATCTGGCATAAAAGGAAATCTAAAAAGGTGACTCAACCGTGGATAACAGGGGAAATTAGAGACAGCATAAAATCCAAAGATAGGGCGTATAAAATAGCCAAAAAAAGCGCCAGAGCGGAAGATTGGGAACAGTTTAAGATAGAGCAAAGGAGGACAAAGGGCTTAATCAAGAGGGGCAAAATAGCTTACGAAAGCAAGCTGGCGGAAAATATAAAAACTAACTCCAAAAGCTTTTATAAGTATATCAAGAGGAAAAGACTGGTGAAAACCAAAGTTGGTCCATTGCAGTCAGATACGGGGGAATATATAACGGGAAATAAGGAAATGGCAGACCAACTAAATGCATACTTTGGGTCAGTCTTTACGAAGGAAGACACAAAAAACCTCCCTGGGATATCGGGAAAAATAGGGACATTGGCAAAGGAGGAACTGACGCAAATCAATATCTCTAAGGATATGGTGTTAAGGAAGCTAAAGGGATTGAAGGCGGACAAATCCCCAGGACCTGATAACATGCATCCTAGGGTACTGAAGGAGGTGGCCCTAGAGATAGCGGATGCACTAAGTATGATTTTTCAGAATTCATTAGACTCGGGAACAGTGCCCATGGATTGGAGGGTAGCTAACGTTACCCCACTATTCAAAAAGGGGGGTAGGGAAAAAGCAGGTAATTACAGACCTGTAAGCCTTACATCAGTTGTGGGCAAAATGCTGGAGTCCATCATTAAGGATGAAATAGCGGAGCACTTAGCAAATGGGGACAGGATAGGACAGAGTCAACATGGATTTACAAAGGGTAAATCGTGCTTGACTAATCTATTGGAAGTTTTTGAGGGAGTAACTGGTAAAATAGATGGGGGAGAGCCAGTAGATGTGGTGTACCTGGACTTCCAAAAGGCCTTCGACAAGGTCCCACATAAAAGATTAGCATGGAAAATTGAAGCTCATGGGATAAAGGGGAAAGTATTGACGTGGATAGAGAACTGGCTGTCAGATAGAAAACAGAGAGTTGGAATAAACGGCTCATTTTCTGAATGGCAGGCAGTAACAAGTGGGGTACCACAGGGATCTGTCCTGGGTCCCCAGCTGTTCACAATTTACATTAATGACCTGGATCAGGGAGTCGGATGCAGCATTTCCAAATTTGCAGACGACACTAAACTAGGAGGGGGGGTGGGCTCAGAGGAGGAGACCAGGAAGCTCCAGAGCGATTTGGACAGACTGGGTGATTGGGCGGATAAATGGCAGATGCACTATAATGTGGACAAGTGCGAAGTTATCCACCTTGGGTGCAGGAACGGGAGGGCAAATTATTATTTAAATGGCAATAAATTGGGAGAGGGGGAAGTACAGAGAGACCTGGGTGTTCTTGTACACCAGTCACTGAAGGCGAGCATGCAGGTGCAACAGGCGGTCAAGAAGGCAAACGGTATGCTGGCCTTCATAGCAAAAGGGTTGGAATACAGGAACAGGGATACCTTGCTGCAGCTGTACAGGGCACTGGTGAGACCACACCTCGAGTACTGTGTACAGTTTTGGTCGCCTCATCTGAGGAAAGATGTTCTTGCCATGGAGGGGGTGCAGCGGCGATTCACCAGGCTGATACCAGGAATGGCGGGATTGACCTATGAGGAGAGACTATGTAGTTTAGGGATGTACACACTGGAGTTTAGAAGATTGAGAGGGGACCTCATAGAAGTGTATAGAATTCTGACAGGTCTAGACAGACTAGATGCAGAAGGAATGTTTCCCTTGGCGGGTGAGAACAGAACTAGAGGACATAATTTAAGGATAAGGGCTAAACCATTTAGGACAGAAATGAGGGGGAATTTCTTCACTCAGAGGGTGGTGAACCTGTGGAACTCATTGCCACAGAGGGCAGTGTACGCCAGCTCATTAAATATATTTAAGAGGGAATTAGATATATTTCTACAGGCAAAAGGGGTTAAGGGTTACGGAGAGAAGGCGGGGACGGGATACTGAATTGGAGGATCAGCCATGATCTCATTAAATGGCGGAGCAGGCTCGAAGGGCCGGATGGCCTACTCCTGCTCCTATCTTCTATGTATCTATGTATGTATTCAAGACTCATCAAACCTCTTTTGTGAGCAGAAATTAGATGGTTGTTGCATCGGAGAATGCAGCAGCCATTCTGTCATCTCTGCCGGTGAAATGCGAGAGTCTCCTCATTCCCAACTGTTGAAGCCTACAGGAAGAAACAAAGGTAAGTAAACATTTTCTATCACTTTCCACTCACCTCACATTCTTACCTCTCCACACTTGCACCCATCACTTACCTCCACAGCGCACTTTTGCACCCCTCTGACCCCTGCAGACCCACTGCTCGCCTCGGTGACCCTGGTGGGGTTTCCCGACGTTGGGAATTCCGCGCCTCTGGTGGAAAAATGGGGATAATCTTCTTATCTGCCTGTTAACTTTTTAACTACCTGTTAACAGACAGTTAAGTGGCTGTAATCCCCTTCCCGCCTCCAGGAGACGGAACCCGGCGCGGGTCGGCTACCCGCCTGCTGGGAAGATGGCACGGAGGCGGGTTGGGGGCGGGATGGGCACCCGCCCCCAGATTCTGCCATTTTCCCGGCAGTCCCGCCTCCAAACCCGCCTCCCCAGGGCTGGCAAAATCCAGCCCTATGACTCTATGGGCTGGATTTTCCCAGCCCCGAGGAGGCGGGCATGGAGGCGGGACAGCCGGTAAACTCGGAGAAAGTGGGGGCGGATGGCAAAGCCGCCCCCAACCCGCCTCCGTGCCCTTTTGCCAGGAGGCGGGAAGATGTGCAGCTTCGGGTCCGAGGTAGTTTACAGGCAGAAAAAAGGATTAGTGCCATTTTACCTTCACAGGTGAAGGCTTCCCGACCTCGGAGAACCCCGCCGGGTTGGAGGAGACGTGGAGGAGGTCTGCGGCAGTCGGAGGCACCTGGAAGTAAGGTGTAGAGGTGAGTGATGGGTGCAAGTGTGGAGTGGTAAGTATGCAAGGTGAGTGATAAGTTTAAAAAAGTGTGCACTTAGCTTGTTTTCTTCCTACAGCCTTTAGCCGCGGTGGATCGGGAGAGCCGACATCCTGCTTGTCAATTTCACAGACTGGCTGTTGGAATCTCCGTTCCTACAGACATGTGAAATTTACAAATTTGAAAGGTTTGATGAGTCCTCAACACAAGGACTCATCAAACTAAAGAGAATGTCAGTGTTTGACAGCTTCACAGAGCTGTTAAACACTGACATTTCTTCTTTCAAGAAGTCTTGACAGATAGCACGTCTGACGTTGACATGCTCTGTCAGTGACTTCCTCCCTAATTGGTCTGCTGAGCCCGCAGGGCGGGCTTAACAAGCTCAATCAGGGGAAAATCCCTCTGGTTGGTGAGGCGAGGTGGGAGGCGGGATATTGACACGACAAGCAGCAGTCCCGCCTCCAACTCGCCTCCATTCACAAAATCCAGCCCTATGCCTCTTGGAAAGCTAAATAAAAAGAGAGAAAGAAAGAAATTGTATTTCTACAGCACCTTTCATGACCTCAGGACGTCCCAAAGCGTTTTACCGCCAACGGAGTACTTTTTTGAAGTGTAGCCACTGTTGCAATGTAGGAAACACGGCAGCCAATTTGCGCACAGCAAGCTCCCACAAACAGCAATGAGATAATGACCAGATGTTGGGTAGGCAAAGTTTTAGGGTTTACCACAGTCCGCTTGATTGTCACTTCCTCAGCTAGGTCGGGGGGTGGGCAGGCGGGGGGCGGGTCGAGCCGGATCTACACCTTCTCAAGCCACGTTGGCTGCTGTTTACTAGGTTGTTCCAACGATAATCCCCAAGATCACTGATAGTTGATTCTATTCTTTCACGTGGAGTTGAAGTAAGACGGCAGGATTGCGGCAGATCTGCCAGCTACATTTCTGGGATTAGCGCTCCAAGTCGCAGTTGTTTGGTGAAATAATACCGTCTGTCCTTCAGGAATAAGCCAGGAGACCAGCGAGAGACTGTTATAACGTGTGTGTGTGGGGGGGATGGCGAGGCGATGCCGTCTACCACTGGTGTAAACAACTTATCCTCTGTTTATGTATCTGCGATTATTTTCGTGTCATTAAAAATGATGATGTCTCACCCCCTTTTTCTGATCTGTTGCAGTTTTACCAATCACTGTTGGGAATGGCTCCCACTCCCACTCAGGAAGGTAGCCCCTGAGTGTCAGCTGTGGCTCAGTGGGTAGCACCCTCCCCTCTGGGTCAGAAGATTGTGGGTTCAAGCCCCACTCCAGAGATTTGAGCACTAAAATCCAGGCTGACCCTCCCAGTGCAGTGCTGAGGGAGGGCCGCACTGCCGGAGGTGCCTCCTTTCGGATGAGACGTTAAACCGAGGCCCCGTCTGCTCTCTCAGGTGGACGTAAAAGATCCCACGGCCACTATTTCGAAGAAGAGCAGGGGAGTTATCCCCCGGTGTCCTGGCCAATATTTATCCCTCAATCAACATCACTAAAACAGATTATCTGGTTATTATCACATTGCTGTTTGTGGGAGCTTGCTGTGCGCAAATTAGCTGCCGCATTTCCCAAATTAAAGAAAAGAAAGGAAGACTTGCATTTCTATAGCGCCTTTCACGACCACCGGATGTCTCAAAGCACTTTACAGCCAATGAAGTCGTTTTGAAGTGTAGTCGTTGTTGTAATGTGGGAAACACGGCAGCCAATTTGCGCACAGCAAGGTTCCACAAACAGCAATGTGATAATGACCAGATAATCTGTTTTACGCGCCAAAAGTACTTCATTGGCTGTAAAGCGCTTTGGGACGTCTGATGGTTGTGAAAGGCGCTATATAAATGCAAGTCTTACTTTCGTCAAAATATATAATGATAAGGTTTGCCTGGGCAATGCCGGGGCATCCCCTGGCCCAGCAGGGCGCTCGAGTCCCTCTTGCTGCATTGGCGCAGTTGTGTGTTCATTTTTCAGAAACGCCCAGGCTTGATGTGCTGTCGGATGGCTCGTTGCTGCAGTCACAATGGATGTCAACACTGTTTTCTCATAGAAACATAGAAGATAGGAGCAGGAGTAGGCCATTCGGCCCCTCGAGCCTGCTCCGCCATTCGATGAGATCATGGCTGATCATCCAAACTCAGTACCCTGTACCTGCCTTCTCCCCATATCCCTTGACCCCTTTAGCTTTAAGAAATATATCTAACTCATTCTTGAATATATTTAATGACTTGGCCTCAACTACCTTCTGTGGTAGAGAATTCCACAGGTTCACCACTCTCTGGGTGAAGAAATTCTTCCTCATTTCTGTCCTAAATGGCTTACCCCTTATCCTTAGACTGTGACCCCTGGTTCTGGACTCTCCGACCACTTCTCACTCCTTAGCGCTTGATTTTTCAGCCTGAAAGTCAAGCGTTTGCCCCAGAGATGCGCGGACTCGCTCAAGTGCCCCTTGCCTCAGTTAGAGGAAGTTTTGCCAGCACTCGCAGCAGCTGCTGGACGGCACGCAGGCAATTGCCAGCTGCTGTGTTTTGGGGGGGAGTGAGAGAACACAATGAGTGCTTCCACCCACAGGCAGACAAAGGAGCAGCGAGGGTGTCGATCCAAGAGAAGTCCATCATTTGATTGAGCCTCACAACCCACCGAGAGCTCTACCTTCCTCTAACTCTGGCCTCTTGTGATAATCCCCCACTTCCTTGGTCCCACCTTCAGCTGCTGAGGCCCTAAGCTCTGGAATTCCCTCCCTAAACCTCTCCGTCCCTCCACCACTCTCTCCTCCTTTAAGGCTGCTTAAAACCTGCCTCTTTGACCAAGCGTTTACCTGTCCTAATGCCTCCTTGTTTGGCTCGGTGTAAATATATCTGATTTCGCTCCTGCGAAGAGCCTTGGGACGTTTTACTATGTCATACTTGCATTGGAGGCAGTTCAGAGACGATTCACTCGGTTGATTCCAGAGATGAGGGGGTTGTCTTATGAGGAAAGGTTGAGCAGGCTGGGCCTATACTCATTGGAATTTAGAAGAATGAGAGGTGATCTTATCGAAACATAAGATACTGAGGGGGCTCGACAGGGTAGATGCAGAGAGGATGTTTCCCCTCGTGGGGAAATCTAGAACTCGGGGGCACAGTCTCAGAATAAAGGGTCGTCCTTTTCGAACTGAGATGAGGAGGAATTTCTTCTCTCAGAGGGTCGTAAATCTGTGGAATTCTCTGCCCCAGAGAGCTGAGGAGGCTGGGTCATGAAATACATTTAAGGTGGAGATAGACAGATTTTTACAAGATAAGGGAGTGAAGGGTTATGGGGAGCGGGCAGGGAAGTGGCTTTGAGCCCAAGATCAGCCATGATCTTATTGAATGGCGGAGCAGGCTCGAGGGGACGAGTGGCCTACTCCTGCTCCTATTTCTTATGTTAAAGGCACGGTATAAATACAAATAAAAACAGAAAATGCTGGAAGTACTCAGCAGGTCAGGCTGCATTTGTGGAGAGAGAGAAACAGAGTTCACCTTTCAGGTCGATGACCTTTTTGTCAGAACTGGAAAATGTTCGAGACGTAACAGGTTTTAAGCAAGTGCAGGGGGGAGGGGAGGAAAGAACAAAAGGGAAGGTCTGTGATAGGGTGGAAGGCAGGAGAGATTAAATGACAAAAGGGATGGTGGTGCGAGGCAAAAGGAGACGGGAATGGGACAGGTTAAGAAACAATAGATGGGTCTAGAAGAGGTGTAAATGGGAATGGCTGCCACCTGAAAATATAGGGGCCGAGGTTATGGTCTGAAATTGTTGAACTCGTTGTTGAGTCCGGAAGGCTGTAAAGTGCCTAATCGAAAGATGAGATACTGCTCCTCGAGGAGGTTGCGGGGTGATTTGATAGAGGTGTACAAGATTATGACGGGTTTGGATAGGCTAGACGGGGAAAGGCTGTTCCCACTAGTTGATGGTGCAAGGACTAGGGGGACACAGATTTAAGGTTTTGGGCAAGAGATACAGGGGGGGATGTGAGGAAAAACTTTTTTACGCAGCGAGTGGTGAGGACCTGGAACTCGCTGCCGACGGAAGTGGTGGAAGCGGAGACACTCAATGTTTTCAAGGGGGAGACTGGATAGGCACTTGAGGGAAATAAACTTGCAGGGCTACGGGGATAGAGCGGGGGGGGAATGGGACTGACTGGATTGCTCTGCAGAGAGCCGGCACGGACTCGAATGGGCCGAATGGCCTCCTTCTGTGCCGTTATGACTCTATGACTCACGTTGAGCTTCGTTGGAACAGTGTAAGAGGCCGAGGACGGAGTGGTCAGAGTGGAGCGGAGAATTAAAGTGACAGGCGACCGGAAGGTGTTCCGCAAAGCGGATGTAAATGCAAGTGGCTGTTGACTATCCTGCTCCTGTCAGTGGGAGGATTTGCGGCGGTGAATTCCCTGCAAAGAGGGAGGATAGAAAAAAAAAGTGGTGGGAAAAGAGCCTTTAAAATGGATTGAAGTGTTGTGATGGGATGAACTAACAGTGGATGTGATCAAGTCTCCCGACTTCACCCGAGCATCAGTCGCATTCTGCTGAAAACAGCCTCCTCTGCTGGTAGCTGGCTGAATTACTCTGAAGGACTGTTGCCGAATTAAGCGCCACCCTGAACATCCTCACTCGCATTTTTGATTAAAAGAACGCTTTTCTTTGCATAAACTGGCCTGATTGCGACCAGTTTTCCTCGTATATTTTCCTTATATTTCAACAACTAGAATACAGAGATTGAGCTTTTTTGCAATGTATCACTGATACCGTGCTTAACATTTTTATTTCTTAAAGCAATAATAGTTTATATAGAGCCTTTTATATCAATATGTCTGATAGCATTTCATGCAGTAATACTTTCTGAAGTGTGATGAATGTCATAAAGGCAAGCACAGCAGATATTTTGTATTGACACTCCGGTGCGCTGCTGAGGGAGTGCTGTACTGTCGGAGGTGCCGTCTTTCGGATGAGACATTAAACCGAGGCCCCGTCTGCTCTCTCAGGTGGACGTAAAAGATCCCACGGCACTATTTTGAAGAAGAGCAGGGGAGTTCTCCCCAGTGTCATGGGCCAATATTTATCCCTCAGCCAACATCACAAAAATACATTATTTGGTCATTATCACATTGCTGTTTGTGGGAGCTTGCTGTGCGCAAATTGGCTGCCGCGTTTCTTACATTACAACAGCGACTACACTTCAAAAAGTACTTCATTGGCTGTAAAGCGCTTTGGGACGTCCGGAGGTCGTGAAAGGTGCTATAGAAATGCAAGTCTTTCTTTAGCAACACCCCACAAACAGCAATGAGATGAATGACCAGTTCATCTGTTTTAGTGGTGTTGGTCGATGGAGAAATATTAGTCAGAACGTCATGTTCTTCTTTGACAGTGCCACGGTCTTAGTTAAATGTCTCATCTGAAGCATGGCACTAATGCAGCTTTCCTTCAGTGCTACGCTCCAGCACCAATGTAAATTGTAAACTTAAGCCATGATATCCAAAACTAGGGGCCATAAATATAAGATAGTATCTAATAAATCCAATAGGGAATTCAGGAGAAACTTCTTTATCCAGAGAGTGGTTAGAATGTGGAACTTGCTACCACAGGGAGTAGTTGAGGTGAATGGCGTAGATGCATTCAAGGGGAAGTTAGATAAACACGAGGGAGAAAGGAATAGATATGCTGATAAGGTGAGATGAAGTAGGGTGGGAGGAGGCTCATGTGGAGCATAAACGCTGGCATAGACCTAAAGGGCCATATGGCCTACTTTTGGGTTGTAAATTCTATGTAATATGGGAATTAATCGCACAATCTTCTGACCTAGAAGTGAGTACTGCCAACTGGGCCAAGGAAAGAGTTGTTTTATAAAAAATATACATTAATAAGGCCATTGTAGGTCTTTCTCATGGACAATTCCTTGAACTCTCTTGGGCTCGTCCCCATTTTTTAATCTGTTCCATTCTCTTTCCCTTTAGGTTCCCCCCCCCCAGGACCGTAAGCCCCTCCCAGGCTGAGAACATGCAAGGGGACCTGCTGCGCTCCTCTGTCACTATTGATCTTCAGTTGAGCAACAGAGACTCCAATGCGACTGGCCGGGGAGGGCGGGGGGGGGGGCGGTGATTTCCTGTCCGCCGCTAATTATTACACTGTGGAATAAAAACAGAAAATGCTGGAAATACTCAGCAGGTTGGGCAGCATCTGCGGAGAGAGAAACAGAGTTAACATCTCAGGTCGATGACCTTTCGTCAGATCACTGTGGATATCGGCTGTCCGAGGAATTAAAAATGCCATTGAGCAATTGGGCGCAAAGGTATGACATTTGAGGGTTTATGTCAGGGACTAAAATATCAGTTTAATCGACCTTTGTGGAAGGATCCAGTTGAGTTCACTGACCATTCTTACCTCATCCCTACCGCCATCGATGGAATAGCCTTCACCCATCTGGGTCCCACATTCTGGGACTCCTTCCGCTTTGTAGCAACATTCCCCATCTCTAAAAACTTGGTCAACATTTACTTCTTCAGCTCTTCCCCCCTTCCCCTCATTTTCTCTCCTATTTCTGCTTTAATTTGATCTGAACTTAGAGATGTTTGCCACCTTAAGTTGTTGTTATTGATTTTGTCTATAAGTGGACGGACTATCCAGTACTGACTGTGTCTATAAGTGGACTGACTGTCCAGTACTGACTGTGTCTATAAGTGGACTGACTGTCCAGTACTGACTGTGTCTATAACTGTCCCAGCAATAAGTTGTGTAACTTGCTAATGATTTCCTGAATCTCAAATTTGTATCTCCGGTCTTAAAGTCCATGCTTAGTGTCACCCAATCAGCACTTCCTTATTTATCTTGTCTTCTCTTTCAAGTGTTTGAACCACGGTGACATATCGCACTGAGCCTGGTCTCCAAACAGTTTCTCAAAAAACAAAGTGCACTTCACACAGTTACAAAAGTTTTACTGATTGTGAACTTTTCTGATTTCAGGCTCCCGTACGTCAATGCAGCACAGAAACCGGTTGGAATGGGTCAAACTATCGGATGAACTATCAGAATTCTCTTCTGATCCTGACCATTGTTTACCCACAGCTCGGTCCCAAGTGGTGATGCATCTTTGTGCAGCCTTGGCCAGAAGGTGGTGCTAGGCTACAACTTTCGAACCAGTCATGAATTTTGCTTTTTTTGTAATTCTTTTGGAGGTTTTTTTTTTAAGTTTGCTTAATAGAAACCATTGGGGTGTCCCCATTAAAAGGCTTCCACCGGCTGAACCGGTCAACCAGGAATAGGTCGGCGTTACAAGAGCAAGTTGAGAGAGGACTACCCTCTTGCAAGGCAACTCACTCTTGGTAAACGCGGTGCACTTGACGGCGTCATTGGTGATCTGGCGAGGTTCTCCTCCATCGCCCAGGTTGGGTTCGCTGTGATTTCCGATTCAGACGCTAACTCCAACCATGGGAAGTGTCAAATTATGGAACCCAGTTAGCAGAGGCAACATCAGTAGAGCAATGTACCAGCGGCATTACCGAGCTCCACAGGGGCCGGAGCTAGTTTGGTACATGAGTCTCGGGCTTGCTGCCTTTGTGTGCCCTTTGCTATCATAGAATCATAGAAATTTACGGCACAGAAGGAGGCCATTCGGCCCATCTTGTCCGTGCCGGCTGACAAAGAGCAATCCAGCCTAATCCTACTTTCCAGCTCTTGGTCCGTAGCCCTGTGGGTTACGGCACTTCAAGTGCCTATCCAAGTACTCTTTAAATGCCTCTGCCACCCTTTCAGGCAGTGAGTTCCAGACCCCCCACCACCCTCTGGGTGAAAAGATTTCTCCTCAACTCCCCTCTAAACATTCTACCAATTACTTTAAATCTATGCCCCCTGGTTGTTGACCCCTCTGCTAAGGGAAATAGGTCCTTCCTATCCACTCTATCTAGGCCCCTCATAATTTTATACACCTCAATTATGTCTCTCCTCAGCTTCCTCTGTTCCAAAGAAAACAAACCCAGCCTACCCAATCTTTCCTCATAGCTAAAATTCCCCAGCCCAGGCAACATCCTCGTAAATCTCCTCTGCACCCTCTCTAGTGCAATCACATCCTTCCTGTAATGTGGTGACCAGAATTGCACGCAGTATTCTAGCTGCGGCCTAACTAGTGTTTTATACAGTTCAAGCATAACCTCCCTGCTCTTATATTCTATGATGCGGAGATGCCGGTGTTGGACTGGGGTGGACAAAAATGAGAAGTCGCACAACACTAGGTTATATATTCTATGCCTCGGCTGACTAAAGGCAAGTATCCCGTATGCCTTCTTAACCACCTTATCTACCTCTCCTGCTACCTTCAGGGATCTGTGGAGACGCACTCCAAGGTCCCTTTGATCCTCTGCATTTCTCAGTGTCCTACCATTTATAGTGTATTCCCTTGCCTTGTTAGCCCTCCCCAAATGCATTACCTCACACTTCTCTGGATTGAATTCCATTTGCCACTGTTCTGCCCACCTGACCAGTCCGTTGATATCTTCCTGCAGTCTGCAGCTTTCTTCTTCACTGTCAACCACACGGACAATTTTTGTATCATCTGTTATCTGTAATAAACTGGGCCTGACATTTGCACCTGACTTTACAAAATACCCAGCGTCTTTGGCAGGTGAACTGAGCCAGAGGCTGGTGAAAATAGTAACCATTAACGGTGATGGTGTCAAATTATAGCACAACAGTCTGCACACCGCAAGATCAATGCATCAGAATGACACATTTCCTTATCCACCAGTTTATCTGTTCATTTATATGGGGTTTGTTTTAGATTTATATAATTTAAGAACATAAGAAATAGGAGCAGGAGTCGGCCATTTGGCCCTTCGAGCCTGCTCCGCCATTCAGTAAGATCATGGCTGATCCTCTACCTCATCTCCACTTTCCTGCACTATCCCCATATCCCTTGATTCCCTTAATATTCAAAAATCTATCGATCTCAGTCTTGAATATACTCAACGACTGAGCCTCCACAGCCCTCTGGGGTAGAGAATTCCAAAGATTCACCACCCTCTGAGTGAAGAAATTTCTCCTCATCTCAGTCCTAAATGGCCGACCCCTTATTCTGAGACTGTGACCCCCTGGTTCTAGACTCCCCAGCCAGGGGAAACATCCTCCCTGCATCTACCCTGTCAAGCCCTGTACGTTTCAATGAGATCACCTCTTATTCTTCTAAACTCTAGAGAATATAGGCCTAGTCTACTCATAGGACAATCCCCCCCCATCCCAGGAACCAGTCTGGTGAACCTTCGTTGCACTCCCTCTCTCTTGTGTCGATGAAGGTAAAGGATGTCAGTCACGGGGAATGGAGCATGTTTTGCTTCTCGTGTCAGCATCGAGCGCTCCCTAGGTCAGGTATGAGAAGTTGCACAACGCCAGGTTATAGTCCAACAGTTTTATTTGAAATCACAAGCTTTCAGAGCTTACACCCCTTCCTCAGGTGAAGTAAAGAATGAGGAAGGGGTGTAAGCTCCGAAAGCTTGTGATTTCAAATAAAACTGTTGGACTATAACTAGGTCAGGTATGGCAGCGATCAGGTGCGAATTCAAACCCCACCCCCCCTCCTCCCCCTCCCCACCCCTTGCGCTGTCCCGACAATGTGCCTGAATATGAGCAGTCCCCGCATGCACCAGTGTGACTTTTGTTTATGTGCCCCTCAGTGGCCACCCTTGGGAATCCCGAGTACACTTAGCCACTTTCGGCACTGTGGGCTTCCACAGCTGCCCGGGAGAGCGCGGAGAACAATCGAAGTGTTTCACGCAGGACCCTTTACAGCCAGCGGAGAGGAGTGTGTTGTCCTATGGGTCCGGGCCAGATTTGTGTTCATGCCCCAGAGCTGAAAGGGCAGTATCAAGCCCCTGGATGGGCCAGCCCCACACAACTTGCATTGATACAGCGAATTCAACGTAGTAAAACGTCCCAAGGCCCTTCACAGGAGACTAAAATTGACACCGAGCCACACAAAGAGATAGCAGGACAGGTGCTTGGCCAAAGAGATAGGTTTAACTGAGCTGCTCCTGAGTCAGAAGGTTGTGGGTTCGAGTCCCACTCCAGACACTTGAGCAGAAAAATCTAGGCTGACGCTCCCAGCGCAGTGCTGAGGGAGTGCTGCACTGTCGGAGGTGCCATCTTTTGGATGAGACGTTAAACCGAGGCCCCGTCTGCTCTCTCAGGTGGATGTAAAAGATCCCACGGCACTATTTCAAAGAAGAGCAGGGGTGAGTTCTCCCCGGTGTCCTGGGGCCAATATTTATCCCTCAACCAACATCACTAAAACAGATTATCTGGTCACTATCACATTGCTGTTTGTGGGATCTTGCTGTGTGCAAATTGGCCGCCGCCTTTCACACATTACAACAGTGACTGCACTTCAAAAGTACTTCATCGGCTGTAAAGCGCTTTGAGACATCCGGTGGTCATGAAAGGCGCGATATAAACCTAAGTCTTTCTTTTTCTTCTTAAAGGAGGAGAGAGAGGCAGGGAGGTTTAGGGAGGGAATTCCAGAGCTTAGGCCTTGGCAGCTGAAGGCACGGCCGCCAATGGTGGAGCGATGGAAATCGGGGATGCGCAAGAGGTCGTAATTGGAGGAACGCAGAGATCTCGGAAAGTTGTAGGGCTGGAGGAGGTTACAGAGATAGGGAAATAGATCCATCTCTATGTGGGTTAACTGGGAGCCGTCCGTATATTTTATAACCTGCTCCGAGATATTGTGTTTGTTGGAACCAGTGGCGATGAAGTGGGGAGACTTAAATATTGGGAAGACCGAAGCCATTGCTTTCGGTCTCCGCCACAAGCTCCGTTCCCTGGCCACTGACTCCATCCCTCTCCCTAACATCTGTCTGAGGCTGAACCACACTGTTCGCAACCTTGGTGTCATATTTGACCCTGAAATGAGCTTCCGACCACATATCCGCAGCATAACAAAGACCGCCTACTTCCACCTCCGTAACATCGCCGTCTCCGCCCTTGCCTCAGCTCATCCGCTGCTGAAACCCTCATCCATGCCTTTGTTACCTCTAGACTTGGCTATTCCAGCGCACTCCTGGCTGGCCTCCCACATTCCACCCTACGTAAACTTGAGGTCATCCAAAACTCGGCTGCCCGTGTCCTAACTCGCACCAAGTCCCGTTCACTCATCACCCCTGTGCTCACTGACCTACATTGGCTCCCGGTTAATCAGCGCCTCGATTTCAAAATTCTCATCCTTGTTTTCAAATCCCTCCGTGGCCTCGCCCCCTCCCTATCTCTGTAACCTCCTCCAGCCCCACAACCCCCCGAGATATCTGCGCTCCTCCAATTCTGCCCTCTTGAGGATCCCTGATTATAATCGCTCAACCATTGGCGGCCGTGCCTTCTGTTGCCGGGGGCCCTGAGCTCTGGAATTCCCTCCCTGAACCTCTCCGCCTCGCTACCTCCCTTTCCCCCTTTAAGACGCTCCTTAAAACCTACCTCTTTGACCAAGCTTTTGGTCACCTGCCTTAATTTATCCTTATGTGGGTCGGTGTCAAATTTTTTGCCTTAAAATACTCCTGTGCAGAGCCTTGGGACGTTTTACTACGTTCTCAAAGGCGCTGTATAAATACAAGTTGTTATTGTTGTTGAATTAGCACCAGCCTCGATCCCCATTTGCAAGGACTTGGCTCCTTGGGGTACCACACTAGTCTGAAGCTGCAGTTCCCACTGGCATTGATTCTCAAATAGTTAAGATCAGGGTGTTTTAGAGCGCTCCGGTTTGTGTGGGTTTTCAACATCATTTTTCAGAGAGTAATGAGACTTGGAAACAGAGAACTCCATTAAGCCGAAAGCTTCAATTAATGTCATGGCATTAGAGAGATCAAAGCAATTTTCTGGCTTGTCATTTTCTCTTTTTTTTCCCCAGCACTGTAATAAGCCGTGAAGACTAATTATACTGTCAACGCTCTCACCTTCTGTCAATGCTTTAATTAGTGTGTGGGGCGGGGGGGGGGGCGGGGGGGGGGGGGGGAGTATGCCTTTCTTATTCAGAAATTTGTTTGTGCAGAAGAGGAAAAGAAATAGAGCAAGCTCGACTCTTCTCACCCCCCCTGGCGGCATTGAGTGAGAATACTGCCCTCTCCGTGCCCATGCTGTCTGTGGGTGGCGGGGGCGTTCTGTGTGAATGGCGAGAAAGAAAAAGCCGAGCGCATTTTTTTAATTATTCCTACATCGGCCGATGTAATTATTACCACTTCGATCGAGGAAGAAAAACCCCTGGCCTGCCCCCGTACTGCGACAGTGGAGAACATGCCTTTAAACTCTGGCTAGATCTGAGATTGAGAGGTCGCACAACACCAGGTTATAGTCCAACAGTTTTATTTGAAATCACAAGCTTTCGGAGCGCTGCTCCTTCATCAGGTGAAGTAAATTGGATACAGAATCGCCAGAGCATATATAGATGGAAAACAAAGCATGTGTACTTTACAATTGCAGACCAATAAATTAAATCATCCTGACTATCTGCCGAGGTGTGATAAAGTTAATTAAGTCAGCCAGGAAGGTACCACATCAAAAGACATAGCAAGATACAACTGAGACAATGAGGTGTAGTCGCAGGGGTTCTAACGTGTCAAAAGCTGCCGTCTGTATGTAAAACGAAAAGCTTTAAAAAAAATTTTACTTTTTTACTGGGAAAATCTGAGATCCCATTTGGGTTTTTCTGTGGAGTTTTTCCACATCATTTTTTTTGGGACATTATCTGGGAAAGGTACAAGGACTAAGGGGGACACAGATTTAAGGTTTTGGGCAAGAGATACAGGGGCGGGGGGGGGAATGTGAGGAAAAACCTTTTTACGCAGCGAGTGGTGAGGACCTGGAACTCGCTGCCGACGGAAGTGGTGGAAGCGGAGACACTCAATGTTTTCAAGGGGAGACTGGATAGGCACTTGAGGGAAATAAACTTGCAGGGCTACGGGGATAGAGCGGGGGAATGGGACTGACTGGATTGCTCTACAGAGAGCCGGCACAGACTCGATGGGCCGAATGGCCTCCTTCTGTGCCGTTATGACTCAAAGGGGGGCGATTTTGCCAGCCCTGGGGAGGCGGGTATGGAGGCGGGACTGCCGGAATTTTGGCAGAATTTGGGGGTGGGTGCCCAGCCCGCCCCCAAACTGCCTCCGTGCCATCTTGCCAGGAGGCGGGTAGCCGTCCCGCGCCGGGTCCCGTCTCCTTGGAGGAGGGAAGGGATTAAAGCCTATTAGCTGCCTGTTAACAGGTAGTTAACAGGCAGAAAATAGGATTATCCCCTTTTTGCCCTCACAAGTGCGGGCTTCCCGAAGGCTCCGAAACCCGCCAGGTCACCGAGGCGAGTACTGGGTCTGCGGGGGTCGGAGGGCTGCAGAAATGCGGTGTGAAGGTAAGTGATGGGTGCAAGTGTGGAGAGGTGAGTATCTGAGGTAAGTGCAAAGTGTTAGTAAAAGTGTACTTACCTTTGTTTCTTCCTGCAGGCTTCAGTCGGTGTGTATGCGGAGAGTCTCACACCTCCGCGTTGCAGGTGAGAGATGGCCGTTGCATTCTCAGATGCAACAAACATCTCATTTCTGTAAAAGAAAGAGGTTTGATGAAGTCTTGAATTCAAAAAAGGTGGTAGAGAGAAAACGGGGAATTACAGACATCGGTAGTGTGGAAAATGCTAGAGTCCATTATAAAAGATGTAATAGCAGAGCACTTGGAAAACAGTGACAGGATCGGACAAAGTCAACATGGATTTACAAAAGGTAAATCGTGCTTGACTAATCTACTGGAATTTTTTGAGGATGTAACTGGTAAAATAGATAAGGGAGAACCAGTGGATATGGTGTATTTGGACTTTCAAAAGGCTTTCGATAAGGTCCCGCATAAGAGATTAGCGTGTAAAGTTAAGGCACATGGGATTGGGGGCAAGGTATTGACTTGGATAGAGAACTGGTTGGCAGACAAAAAGCAAAGAGTTGGAATAAACGGGTCTTTTTCCGAGTGGCAGGCAGTGACTAGTGGGGTACCGCAGGGATCGGTCCTTGGACCCCAGCTATTCACAATATATATTAATGATCTAGACAAGGGAACTAGATGTAATATCTCCAAGTTTGCAGATGACACAAAGCTGGGTGGGCGTGTGTGCTGTGAGGAGGATGCCGAGAAACTCCAGGATGATTTGGACAGGTTGGGTGATTGGGCAGAAGCATGGCAGATGCAATATAACGTGGATAAATGCGAGGTTATCCACTTTGGTGTCAAAAACAGGAAGGCAGATTATTATCTGAATGGCAATAGATTGGGAGAAGGGGAAGTGCAACGAGACCTGGGTGTCCTTGTGCACCAGTCGCTGAAGGTAAGCATGCAGGTGCAGCAGGCGGTTAAGAAGGCAAATGGTATGTTGGCCTTCGTAGCGAGAGGGTTTGAGTACAGGAACAAGGATGTCTTGCTGCAGTTGTACAGGGCCTTGGTGAGACCACATCTTGAGTATTGTGTGCAGTTTTGGTCGCCTTATCTGAGGAAGGAGGTTCTTGCCATGGAAGGAGTTCAGCGAAGATTCACCAAGCTGATACCTGGGATGGCAGGAATGGCGTATGAGGAGAGATTGGGTCGATTGGGCTTATACTCGCTGGAGTTTAGAAGAATGAGAGGGGATCTCATTGAAACTTATAAAATTCTGACAGGACTGGACAGACTAAATGCAGGAAGGATGTTCCCAATGGTCGGGGAGTCCAGAACCAGGGGTCACAGTCTAAGGATAAGGGGTAAGCCATTTAGGACAGAAATGAGGAGGAATTTCTTCACCCAGAGAGTGGTGAACCTGTGGAATTCTCTACCACAGAAGGCTGTAGAGGCCAATTCATTAAATAGATTGAAGAAGGAGTTGGATATATTTCTTAAGGCTAAAGGGATCAAGGGATATGGGGAGAAAGCAGGGACAGGGTTCTGAATTTGGATGATCAGCCATGATCGCATTGAATGGCGGAGCAGGCTAGAGGGGCTGAATGGCCTACTCCTGCTCCTATCTTCTATGTTTCTATGTAAGACCTCATCAAACTGCAGAGAATGTCACTGACAGCTTCACAGAGCTGTCAAACGATGACAATTCATCTGTCAAAAATTTTTGACAGATGAAACGTCATATGCTGTCGTTCTCGGCAACCGGCTTTCCCTTAATTGGCCTGCTAAGCCTGCTGGGCGGGCTTAACAAGGTCAATCAAGGGAAAATAGCGTGGGTTGGCCAGAAGTTGATGGAGGCGGGACTGAAACCCGACAAGTGGGAGTCCCGCCTCCAAAAGCTCCCCATTGAGAAAATCACCCCCTATGACTCTATCAGAGCTGGGAGAAAGTTCCTGAGTATCAGAACGTGGGGGAGCCCAGTCTGTCAGGCCAGGTACACGAGGGAGCAGAGCCACGGTGATATTGGGAATGGGTCGGGCAAAGGCCGCCTGAGTGCGACGGTCTGAGAAGGGTGAGATCCTGAGCCTGGCAGAGTGTGTGTGTGTGTGTGTGTGTGATAACCAGACTACTGAGCCCAGTGATGAGTGAGCTGCAATACTCAGCCTGACAGTCAGAGGGAGCTAACTTACTCAGCCTGTCGGTGTGAGAAAACTCGAGTCACTCAGCCTGAGGACGGGCGAGAGCTGTGACTGAACCCAACAGTGCAAACGAGCTGAGTTATGGAACGAGAAGTTGAAAGGGTTACAGAACCTGACAGTGTGAGAAAACTGGGTTGGTGAGACTGAGTGTGAGAAAGCTGGGTTAGTGAGTCCGACAGTGTGAGAAAGCTGGGTTGGTGAGACTGAGTGTGAGAAAGCTGGGTTGGTGAGACTGAGTGTGAGAAAGCTGGGTTGGTGAGACTGAGTGTGAGAAAGCTGGGTTGGTGAGACTGAGTGTGAGAAAGCTGGGTTAGTGAGACTGAGTGTGAGAAAGCTGGGTTAGTGAGACTGAGTGTGAGAAAGCAGGCTTGCATTTCTATAGCGCCTTTCACAACATCAGGACTTCCCAAAGCGCTTTACAGCCAATGAAGTACTTTTTGAAGTGTAGTCACTGTTGTGATGTGGGAAACGCAGCAGCCAATTTGCGCACAGCAAGCTCCCACAAACAGCAATGCGACAGTGACCAGATAATCTGTTTTAGTGATGTTGATTGAGGGATAAATATTGGCCAGGACACCGGGGAGAACTCCCCTGCTCTTCTTCGAAATAGTGCCATGGGATCTTTTACATTCACCCGAGAGGGCAGACGGGGCCTCGGTTTAACGTTTCATCCGAGGGACGGCACCTCCGACAGTGCGGCACTCCTTCAGTACTGCACTGGGAGCGTCAGCCCAGATTGTGTGCTCAAGTCTCTCGAAAGTGAACCCACAACCTTCTGACTCAGGCGAGAGTGCTACCCACTGAGCCACGGCTAAGTGTGACCAGTTAACCTTCTTGATGATATTGGTCGAGGAATTAACGTCAGCAAACTTACCAGGAGAAAACACCCTGACTCTTCAAATAGTCAGAAGTCGCACAACACCAGGTTATAGTCCAACAGATTTATTTAATTTTACAAGCTTTCGGAGCTGTTCGCTCCTTCTTCAGGTAAGGTAGCTGTGAGAGAATCTCCCAGAATTCACAATATAAACACAGAAAAAATCTATTCAAATCTTTCCCTACATCAAAGACACACTAAGAGCACAGCCAAGACAATGAGATGTGTCCCAGGGGGTCCAACGTGTCAAAACACCTGCTGGCTGCATATCCTCTCCATTTGTTGTGTTAGTCTTTTTAAAACAAAACCTGGAAAGACCGGCCATGATGTCAAGTCACGTTCTGTATCGTGACATGAACCCGATATCGCGATTGAGGCCATCCTCATGAGTGCGGAACTTGGCTATCAGTTTCTGCTCTATGATTTTGCGCTGTCGTGTATCCCGAAGGCCGCCTTGGAATAGTGTCATGGGATTGTTCACATTCAGAGGAGTGAGTGTGAGTTCCAAAGGAATAAGTGTGAGTTTCAGAGGAGCAAGTGTGCGTTTCAGAGGAGTGAGTGTGAGTTCCAGAGGAGCAAGTGTGCGTTTCAGAGGGGTTCACACTGCTCCTGTTTTCTGGTTACAAAGTAACATTGGCAGAGGTCTTGAGCTGCCCATTCTCTTGACTGGGAGCTGGTGTTCAGGAAGAAGACAAGAATGGCAGCGCCTGCCCACCCCTCTGTAACTCATCTGTGCCCTGGCCAGGATGTTGGGTGGGCGTGGCTCTTGTAGGAAGAGGAACGTTCACCGGGAGAATGGTTCCAACCTACTCAGAAGAGAAGGCTGAGGGATGATCTGATCGAGGTCTTTAAGATTATGAAAGGGTTTGATAGGGTAGAGAAGATGTTCCCACTTGTGGGGGAGACCAGAACTAGGGACCATAAATATAAGATAGTCACTAATAAATCCAATAGGGAATTCAGGAGAAACTTCTTTACCCAGAGAGTGGTGAGAATGTGGAACTCGCTCCCACAGGGAGTAGATGAGGTGAATAGTATAGATGCATTTCAGGGGAAGCCAGATAAACACATGAGGGAGAAAGGAATAGAAGGAGATGCTGATAGGTTGAGATGAAGAGGGGTGGGAGGAGGCTCGTGTGGAGCATAAACATCGGCACGGACCAGTTGGGCCGAATGGCCTGTTCCTGTGCTGTACATTCGATGTAATTCTATGTAACACGGCCTCCTGACAGCATTCAGAGTCGATTAAAAAGTTTAAGTGAGCCAGGAAAAAAAAAAATCAGTTTGCTTGATGCCTTGCCTTATCGTTTATCTTTCACACGTAAACTCATGCTTTCCTTCTCCACTTAGTAATCAAGTTGAAAAGGATCTGTGTGTGTGTGTAAGAGAGAGAGATTGCAGGGGTTGGTGTTTAAATGGGCGAATGTTTACCCATTTCAATGGGCAAGTGTTTTCAAAATGACTGTTTGAAAATGCAGAGCACAGCTGTAATTAATTGTTCCGGTAATTTCCACAATACTGTTTGTGTGTTGTACTGTTTTATACTTGATTGAATTCCAGGGTGTTGATGTGACTCACAACTGCTTGGAAGATTATCACATGCAGCTCAATCATTAATTATCTTGTTTTATTAGTTGCTGCCTGTGGCACACGATGAACTAACCGAACCCTAAGAAGGAAGGAGCCCGGTTGAATCCTTAAATCACCGAGGCACGGATTCAGTGCGATTGGGAAACCGTAGTATTTCAGATCGAATTGGTGCCACTGGGGTAGTCAGAAGCACCTTGGGACCAACACGTTACTGCCAATGAGATAGGATTGCATTCGCGGGCACATTATATTGCGTTCATAAAATGCAGCATAATTTAAAAGCATGATATAAATATTGCACATTACATAGATGAAGAATGTACACTGTGAATTAAAGCCCTCTGCCTATTGTTATTTTACTCCAATCTAGACTAAACAGAGCAGATTCCTCGGGGACCCCTGTACCAGCAGTCACAAAAGCCCGTGCTTTCCAATTTACAGGTTCCTCGCGCCCCAGCTCCTGTTTCCTCGGTCCCAAGGATGCTTGACACTCCAATCTGCCAGCTGCGACTGCGGTGAGTTCACAATAATAAAAAGGATTACGTTACCTCAGTATTCAGTCTTGTTCAGGAGCCCCACCAAGGAAGAGAGGGAAGCCAGTACCAAGAAAGTTGAAGAACATAGGGAGTGAGTTTCCGGCATGCGGGTTAAGGAGCTTTAGACGGGCTGCAAATTCCTCGTTCACTGACCAAGTGGGAATTTTGCTAAACAGGCTTTATTGTACCACCGACATCCCAGACCCATGGTAACTAGGGGTCATAAATATAAGATGGTCGCAAATAAATGCAATAAGGAATTCAGGAGAAACTTCTTTACCCAGAGAGTGGTGAGAATGTGGAACTCGCTACCACAGGGAGTGGTTGAGACGAACAGCATAGATGCATTTATGGGGAACATGAGAAATAAGAGCAGGAGTCGGCCATACGGCCCCTCGAGCCTGCTCCGCCATTCAATACGATCATGGCTGATCATCGACCTCAACTCCACTTTTCCGCCCAATCTCCATATCCCTTGATTCCCCTAGAGTCCAAAAATTTATCTATCTCAGCCTTGAATATACTCAAAGACTCAGCAGCCACAGCCCTCTGGGGCAGAGAATTCCACCAAAGATTCACAACCCTCTGAGTGAAGAAATTCCTCCTCATCTCGGTTTTAAAAGGCCGACCCCTTATCCTGAGACTATGCCCCCTAGTTCTAGACTCTCCAGCCAGGGGGAAACAACCTCTCAGCATCTATCCTGTCAATCCCCTTCAGAAGCGAGAGAAACACATGAGGGAGAAAGGAGTGGAAGGATATGTTGATGGGGTGAGATGAAGAGGGGTGGGAGGAGGCTCGTGTGAAGCATAAACACCAGCATGGACCTGATGGGCCAAATGGCCCATTTCTGTGCTGTAGCCCCAGTTACTGTGCTGGTATGAACATATACTGTAAGAGCTTAGAAACATTGAAAAATAGGAGCAGGATTAGGCCATTCGGCCTTTCGAGCCTGCTCCGCCATTCAATATGATCATGGCTGATCCTCTATCTCAATACCATATTCCCGCTCTCTCCCCATACCCCTTGATGCCTTTTGTGTCATCTAGGAATGGAACTTTCCAATATTTGGTCGCATAATGCCCGTGGGTCACTTACAGTGCTTACTTCATGTGAACAGTTCGAAATCAGTATTATAGGCCATTGAGGGCAATATTCTCTGTATGCTAACTTTGGAGATTGTGTGTGACATGAATCTGTCATTCATGAAAGAAAGACTTATGAAATAATACTGAGTGGCCTGCGGGTGGTGCTGTCCAGGGAGAGTATAAATACTCGGGCACGGGCCCAACTTGCGCAGGACATTCTTAACAGGAACTAGTGAAGGACACAACTAGACCTCCATGTTGTAAAACAGTTGATTAAAGCTTTGTTTAACGCTTAGACCAAGTGCCTAGTAGTTTTCTTACATCAGTGTGTAAACCGAAGAGCGAGACCAATTGCCTTTTCATCTGTTCTAACTATTCTGGGTCTTGCTTCCATCCTAATGTGTCCAGAGAAATTAGCAACATACGCTTTTGCTCGTAAGGGTTAAATACCAAGCGAAAGCAAATTTAGGCGTTATGAAGGGTTCAGATAGAGTAAGTCGGGAGAAACTGTTTCCACTGGCAGGAGGGTCGGTAACCAGAGGACACAGATTTAAGATAATTGGCAAAAGAACCAGAGGGGGAGATGAGGAGAATTTCTTTACTTGGCGAGTTGTTGTGATCTGGAACGCGCTGCCTGAAAGGGCGGTGGAAACAGATTCAATCGTAACTTTCAAAAGGGAATTGGATAAACACTTGAAGGGGAAAAATTGCAGGGCTATGGTGAATGAGCTGGGGGGGACTGGGACTAATTGGAGAGCTCTTTCAAAGAGCCGGCACAGGCACGATGGGCCGAATGGACTCCTTCTGTGCTGTAAGATTCTATAATTAGTTGGGTGGGGGGAGGGCAGGTAGTATATTAAAGAAGTGAGTTTTATACTTCAGATCTGAACTGAAAGTATCACCACAGTATTACACTAACAGAATTTACTGGTGCAGAACAAATTAGCCCAGGCAGCAGATGTCAGTTGCCTGGACATGACCCAATGATATGACATGATCAAGCTCAGGCACAGCCTGAACCGTGAAGACCTGCAAGGGACAGTCAACATCTGCACCGCAGTATTAGAGGCAGCTGTTACATTTTGAAGTTTTTCCTCCAGATATTTTACTCGTGTTCAATGTCTCCGACCACTCCTGCCCATAACCCTGGGTGTCGCCTCTCCCTGCCAATATCTAGCTCATTTGTCAGCCGTGGCTCAGTGGGTCGCACACTCGCCTCCGAGTCAGAAGGTTGTGGGTTCAAGTCCCCACTCCAGGGACCTTGAGCACATAAATCTAGGCTGACACTCCCAGTGCAGTGCTGAGGGAGCGCCGCACTGTCGGAGGTGCCGTCTTTCGGATGAGACGTTAAACCGAGGCCCCCGTCTGCTCTCTCAAGTGGACTTAAAAATCCCCCATGTCACTATTTCGAAGAAGAGCAGGGGAGTTATCCCCGGTGTCCTGGGGCCAATATTTATCCCTCAATCAACATAACAAAAACAGATGATCTGGTCATTATCACATTGCTGTTTGTGGGAGCTTGCTGTGCGCAAATTGGCTGCCGCGTTTCCCACATTACAACAGTGACTCCACTCCAAAAGTACTTCATTGGCTGTAAAGCGCTTTGAGACGTCCGGTGGTCGTGAAAGGTGCTATATAAATTCAAGTCTTTTTTTATTTGTCGCGAGCCTAGGGTTCGAACAGAAAGCCTTCATTTCTGTATTTGGGCATGCTGGTTATATCAGGTGCCCTCACATGATCTTCTTCAACTTTGGAAGTCAGTAGAATAGAGAAGGAAAGAAGACTTGCATTTCTATAGCGCCTTTCACGACCACCAGACGTCCCAAACCGCTTTACAGCCAATGAAGTACTTTTTGAAGTGTACTCAGTGTTGTAATGTAGGAAAGAACGAGACCGTGGCTTAGCTTATCAACTTCCAAATAGATTTATTGATGAGTAAGGGGATAAGTAACAGAAACAATGATATTTTCTGTAGTTACAAGCTTAACTATCGCTCTTCGGAAGACACAAAAGCACCAAACAACTGCTGCACTAAAATGCAACGTAAATTAGACCAGATACAAGGTGCCTGAATATTAACATTTATATGGCAATTTTTTTGCCGACCATTCACAGAGTCGCTCTGGCCTAAAACTCTCTGATGGTTTCAGGCAAACTACTTACTTTGAACAAGACAGGATGAGAAATAACTTGACTGGGACAAAGGAAGTTTGCAAATTTGTCTCAAACTCAAATGAACTGCCAATCAAACATATATTCAAATGAAACACATTGGGACGTATATTCCGATGCCTACGGGTGTGTACGCACTGTGTACACACCCGTAGGGACATCGGAAATGCCGGTTTCAGGCATGCGAAGCACACGCGCTGAAAACCTGTATTTCCGATCTGTCAAGACAGATTGGACGCCTGCCCTGGAGAAGGGCCACTGTGGGCGGATAGTTCCGCTTTCTGGAGAACCTCCGCCCACAGAAAACCCTTAGAAATCTTACGCCTGGTAAAAGCATAAGAGTTGAAAAAAGTAAAAAGAAATGTTTTTTTCCCCACTCATTTATAATTTTAAAATACTTTTAAAAAAGGTAAGTTTATTTTTAGCCCCGTAAAAAACGTTAATTATTTTTTTCAAAAAATTAAATTTTGGTTTAAAATCTTAAATTTATTGTCATTTCAACTCATTTTAAAAATGCGATTTAAAAAAAAAATGTATTTAATGTTTTAGTGTTTTTGGGGTGATCTCCATTCATATATTTGACAGGTCTATCTGTCAAGTGTATGAAGGGAGATTCCCTTCTCCTATTGGCTCCCCATGGCTCACGTGATCCCAGGGACGCTTGCGAACTGCCTGCGCCTCTGGGATACGTGGGCCCTGCGCATTTCGAGTTTGGAGAGGCCCAGGAGCGGGAGCACCTCAGGAGCCCTCAGGTAAATTCGTAGATTTTTTCCAGATCGGAGGCCTCCGCACGCAGGAAGACTCCGATCGGAAAATACGGGCCACTGTATTTGAATTGAACAGCTTGGTCCCTCCTTTGGATTCCTGACCCTGCATTCTGGGGTTTTGTCGATAAAAAAACCAAACTGGTCCATTTTCTGTAAGTGAACAAGTTTTTTAATCCCAAATAAACAAGATGTCAGCCATGCTTCAGTGGGCAGCACTCTTGCCTATGAGGCAGAAGGTCGTAGATTCAAGTCGCACTCCAGAGACTTGAGCACATAATCCAGGCTGACACAGTGCCGAGGGAGCGCTGCACTGTCAGAGGTGCCGTCTCTTGGATGAGACGTTAAACCGAGGCCCGGTCTGCCCTCTCAGGTGGACGTAAAAGAACCTGATCCACTATTCGGAGAAGAGCAGGGGGGAGTTATCCCCGGTGTCCTGGCTAACATTAATCCGTCAACCAACATCACTAAAACAGATTGTCTGGTCATTATCACGTTGCTGTTTGTGGGAGCTTGCTGTGCGTGAATTGGCTGCCACTTTACAACAGTGACTACACTTTAAAAGTACTTCATTGGCTGTAAAGCGCTTTGGGATGTCCTAAGGTCATGAAAGGCGCTGAATAAATGTTTTAATATAATGCACACACTAATACATAGATGCACACACATGTATGTACTCATACACAATGCACAAACTACACACGCTCACAGTCACACACATGCACACCACACTCAGATTAGCAGCTGTCCCTTTGGTGCTTCATCCATATTTCTGATAGGAGGCAGCTGCGTTATAGACTTTCCAAGTCCTCACACACATTGAGGTATCTTGCACACCGCGAGTGCATATGATCTCCTGCCGGGTTAGGATATTTGTTTTAAATATTCGTTCATGGGATGTGGGCGTCGCTGGCGAGGCTGGCATTTATTGCCCATCCCCTAATTGCCCCTTGAGAAGGTGGTGGTGAGCCGCCTTCTTGAACCGCTGCAGTCCGTGTGGTGAAGGTGCTCCCACAGTGCTGTTAGGGCGGGAGTTCCAGGATTTTGACCCAGCGACGATGAAGGAACGGCCGATTTATGTCCAAGTCAGGATGGTGTGTGACTTGGAGGTGGTGGTGTTCCCATGCGCCTGCTGCCCCTTGTCCTTCTAGGCGGTAGAGGTCGCGGGTTTGGGGAGGTGCTGCCGAAGAAGCCTTGGCGAGTTGCTGCAGTGCATCTTGTAGATGGTACACACTGCAGCCACGGTGCGCCGGTGGTGGAGGGAGTGAATGTTTAAGGTGGTGGATGGGGTGCCAATCAATATTGAGTAAGATGGGCAGAGTCTGTGATTGAAAAAAATCATAAGATGGTATTTGGAAGGACGGGCTGAGCAGCCGTTTTTTATTCACTTGCTCGCTCACTTAGCATATGTGCAAATCTCCAAATCAAGCTGTGCGAATATTTCTAGGTTAGCTGTAAAAAAAAAGAAAAATTGCAAGAAATCGGAAATAAAAACAGAAAGTGCTGGAAGTGCACAGCAGATCTGTCAGCCTCTGTAAAGATTAAAGACAAGATAATGTTTTGGGAAGGAGATTCTCCATCGGTTCCGAAGAAGGGACTCCACTCAAAGCATAAACCTGCCTTTCTCTCTTTCAGATTCTGTTGCGACTATTTCTGATTATTTAAGTGATTTCATCTTTTGGCAAATAGATTTCCATGTGGGAGGATCATCAGCCTTCAGGTTTATATTCCTTTGTGAGTATAATTAACGAATCAATGGGATTTGCCAATGGACAGTAATTCCTGTAATAAAATAATCTGCGTTAAAAAGACCACTGCATTTAACTCTGATTCGCAGGTTGATCCCTGTAATATTATGTAATGCCATTTTTTGGAAGTTCATGTGCTTCAGAAAACAGGTTGCTGCCTGTGTACGCTGTGAAGAAGGCTGAAGCATCTTTGACAGAAAGAGGGGGGTGGCTGGTTGTTCGGTTTCCTGCTGCTAGCATCGTGAGTTCATACCCTCCTCCCTCTTCCACCCTCAGGAGGATGGTACAGCCCGAAGGATGAGCTGAGTACACGCTGTCTCCTCCCGGTCTCCCCCCACTCCTCTACAACCACCTCCACCCTTGAGGTAGATATTACTCTGGATGCTACTGAACCCCACCAAGCGGGATTTACAGCACCGACCAGATCCGGACAGCTCCAACTAGAGTCAGCCCCAGCTCAGCAAGAGGGGGAGAGGAAGCATCCTACCTGTAGCGCTAGCCAGCTAGGCTGAACAATTCTTTGAAAAGAATTTGTGCCAGGGAGGGGGGAAAAAAAACTCCACAAAGACCACCCAAGGTAAGAGAGATGGGCCTTTTGTATTAAGCAGCTGCCTAGCAACCAAATTATTAGCAGCAGCTTGTTGTTAAGCAAACAGCCTTTCTTTTTTGGGAGAAGGTTGTCGGTGATGCTCTGCTTCTGTTTCACACAGATTCATTTTTTTTTTAAAAGATATAGAATGTGCTGTTTAATCGGCCACTCCCTCAACTCAAGAGCCCTTTCTTTGTCAGGGTGTGGGCAAAAATTGCACGGCCGTTATTAATCCTGTTACATAACACCGCCCTCCCTCTCTCCCAATAATACCCTGTAGACCCAGGGATAGCAAAAAAAAAAAAAAAACAGATTAGCGTAGAGGTGCTGAGTGCAATTATTTTCAGATTTGCTTCCTACCGCAAGGGTGGAGCTCTCGTACGTAACCTGGGCATTGTTCGATTTAGTCAAATCGAGCCCGGGCGACAAGGCACCACGGATTACGGTGCTGCCAGTGTTGGACGGAGTCGGGTAGAGCGCCGTTTGGGTGGGGTCTTGCCAGGGGTAGGGCGCTGCCCTTGCAACAACAACAACAACAACAACTTGCATTTATACCGCGCCTTCAACGTCGCAAAACATCCCAAGGTGCTTCACAGGGCGGTGCTGCTGGGTTAGGGCGGTGCTGCTGGCATGGACCTGCGCTGTCGGGCACCGGGCACCGGACTTGTTAGGTGACATATTAGCAGCAGAGTTCAGGAGCGCTTTCATTGAAATAATAGGCAGTTTAAAAAAAAATCAAAAAATCTGAATCCTTCATTAAATAATTCAGCGCCAGCTGGATTGCAGGCTCTTCGAGTTCTGCCATCTGTGAACTTTGAGACTGAAAGCTATCAGCACAGCAGCTCAAAACGAGAACAAGGTTCTGACGATTTTGTACTTGGAGTAAGTGTCAGGAATATGAGAGTGTCAGACCCATTATTATACTTCAACCTGACTTGCCAATACTCAGCGACTGCATTTGACATAAAACAGTTTATTTCCACCGCCCCCCCCCCCCGCCCCTGGATTTTGTGCCCGTATCGAACGGTCTTTTAACTCTTTCGCTGCTGAGTTTTCGCGGACTTTGACAAAGTTCCGATAGCCCTAATTTCGGGCGCTTTTCGGAGATGGCTGATTGCAGCTGGGGCATTGCACTGCAGGAGCTCAACAACTGGGCTCAGTCCCCCCGCCCCTGAGCTAGGGATGGGAATCATCCCCATCCCGATCGCTGTCTAGTGACAGACGCTGGGATGTGAGCGCGCACCGACATCAGAAAGAATAGCAAGGTGACGCCCCCCTACGGTTGAATAGCCGGCTGACGCTCGATGTACCAGGCACTTGGCTGAGGTACTCGAGGGCTGCTGGCCCATGTGCGACCGAACCACGGCATGCGTCAGAGCCTTCAGAATAGGAAGGAGGAGATCAATAACTACCACACCCACTGATCTTAGGACAAGCCTGTAACATACATGGGTCAGAGGTCAAAACCAGAAGTTTTTATTGGAGGAGTATCTCGTTAGTCAATTCTTCATTATAGAACACTTCTAAAAATTACTGTTTAATGCGCGCAGGGATAAAAACGAACGCTTGACAACTTAATTTTGTCGTCTTCACCTCGAACTAAAAGCCTGGGCAATTATTGCGATTTAATGTGGTGCAGATCACTGCTTGCTAATCCTTGCTCATTTCTCTTCGAAAGAGAAAAAGGACCACTTTAAAATTCTCATCCTTGTGTTCAAATTCGTCCATGGCCTCGCCCCCCCTCCCTATCTCTATAACCTCCTCCAGCCCCACAACACCCCCGAGATCTCTGCGCTCCTCCAATTCTGGCCTCGTGCCTGATTTTCATCGTTCTACCATTGGCGGCCGTGCCTTCAGCTCCCTGGGCCCCAAGCTCTGGAATTCCCTCCCTAAAACTTTCCGCCTCTCTCTCTCCTCCTTTAAGACTCTCCTTAAAACCTACCTCCCTGTCCGAATATCTTTAATAGAAACAGAAAATGCCGGGAATACTCAGCGGGTCAGGCAGCATCTGTGGAGAGCGAAACAGAGTTAACGTTTCAGGTCGATGACCCTTCGTCAGAACTAGGAAAAGTTAGAGATGTAACAGGTTTTTAAGCAAGTGCAGGGGCAGGGAAAGGAGGGGAGGGGGAGGAAAGAACAAAAGGAAGGGTCTGTGATGGGCTGGAAGGCAAATAGGGTAAATGACAAAAGGGATGATGGTGCAAGGCGAAAGGAGATGGTAATAGGACAAGTGAAGAAACAAAAGATGAGTCTAGATGAGGTGTAAATGGGAATGGCAGAATCATCAACAGCTGCCATGTGAAAAAATAGGGGCAGAGGCTATGGGTTGAAATTGCTGAACTCGATGTTGAGTCCAGAGGGCTGTAAAGTGCCTAATCGAAAGATGAGGTGCTGTTCCTCGAGCTTACGTTGAGCTTCATTGGTTCAGTCTAGGAGGCCGAGGACCGAGAGGTCAGAGTGGGAGTGGAGCGGGGAATTAAAGTGACAGGCGACCGGAAGCTCAGGGGGTCACGCTTACGGACTGAACGGAGGTGTTCCGCAAAGTGGTCACCCAATCTGCGTTTGGTCTCCCCAATGTCTGATTACACTCCTGTGAAGTGCCTTGGGAAGGTTTTACTACGTGTAAATACAAGTTGTTGTTATTGGGCCCACAACATTGTATCCCTATCTCAGACACCTACCCCTATAGAATCACCCCTATAGCCCAGTAACTAACATATCATCTTGTGTTGTCAATCACGGTAACGTTGCCATGTTTGAAGTAGCCATTAAATAAGGCTCTGTGACACAGAGTGGGGTGGTGCGGCTTCGAGCCTGCAGTCAAACTGTGCTGCTGTGCTGGTAAGCCAGGATTCAAATGCTTTCTTACAGAGAGTCACTGAAAATTGCAGGGAGAATTACTCCCAGCTACTGTCACACACTTCCCTGGAGTTGCTATCACTGTTGGAGGTCCCACAGTCTCAGACAGGTGTGTGGCACAGAGAAACCCAAGAAAGAGGAGAAGACGACATTGCAAAAAGGCAATATTACCCTGAAAAGAATGCAAATGGGAAAATAGTGCTCCTTACCCTGCTGAGGAACAGCAACTCCATACATTGGCACAGTGAATAATCCTTGCCCTGCTGACTAAACAGCAACTCAGTGCGGTTACACGCTAAATAATCCTAATCCTGATGACTAAACAGAAACTCCATACAGTCACACAATGAGTAACACTTACCGTGCTGAATAAACAGTAACTCCGTAGTTTCATGGCGAGTTACCTTTACTTTACGGGATAAAAGACAACTCTGCACTGTTACACAACAAGCGAGCCTAATCCTGCTGAATAAACTGGGCCTCTTTCGAATGAGATGTTAAACCGAGGCCCTGTCTGCCCTCTCGGGTGGATGTAAAAGATCCCACTCACGATTTTGAAGAAGAGCTGGGGAGTTCTCCTCACTGTCTTGGCCAGTATTTATTCCTCAACCAACATCACTATTGACTAAAGGGTCACTGTGAGGAAGCTAAAAAAAATACTGGATTCTCTTTGGGATCATCAGTAACAAGTGCCAGACAATGACTATCTCCAACAAAATAAATTTAAAACGGAGATAGACAGTTTCCTAGCTGATGAGGGAATTAAGGGTTATGGGGAGCGGGCAGGGAAGTGGACGTGAGTCTAGGTTCGGATCAGCCATGATCCTATTGAATGGCGGAGCAGGCCCGAAGGGTCGTATGGCCTACTCCTGCTCCTACTTCTTATGTTCTTATGTTCTATAAGAGCATCTAACCACCGCCCCTTGACCCCTAACATCAACATCCTGGGGGGTCACCATTTACCAGAAACTTAACTGGACCAGCCACATAAATACTGTGGCAACAAGAGCAGGTCAGAGGCTGGGTATTCTGCAGCGAGTGTCTCACCTCCTGACTCCCCAGAGCCTTTCCACCATCTACAAGCACAAGTAAGGAGTGTGATGGAATACTCTCCACTTGCCTGGATGAGTGCAGCTCCAGCAACACTCAAGAAGCTCGACACCATCCAGGACAAAGCAGCCCGCTTGATCGGCACCCCATCCACCACCTTAAACATTCACTCCCTCCACCACCGGCGCACCGTGGCTGCAGTGTATACCATCTACAAGATGCACTGCAGCAACTCGCCAAGGCTCCTTCGACAGCACCTCCCAAACCCACAACCTCTACCACCTAGAATCACAAATGCAGCAGGCGCATGGGAACACCACCACCTCCAAGTTCCCCTCCAAGTCGCACACCATCCTGACTTAATAAATGCTGGCCTTGTCAGCGACGCCCACATCCCAGGAACGAATAAAAAAAAAGTTGAAACTGTTTATTTTGACCCATTATTACTCAATAATAAGACCACTTTGGGAATATTGTTGGAATCCTAGCCAAGAAGTTACTATTGGTGATTTTATCGATCAAACACTTAACAAATTCATAAGCCATTTCTCTGTCTGCTATTTTAGAGAAGGTATTAATCCATTTAAAATAAATGGGTCAGTGTCTGCATCGGAAACAGGAAACTGCGGGTAGCTATAACTGGAAACTCTTCAAGTAGAAAGTGGTTACAAATAACGCTGGAAATACTCAGCAGCTCAGGCAACATCTGTGGAGAGAGAAATAGAGTTAACGTTTCAGGTCGATGACCTTTCGTCAGAACATCAACCTGAAACATTAACTCTGTTTCTCCACAGATGCTGCCTGACCTGAGTGTTGCCGGCATTTCCTGTTTTTGTTTCAGTTTTCCAGCATCCACAGTGTTTTGCTTTTGTATTAAGGTACCCCAGGAATCGGTATGTGATTTGAAGTATTTATATAAATGATTTTTCTGAGGGTATCAATAGCAAGCTCTCAGAGTTCGAAGATTATGCCAGAATTGGAGGCAATCTGTTCAAATCACAAAATATATGCTGTATTGTCAACTAAATTAAATAAAATACCATTATAAATTATAATAAATATCTGGAGCAATAAAGTGGATACAAAGACAAGTCAGAGGTCAAACATGGCATCTTTCGAAGGCCCCGTTTCTATGGCAAAAGGTCAGAGTTCAAGTAGCCCCCAGGTCTCTTAGTACCTGAACAAGTCCAGATGGATTTGTCTGTTTTTCAGAACTTTCCTTTGATTGCAGTTAAAATTAGAGGCTGGGCAAATAATAAGGAACAGCTTTAGCAGGATTTGGATATTTGAGGGCACTGGGCTAGACGGTGCAAATGCTGTTCAGTGTGGACAGATATAAAATAATTGGTGGGTAAGCATTGAACCAAACTGGCGAGTGTGTGTAGAGTAGAGCAGTCACACAGCGTGCAGATCGGAGAAAGGATTTGGTTGTTGTGTGGAAAAATCATTGAAACCTGCAGCCCAGTGCGTAGGCGCAGTAATAGGAAGACAAACAAGGTACAAGGGTGCAGCCTGGGGCAACTAAGATGATGCCAGGTCTCAGCAATCTACGTCGTTCTGTCTTTCGCAGTTTCCTCTTTCCCTCTGCAGCTTCTACACTTCCCCAAGCCATCCATTCATATCTCTTGCTTGCTGCTGTATTGATCAGTTATTCAGTAATTTCCTTTTAATGTTTAATATTGTCGTTGTATTATGCAGTCGCGTTCACTTATGCAAATAGAAATTAAGAACACCAAGCCATTTACTGTCTACACGACTTGTAACTGAATCTGGATTCCCTTCGTTCAGTCTCTGAATTACAGGCACCGCACCCCCACATACTCTCCCTCTTTTACCTACTCTCACTTCTGCACAAGCTTGCTGTGCATCTGTGCTGTCGCATTCAGGTTTATCACAGATCAAGAGACATGAAAAGGGATTTGTAAAGGAGATTCATTTCCAGACAGCTAATTCCTGTTAATTAGGGATTATCACATTTCACTGATTGCTCTGCTTTTGAAGGAACAAAATTTACAAATGAAAAGCTCTTCGAGATCCCCTGCACAATACGCCTCACGTGGGAGCTCCCCGCGGCTGCCGTTCCTTTGTTAATTCCTGTTGTCCCGTGCAGGGGTATTCCCTGCGGTTTATTAAGAACCGACACTTCCCCTGTCCTTCACTCCTACCCCCTCGTCACTTCACATCATTATCATTTTTTTTTTTGGTAGTCAGCTCTCGGCAGCCAGGTGATGGGGGTCATAATCCCCACCAAAAGGCCGCAACGATCACCACACAAAGTGGCCAACTCGTTACTTTCAGATTTTAACACAGTTTGGTTCCGCTCAGATGTTTCTTGACGGTGCAGCCTCCTCGTTGGAGCAGAACTTGGTCGCTATTATTTCACGCCCGTCTCTTTGTCTGGCAGATTGAAGGTGTCAATAAAGACATGTTGGCTTTAATCGCGCAGACTGTTCAATGTCCCTTTGCTCTGTACCTGGCTTTGGCTATTGAATGCTGTGCTTAGTTCTACAAGAGCTTTCGATTTGTTTTTCGATCTGTGGCCTTTGTACTGGTCAGGTCTGAAAACCACCCCCTTTATATTACAGTCAATGTTGGGAAATCAACAAGTAGGCAAATAGATGGCCGCTGCCTCCGCACTCTTAGGCATTTTCACTACACATTCCTCGTTCAGTGTCAGCCGTGGTTCAGTGGGTAGCACTCTCACCTCTGAGTCAGAAGGTCGTGGGTTCGAGTCCCACTCCAGAGACGTGAGCACAGAAATCTAGGCCGACACTCCCAGTGCAGTACTGAGGGAGCGCTGCACTGTCGGAGGTGCTGTCTTTCAGATGAGATGTTAAACCGAGGCCCCGTCTGCCCTCTCAAGTGGAGGTAAAAGATTCTCACGGCCACTATTTCGAAAAAGAAGCAGGGGAGTTCTCCCCGGTGTCCTGGGCCAATATTTCTCTCTCAGTCAGCATCACTGAAACAGATTATCTGGTCATTATCACGTCGCTGTTTGCGGGAGCTTGCTGTGCGCAAATTGGCTGCCGCATTTTCTACATTACAACAGTGACTACACTTCAAAAGTGCTTCATTGGCTGTAAAGCGCTTTGGGACGTCCGGTGGTCGTGAAAGGCGCTTTATAAATGGAAGCCTTTCTTTTCTTTTTACCTCAGCCACTGTCCAGGGGTCCAGCCGTGGGAGGGTGAGGAGGAGTGGGGGAGGTAGTGTGTGAAATTCAGGAATTTAACTTGTGTGCCATTTGCATGTCCGATGATCTCCAAACTCTAAATTGCTCCAGGATTAAGGTAGACCTCGACCACCTCAGAACCCAGACACGTTGGTTCCCGAGTCTGAGTTCCACAAAAGGATGTTGGAGTCAGAAAATCAGCAGTAATTCTGAATTCGAATTACACATTACACTCGAACTAATCAAGCACCAGCCCCCCTCCTTTAGTTCAAACTGTACGACAGTGTGAAGTTCACTGTGTACTTTGTTTTTATTTTGAGATTGTTAAACTAGCTCGTGAGAAACATCTTCCATTCCATCCCTCATCCGCATTGACATTTCTCAGAATCATTAAAAATTGATCAACTGATAAATTAAAATCCCATAAACGCTTCTGTTTAACCCCTCTCACTCCAAGATGCCAAGAAAGAGAGAGAAAACAGGCAGGGTAAAAACCAAAGAGAGAGCTTCCTCTAAATTAGAGCCTATTGAGAAAAGGATTCTATTTTCCGCACGCTTAAAGGGAGCGACAATTGTGGAAGATGAGTGGGGGAGCATGGCAGAGGAAGCTGACGGCACTGGGAGCAGCTTTATTGGAGCCGTCTGCTGGTCTGCCTCAGATACTCGTGTCTAAATGTGGCACAGAGCAAATTTACACAGAGGAAGCAGATCGCTCATCAGCTAAGCAAGCGCTCAATTAGGAAGGGAGCCACAACAGCCAGAATGATTGGATTATGCGATGTCTGTTCCATACATCTCTGTTTAATTTCCTTTTCCAACAGACACACAGAGGGGCTGTAGCCTTGTTTGGGCGCAGAGGGCGAAAAAAAAGGGAGATTTTGGAACTAGAAACGTGGCCACAGTGTTGGATTTTTACACTCTTAAGCGCCGAGGGTACTGTCCTGTAATCCCTGCGTGTTACAAAGCGACTGATTTATTGATTTGTTTTTGGGGTGTGGGCAGGGCAGCATTTATCCCCAGTTGCACGGAGGGTATTAAGAGTGAACCACATTAAGTCACTTGTCGGCCAGACCAGGTTCGGGGTGGTAAGTTTTCAATGATTCAGCAGCTTTCAGGGTAATTTCTCCCAGATTTATTGAGTTCCATTTTAAAACTTGCCACAGCGGGATTTGATCTCACGGCCTCTGGGTTTCCACTACCATAACCACCGTGCTACCTTACCTTTATTGGTGGTCCTAAGTCGTTTTAAAGCCGCTGGTTCGCTGACCTACATTGGCTCCCGGTTAAGCAGCGCCTCGATTTCAAAATTCTCATTCTTGTTTTCAAATCCCTCCATGGCCTCACCACCCCCCTTCCTATCTCTGTATTCTCCTTCAGCCCCACAACCCCCCCTGAGATATCTGTGCTCCTCTAATTCTGCCCTCTTGACCATCCCTGATTATAATTGCTGAGCCTTTGGTGGCCGTGCCTTCTGTTGCCTGGGCCCTAAGCTCTGGAATTCCCTCCCTAAACCTCTCCGCCTCGCTACCTCTCTCTCCTCCTTTAAGACGCTCCTTAAAACCTACCTCTTTGACCAAGCTTTTGGTCACCTGCCCTAATTTATCCTCATGAGGATCGGTGTCAAATTTTTTGTCTTAAAATATGCCTGTGCAGCGCCGTGGGACGTTTTACTATGTTTAAGGCGCTATATAAATACAAGTTGTTGTTGTTGTTAGAGAGAGATTGGGAACAGACATTCTGTTCATTCATTTCCCAGATTATGATGTTGTTTGTCTACATAGCAAGATGCGGAGATGCCGGTGTTGGACTGGGGTGGACAAATGTGAGAAGTCGCACAACACCAGGTTATAGTCCAACAGCTTTATTTGAAATCACGAGCTTTCGGAGCGGCTGCTCCTTCGTCAGGTGAAGTCTTCACCTGAAGAAGGGGCAGCGCTCCGAAAGCTTGTGATTTCAAATAAAGCTGTTGGACTATAACCTGGTGTTGTGCGACTTCTCACATTTACATAACAAGACTCACTGTACTTCAAGACGCAATTCATTGTGTAATGTGCTCAAAGAAGTTTTTGACATGAAAAGCGAGTACGTTTTTTTAAAGATGGATCTGGTCAGGTGCCAGTGGGTATCATTCCTTATTCAGGATGTCGTTAGAGCGGAAATCCGTAACGATGGTTAATGAGGGGGAGAACTGAAAAACATTAGCAAGAATAAACATTCTGGGGCATTTTTGGAGTCTGTTGCTAAAAGAAAATGCATCTTACGTTCTTGTTGCCCGACAGCCCTCTGAGATCTCTGCGCTCCTCCAATTCTGGCCTCTTGCGCATCCCCGATTTTAATCACTTCACCATTGGCGGCCGTGCCTTCAGCTGCCTAGGCCCCTCAGCTCTGGAATTCCCTCCCTAAACTTCTCCGCCTCTCTACCTCACTCTCCTCCTTTAAGACACTCCTTAAAACCTACCTGTTTGACCAAGGTTTTGGTCACCTGCCCTAATAAGAACGTAAGAAATAGGAGGCCCTTCGAGCCTGCTCCGCCATTCAGTAAGATCATGGCTGCTCTTCGACCTCAACCCCACCTTCCCGCACTATCCCCATATCCCTTGGTTCCCTTTGAATCCAATAATTTATCGCTCTCTGTCTTGAATATACTCAACGACTGAGCAACCACACAGTTCCAAAGATTCACAGCCCTTTGAGTGAAGACATTTTCTCCTCATCTCCATCCTAAATGGCCGACCCCTTATTTCTCCTAATGTGGCTCGGTCAAAGTTGGCCTGATAACGCACCTGTGAAGCGTATTGGGAAATTTTTACAACGTCAAAGGCGCTATATAAATGCGAGTTGTTATTATTGCGTATCACCATTGTAAGTTAGAGTACCCTGTGTCCCTAGAGAGGATTTTCTCAGGTCACTACTTACGGTAATATCGTAAACATGTTCAATTAGAGGGAATCGTTTTCCCCCCTTGGCAAAATCCCTCTCCTTTTTAGAAAGATGATGTCTGCTGTGAAGTAAACAATGGCTCTGTAGCAGCCTTGACTGGGGTAAAGAGCTGATGCTGATAAAGATGTAGGAACTGTTATGTTGTGTGATTCTTAATATTGGGGAGGGGAAGTATTCCGAAACAAGGGAATCATTATTGAAGCATTCTTTAATGTAGAATCCTGCACCTAAAATTCTTCGTCTGTTCCCTGTCTTTGCACTGACTACAGGTGCCGTTAAACCGAGGCCCCGTCTGCCCACTCGGGCGGACATAAAAGATCACACAGCCAATATTTCGAAGAAGAGCAGGGGGGGGGGTGGGGGAGTTCTCCCCGGTGTCCTGGGCCAATATTTATCCCTCAACCAACATCACTAAAAACAGATTATCTGGTCATTATCACATGTGGGAGCTTGCTGTGCACAAATTGGCTGCTGCGTTTCCCACATTACAACAGTGACTGCACTTCAAACGTTCTTCATTGGCTGTAAAGCGCTTTGGGACGTCCTGAGGTGGATAAGCCGCTGTAGAAATGCAAGTCTTTCTTTCTTTTTACACTTCATTCAGCTTAGTAGCAACGAACTTAGATATAGTGGCTCAGGGTTAATGGAACTAATGGCCCTTTGAAGGACAGTCGACTGCGATATCTTGCAGCTGACATTAATTCAGAGGCTGAGCTGTCGACTTTTCCAGCGTAAAGTGCATCCCAGAGAGCATATCATATCCTGCTGTAGTCACTCATGTGAGGCTGCCTAGTGAGGCACCATTTAGAGGACCTCTGATCCCATCACAGCCTTGGCTAATACCCATACTATGTTCTCCGGCTAGCTCAACAGTCACATGTCAGAGCCAGACCACTAAATGGAGGAACTCGTGTTTCAAGCATGTGATGGGTAGAAAATGGGAACGAGAGACTAAAGCCCCGCCCACAACAATGAGAAATTCACCCGTGAGACCTTCCGAACGGAGTGACAAGAATATGGAGGTGGAACGGGAGTCAGTGGAGTGTGCTATCCAAAGCGAGTTTGTTGGAATCTAATCCATTTTCTCGTGGTTGCAGGCCACAACACAAAACTGCCCATAATTCTGCATAAATGAGAAAACTCACCTCATGTCCTCCGAGATGATTTGTGGTGAAAATGGGAATCCCACACAGTTGGTGAAAATGGGAATCCCACACAGTAAGGGATACTCTTCTGAGGTTGGGCTTAAGGTACACTTTCGGGACAGCGTAAAAAAAAAAGCTTTACATTGATCCCATTCGTTTAATTTTTACTCAGCAACCTCAGTGAGTGACAAGACTCACAGAAGACGTGTCAAAGTGTTTTATATTTGTGGATGCTAAACAGGAGGTGAAAAGATAAAAATTAGAGAGGGGTAGGGTGGGGACTCAAGGCACATTCAAAGAGAAAGATTAGGAGGAGGTATTTGATAGCGGGGAAGGAGTTGGCAAGGTCGAAGGAACTGGACAGAGAGGCAGGAGTATAGCGGCTGAACAAAAGGCAAGGAGTGGCTGAGCGGACAAGGAGAGATTGGAGGAATGGAGGGAGCATGCGGGGAGGTAAGACATGAGGAGATCACCGAGGTCGGATGGGGGCAAGGCTGTGGAGGGTGAATGAAATCGAGGGCAGAAATTTTAAATTCAACTCTCTAGGGCATAGGAAGCCAGGGAAGCTCAGCGAGCGTGAGAGGGGGGCAACTTTGTGTGCGTGAAGGACAACGTCAAGGTTGAAAACAGCGACAAAAGACTGTGGGGGGAAAATTGGCTCGCGCCCCCTTTGGGGCGCTAACTTCGCCAGGGCGCTACTTTTAGCGCCCCCCCCGCGCCTGAAATTCAATGGTAGTGACCCAAGCAGGAGGCAGCGCGCTGCTGGAAGCGCTCCCCCTCCCTCTTGGAGCGCACCCATGGAATATCATGGCGCTACGTGCAGCAGCACCACACGCGCCAGCACATGGTGTCGCGGTACTGCAGGCCTCCCTCCCCTGGTTAAAGGGGAGCGGCGCACCGGGGCCTTGCTGGACCACCGGGAAGTGGGGTGCCAGCAAAAGAGCTCGGCATGCAAGAGGAGCGCCGGGCTGACCAATCGCGCCCGGCACCCCTGCAGGAGAAGGCCAGAGGGGCAGGTGCTGGCAGGCGCCCCCAAAAAAAATGGCGGCCCGGCACCTTCCCTTTAATTATTGCCGCCCCGGCCACAAGAATGCCCCTCCTGACCCTGTCGGACACAGCGTCCGGCGGTAAGTCAGGGTACGCGAGCCAAGTTTGCGGCCAGGGCGTGAGCGGGGCATTGCGCACGGTGATGACATCATCGCCGGAGGCGCAGCGCCGCGGGGGGCTACCGGCTACCGCCGCCGCTAACCTCCTGCTGAATTTCGCGGGAGGTTCTAGCGACGCCGCGCCCGGGCGCTAGTTGCTTTGCGCCCGGTTGGGGCCCCTTGGGAGGCGCAAAGCAACCGAATTTTTCCCCCAGTGGAAATAAGGAAGTAGCAATTGAGCGATACAGCGCAGGTAGCTTGGGGGAAGAGAGAATAAAAGAAGTGGTCTTGCAACCGCCTCAAGAAACATCTCGCGGGACCTAGCAGCCTCCATGAGAAGGGGTAGTGGTACTATCTCGGGGATCAGTGAAGAACTATCACCCACCTGAGCTAGGAGTGATTGATGAAACAGAAAAGTCTTCTCTTCTTCTTAGGCAGTCCCTCGGAACCGAGGATGACTTGCTTCCACATTAAAAATGAGTTCTCAGGTGACTGATGAGTCCAATGCGGGACCTTTAGTCTCTGTCACAGGTGGGGCAGACGGTGGTTGAAGGGGCGGGTGGGTGGGGTGCTTGGGTTGACGTGCGCTCCTTCCGCTGCTTGCGCTTGGCTTCCGCTTGCTCCCGGCGAAGAGACTCGAGGTGTTCGGCGCCTTCCCGGATGCTTCTCCTCCACTTTGTGCGGTCTTGGGCCAGGGATTCCCAGGTGTCGGTGGGGGATGTTGCACTTTTTCAAGGAGTCTTTGAGGGTGTCCTTGAAGCGTTTCCTCTGCCCACCTGGGGCTTTCTTGCCGTGTTGGAGCTCCGAGTAGAGCGCTTGTTTTGGGAGTCACGTATCGGGCATGCGGACGATGTGACCCGTCCATCGGAGCTGATCGAGCGTGGTCAAAGCTTCGATGCTGGGGATGTTGGCCTGAGCGAGAACACTGACGTTGGTGCGCCTATCCTGCCAATGGATTTGCAGGATCTTGCGGAGGCAGCGTTGGTGGTATCTCTCCAGTGCTTTGAGGTGCCTGCTGTACATGGTCCGTGTCTCTGAGGCATACAGTACTCTCCAACCTAATCTCAGGGTGCTTGCTGCTGACATTGTGCGACAGGGGTGGAATTGCTCCATTTTCTACCATCAACTTCCCTCATCTTTATGAGCACAAACCTTCATGGCAAAGAAAAACCTCTCCATCAAAAAATGAAAAGGTCACAGCAGATTGAAGAGAATGGCAAATCGTTTCCCATTTCAGACACTTATTACAGCTGACTTGTGTGAGATTGCAGGAGAAATCTGCCTCCGTAATAAAAAAAAAATATATTTCTCCATTAGCAGCAAAGGTCCCAATTTCTGAATCGCTGCGGGCCCAAATCAAGGCAGCCACTCTTGATAATGGAATCCTTCCACGTTAAGCATTACCACGGCTCAGAGTCAGTGCTGAGGGTCAAGTCAAGGGTCGGCTTGGTTCCATTGTTCTGAAGCACCCCTCCCCACCCCGACTCCCCGCACCCTGTCGCCATGGTAACATCTGAGCAGCCAGCCCACGGCCACGTGGGCGGAATCAAAGCCTGTTATTAAACCCACCTGCTGAGAGCAAATGTGCCGAAGAGGAGAAAAATCACTGCCAGATAAGCTTCGACGAGTGCCAGCAATCAGTGGAAGAGGATCAGCATCCCGTCGGGAATGGAGACAGGGGGCTGTCAAAGCTTGGAAGGTCAGATAAATGTGGCCACTGTATTAGCCCGATGCACTTGGATACCAGTTTCGCAACAACGACAAAAAAAATCAGGCCATTGGAAACCGTGCAATTTTAGGGAGGGAAAAGTGGCAGATTGCGAACAAGTTGAAATAAACAGAGCTCGAAGTATTGTTCGACAATCAGAGCTAGTTTTTGCCAAGCAGTAGTGAGAGGACTATTTGTCAAGCTTTGCTCCGTAGACTAATATTCCCAGCTCGTTTGATGGCATTGAATGTATGAATTTCCCCCCTTTTTCTCGCCATGTACCACCCTCCGTAAAAATTGAACTCATCCCAAAACTCTGCTGGCCCCGTATCCTAACTCGCACCAAGTCTCGTTCACCCATCACCTCTCTGCTCGCTGACCTACGCTGGCTCCCCATCCGGCAAGGCCTCGATTTTAAAATTCTCATCCTTGTGTTAAAATCCATCCGTGGCCTCCTCGCACCCCCTCCCTATCTCTGTGACCTCCTCCAGCCCCACAACCCCCCCCCCCCCCCCCCCCGAGATCTCTGCGCTCCTCCAGTTCTGGCCTCTTGCGCATCCCCCGATTTCAATCGCTCCACCATTGGGCGGCCGTGCCTTCAGCTGTCTAGGCCCCTAAGCTCTGGACTTCTCCCCCTAAACCTCTCCGCCTCTCCCTACCTCTCTCTCCTCAAGACGCTCCTTAAAACCTACCTCTTTGACCGAGCTTTTGGTCGCCTGTCCTAATATCTCCTTATCTGGCTCGGTGTCAGAGTTTGTCTGATAATCGCTCCCGTGAAGCGCCTTGGGACGTTACATGTGCTATATAAATACAAGTTGTTGTTGTTGTGGTGTTTTGCTCATTGAGGACTGATGCGCTGAATAACTTGGATCACGGCCTCCTTCTTTCTATGGCTGGAGTTAACTGCTGCAGCTATCAAGGCCTCTTTCACGTGAGACTGCTAGATTGAGAAATGAACTAAGAAACGCGACGCTGCCAGTGGTGACTGAGTTTGTCTGCCAATCATAACATGCATACAAGCACCCGCAACCCCCCCCCCCCCCCGGCAGCGTGTCTATTTTAATATGATGTCCTTGGCTGGATAGTTTGAACCTTTGCACTGCCTGTTAACTGCGATTGTTGTGTTAATCTCACCAGTTCACAGCTGACCGGCCAGATGGAACGCTGCACGGTGGTGGGTTTCACGAGGGGCATTTTCCTTTTTGTTGTCTCTACCTTGTCACAATTTGAAGGAATTACCTTCAAAATGATAGGGCCGCGCGTGCATATAGCGTAAGGCAAAGTTGCTCCCGGGATCCTGAAAAGTAAGTTAAGCAGAACTCCAGAACGTCTATATCGTATTACAACTTGCATTATTCATCTGTAATTTGTTGCTTTCCTTGGGGTGACATTTCTACGGTTTCAGCAGCGCAGGAACCATCTGTTCCACATAGCATTTGATTATCTATTTGTACTTATCCTTATCACCCACGATCCCGCTCCTAACTAGATAATCATCCGGCTCTTTTTAAAGGTGTTAATCAGCACAGCAGTCATTGCTCTAACTTAGAAGTATAGTTTCTCATTACCACTACTGCATGAAGATGAGGAACCCTCTGAAACCTCTGGTTTTGCCCAAGGCTTGTTAATTTAATACTCGCGTCCTTTTAGTTCTGTGTTCACACTCCCAAGTTAAATAACACACTGTACTTGCATCGATGTATCCATTCCTCTGTCATAATTCGGAAACATCTCCTCTCCGTCTCATTTTCTCCAACGCAAAGGAATTCAGTCTTTTTGTGAGTCCTGCCTTCGTAATTTAAAGCCTCGAGACCCTGGAACCAGTCCCCGTCACTCCTGTCTGAATCATCAGTGCCCTTTTCAAAGTAGGGTGACCATTAAGTCACACAATGAGTGTGGGTGGGCGGTGGAGGAAGAATTGCTCTGGTCGCTAAGAGTAGCGACGCGCCGAATAGAATCAAAGGGCGCAAGCCCGATACGTTAACTCCGCAGATGCTACCTGACCTGGTGTTTTCACCGTTTTCAGTTTCGATTCAGATTTCCAGCCTTTTGCTTTTTAGCTCAGATAGAATGGGAGCAGTTTTAGCGTAACCCGCCCTTCGGGAAGCTGGTGGGAACAGGTACAGCGCCGGTTTTACACTACGCCCGGTCTTCATAGAATCATAGAAATTTACGGCACAGAAGGAGGCCATTCGGCCCATCTTGTCCGTGCCGGCCGACAAAGAGCTATCCAGCCTAATCCCACTTTCCAGCACTTGGTCCGCGGCCCTGTAGGTTACGGCACTTCAAGTGCATATCCAAGTACTTTTTAACTGTGATGAGGGTCTCTGCCTCTACCACCCTTTCAGGCAGTGAGTTCCAGACCCCCACCACCCCCAGGGTGAAAACATTTCTCCTCAACTCCCCTCTAAACCTCCGACCAATTACTTTAAATCTCTGCCCCCTGGTTATTAACCTCTCTGCTAGGGGAAATAGGTCCTTCCTATCCACTCTATCTAGGCCCCTCATAATTTTATACACCTCAATTAGGTCTTCACCCAGCCTCCTCTGTTCCACAGAAAACAACCCCAGCCTATCCAATCTTTCCTCACAGCTAAAATTCCCCAGTCCATTGCAGTCAATGGAGACCAGTACTGGGCGGGGCATAAAACCGGCGTTCCACCCGATCCCGCGGGAGTCCCGCCCAGCGAGTTAGGTTAATATTACGCCTCCCATGTATTTATGATGTTGCAACACTTAGTGAACAGAGAAATCCTTCCCCTCCCCTCGCCCCCCCGCACAGTGTTCCAAATGCGACCTGACCAATAATCTAAGGCCAGAATAACTCGCTTTGGGTTCTCGTCAAGTGCCCTTGATGAGCGGAGCAGCATAGCCTTGAAAGCAGCTTCGCATTGGCTGGATGCCTTCCGCCAATTGTCGAAAATGCCTCCCCTAATCGTCCGCCTCTTCCAGCGTTACTGGCAGGCCTCCCTGCACCGTGTGACTAAAACAGCACAGACAGCCCGGACTCCAGATCAGAAAGGTGCGTGTTCATTCCAGGTCATGGACACGGCGGGTCTTCTTTCCCAATCGAAGCTCCTGGCCGGCCTCCCACATTCCACCCTACCTAAACTTGAGGTCATCTAAAACTCGGCTGCCCCGTGTCCTAACTCGCACCAAGTCCCGTTCGCCCATCACCCCTGTGCTCGCTGACCTACACTGGCTCCCGGTTAAGCAGCACCTCGATTTCAAAATTCTCATCCTTGTTTTCAAATCCCTCCGTGGCCTCGCCCCTCCCTATCTCTGTAACCTCCTCCAGCCCCACGACCCCCCGAGATATCTGCGCTCCTCTAATTCTGCCCTCTTGAGCATCCCTGATTTTAATCGCTCAACCTTTGGTGGCCGTGCCTTCTGTTGCCTGGGTCCTGAGCTCTGGAATTCCCTGCCTAAACCTCTCCGCCTCGCTACCTCTCTCTCCTCCTTTAAGACGCTGCTTAAAACCTACCTCTTTGACCGAGCTTTTGGTCACCTGCCCTAATATCTCCTTATGTGGATCGGTGTCAAATTTTTTTGTCTTAAAATGCTCCTGTGCAGCGCCTTGGGACGTTTTACTGCGTCAAAGGCGCTATATAAATACAAGTTGTTGTTGTTGTCGAAGCTGTCTTCAACAGGGAAAAATGCAGAGCCCTCCCCGTTGAAATGCAGCCATCGCTCTTATTGTGCTATGTTCCCTTCAACATTCGCATGTTTCACATTCCAACGTGAGAAAAGCTTACATTTGTATCTCAATAAAAAATTAAAAAATCTGCCATTCCTGAGCCCCATCCACTTACTTGGTGACATATCCATTTCAATATTATTGATCCGTCTCATATTCATCAGTCGGCCGCATGGCTCGATGTTATCAGTAAATCCTCCAATATTACATGTACCTTCCTTCATCTGTCTATCAATATAATAAAAGTCTCGCGTCTAACATGCCCATGGGACCTCAGAAGTGTAATGCAGACAAAGTATGTGTCACACTTGAGCATCTCAAATATAATTTTCATTAAAAATAACAATGGTCCTGTCATTATAAAGCAGTGTAGACTCTCACAGTGAGCAACGCCATGGGAGATTCACTTACAAATCATATGAGCAGCAGGGAGACCCAGACCAGAACCCCTGTGCTCGCTGACCTACACTGGGTCCGGCAATGCCTCGATTTTAAAATTCTCATCCTCGTTCTCAAATCCCTCTGTGGCCTCCTCGCCCCCCCCGCCCCCCCTCCCTATCTCTGTAACCTCCTCCAGCCCTGCAGCCCTCCGAGATCTCTGCGCTCCTCCAATTCAGGCCTCTTGCCCATTCCCCGATTTCCATCGCTCCACCGTCGGCGGCCGTGCCTTCAGCTACCGAGGACCTAAGCTCTGGAATTCCCTCCCTAAACTTCTCCGCCTCTCTCTCCTCCTTTAAGACGCTCCTTAAAACCTCCCTCTTTGACCGAGCTTTTGGCCATCTGCCCTAATATCTCCTCATGTGGCTCGGTGTCAAATTTTGACCGATTACGCTCCTGTGAAGCGCCCTGGGATGTTTTACTACAGTAAAGGCGCTATATAAATGCAAGTTGTTGTATGTACCTTCTGTTTATAGGGATTCTGATTTGGCATTGAGAAGGTTAAAGCGGCTTTGTGAATGAAATCTTATCCATGTAATATTTAACACACTGCTCATGGTTTTATAGAAATACACTAGTCTGAGGATTGCAGGCTTCAATTCGCCGAGGCCTGACATTTTCTGATGTGTTATCGGTGTTATGAGGAGACAGTGGCTGACCTCCGTGTCTCCAGGCTTAGATTACATACGAATTAGAGGGATCAGTCTCACCGACAGCTGCCCTGACACGATTATAGACAAGGAGATGCATTGGTTTTCCACACAGCAATGACGTAAAGGCTAGGGGGCCACCAGCTGCGGTACAAGATGGTAATGGTGATTATGTGATGGGTTCCGGAGCCTGTCAGAGACTTGTATCCACGCGATGGGTTCTGGCAGGTCTGCCACTGCGTAGAATGCACGGCCTGACAAATGGGTCAACCCGTCCTGATAAGGCTGTAGAATTGCGGCAATGGCGTAGAATAATATAACCCATGACCCCCCCGCCCCCCCCCCCTCCACTGACTCAGCAGGTTCACACAGTGAGTAGCTGTGTGCAAGATTCCAGGTTCAATCTCTAGTCTGTGCCGGGTTAGCTGGTCTCAACTGGGGTGGGGGAGTGGGGCGGGGGGGGGTGGGGTTTGGTGTTCAGAGGAGTTCCACTCGGCTTCTGCGCCACTGAGTTACAGAGATGGAAACATAGGCAGAGGCCCCACTCCTGATTGTTCTCCAGTGGGTGTGTGTGTATGTGTTTGTGTGCGTGTTGTGTTTGTGTATGTATGTGTGTCTGTATGTATGTGTTTACATGTATGTGTTTACATGTGTGTGTGTGCATGTGTGTGTGTTTGTGTTTATGTGTGTGTGTTTGTGTTTATGTGTGTGTGTGTATGTGTTTGTGTGTGTGTTTGTGTTTATGTGTGTGTGTGTATGTGTTTGTGTTTGTGTGTGTGTTTGTGTTTATGTGTGTGTGTGTTTGTGTTTATGTGTGTGTGTGCATGTGTTTGTGTGTGTGTTTGTGTTTATGTGTGTGTGTGCATGTGTTTGTGTGTGTGTTTGTGTTTATGTGTGTGTGTGCATGTGTTTGTGTGTGTGTTTGTGTTTATGTGTGTGTGTGTATGTGTTTGTGTTTGTGTGTGTGTTTGTGTTTATGTGTGTGTGTGTTTGTGTTTATGTGTGTGTGTGCATGTGTTTGTGTGTGTGTTTGTGTTTATGTGTGTGTGTGCATGTGTTTGTGTGTGTGTTTGTGTTTATGTGTGTGTGTGCATGTGTTTGTGTGTGTGTTTATGTATGTGTGTGTGCATGTGTTTGTGTTTATGTGTGTGTTTGTGTTTATGTGTGTGTTTGTGTTTATGTGTGTGTGTGTGTGTCTATGTAAGTAACTCAGATGAGGGCCGGATCGAATTTAGTTACGAGCCCGCCCATGAATAAAGAGCCTGACTGTCTGAGCTCACATATGAATTTTGCAGCGAAGGTTCACCAGACTGGTTCCTCGGATAGGGGTATTGTCCTATGAGGAGAGATTGAGTAGACTCGGCCTATATTCTCTAGAGTTTAGAAGAATGAGAGGTGATCTCATTGAAACATACAAAATTCTTACAGGGCTTGACAGGGTCGATGCAGGGAGGATGTTTCCCCTGGCTGGGGAATCTAGAACCAGGGGTCACAGTCTCAGAATAAGGGGTCGGCCATTTAGGACTGAGATGAGGAGAAATTTCTTCACTCAGAGGGTGGTGAATCTTTGGAATTCTCTACCCCAGAGGGCTGTGGAGGCTCAGTCGTTGAGTATATTCAAGTCAGAGAATATATTTTGTATATTAAGGGATCAAGGATATGGGGATAGTGCAGGAAAGTGGAATTGAGGTCAAAGATCAGCCATGTTCTTATTGAATGGCGGAGCAGGCTCGAGGGGCCAAATGGCCGACTCCTGCTCCTATTTCTTATGTTCTTATGTTATGGTTGCTCGGACGAGGTACTGGAAGTCAACTGGTTCCTTTGGAACTCTATCTGAACAAGGAGTCAACACCTTGAGGAAAGAGGGGGAGGGAAGGGGAGGAACTTGATGAGGGAACAAAATAATTTTTACGCAGAGAGTTGTGTGATCGGGAACGCACTGCCCGAAAGGGCAGTGGAAGCAGATTCACTAGTAACTTTCAAAAGGGAGTTGGTTAAATACTTGAAGAGGAAAAATTACAGGGCTATGGGGAAAGAGCAGGGGAGTGGGACTAATTGGAGAGCTCTTTCAAAGAGCCAGCACAGGCACGATGGGCCGAATGGCCTCCTTCTGTGCTGTAAGATTCTATAATTATCTAACCAGCTACCATAATAAGCAAATAATAAAACTTTCAGATGGGGGAAGTTATATTTAGCTGCTGTCACCAATATAACATGATTTTCAGTTGTGAAATCTTCATGTAAGAAAAGAAAGACTTGCATTTCTATAGCGCCTTTCACGACCACCGGACGTCTCAAAGCGCTTTACACCCAATGAAGTACTTCAGAAGTGGAGTCACTGTTGTAATGTGGGAAACGTGGCAGCCACTTTGCACACAGCAAACTCCCACAAACAGCAATGAGATAATGACCAGATAATCTGTTTGTTTTTGTTATGATGTTGGTTGAGGGATAAATATTGGCCAGGAACACCAGGGAGAACTCCCCTGCTCTTCTTCGAAATAGTGGCCGTGGGATCTTTTACGTCCACCTGAGAGGGCAGACGGTGCCTCGGTTTAACGTCTCATCTGAAAGACGGCACCTCTGACAGTGTAGCGCTCCCTCAGCACTGTACTGGGAGCGTCAGCCTAGATTATGGGCTCAAGTTCCTGGAGTGGGACTTGAACCCACAACCTTCGTGACTCGAGAGGCGAGGCTACCCACTGAGCCACAGCTGACACTGTAAATATGAATGGTTTTGCAGATGCCAGCCAACCTGACCATTGAGCCTGAGTACAAGTAGGTGATGTATTACTGGTCCCAACTGGCTTTAACCAACTGTATTTGCACGGCCAATATCATAACGTTTTAAATATCTTTGCAGACTCTGTCCAGAGTTTGTATTCATGGCACACGGGCAGGGATTCCTCTCAGGATAAGAGGCGTTTTCCTTCGGTGCGAGTGTCTCGGCTAACACCTCTCCCCAGCTGCTGCTCACAGTAAAACTTCACACCACGCTTACAGCTGCCGTGTGAAGAGCCACATTTTTTTTTTAAATACGTTCGTCTTTTGTTGATTTTCCCAAAAAAAACAAACGTCCAAAAGCAGATACAGCAGAGCTGGCAAAGAGCGAAATCGCGAAATCGGGAAAAGAAGTGTGTCAGCAGTCTGTCCCGCTCGCACCCTGCGCTGATGCGGTTCAGACAGAAGCAAAGGAAAGAAGCAACACCTTTGGTCAGCTGTGGAGTAGAATCATGGGATGACACAGCGCAGAAGGAGGCCATTCGGCCCACCGTCCCGGAGAGAGCTGTCTAATTAGTCCCACTTCTCCCCATAGCCCTGTAAATTATTCCTTTTCAAGTATTTATCCAATTCCCTTTTGAAAGTTACTGTTGAATCTGCTTCCACCGCCCTTTCAGGCAGCGCGTTCCAGATCACAACAACTCGCTGCGTAAAAATGTGTTCCCTCCTGTCGCCTTTGGTTCTTTTGCCAATCACCTTAAGTCTGTGTCCTCTGGTTACCGACCAGAAATTAGTGATTTCTGGGTCTGAAATTGAGTTTGAAAATGCCCGAGGAGACGAAAGCCCGGAGAAGAGCGCCAAAAAAGCTGTCGATAAAGTGACAGCAAAGGGCGGCAAGAAGCGGGGAAGGTCGAGGAGGGAGAGTTACTCCATCTCATTGAAGCATACAAAATTATTACAGGGGATTGACAGGGTAAATGCTGGGAGAATGTTTCCCTTGGCTGGGGAGTCTAGAACCAGGGGCTACAGTCTCAGAATAAGGGGTAGGCCATTCAGGACTGAGATGAGGAGAAATTTCTTCACACAGAGGGTGGTGAATCTTTGGAATTCTCTACCCCAGAGGGCTGTGGAGGCTCAGTCGTTGGGTATATTCAAAACAGAAGTCGATAGATTTCTGACTAGTAAGGGCATCAAGGGATATGGCGATAAGGCTGGTGAATGGAATTGAGGCAGAAGATCAGCCATGATCTCATTGAATGGTGGAGCAGGCTCGAAGGGCCGAACGGCCGACTCCTGCTCCTATTTCTTATGTTCTTATGTATGACTATAAAGCGAAGACTCTGTCTTCGACGCGAGTGTCCTCAACTCCATCCCGCAGCATGCTACCCGCCACCATCTCAGCACAACCCCCAGCCCGGCATGAGCTTGAAAAGGCCATCCGACAACTGAAGAACAACAAGGCCTCAGGGGCAGATGGAATCCCTGCTGAAACACTAAAGCATGGCGGAGAAGCACTATTGGCGTGAATTTATGAACTAATTTCTCTTATCTGCAAGGAGGAGAGCATGCCAGGGGATCTCAGAGATGCCGTAATTGTGACCATCTTCAAGAAAGGTGACAAGTCCGATTGCGGTAATTACAGAGGAGTTTCCCTGCTGTCTGTCACAGGGAAAGTCATCGCGAGAATCCTCCTCAATCGCCTTCTCCCAGTGGCTGAAGAGCTCCTCCCAGAGTCGCAATGCGGATTCCGCCCACTAAGGGGCACAATGGACATGATCTTCACCGCGCGACAATTACAAGAGAAATGCAGGGAACAGCACCAACCGCTGGACATGGCCTTCTTTGACCTCACAAAGGCCTTCGACACTGTCAACCGTGAGGGATTATGGAGTGTCCTCCTCAAATTCGGCTGCCCTCAAAAGTTTGTCACCATCCTCCGCCTGCTTCACGACGACATGCAAGCCGTGAGCCTGACCAACGGTTCCACCACAGATCCAATTCATGTACGGACCGGGGTCAAGCAAGGCTGTGTCATCGCACCAACGCTCTTCTCGATCTTCCTTGCTGCAATGCTCCATCTCACCCTCAGTAAGCTCCCCACTGGAGTGGAGCTAATTTACAGAACAAACGGGAAACTGTTCAACCTCCGTCGCCTCCAGTCCAGATCCAAGGTCGTCCCATCCTCTGTCGTCGAATGACAGTATGCAGACGACGCTTGCGTCTGCGCACACTCGGAGGTCGAACTCCAAACCATCGTCAACACCTTCACCGAAGCGTACGAGAGCATGGGCCTTACACTAAACATCCGTAAGACAAAGGTCCTCTACTAACCTGCCCCTGCCACACAGTACAGCCCCCCGATTATCAAAATCCACGACAAGGCCTTGGACAATGTGGACCACTTTCCATACCTTGGGAGCCTACTGTCAACAAGGGAAGACGTCTGTCATAAATCGCAAGTAACAACTCAGGAAGTACTACTGGGCGGCCAGCTGGGGCGCCGTCCAGGGAGTATAAATACTCAGGCATGGGCCCACCTTGGGCAGAGACAATCTGGAAACAGGAAGCTAGTGACTGCTAACTAGACCTCCATGTTTTGTTACAAGTTGATTAAAGCCTTGCTTTATGTTCAAGTGCGTAGTGAGTCTTTATTACGTCAACGTCGATGACGAAGTCCAACACCGCCTTCAGTGTGCCAGCGCAGCCTTCGGTCGCCTGAGGAAGAGAGTGTTTGAAGACCAGGATCTCAAACCCGGCACCAAGCTCATGGTCTACAGAGCAGTAGTGGTATCCACCCTCCTGTATGCCTCAGAGACATGGACCATGTACAGCAGGCACCTCAAAGCACTACAAGATCCTGCAAATCCATTGGCAGGATAGGCGCACCAACATCAGTGTTCTCGCTCAGGCCAACAGCCCCAGCATTGAAGCTTTGACCACGCTCGATCAGCTCCGATGGACGGGTCACATTGTCCGCATGCCCGATACGAGCATCCCAAAACAAGCGCTCTACTCGGAGCTCCGACACGGCAAGAGAGCCCCAGGTGGGCAGAGGAAATGCTTCAAGGACACCCTCAAAGCCTCCTTGAAAAAGTGCAACATCCCCACCGACACCTGGGAATCCCTGGCCCAAGACCGCACAAAGTGGAGGAGAAGCATCCGGGAAGGCGCCGAACACCTCGAGTCTCTTCGCCGGGAGCAAGCGGAAGCCCAGCGCAAACAGCGGAAGGAGCGCACGTCAACCCAAGCACCCCACCCACCCGCCCCTTCAACCAGCGTCTGCCCCACCTGTGACAGAGACTGTAGGTCCCGCATTGGACTCATCAGTCACCTGAGAACTCATATTTAATGTGGAAGCAAGTCATCCTCGGTTCCGAGGGACTGCCTAAGAAGAAGATAAAGCGAAGAAGCAGGTTCGCCCCGCCCCCCGACACTGGCACCTGCTCTGTGGCCAAGAACATCACGGCCTCCTCTGTGAACGATATTTCCGAGCACATGGCGGACGAGCTTCCCGCCTGGCCCACCGCCGGGGGATCTGACCAAGCACGGGCCATGCCGGAGGGACAAAGGCCGTGACCAAGTGCCCCAGCTCCGAGCGAAACTCCGCAATGCACTGAAAAAAAACACGCAGAGGAAATAACACAAAAACTGTGACGTAACCAAAGAGCAGATGTAATTTATCTGGATTTTCAAAAGGCCCTCGATAAGGTACCCCATAATAGACTGATGGACAAGGTCAGAGAATGCGCAGTCGGGGGACAAGTAGCAGAATGGATTGCTGGCTGGCTTCAGGACAGAAAGCAGAGAGTGGGAGTAAAGGGTAGCTATTCACAGTGCCAGAAGGTGGGTTGTGGTGTTCCACAAGGATCAGTGCTGGGACCACTGCTGTTCACAATTCACATTAATGATTGGACATAGGAATCAAAGACACAATTTCTAAATTTGCAGATGACACCAAATTGGGGGGGATAGTTAATGCTGAGGAGGACTGCAACAAGTTACAGGAGGACGTTAATAAACTCGCAGAATGGGCATATAATTGGCAAATGAAGTTCAACACGGATAAATGTGAGGTATTACATTTTGGTAGGAAGAATAGGGAGGTCACTGATCACTTGGAGGGCGCGAGTCTGGGTGGGGTAGAGGAACAAAGGGATCTCGGAGTACAAATACACAAATCACTAAAGTTGCGACACAGGTTAGCAAGGCCATAAAAAAAGCAAACCAAGCACTCGGGTTTATTTCTAGGGATAGAATTGAAAAGTAGGGAAGTTATGCTAAACCTGTATCGAACCTTGGTTAGACCACACTTAGAGTACTGCATACAGTTCTGGTCGCCATATTATAAAAAGGATATTGAGGCACTGGAGAGGGTGCAGAGAAGATATACAAGGATGATACCAGAAATGTGAGGGTATACATATCAGGAAAGGATGAACAGGCTGGGTCTCTTTTCTCTTGAAAAAAGGCTGAGGGGTGACCTAATAGAGGTATTTAAAATTATGAAAAATTTTGATAGAGTGGATACAGAGAGAGTGTTTCCACTTGTGGGGAAGAGCATAACTAGAGGCCATCAATATAAGATAGTCAGCAAGAAATCCAATCAGGAATTCAGAAGAAACTTTTTACCCAGAGAGTGGTGAGAATGTGGAACTCGCTACCACAGGGAGTGGTTGAAGCGAACAGTATAGATGCATTTAAGGGGAGGCTAGACAAGCATATGAGGGAGAAGGGAACAGAGGGTTATGCTGATAGAGTTAGATGAGGAAAGATGGGAGGAGGCTGGTGTGGAGCATAAACGCCGGCATGGACTGGTTGGACCGAATGGCCTGTTTCTGTGCTGTATATCCGATGTAATCCTAGTTAAAGCAACAGTTCCGCCTTGTTTATCCCATAATGCATGGGTTGTAATGCGCCTCTCTGCATATTTGAGTGGAGGACTCCTTTAAGAGGGGGCGGGGCTCCTTCCTCAGGTACATGTGTGGGCGGCTCTTATTTGCATATCTGCGTAGGAGGCTGCTCTTTGTGCATATGAATGTGTTAAATCGTTTTCCATGACTTGAATGGCAATGAAAATCTGGAGAGATGTTCAACAGGCAGCAGAATCGATAACGCTCGTCTTACACTATCACCCAAAGTCTAAATGAACCCCTTGGAGTACCACACGGGGTTTACACATAACTCGGCACCAGCTCCTGTCGTTATCTCGTAAATTCAGTAAATTATGTACCATGCATAGTGAAGATGGTACTCAAGGGTCAGACAAGCTGTGAGTGATTCGAGAAGCTATTTTTTCATTCGAATTGAAAAGTATGGAAGTTATGCTAAACCCGTATCGAACCTTGGTTAGACCACACTTGGAGCACTGCGTGTAGTTCTGGTCGCCATATTATAACACAAGGATATAGAGGCACTGGAGAGGGTGCAGAGAAGATTTACAAGGATGATACCAGAAATGTGAGGGTCTACCTATCAGGAAAGGATGAACAGGCTGGGTCTTTTCTCTTGAAATAAGAAGGCTGAGGGGTGACCAAATAGAGGGCTTTAAAATTATGAAAAATGTTGATAGAGTGGATACAGAGAGAATGTTTCCACTTGTGGGGAAGAGCAGAACTAGAGGCCATCAATATAAAATAGTCAGCAAGAAATCAATGAGGGAATTCAGAAGAAATTTCTTTACCCAGAGAGTGGTGAGAATGTGGAACTCGCTACCACAGGGAGTGGTTGAGGTGAATAGTATAGATGCATTTAAGGGGAGGCTAGACAAGCATATGAGGGAGAAGGGAATAGAGGGTTATGCTGATAGATTTAGATGAGGAAAGACGGGAGGAGGCTCGAGTGGAGCATAAACGGAAAGGACTGGTTGGGCCGAATGGCCTGTTTCTGTGCCGTATATCCTATGTAATCCTGTGTAATTTCTCTGTTCTCTCCCAGCAAGGTGTAAACGGTACCTTGTCTCTCATACAACCGGTGTCAACTCCTGTGCAGTTAGCACGCAGCTCCCGTATAGTCCATGCACCTGTCGGTTCATAGGCTCTGTTACCCTAGACATTGCTGTGTGTTAGCTGGTATAGTACTTGCGCAAGCCTGTATCTATCTAATGCTGGCGAAATGCACCAGGCCAGTCAGGATCTGAGGGAAAAACTTATCTTTCTTTGTGACGGGGACTGGCTCGCTGTGCAGTGCCAGCAGTTTCTGTTTCTTTTCCAGCATTTGTAGTTTTTCCAGCTAAGGAAAGAAGTTAGACAGTACAAGTGCAGGAGTAAAGAAGTCTTACTCCAATTATATAGGGCCTTGGTGAGACCACACCTGGAGTACTGTGTACAATTTTGGTCTCCTTACCTAAGGAAGGATAGACTTGCCATAGAAGGAGTGCAACGAAGGTTCACGAGATTGATTCCTGGGATGGCGGGACTGTCGTATGAGGAGATTGAGTAAACTAGGCCTGTATTCGCTTGAATTCAGAAGAATGAGAGGGGATCTCATTGAAGCATACAAAATTATTACAGGGCTTGATCGGGTGGATGCTGGGAGAATGTTTCCCTTGGCTGGGGAGTCTAGAACCAGGGGCCACAGCCTCAGGATAAAGGGTCGGCCATTCAGGACTGAGATGAGAAGAAATTTCTTCACACAGAGGGCGGTGAATCTTTGGAATTCTCTACCCCAGAGGGCTGTGGAGGCTCAGTCATTGGGTATATTCAAAACAGAAGTCGATAGATTTCTGACTAGTAAGGGCATCAAGGGATATGGCGATAGGACCGGTGAATGGAATTGAGGCAGAAGATCAGCCATGATCTCATCGAATGGCGGAGCAGGCTCGAAGGGCCGAATGGCCTACTCCTGCTCCTATTTCTTATGTTCTTATGATCAGAGGAGAATCTGATAGCTTGCAGAGATATAAGCATTTGTATCTGAATATTTACAGCTTTGATGATGTTACACTTGTGATCTCATGTCATATTATTGCTGTGTTTTCAAATATTGTTTCTTTCCCTGTCTCTTGCACTCACAATCTTACACTAATGCATTTTGCCCTGTGTGTCTTTCCCACTCTCTGGCTGTCACTCTCACAGCTTTTTATCTCTCCCACAAACGCTCATTCCTCTGCAAAAATCCAAAACCTTCTGCACCAGACTGTGGCAAAGGTAGAATTCTCGACTCCGATCATCTCAATATATATATTTAAAACAGCTTGGATTTAAAATGGACGCTGCTCCTTGACAAAATGGTGGATTGCAGACGCTTCACCTGCGAGGGAAAAGCAGCGTTTTCCACAAATAACTGGGGAGGTTTTTCTTGTCCCGTGTCTGGGTGGGCTGGAGTGCATCGATGTAAAAGACCCCACCTGATTGTAGGGCTATGGGGAAAGACCTTATTGGAGAGCTCTTTCAAAGAGCCAGCATAGGCACGATGGACCGAATGGCCTCCTTGTGTGCTGTATTTTTTAAAATTCGTTTTTATGGGATGTGGGCATCGCTGGCAAGGCCGGCATTTATTGCCCATCCCTAGTTGCCCCTTGAGAAGGTGGTGGTGAGCCGCCTTCTTGAACCGCTTTAGCCCGTGTGGTGAAGGTGCTCCCACAGTGCTGTTCAGGAGGGAGTTCCAGGATTTTGACCCAGCGACGATGAAGGAACGGCCGATATACTTCCAAGTCAGGATGGTGTGTGACTAATGGATGGGCCCAGGGAAAGAGCTCGGCGCTTAGGAACCTCAAAAGTGGTGCTGAGGGCCTAAACTCCTTAGGACAGCGTTAAATCTCTCCTGCTTTTCCTGTTTTTTTTCTCCGTTCTGACGGAAGGTCCTGACCTGAAACGTTAACTCTGTTTCTCTCTCCACGAGTGTTGCCTGGCCTGCTGAGTTTTTCCAGCATTTTCTGTTGTTGTTTTAAATCTCTCCGGACGTCTCTCTCCCTCTCAACCCGCGTGTTCCAAAAATTTTGCCGACAAGAAAGGGCAGGAAGCGCCCGCCTTTAAATGGCGCTCCCCCAGCCCCTTCCCGACTTGAAAACGTTCCCCTCTACCTGTCGTTCCTAGTGGCAGGCGCTAAGGCGCGACTCAATATCCGGTTCGGGGCGTTGCACGCTCGACTGACGTCACGATCTGCGGGCGCAGGAGATCGTGGCGGTAGTGTTTAGCGTCGCCGCAAAACGACTGGTCAATTTCGCGAGCGCCGCTGAAATCGCCGTGCTCGGGCGCTAAGTTCCTAGCGTCCCCGCCGGAGGCACTAACGGGAGGCGCTAACCAACCGAATTTTTCCCCCAGTAAGTCTTGGAACTCGCTCTTCTCCAGTCTCCGCTCACACCAGCACTTTTGAAAATCTTAAGTGTTCAACAGTTTCTGTTCATCGCTGCCATTATACAGAAGATGATGTTTGACGGAGACCCGACTAAATAGGAGAAAGCGAGACGGAATCACTTCCTTATGGATTACAAGAAAGATCACGCTAAGAATCAGGCAGCACACAAGGAGGCCCACTGTGCCTGTGCCGGCTCTTTGAAAGAGCAATCCAATTAGTCCCACTCCCCCGCTCTTTTCCCATTGCCTGGCAAATTATTCCTTTTCAATTTCCTTTTGAATTAGACTGTTGCATCTGCTTCCATCGGGTGAGGTTCAAGTCCTCCTGCGAGTCCCTGAACCATCCTTGCCCCGCCATGGTCCTCCCCTCCCCGCACCCCCCACAATCTCACCTGCTGTACTGCGTGACTCGCCCTTTCACGCAGTACAGCAGGTGATCAGGAAGGCCAATGGAATCTTGGCTTTTATTGCAAGGGGGATGGAGTATAAAAGCAGGGAAGTCTTGCTTCAGCTATACAAGGTACTGGTGAGGCCACACCTGGAATACTGCGTACAGTTTTGGTTTCCATATTTAAGAAAAGATATACTTGCTCTAGAGGCAGTTCAGAGAAGGTTCACTCGGTTGATTCCGGAGATGAGGGGGTTGACTTATGAGGAAAGGTTGAGTAGGTTGGGCCTCTACTCATTGGAATTCAGAAGAATGAGAGGCGATCTTATCGAAACATATAAGATTGTGAGAGGGCTTGATCGGGTGGATGCGGGGAGGATGTTTCCACTGATGGGTGAGACTAGAACTAGGGGGCATAATCTTAGAATAAGGGGCTGCCGTTTCAAAACTGAGATGAGGAGAAACTTCTTCACTCAGAGGGTAGTAAATCTGTGGAATTTGCTACCTCAGAGAGCTGTGGAAGCTGCGACATTAAATAAATTTAAAACGGAGATAGACAGTTTCCTAGCTGATAAGGGAATTAAGGGTTATGGGGAGCGGGCAGGGAAGTGGACGTGAGTCTAGGTTCGGATCAGCCATGATCCTATTGAATGGTGGAGCAGGCCCGAGGGGTCGTATGGCCGACTCCTGCTCCTACTTCTTATGTTCTTATGTTCACGGCCCCCACGCATCAGCCCAGATGCTTTCACCCGGGGGGGGGGGGGGCCGTTAGATAGCGTTAGCAGGGATGTGGCACTGGGTGATTGGCAGGACACGAGGGGAGCCGGAGGAGTTTGGGGAGTGAGGGAGCTTGTGCCACCTTCCAAAAACAGAGGCCAATGAAATGGCTGCCCGTGGCTTTGGACTTGTGGGAAAGCAGAAGTGACTACTGCTCTCGTTCAGAGCAACGTCGGGGAATCTTTTTTTTTCTTTGTTGCAGACATCAGTGGAAGCACATGGCAGCTTCACTGGGATCTACAACAGCCAGGGAGCAGTCAGCGCCTCCTGCTCCTTCGAGACATAGGCTGGCGCTCTGGTGCCAGTAGAGCGAGGTTCGACCTCACCCTGCACTCCAGCTCTTACCTCTGAGGGTATTCAGAATCTGTTTGCTGCGATTATACCACCCACCCTACTGATCAGTGGGGACTCAGCTCCAGGGCCCAGTTGATTGGCAACGGCTGTCGGAGGTGCCGTCTTTCGGATGAGACCTTAAGCCGAGGCCCCGTCTGCTCTCTCAGGTGGATGTAAAAGATCCCGTGGCACTATTTCAAAGAAGAGCAGGGGGAGTTCTCCCCAGTGTCCTGGGCCAATATATATCCCTCAACCGACATCACTAAAACAGATTATCACATTGCTGTTTGCGGGAGCTTGCTGTGCGCAAATTGGCTGCCGCGTTTCCCACATCACAACAGTGACTACACTTCAAAAAGTACTTCATTGGCTGTAAAGTGCTTTGGGAACGTCCTGAGGATGTGAAAGGCGCTATAGAAATGCAAGTCTTTCTTAGGAAACGACACCAGGGCGCACAAGCTCAAGCTCCATGAGGTGCAGGACGCCAGATGCCACGAGAGGACGGCCACTTCAGTCCCACAGGCTTTTTCCAGCACAAGAGCTGCCAACCTTCTCTCGCAATACTGCCCCTCAGGTCACACCTTGGAGAAGCACCAGAACAGGAGAATAGAAAGACACGCAGCCACCCAGGGGAAGCACGCTGTTAGGAAAGAGTGGGTTGGCTTAGGCTCACTTTGGAGTGCGTAGAATCACAGAATGACACAGCACAGAAGGAGGCCATTCGGCCCATCGTGCCTGTGCCGGCTCTTTGAAAGAGCTCTCCAATTAGTCCCACTCCCCCCCTGCTCTTTCCCCACAGCCCTGCAAATTTTTCCCTTTTCAAATATTTATCCAATTCCCTGTTGAAAGTTACTAATGAATCTGCTTCCACCGCCCTTTCAGGCAGCGCGTTCCAGATCACAACAACTCGCTGCGTTAAAACAATGTTTCCTCGTGTCGCCTCTGCTTCTTTTGCCAATTGCCTTAAATCTGTGTCCTCTGGTTACCGACCCTGCTGCCAGTGGAAACAGTATCTCCTTAGTTACTCAACCAAAACACTTCAAGATTGCTTTGGAATTCATGGAGATTAGAGACATGGTGGAGTGGAGGGGGATTTAACAGTTAGAATTCTCTGTCTTACTTACCCCGCCAGGTAGTCGCCCAGATCCCACCGTTGCCGATTTTAACAGACACTTCTGGACAGGCAGTTAAGCAACCAGCCCAAAGACAGCGGGGTCCTCGTTCGCATACGCTAACCGAGGTCCGATGCCATCACTGCGCCCCCGACGGCGATGTCTGGGCTCCAGGAACCCATTCCCAGCTGCAGTAATCACGTCTCAAAACTTTCTAGCGGTCTTCAGGGTCAAGAACCGCTCACTTGCACCAGTCTCAGCTGCAGCTTAACTCCCTTTCATTCTAACTTACCGCTAGTGCATTGCAGGCAAAGATCCAGGAAACTCAGGGCTGCAGCGCCACTGGCCCTCATTATAATATATTCAAATGAGTTGCTGGGGGTGGCTGCGGGGGTGGGCGGAGGGGGGGGGACTCAGTGGGTGGAGTGTGTGAAGAACCGAATCAGGTTTGATCATTTGGGCGCTTCCTTATTGGGGCAGAGAACTGCCGGAAACAACTGCGGTCCCAATTTGCTGGCCAGTCAAGTGAGTTGCCCTGATTTTAAGCCCAGAAACACTGAAAACAGCGTTGGATTTTGGGGCTTTGGCCTCCTTGGCCTCCAACCTCTACTGAGGCTGGATTCCAAACCGCTGTTTAGACACCACCTGGTTCAATTTAATTCTGTTTAAGTCTCTCCAACTTCTTTTCTCTCAATATTTCTCCTTCCTTCCTCTCTCCCTTTAGATTTTGTCCCCCTCTCTGTCTCCTTCAACCCTCTCTGTCCTTTCCTTCTCTCTCTATTTCCTTTCTCTCGATCTCTGTCTTCTTCCTCTCTCTCTCTATTTTTATCTCACTCTCCCCTTTCTCTCTCTGTTTCTCACCCCTTTCTCTGTTTTCATGTTTCTCTTTCTCACAGATTTACAATGCTACCCTCTGAGAATATTTAAAAAAAATCTCCTTTGAAGATGTTGTCTGTGGTTTGAGCCCTTTCATCTGTGCCAGGCACAAGGCATTATGGGATACTTGTTGCTAGGCAACACCTACTCCCTGCTTTCAATGATGTCATTACTAACCTTCACCAGAATCGATTGGATTAAGTGTCTGTGAGTTAACTCCTGTGATGCTGGCTCTGCCGGCCATCCAGATATGGCACCACCTGAAGCAACAGATGTGTCCATATATGGCACCACCTGAAGCAACAGATGTGTCCATATATGGCACCACCTGATGCAACAGATGTGTCCATATATGGCACCACCTGATGCAACAGATGTGTCCATATATGGCACCACCTGATGCAACAGATGTGTCCATATATGGCGCCACCTGTTGCAACAAATGTGTCCATATATGGCGCCACCTGTTGCAACAGATGTGTCTATATATGGCACCACCTGTTGCAACAGATGTGTCTATATATGGCGCCACCTGTTGCAACAGATGTGTCTATATATGGCACCACCTGTTGCAACAGATGTGTCCATATATGGCGCCACCTGTTGCAACAGATGTGTCTATATATGGCACCACCTGTTGCAACAGATGTGTCCATATATGGCGCCACCTGTTGCAACAGATGTGTCTATATATGGCACCACCTGTTGAAACATGTGTCCATACCTAGCACCACAATTTGCAGGGGACTGGACAGTGTCCGGCATCGCTTGATAAGCTGTAGCTCCAGCAATGCCGGGTGCAGTGCTTCTCAAACTGGGGGTCCGTAGAGACTTCCCAGGGGGTCCGCGAGAAAAGCCCCAATCGGTGACGGAGAGCGAGCCGGTGCGGAGCGACCAGGCGCTGCTGAATGGTTACCGTGGTGGCAGCGGCTGTGTGCTGGAGGAAGAAGAGGAGGAGGGAGGGGAAAAGACTGCGGGGCCATCAGCGGCCGCAATCCCACCGTCAGCAGCAGGAGTCGGAGGCGGAAAAGCGCGTGGCCCGCTGTTCGGAGAGGAACCGACCGTCTGTAAACAAAGATCCCGTCCCAACTCGCAGCGGCGCGCCGTGATACGTCTAAGAGGAACCCATGACCCAATTAGTGTTTTCAGTCTGAAAGTTGCCTCTGATGATGTCATCATTGCTGCTGCATTGAAGGTCTGCAAAGACTGCCTGGCCTTTGCTGTGAGAGGACCTGGATGCAAAATGAGCCAACTCCAACGGTACCCTCCTCCTGATGAAATGCTTAGAACATGGCCTTGTCATAACCAACACCTTGTTCCAGCAGAGAGACAAGTACGAGGCTTCATGGCAGCACCCTCGCTCTAAGCACTGGCATCTGCTGGACTATGTCATCGTCCGAGCGAGGGACCGCAAGGACATCCGCATCACCTGCGCCATGACAGGAGCTGACGACTGCTGGACAGACCACCGCCTAATCCGCTTTGTCATCTCCATCAATGAAGCCCCAAAACAGCGGCGGCAACAGAAACAATGCCGCAGGAAAATCAACACTGGAGCACTCAAAGACCCCGCTAAGAAAGCCCTATTCAGCCTGCGCCTCACAAACAACCTGACGACTCCCAGTGATGCAGAGACACAGGGCTGGATTTTGATACTGGGGCGGGTTGGGGTTGTGTCATCCACTTCTCGTGTTATCCAACCCGACTACAATTGGATGTGGGAGATTGATGCGATTTTCACCTAATTGGGCAATTGAGTTCCAGCATGTGGGAACCCATGACCCAATTAATGTTTTCAGTCTGAAAGTCGCCTCTGATGATGTCATCATTGCTGCTGCATTGAAGGTCTGCAAAGACTGCCTGGCCTTTGCTGTGAGAGGACCTGGATGCAAAATGAGCAGCAGCAGCAGCCCTAAGTCTGCTCCCAGATATTTTTGCACCACCACTCCCAGATATGTTTCCAATCAACCACCACTCCCAGATCATCCATCGTAGAAAAAGGGTTAAAATCACAAAGGTCTTTCAAAATGGCATTTTCGAGGCAATTTCGTGCTTGTTAAGGGCCTTAACAGCTTATCCCGCCTCTTAGAGGCGGGACGGAGTTGGGACCAGCAGACACGATTTAATGAAAATTGCGTGGAGGCGGGCTTGTGCCCGCCCGCCAGTTTTCACAATTTTAACCCCCCACACGCCTCCAAACCCACCTCCACGGGTCAATGAAAATCCAGCCCACAGACTGTCCACAGCGCCTGGTCTGCACTCAAGGCCTCCATAATTAGCACCTGTGAAGAGACGCTCGGTCACTCGACCAGGAAACACCAAGACTGGTTTGACGAGAACGACCAGGAGCTCCAGGAGCTAATAAGCCGCAAACGCAAGGCATTCCTGATCTGGAAACAGCAACACAACTCGAGAGCAAGAAAGCAGACGCCTGAAGGCCGAGGTCCAACAAAAAACTCGCGACCTAAAGAACAGATGGTGGGTGGAGAAAGCGCAGGAGATCCAGCAGCTAGCCGACAACCACGACGTGCGTGGATTCTTTAGCGCAGTCAAGACCGCCCAAGCACCCAAGGTCCTACCCCACTGCGGGCCAAGAACGGAGAGGTACTCATCAAGGACAGGGAGGCAGTCAGTGCCCGCTGGAAGGAGCACTTCGAAGATCTCCTTAACCAAGACTCTGTCTTCGACGCGAGTGTCCTCAACTCCATCCCGCAGCATGCTACCCGCCGCCACCTCAGCACAACCCCAGCCCGGCATGAGGTTGAAAAGGCCATCCAACAACTGAAGAACAAGGCCTCAGGAGCAGATGGAATCACTGCCGAGGCGCTAAAGCATGGCGGAGAAGCACTACTGGCGCGAATTCATGAACTCATTTCTCTTATCTGGAAGGAGGAGAGCATGCCAGGGGATCTCAGAGACACCGTAATTGTGACCATCTTCAAGAAAGTCATCGCAAGAATCCTCAATCACCTTTCCCAGTGGCTGAAGAGCTCCTCCCAGAGTCGCAATGTGGATTCCGCCCACTAAGGGGCACAATGGACATGATCTTCACCGCGCGCCAATTACAAGAGAAATGCAGGGAACAGCACCAACCACTGTACATGGCCTTCTTTGACCTCACAAAGGCCTTTGACACTGTCAACCGTGAGGTATTATGGAGTGTCCTCCTCAAATTCGGCTGCCCTCAAAAGTTTGTCACCAGCCTCCGCCTGCTTCACGACGACATGCAAGCCGTGAGCCTGACCAACGGATCCACCACAGGCCCAATTCATGTACAGACCAGGGTCTAGCACGGCTGTGTCATCGCACCAACGCTCTTCTCGATCTTCCTTGCGGCAATGCTCCATCTCACCCTCCGTAAGCTCCCCGCTGTAGTGGAGCTAATTTACAGAACAAACGAGAAACTGTTCAACCTCCATCGCCTCCAGTCCAGATCCAAGGTCATCCCTTCCTCTGTCATCGAATTACAAATGCAGACGACGTTTGCGTCTGCGCACACTCGGAGGTTGAACTCCAAACCATCGTTAACACCTTCACCGAAGCGTACGAGAGCATGGGCCTAACACTAAACATCCGTAAGACAAAGGTCCTCTACCAACCTGCCCCCGCCACACAGTACTGCCCCCCGATTATCAAAATCCATGACAAGGCCTTGGACAACGTGGACCACTTTCCGTACCTCGGGAGCCTACTGTCAACAAGGGAAGACGTCGATGACGAAGTCCAACACCGCCTTCAGTGTGCAGCCTTTGGTCGCCTGAGGAAGAGAGTGTTTGAAGACCAGGACCTCAAACCCGGCACTCCGCTCATGGTCTACAGAGCAGTAGTAATACCCGCCCTCCTGTATGCCTCAGAGACATGGACCATGTACAGCAGGCACCTCAAAGCACTGGAGAGGTACCACCAACGCTGCCTCTGCAAGATCTTGCAAATCCATTGGCAGGATAGGCGCATCAACGTCAGTGTTCTCGCTCAGGCCAACATCCCAGCATCGAAGCTTTGACCACACTCGATCAGCTCCGATGGACGGGTCACATCGTCTGCATGCCCGATACGAGACTCCCAAAACAAGCGCTCTACTCGGAGCTCCGACATGGCAACAGAGGCCCAGGTGGGCAGAGGAAACGCTTCAAGGACACCCTCAAAGCCTCCTTGAAAAAGTGCAACATCCCCCACCGACACCTGGGAATCCCTGGCCCAAAGTGGAGGAGAAGTATCCGGGAAGGCGCCGAATACCTCGAGTCTCTTCGCCGGGAGCAAGCGGAAGCCAAGCGCAAACAGCGGATGGAGCGCACGTCAACCCAAGCACCCCACCCACCCGCCCCTTCAACCACCGTCTGCCCCACCTGTGACAGAGACTGTAGGTCCCACATTGGACTCATCAGTCACCTGAGAACTCATTTTTAATGTGGAAGCAAGTCATCCTCGGTTCCGAGGGACTGCCTAAGAAGAAGAAGAAGACATTAGTTCTGAAGAAAGGTCATCGACCTGAAACGTTAACTCTGTCTCTCTCTCCCAATTGCTGTGGGTTTGAGTTGTCCCTTTCAGTGCAGTCCAGCAGAGAGAAAGCTCGACTGGATTAGGGATCAGCCGCCCGATATACACTCCGCCCGAGTGAAGTCAATGGAAAGGGAAAACGGGCGGGGTGTATAACGGCCAGATATCACCCATTTTACACGCCCCCCTTGCGCTGGCCTAGGAATGTTAGCTTCCTGTGTAGGAGAGGGCGGAGAGTAATGTGGTGGAAGCGATTCAATTATAACTTTCAGAAGTAAAGATTTGCAGGGCTATGGGAAAAAAGCTGGGGGAGTGGGACTAATTGGATCGCTCGTTCAAAGAGCCAGCATAGGCACGAATGGCCGAATGGCCTCCTTCTGTGCTGTAAGACACCTGTTGACTTCCCAGCAACGTTGGTACCCATTTAGCAGGTGTGTGGATGGGAGGCCACTTATTGTGAATCCTTTGCCAAAAGGGCATTACTCACGTTGGCCGTGAGAGGATTCAAATCAGGGGCTTCCTGGTTGAAAGTCTAACTCCCAAGCACAGGGCCACACGACCTTTCAGTTGCTGCTCTCCAGCAAGAGAGGTGTTGGGAATCGTTGACATAGAATAGAATAGCCGAGGTGTGATAAAGGGCAGTTGGAAAGATTAACTGTAATCATCTGGCAGTGTTCTCTGACTATATATGCTGTGCCTATATGCATCTCTTCACTTCACCTGACGAAGGAGCAGCGCTCCGAAAGCTTGTGATTTCAAATAAAGCTGTTGGACTATAACCTGGTGTTGTGCGACTTCTCACATTTGTCCACCCCAGTCCAACACCGGCATCTCCACATCATAGAATAGTACAGCACAGAAGGAGGCCATTCAGCCCATCGAGTCTGTACCGGCTCGTTCAAAGAACAATCCAGTTAGTCCCACTCCCCCGCTGTTTCCCCATATCCCTGGAATTTTTTCTCCAAGTATTTATCCAATTCTCTTTTGAAGGCCACTATTGAATCTGTATCCACCACCCGATCAGGCAGCGCATCCCAAATCCTAACCACTCGTTGCGTAAAAGTTTTTCCTCATGTCGCCTCTGGTTCTTTTGCCAGTCACCTTAAATCTGTGCCCTCAGGTTACCGACCCTTCTGCCACTGGAATCTTGACTAATAACTATTGAGAGGTTTCCTGGGAGACAATTGTCTCTCCCAGGGATTCTGTTAGTTTGCATCTGGTAATGTTACAATGCTGCTGAAGGGATTGTTGCAGAGAGACACTCGGGCTTGCGTGTTTTTTTAAGCAGAATTAATGTCGTGCTAGATGGAATGCTAAAGGGATAGATTGCTTGTAGTTAACAGTGATGAACTGTGAGAGTGTGCGGCGGAGAAGCTGGGGAGAAATAAGTCATCTGGAGTCAGATTAAGGAAGAGTGAAAGTAAATTGAATCTCGAAAGCACTTTGAGAGAAATACAACAGAGTGGCAATGTCAATTTCATTGGCCTGCATAATAAGCAGGATTGAAATCAGAATTTATTCAGGGCGCTCTTGATAGTTGCACTCAACAGAGAGAGCTGGTGTGTGCAAGAGACCAGGAGCACTAGAGGCCACTTGAAATAAAGTACTGAGAACAACCCACTGATAATCCGGCAGAATGTAAATCCCATTAACCGTCCCCTTTCTGTCACATGACCTGTGAATCCATGGAATCATGAGTCCCACACTATCCCATACTATCCAATTCATTGGGGAGGGTCAGGCAAGTCCCATACACAGTTCTCCCCTGATACGGAAAGGCCTTATTCCTCCTTTATTGCCATCTGACCCTCCAAGATTTGCCCCTCTACACATTGAGAAACCAAAATAAAGGGCCAAGGCCTCTCATGGTGGAAAACTGATGAATTAAGAGTCGAAAACAGTGCAACGAGTTTGCATTTGAACACAGTGGGGATGTTGGGAGGGGGAAGAGTGAAGCACGGGATATTTGCAGTTTTGGAGATTACATCCTGCTTCAACAGAAGCACAGTGACTTATCTGAGACCTCACCACATGTATTGCTTGGGCTGAAGCTTATTCTACAAATCAATAAAGTCCTTTGCTTGGTTTGTGATCTGTGTGTGTGTGTGTGTGTGTGTGTGTGTGTACTATTTTGTTCTATTTTCTCAAAATTTCATGAAAAAAGGCTTTACTGATTTACAAAATTTCATGAAAAAAGATTCTTCTTTATCCATTCCAAAACCTTTGAATAATCTCCAGCTCTGCTCGAGGACACTTTCCAGCGCCCGTGTAATCCAGTGCAGTCATCAAACATGGTTTTAAACCCTCATCACTGTCATGTAAATTGGAAAAAATAGAGGCTAAAGGATTGATCCCGCGGGACCTCACTAATCACTGCTCCCCAGCTCATAATTCCTGTGTAACTACCCTCTTGCGTCAAGTGATTTTCGATCCATTTTCTTCCACCCGACCCCCTGTCCTTTTCATGCCCCCGCCCATTTTATCAGCCTGGCTTCCTATTGATTTTTGGGTGAGGTTTTCCACAATAGGACACATTTCAGAGCTGTGCCCCAAGTAGCACAGTGTGCATGAATGTTCCGCTCTACAGACCATAAATAGAATACCGTTTCAGAGCATCTCCTCTCCCCCGTGCCCAAGGATGGAAACATGTTTTGGAACTTACTCATCACATGTTGACCACGTCTTGCTTGAGTTCATGTCGGCAAATGTCGCACCCACTTTTCAGTTTACTCGGGGGGCACCTGTCCTGTCAGTGAAGAGCTGGTCAGACGTCGGGTGGGAAGAGGTGCAGTACGACAAAGGACTCAGCGTCCACAGCAAAGCTCCCCCCGCCACCCCCCACCCCCACCCCCCACCCCGCTCTGAAATTCTCTCCTTCCCATAGGCTCGAGCTGTTTTACGAACATACGCATTAGGAGCAGGAGTAGGCCACTCGGCCCCTCGAGCCTGCTCCGCCATTCAATAAGATCATGGCTGATCTGATTACTCCACATTCCCGCCTACAAAGCTGGGTGGGCGTGTGTGCTGTGAGGAGGATGCCGAGAAACTCCAGGATGATTTGGACAGGTTGGGTGATTGGGCAGATGCAGTATAATGTGGATAAATGCGAGGTTATCCACTTTAGTGGCAAAAACAGGAAGGCAGATTATTTTCTGAATGGCAATAGATTGGGAGAGGGGGAAGTGCAACGAGACCTGGGTGTCCTTTGTGCGCCAGTCACTGAAGGTAAGCATGCAGGTGCAGCAGGCGGTTAAGAAGGCAAATGGTATGTTGGCCTTCATAGCGAGAGGATTCGAGTACAGGAGTAAGGATGTCTTGCTGCAGTTGTACAGGGCCTTGGTGAGACCACACCTTGAGTATTGTGTGCAGATTTGGTCGCCTTATCTGAGGAAGGATGTTCTTGCCATGGAGGGAGTGCAGCGAAGATTCACCAGACTGATACCTGGGATGGCAGGAATGACGTATGAAGAGAGATTGGGTCGATTAGGCTTATATTCGCTCGAGTTTTGAAGAATGAGAGGGGTCTCATTGAAACTTATAAAATTCTAACAGGACTAGACAGACTAGATGCAGGAAGGATGTTCCCGATGGCGGGGGAGCCCAGAACCAGGGTCAGCCTAAGGATAAGGGGTAAGCCATTTAGGACTGAGATGAGGAGGAATTTCTTCACCCAGAGAATGGTGAACCTGTGGAATTCTCTACCACAGAAGGCAGTTGAGGCCAATTCATTAAATATATTCAAGAAAGAGTTAGATATATTTCTTAAGGCTAAAGGGATCAAGGGATATGGGGAGAAGGCAGGGACAGGGTACTGAATTTGGATGATCAGCCATGATCGCATTAAATGGCGGAGCAGGGTCGAGGGGCCGAATGGCCTACTCCTGCTCCTATCTTCTATGTTTCTAAGAGTACTGTTGTGATTACCCGCCGACTTGGCATCTGTGAGCTTTTGGTTAACACTGAATGTTACAAAAGCATTGGAAGATCTCACTGTGGTGAGCTCTTACATTTCTGAGTTATTTTGAATCCGGCTTGAAAGATTTTGTAAGCACTGGACTCTTTACAACAACTCGTATTTATATAGCGCCTTTAACGTCGTAAAACGTTCCAAGGCGCTGCACAGGAGTATGACAAGACTAAAAAATTTGACACCAAGCCACACAAGGAGCTATCAGGACAGGTGACCAAAAGTTTGGTCAAAGAGGTCGGTTTTAAGGAGTTTCTTAAAGAAGGAGAGAGAGGCGGAGAGGTTTAGGCAGGGAATTCCAGAGCTCAGGGCCCCCGGCAACAGAAGGCACGGCTGCCAATGGTTGAGCGATTATAATCAGGGATGCTCAAGAGGGCAGAATTAGAGGAGCGCAGATATCTCGGGGAGGTTGTGGGGCTGAAGGAGATTACAGAGATCGGGTGGGGGGGGAAGCCATGGAAGGATTTGAAAACAAGGATGAGAATTTTGAAATCGAGGCGCTGCTTAACCGGGAGACAATGTAGGCCAGCGAGCACAGTTTTGAGGTGATGTTCTGGAACTGGTTCAGCATTTGCGAAGGATACAAGCTGGTGCTGGAGGTGGGATTAGAATAATTCTATTAGTCGTATTCTAATGCCCTGAGAGTGGATTAAACCCACACCATTATCAGTGAGACCTGCTGCCGCCCTGAATAAACAGCAACTCTGTCTGGCTCCCAGAATGACTGTCCTCACTTACCAGTCTTTATATTGCCGTTGGTTGGGTGTTTATGCTGCCGGTTCGTGAAGGATGGTGTCTCCTGCAGCCACTGGCAACCCCAACGTCAACCGGACAGATTCACTAAGGCCCACTTCCAGGCAAAACATGAACTCGGTGAATACCGTAGCTTTAGAGTGGGGTTGGTGTCGTCAGCGGGAGACCCTTTGCTTCAGCGGCTCGAACAACCCACTGACCCCCGCAACATAAAAGCAAACTTAAAAGTCGTGCGTTCTCGCCCAGGAATTTCCGACTTGATTCCCTAGTACAGGAAAGGACTCTGTGCCTTCCTCTCCCAATATTACCTGTTTGAATCCCTTGGATCTTGCTTCCACCCTGTTAATAGCACTGATAGACGGACCTGGCCAAAGTCGGAAATTTATATGTAGAATGGTCAATTAGGGGGGGATTAAATATGTGTGGTTACAGGGATAGGATGGGATATGTTAGGGGGAATTAAATACGTGGGGTTACGGGGATAGGGTGGGATATGTGTCGGTGCAGGCTCGATGGGGATTCTGTGTGAGAAAGCAGGGACAGGGTACTGGATTTGGATGATCAGCCATGATCGTATTGAATGGTGGAGCAGGCTCGACGGGCCGAATGGCCTACTCCTGCTCCTAGTTTCTATGTTTCTATGTTTCTAATCTGGTGCATGTTCAGGCAAACTAAATGATCTACTAAATAATCTCTCAGGTGGATGTAAAACATAGAAACATAGAAAAATAGGAGCAGGAGTCGGCCATTCGGCCCTTCGAGCCTGCTCCGCCATTCAATATGATCATGGCTGATCCTCTATCTCAATACCATATTCCCGCTCTCTCCCCCTACCCCTTGATGCCTTTTGTGTCTAGAAATCTATCTATCTCCTTCTTAAATATATTCAGTGACTTGGCCTCCACAGCCTTCTGTGGTAGAGAATTCCACAGGTTCGCCACCCTCTGAGTGAAGAAATTTCTCCTCATCTCAGTCCTAAATGTCCTACCGCGTATCCTGAGACTGTGACCCCTCGTTCTGGACCACCCCCCCCCAGAGACAGGGCGGGGTGTGGCCATGGAGGGATTTGAAAACAAGGATGAGAATTTTAAAATCGAGGCGTTGTCGGACCGGGAGCCAGTGTAGGTCAGCGAGCGCAGTGGGTGACGGGGGAACGGGACTCGGTGTGAGTTAGGATGCGGACGGCGCTACTTCAAACTAAACCGTGACAGCGGGACGCAGGTTCAAAACAGTAAAAGGCAAAATTTAGGACTGGTGCCAGGGAGTTCCTCCCATAACGAGTGATCGACACTCGAAATGGACTAACTGAGTAGGAGAGTGGAGGCGAAAACCTTGGAATCATTTAAGAGGCTGCAATGGAGCATTTGTAGAAATGTTCTAGAAGGATGAGCTAAGATTGTCCAAGATTATCCGAGTTTGATAGTTTGTTCCAACTTTTTTTAAATTTTTATTCGCTTATGCGATCTGGGCGTCGCTGGTAAGGCCAGCATTTATTGCCCATCCCTAGTTGCCCCTTGAGAAGGTGATGGTGAGCCGCCTTCTTGAACCGCTGCAGTCCGTGTGGTGAAGGTACTCCCACAGCGCTGTGAGGGAGGGAGTTCCGGGATTTTGACCCAGCGACGATGAAGGATCGGCGATATACTTCTAAGTCAGGATGGTGTGTGACTTGGAGGGGGACTTGGAGGTGGTGGTGTTCCCATGCGCCTGCTGCCCTTGTCCTTCTAGGTGGAAGAGGTCGTGGGTTTGGGAGGCGCTGCCGAAGAAGCCTTGGCGAGTTGCTGCAGTGCATCTTGTAGATGGTACACACTGCAGCCACGGTACGCCGGTGGTGGAGGGAGCGAATGTTTAAGGTGGTGGATGGGGTGCCCATCAAACGCGCTGCTTTGTCCTGGATGGTGTCGAGTTTCTTGAGTGTTGTTGGAGCTGCACTCATCCAGGCAAGTGGAGAGTATTCCATCACACTCCTTACTTGTGCCTTGTAGATGGTGGGAAGGCTTTGGGGAGTCAGGAGGTGAGACACTCGCCGCAGAATACCTAGCCTCTGACCAGCTCTTGTTGCCACAGTATTTATGTTTGATTAATTATAATATATAGGCCTATAAGCTTTTTACACAAGAAATACAAAAAAGTGATTGAGCAACTTTCTTTGAAACTGTCACACAAGCCAATTCTAGCCTGCCTCCCTCACTGTAACTTTTCAAAACTTAAAAAAACAATACCCATTCCCCTGGCAGCTGAATATTTAACACCAATAAAAGACAGATGTGTAATGCTTTAACAGTTTCTGACAGGTAGCAATTCGCTGTCAACACTTGCTTCGAGCGCAACTTGTTAATTATCAGTAATTAGCCTCCTAATGTTCCTGTTCAAACCATCCGTTCTGCTTTGACGCTGTATGACGTGCAGGTGTGCCTTGCTGCGCCGCACTCCCACAGCTTGTCACCGTGCACTGACCCCGTGGAAAGCCCTCGCCATCGTCATTCGTCATCCGCTACCTGGATGTTTAGAAGCGCGATGCTCACTCTACGCTCAACTCTTTCAATACTGGTTATATCGGAGGAGGCCATTCAGCCCCCCTCGGGCCTGTTCCGCCATCAGTCAGATCATGGCAGATCTGTAACTCAAGTCCACTGACCCACCTGAGCTCCATATCACCCTGATAAAAATTACACCCAGCAAAAATCAATCGACCTCAGTCTTGAAAATTTCAATTTGGCCACCAGCATCCACTGCCTTTTGGGAGAGACAGTTCCAGATTTTCCACTACCCTTTGTGTGACATTGTAATGCATGAGTTTGTGTGTGTGTGTGGGAGTTAAGTTTGCCAACTTTGGTTGGGCATATTCCTGGAGACTTCATCATATGACCTCTTGCCAACTGCCAACTCCAATATTTTTATAACTGATAAAGGGAAGTGTTCAAAGCAAATGAAAAAAGACGCACCATTTTTTTCACGCCCCTATTGTTTTTTTCCCTGCCTTCCCCCCCCCCCCCACCTCCCGGGGTTGCTCGCAGCAGTGTCCGGGAGAATAATCTTTCATTCCTGGAGACTCGGACAGGGTTGGCAACCCTAGTGGGAGTTCCAGCAAAGGAGGGGCTATGCACAGGCAAAGGATGCATTACAGAAAGGCCAGACTGTGAGTATGAGCAGTACAGTGAGGGACGATTAGTGCAAACTGCACTATACATACGAACAAAAGAAACAGGAGCAGGAGTCGGCCAATCGGCCCCTCGAGCCTGCTCCGCCATTCAATAAGATCATGGCTGATCCAATCTTGGCCTCAACGCCACTTTCCCGCTCTCTCCCCAGACCCCTTGACTCCCTTGTAGTTCAAATGTCTGTCAATCGCCGCCTTGAATATATTCACTGACTCTGCCTCCACAGCTCTCTGGGGTAGAGAATTCCAAAGATTCACGACCCTCTGAGAGAAGAAATTCCTCCTCATCTCCGTCTTAAATGGGTGCCCCCTTATTCTGAAATTATGCCCCCTCGTTCTAGATACCCCCACGAGGGGAAACATCCTCTCTGCATCCACCCTGTCAAGCCCCCTTCAGAATCTTATATGTTTCAATAAGATCACCTCTCATTCTTCTAAACTCCAATGAGTATAGGCCCAACCTGCTCAACCTTTCGTCATACGTCAACCCCTTCATCCCAGGAATCAACCTAGTGAACCTTCTCTGCACTGCCTCCAATGCAAGTATATCCTTCCTTAAATATGGAGACCAAAACTGTACAAGCTACCAGCGAGACAGAGGCTGTTGAAGAGGAGCACGTTAAACTGAGGAGCATTTCGTCCCGTCAAGAAGGGAGCCAAAAAAAAGCCAGTGGTCCCCACACCCAGGCCTGGTGCAGGTGGGGACCTGCTTTCCGAAATAAAAACAACAGAAATGCTGGAACTGCACGGCAGGGCGATCAGCATGTTCTGTAAGAAAAAGAGGGGCGGATATTTCAGGTTGGGTTTCCCCTCATCAGAACACAGTTCCACACAGCGCATTCGGCCCATCGTGCCTACGCCGGCTCTTTGAAAGAGCTGTTGCAATTAGTCCCACTCCCCCCCCCCGCCCCCCTCTCCCAACCTCCCCGCACTCTCCCCGTAGCCCTGCAAATTATTTCCCCTTCAAGTATTTGAAAGTTACTGTTGAATCTGCTTCCACCGCCCTTTCAGGCAGCGCGTTCCAGATCACAACAAATCGCTGCGTTAAAAAAAAAAAATTCTCTTCATCCCCACGCCAATTGCCTTAGTTCAAATCTAATTGCTGTCACAGAGAGAGAGAGAGGCAGCTAATGGGTTTAACAGCCTATTACGAGATCTCAGGATGGTGAGAAGAGCAGTAACCACAACCGCTGATTGACCCACTGTGCATTTCCAGCATTCTCTGTTTTTTTATTTCATACATGCATTTGTCGTTTTCCCTTCACCAGGGATTATTACATTATCGCTGTCGACATAGAGAAAATGTTTCCACTTGTGGGGGAGAGCATAACTAGGGGGCCATCAATATAAGATAGTCACTAATCAATCCAAGAGGGAATTCAGGAGAAACTTCTTTACCCAGAGAGTGGTGAGAATGTGGAACTCGCTACCTCAGGGAGTGGTTGAGGCGAATAGTATAGATGCATTTAAGGGGAAGCTCGATAAACACATGAGAGAGAAAGGAATAGAAGGCGATGCTGATGGGGTGAGATGAAGAGGGGTGGGAGGAGGCTCGAGTGGAGCATAAACACCGGCACGGACCTGATGGGCTGAATGGCCTGTTTCTGTGCCGTACATTCTATGTACTGTAATGTCACATCAGTACCTCCTCCCTGCCCCTGTCGTCCTTTCAGATAAAAGATTTTTAGTGATCCTTAAAAAAAAAAGCAACATACTGCGGATGCTGGGAATCTGAAATAAAAACAGGAAATGCTGGAAACACTCAGCAGGTCTGTGGAGAGAGAGAAACAGAGTTAACCTTCCATAATATAGTCTGACTCTCCAGTGCAGTGCTGAGGGAGCGCTGCACTGTCGGAGGTGCCGTCTTTCGGATGAGACGTTAAACCGAGGCCCCGTCTGCCCTCTCGGGTGGATGTAAAAGATCCCACGGCCACTATTTCGAAGAAGAGCAGGGGAGTTCTCCCCCGGTGTCCTGGGAACAATATTTATCCCTCAACCAACTCAACTGAAACAGATTATCTGGTCATTTAGTTTGTTTGTGGGAGCTTGCTGTGCGCAAATTAGCTGCCAGCTGAGCCACGGCTGGCCCCTGAGCCCTGCAGACCAAATGGCATCAGCTTTGATTTCCTGGACTGTGCTGAGTTAGCGGATCTCAGCCAGAGCTGCAGTAGGATTGTGACAACTGGCCTGAGCACCTCTGGGCTAGGCGGAGGTAAATCAGGTGGTGACTGCTGCTGGCAAATGCACATTAGGTGAAGACAGTGATGCCCCCCATGGTTGAGTTGCTTGCCATCACTCAGTTTAACGTGCTCCTCGTCAACAGCCTCTGTCTCACTGGTAACTCGTACAGTTTTGGTTTCCAGATTTAAGGAAGGATATACTTGCATTGGAGGCAGTGCAGAGAAGGTTCACGAGGTTGATTCCTGGGATGAAGGGGTTGATGTGTGAGGAAAGGTTGAGCAGGTTGGGCCTATACTCATTGGAGTTTAGAAGAATGAGAGGTGATCTTATTGAAACATATAAGATTCTGAGGGGGATTGACAGGGTGGATGCTGAGAAGTTTCTCCTGAATTCCCTTTTGGATTTATTAGTGACTATCTTATATTGATGGCCCCCTAGATTTGCTCTCCCCCACAAGTGGAAACATTTCCTCTACGTCTACAGTGATAATGCGCCTGGGCTAACGCATGAAAAATTCTGCTGAAGGTGTAACCCTTGAGGGAGTATGCTTCCGCAGATAGCCTGATACTTCCAAGTAGCATGTGTGGGCCTAAACAGTGAGCATTGGGAGACTATTCCACCACAGGGGCATCACCGCGGAGCCTGATCCTGTTCCTAGACGCGTGCACTTCACCGGATAGTGAACAGGAGCAGGAATTCTAACTCGGGGGGCGGGGGGGGGGGGGCCCTGAAGCTAATGTTAGCGCACCTACAACTTCCCTGGCCGGCATCGCTCACTCAGCGTAGAGGAGGCTGAAGCTGGGACTGTGGCTCAGCTGCTCTCAGCCTTAATTAGCGGAGCCATTGGGGGCGCCCTTTTTGATACATTTTCGTCAACAGTAGAAGAAGAAGAAGACTTGCATTTCTATAGCGCCTTTCACGACCACCGGACGTCCCAAAGCGCTTTACAGCCAATTAAGTATTTTTGAAGTGGAGTCACTGTTGTAATGTGGGAACCGTGACAGCCAATTTGCGCACAGCAAGCTCCCACAAACAGCAATGTGATAATGACCAGATAATCTGTTGGTTGAGGGATAAATATTGGCCCAGGACACCGGGGAGAACTCCCCTGCTCTTCTTCGAAATAGTGGCCATGGGATCTTTTTACGTCCACCTGAGAGAGCAGACGGGGCCTCGGTTTAACGTCTCATCTAAAAGTCGGCACCTCCGACAGTGCAGCACTCCCTGGAGTGGGACCTGAACCCACAGTAAATCAAACATTTACTGTGGGTTCCTCGGAGCTCAAGCCATGTCTCCTCTGCCCCCCGACCCACACCCCCTCCCGCAATACCCTTCCCCCCGCCCCCCCACCATTACAGCCTCTGTCCGGTTTTAGATTTGGAAAAGTGGCACCTCCGCCATAAGGAGCCCGATACACTGGGCCGAGATAGCTCCTCCACCAGCCCTTCCTTCCCTCACCAGAGACGGGGCTTTAAAGTGTTCCATCCAGTCGCCTGACTGAGGAACTGGGTGTGCTGCGGCCGAACTTATTCCGGTGCCAAAGTTTCAGTGCCCCGGCAGCAGGTCAGCATGCAGACAGTTAGAAATTCTTATTGCCTTTTCGTTCTCTGGGGAATTCCATCTCTGCTGAGTTGTGTAACCTTTTCCCAAGCTCCTCGGGGATCAGAAAATGTGACATTTATCTGTCCGCTGTTTAATCTGCCAGCGTGTCGAAAGAAAACTCTTCCAGCAATGAGGCAAAGCCAGGTTGTATTTCTTCAGTTTAATATTGCTTGTCATCTCTTGTTAGTGAGAAAGACAAGCATGTCATCCACCTTCTGTCTCCGGTTCGTCTCAGACCTTAGGGGTCTCTGATTCACTGAGGAGTAGAAGGTCAGGTATTTTCTCAAATTACGAGGGCTCGGCAAGGGTCGATCACCCCTGTGCTTGCCGACCGACATTGGCTCCCGGTTCGACAACGCCTCGATTTAAAAATTCTCATCCTTGCTTTCAAATCCTTCCATGGATCCTCGCCCCCCTCCCTATCTCTATAATCTCCTCCAGCCCCACTACCCTCCGAGATCTCTGCTCTCCTCCAGTCCTGGCCTCTTGCGCATCCCTGATTTTCATCGCGTGACCAAGAGCTAAGCTCTGGAATTCCCTCCCTAAACCTCTCCGCCTCCCTATCTCTCTCTCTCCTCCTTTAAGATGCTCCTCAAAAATTACCTCTTTGACCAAGCTTTTGGTCACCTGTCCCTAATATCTCCTTATGTAGCTCGGTGTCAAATTTTGTCTGATTTACGCTCCTGTGAAGCGCCCTTGGGACATTTTACTGCGTTAAAGGTGCAACATAAATGCAAGTTGTTGTTGTTGTATTAACACATTTTCAAACACCTCAGCCACTCTGGGGGTGGAGGGCGAGGTTAACCCTAGCCTACAGCAGAAGCCAGTGCAAGGCATGAGGCTCCGACCTTCATCCCCTCAAACCACAAGCATCAAAGCCGATGAACCTGTCTTTCATCTCATTGCTATTTGTGGGACCTTGCTGTGCGTAGGTTCTCCACTGTGTTTGCCTTCAAAAGAACAGCGACTACATTTCAAAAAAGTACTTAATTGGCTGAGGGGCACTTTGGGCGTCCCGAGAACGTGAAAGATGTTTATATGCGAACATAGGAAGAGGAGGAAGTCATTCGGCCCCTCGAGCCTGTTTCGCCATTCAGTTCGATCATGGCTGATCTGTCCCTCAACTCCATTTACCCGCCTTTGCTCCATATCGCTAAATACCCTTATCTAACACAAATCTCAGTCTTGAAAATGTCAATTGTCCCAGCATCCTCCCAGCATCCTCAGCCCATAGGGCGAGCGAGTTTTGGAATCCCATACCCTTTGTGTGAAAAAGTGCTTCCTGATTCACTCCGAAATGGTCGCGCTCCAATTTTCAGATTGTGCTCTTTTGTTCTGGACTATGGGTTTTGGACAAACAGCGGGCAATGTGGGGCTAAGCACGGCTGCTCTTCCAAAGAGCCAGCACAGGCACGACGGGCCGAATGGCCTCCTTCTGTGCTGTAGGTTTCTATGATTCTATGATAACCATCATTCACTCACCAGAGGGAATAGTTTCTCCGTCTATACCCTATCGAATCCCTTTATCATTTTAAAGACCTCGATTATATCATCCCTTGACCGGTTAAACTCAAGGGAATACAAACCAAGTCCTCATTATTTACCTTTAAGCCCTGGTATCGTTTTGGTAAATCTGCGCTGTTAGCCAGCTCCCCAATCCCTACTTGCTGTCCCCCTACCTCCCAACCCAGTACCAAACCGTGTAACGAGGTTGCCTCCGATTCTATGCGGTTTCATTTTTGCTCATAATCTCATGTGCGGAACCTTATCAAATGCTTTCTGGAAGTCCGTATGAGCAACACCCTTCGACACTGCCCTAGCCACCAAGCTAGTGACCTCCTCAAGAATTTCAATGAGATTAGTCAGACCCTTCACAAATCTGCGGTGACCAATGCTCCGCTCTTCACAAATCCGCGGTGACCAATGCCCCGCCCTTCACAAATCCGCGGTGACCAATGCCCCGCCCTTCACAAATCCGCGGTGACCAATGCTCCGCCCTTCACAAATCCGCGGTGACCAATGCCCCGCAATTCACAAATCCACGGTGACCAGTGCCCCGCCCTTCACAAATCTGCGGTGACCAATGCTCCGCCCTTCACAAATCCGCGGTGACCAATGCTCCGCCCTTCACAAATCCACGGTGACCAATGCCCCGCCCTTCACAAATCCGCGGTGACCAGTGCGCCGCGAATCAATAGAAGAACTGCGCAAGTGCGTTATTTTGAATAGGCCGCGCAGCTCGAAAAAAAAATTACAGGGAACATTGGTGGTGACTCTCTTTGAACAGCCTTTCCACCACCTACAAGGCACAAGTCAGGAGTGTGATGGAATACTCTCCACTTGCCTGGATGAGCGCAGCTCCAACAACGCTCAAGAAGCTCGACACCATCCAGGACAAAGCAACCCGCTTGATTGGCACCCCATCCACCACCTTAAACATTCACTCCCTCCACCACCAGCGCACCGTGGCTGCAGTGTGTACCATCTACAAGATGCACTGCAGCAACTCGCCAAGGCTTCTTCGGCAGCACCTGCCAAACCCGCAACCTCTTCCACCTAGAAGGACGAGGGCAGCAGGCACATGGGAACACCACCACCTCCAAGTTTCCCTTCAAGTCACACACCATCCTAACTTAGAAGTATATCGGCCGATCCTTCATCATCACTGGGTCAAAATCCTGGAACTCCCTCCCTAACAGCACTGTGGGAGCACCTTCACCACACGGACTGCAGCGGTTCAAGAAGGCGGCTCACCACCACCTTCTCAAGGGCAACTAGGGATGGGTAATAAATGCCGGCCTTGCCAGTGACGCCCAGATCACATAAACGAATAAAAAAAAAAATCAGTTTATACTTATCCAAGTGCTCAGTGACTCCAAGCTCGCTGACCTAACTCACCCGGCGGGTACGAAGCGGGTTCAGGTCAGGTGCCCATTTTTGCACCCTGCCCCGATTTTACACTCATGAAGAGCAGGTCAACCTGTGAGATCGGTGTTGGGTGTTGGCGGGTGAGACCCATGGGCGACTTTAACTGCCCACCCGCCCGGTCTCCCCTGAACGGGCAGGGTTCTAAACGCGGCCATAATGTACGGGATATGTTACACCAAACCGTAGCCAAAGAACGTAGTGATGCCAAAATTGGCCACGTGGTTGATAGTGAGGAAGAAAGCTATAGACTGCAGGAAGATATCCATGGACTGGTCAGGTGGGAATGAAAAGTGGCGAATGGAATTCAACCCGGAGAAGTGTGAGGCAATGCATTTGGGGAGGGCCAACAAGGCAAGGGAATACACTATAAATGGTAGGACACTGAGAAGCGTAGAGGAACAGAGGGACCTTGGAGTGCGTGTCCACAGATCCCTGAAGGTAGTAGGACAGATAGAAGGCATACGGACTACTTTCCTTTATTAGCCAAGGCATAGAATATAAGAGCAGAGAGCTAGAACTGTCTAAAACACTAGTTAGGCCACAACTAGAGCACAGTGTACAGTTCTGGTCACCACATTACAGGAAAGATGTGATTGCACTAGAGAGGGTACAGAGGAGATTTACGAAGATGTTGCCAGGACTGGAGAATTTTAGCTATGAGGAAAGATTGGATAGGCTGGGGTTGTTTTCTTTGGAACAGAGGAGACTGAGGGAGATTTGATTGAGGTGAATAAAATTATGAGGGGCCTAAATAGAGTGGATAGGAAGGATCTATTTCCCTTAGCAGAAGGGTCAATAACCAGGGGGCATAGATTTAAAGTAATTGGTAGAAGGATTAGAGGGGAGTTGAGGAGAACTTTTTTCATCCAGAGGGCGGTGGGGGGTCTGGAACTCACTGCCTGAAAGGGTGGTAGAGGCAGAGACCCTCATCACATTTAAAAAGTACTTGGATATGCACTTGAAGTGTCGTAACCTACAGGGCTACGGACCAAGAGCTGGAAAGTGGGATTAGGCTGGATGGCTCTTTCTTGACCACGCAGACACGATGGGCCAAATGGCCTCCTTCTATGATTCTATGATGTTATAATTGCAAGTTGTAAGAAGTAACAGTACACACTTCAGAATGTGCCAAATCCAAGTTATCACTCCAACAATGTACTTGTTAAGTTATTACCTTGTGTTTAACATAATTCGAGTGGGCTGTGGCACTCTCCCAAGAACGGTTTATCCTGCTAGTGACAGAGTTGCTGCCAACGATTTTGATCAGCGTCGCTTTTTTTTTTGTGTGTAATAAACAAGTTAATAATCGCTTGCCCCATCTGTTACCGTGAATGACTCTGTCACGGACTGATTGAAGCGGACAGCCAGAATCAAATCAGGGTGACAGATGGGCAGCACCTACTTGTGTGAACTGTCACAGCCCCTTCTGTGTCCTTGCGAACTGTCCTGATGAATTAAAGAGCGCTGTAAATTGATATTCTAATCAGTAAACGGTCAGGTCCGACCCTGGTCATCCAGGACTTGGCTCCAAATCGACGAGAAGCAAACTGTCAGACTTTTAATAAGTAAAACATCTGCCAAGTGGACTGCTTCATCAGTTACCAAGAGAGGAAAAAAATACGATTGCAGGGGTTCACGCTAAAGGATCACACAAAGGAATCATATTTCTGAACTTGTTGCAATTGGCTTTTTGTGTGATACCCACACAAAATAAAATGCCGTCATTTTGCCTGTCCCCCTAACATAACCGGCTTTTACTTCTCCCCCACCCCCCCTTGTCTAAATAATACCCACAAACGCCAATGTATTTCTTGGCTGAGTGACAGCATCCCCGTCAACATTTGCTCAGCATCAGTCAGTCCAGGCACACACACACACACAAAAGTACACACTCACCTTCATATGGCTGGGCCACACCTGTCAGTGTTTGCTAATTACCTGGGGCCAAATTTGAACCGATCTTCAGATCGAAAGGGTTAATGATGGGCCGCCCTGGGGGCCTGATGCTGACCAATATTCCCGTAGCAGCCGAAATGTGATGGCGCATTTGGGCAGTGTTGCAACACAGCAAGTGTACCGAAGCTGGGGCGGGCAAGTCGCCGACCTCCTGGTGGGTCTGCTCCTGGGCCTGGCCAAGGTGGCCATCTACAGGTCCAGGTTGGACGCAGCCCGTTGGGTGGTGGGGGGGGGTGGTCGCTCTTGCCCGCCTCTCCTCCGCGGCCTTGTCTGCGCCCGGGAGGCCCTGGAGAGGGAGCACGCGGTGTGCGCCGGTACGCTTGAGGCCTTCTGCGACCGGTGGACACCGCAGGGATTGGAGTCACAGAGTCATAACGGCACAGAAGGAGGCCATTCGGCCCATCAAGACCGTGCGGGCTCTCTGTAGAGAAATCCAGTCAGTCCCATTCCTCCGCTCTATCCCCGTAGCCCTGCAAGTTTATTTCCCTCAAGTGCCTATCCAGTCTCCCCTTGAAAACATTGAGTGTCTCCGCTTCCACTACTTTCGTCGGCAGCGAGTTCCAGGTCCTCACCACTCGCTGCGTAAAAATTTTTTTCCTCACATCCCCCCTGTATCTCTTGCCCAAAACCTTAAATCTGTGTCCCCTAGTCCTTGTACCATCAACCAGTGGGAATAGCCTTTCCCCGTCTAGCCTATCCAAACCCGTCATAATCTTGTACACCTCTATCAAATCACCCCTCAACCTCCTTTGCTCTAATGAAAACAAATCCAGCTTCTCCAACCTGTCCTTGTAGCTAAGATCCCCCATCCCCGGAACCATTCTGGTAAATTTCCTCTGCACCCTCTCAAGGGCCTTCACATCCTTCCGAAAGTGTGGTGACCAGAACTGGACGCAATACTCCAGTTGTGTTCGGTGGATATTAGCAACAACATTATTATTTAAGTTTTACAAGTTTCCTTTTCTTTTGACGGCTCAGTTCTTTATCAGTTGAGCCTCTCTAAAAAAAAAAGGGGGCACTTTCGTTTGTTCTAACAACCCCAGCTTCTCTCGCCTCTCTACATAACTTGAAGTCCCTCATCCCTGGTACCATTCCAGTAAATCTCCTCTGCGCCCTCTCTCAAGGCCTTGACATCCTTCCTGAAGTGTGGTGCCCAGAATTGGACACAACGCTCCAGCTGGGGCCAGCCTGTGATTCATATCATAGGCCAGCCCCCTGTGGCAAATTCTTCAAAGGCATCTTTGCAGTCGGTCCCGAGTGTGCGTTTTTCTTGCCTTTTGTATCTTACAGCGTTGGATGAATGGTTTCTGTGTCAATGGGGCAGGATGTGAAATCAGTGTATTTAGGATGTCCTGTCCTGAAAGGGTTGTTGTAATTCCTGTTGTTGTTGGAGAGAGGAGGAGGCGGCGGGGGCGGGGGGGGGGGGGGGGGCGGTTGGGTTTGGGGAGGGGTACAAACCGCTTTCTTGAGTGATGCTTCCTCTTTCATGAAATCTGCAGGATTTCCATGACATTTGCAGACTCTGACATCGAAGTGAGTCATCTCCTGTATAATTCATAACTGACTGTTCAAATATATTCAGCGCTTGTTAAAGAACACGGAACCCGTATTTTCTCTCCAGCAAGACGTCTTCGTACCAGGTATGCGCCTCCAATGTCTTAGCTTTGCCTCTATGTCTCCTCGTATAGATGAATCGGGAATAATCAAATGGATTATAGGTCCATTTTTTTCTGGGAGTCCGGGAGCATTGTGCAGCCTTTCCCCCTCCCCCGCCACGCCCTCAGAGAAACGAGGATACGGGCGGGAACTGTTTACATAACATTCGCCCACCTTTGTCACCTGACCTGAAGTGGATGTTGGCTTCACGTACGACCACCTTGCCCCTTTTGATTGATGCTGGACGGAGGCTGACAGCAGGGTGCAGCTTAAAATAGAATTAAAAAAGCGTAATCAGTTCCGAACTATTAATATTTAGTGGCATAATTCTGTATAAACCCCTTTACTGTGGTAATCGCACAGCGATGTGACAACTCAAAGGGCATCATTTCGGACTGTAGCAGATTGCGTTTTAACACGATCTCCCGGATGATACCAAAACTCCCAGAGCAGAATGAGGTAAAATGTTGGACAACAACAACAACTTGCATTTATATAGCGGCCTTTATCGTAGTAAAACGTCCCAAGGCGCCGCACAGGAGTATTTTTAGACAAAAAATTTGACACCGAGCCACATAAGGATAAATTAGGGACAGGTGACCAAAAGCTTGGTCAAAGAGGTAGGTTTAAAGGAGCGTCTTAAAGGAGGAAAGAGAGGTAGCGAGGCGGAGAGGTTTAGGCAGGGAATTCCAGAGCTTAGGGCCCAGGCAACAGAAGGCACGGCCGCCAAAGGTGGAGCGATTATAATCAGGGATGCTCAAGAGGGCAGAATTGGAGGAGCGCAGATATCTCGGGGGGTTGTGGGGCTGAAGGAGATTACAGAGATAGGGAGGGAGTGAGACCATGGAGGGATTTGAAAACAAGGATGAGAATTTTGAAATCGAGGCGCTGCTTAACCGGGATAAATGGAAAGTAAAAATGTCAATAAGCGGGTGGATATCGCGGGTACGGTAGCGTAGTGGTTATGTTACTGGACTAGTAATCCTAGAAGCCTTGACGAATGATCTGCATCTGTGGAGAGAGAAACAGAGTTAACGTTTCGGGTCCATGCCCCTTCGTCAGAACCTGAAACGTTGACTCTGTTTCTCTCTCTCTCCACAGACGTTGCCTGACCTGCTGAGCACTCCCAGCATTTTCTGTTTTCATTTCAGATTTCCAGCATCCGCAGTATTTTGCTTTTGTCTGAGGGTTGCTGATATGGGACGTGAGGAAATTCACATTCATGCAGCAACAGTGTTGTTCTGAAGTTGGGCGTTCAGGGATGTGGTTGCAGCAGAGGAGAGGGAGCTTTGCTGTGAAGCTGGCCGTACTACACACGACCTAGGAGAGCTAGCGCTGATGTTAACTGATGAAAAAGCTTTGCAATTCCCAGTACTGACGTTGTTCACTGCGAACAGTATAAGATGCATCCCTTCCATTGGCATACCAGCAAGCCAAGAACCATACTCTGTAAATCTAAGAACATAAGAACAGAAGAAATAGGAGCAGGAATAGGCCACTTGGCCCCTCGAGCCTGCTCCGCCATTCAATAAGATCATGGCTGATCTTGGGCTCAAAGCCACTTCCCTGCCCGCTCCCCATAACCCTTCACTCCCTTATCTTGCAAAAATCTGTCTATCTCCACCATAAATGTATTTAATGACCCAGCCTCCACAGCTCTCTGGGGCAGAGAATTCCACAGATTTACGACCCTCTGAGAGAAGAAATTCCTCCTCATCTCAGTTCTAAAAGGGCGACCCTTTATTCTGAAACTGTGCCCCCCGAGTTCTAGATTTCCCCACGAGGGGAAACATCCTCTCTGCATCTACCTTGTCGAGCCCCCCTCAGTATCTTACATGTTTCAATAAGATCGCCTCTCATTCTCCTAAATTCCAATGAGTAGAGGCCCAACCTGCTCAACCTTTCTTCATAAGTCAAACCCCTCATCTCAGGAATCAACCGAGTGTAGTAAAAGTGTAGTGCTCAAAGCTTTTGATGCCTGAAGTTTAAGTCCCTTGGGTCGGTGCACCATCTACCCAGATCTTCCTCAGTCAGCCTTTACAACGGTAGCCAATATCAGAGATAGCGGTGATGATAGAAACATAGAAGATAGGAGCAGGAGTAGGCCATTCGGCCCTTCAAGCCTGCTCCGCCATTCAATGAGATCATGGCTGATCATCCAAATTCAGTACCCTGTCCCTGCTTTCTCCCCATATCCCTTGATCCCTTTAGCCTTAAGAACTATATCTAACTCCTTCTTGAATATGTTTAATGATTTGGCCTCAACTGCCTTCTGTGGTAGAGAATTCCACAGGTTCACCACTCTCTGGGTGAGGAAATTCCTCCTCATCTCAGTCCTAAATGGCTTACCCCTTATCCTTAGACTGTGACCCCTGGTTCTGGACTCACCCGCCATCGGGAACATCCTTCCTGCATCGAGTCTGTCTAGTCCTGTTAGAATTTTATGATCGTCTGCTTAATGGAAAAGCAAAACACTGCGGATGCTGGACGTCTGAAATAAAAACAGAAAATGCTGGCAACACTCAGCAGGTCAGGCAGCGTCTGTGGAGAGAGAGAAACAGAGTCAACGTTTCGGGTCGATGACCTTTCGTCAGAACTGGAATTGAGTTCTGAGGCTCACCATCTGAATACCAAAGGATCAATAAGGTATATCAGCATCAGCTGAGGCGTTGATGGAAACTCTTCTTACTTCTCGAGTCTCTCCCCTGACTCAGTGATCATTGTTGTTCATCTCTGAATCCATTCCACCCCCTCAGTATCTTCTTTGCTAAGTAAAGTGACCACAGCCAGAGACAGTATTCTAACTGTATTCTCACAATGACCTTATGGACAGTCAGCAGTACCTCCTTGGACTTCTTAGATTGCTGGTTGCAACTCTCCAGTTAGGACGACCGGCACTGATCTCTACCACGTGTTTCCTATAATTTAGTCAATTTATGATCCAACTTTCTGCTATCTCTTTTACCTCAGGAGCTTTCACTTTAGCTCATATGGCATCAGGAGTGTGATGGAATACTCTCCACTTGCCTGGATGAGTGCAGCTCCAACAACACTCAAGAGGCTCGACACCATCCAGGACAAAGCAGCCCGCTTGATTGGCACCCCATCCACCACCTTAAACATTCACTCCCTCCACCACCGGCGTACCGTGGCTGCAGTGTGTACCATCTACAAGATGCACTGCAGCACCTCCCAAACCCGCGACCTCTTCCACCTAGAAGGACAAGGGCAGCAGGCGCATGGGAACACCACCACCTCCAATTACACACCGTCCTGACTTGGAAATATATCGGCCGATCCTTCATCGTCGCTGGGTCAAAATCCTGGAACTCCCTCCCTAACAGCACTGTGGGAGCACCTTCACCACACGGACTGCAGCGGTTCAAGAAGGTGGCTCACCACCACCTTCTCAAGGGGCAATTCGGGATGGGCAATAAATGCTGGGCCTTGCCAGTGACGCCCACATCCCATGAACAAATAATTAAAAAAATCTCTTAGAACGCTCCTTCTGAAAGTCAAGATGCAACATCATCCCCTTTGGGGACTCAGTCAATGACTGTTCTAAATGGAGCCACATGAAATCCTACCAGTGCAGTTGCCATGAGCCAAGTGATTGGTAAACACCGTGGATTTCATGGAACAGAGTTTCCTCCATTTATTTCCCTTCCTGTCCCGGAGGCCACGACTCGCGCCGGCCTATAGTTCCGTGCGTACTGGCAGCCTTCTGGCCTCCCCCTCAAGTGACCAGGTGTGAGCCCAGACAGAGAGCGTCCGTGTGATATTCGACTGTCGGGGGGAACCGTCGCAGCCAGGGGGACCAATCCTGCCCCAACCCGACGTCTACTTCTTCTTCTTCGGCAGTCCCTCGGAACCGAGGATGACTTGCTTCCACACTAGAAATGAGTTCTCAGGTGACTGATGAGTCCAATGCGGGACCTACAGTCTCTGTCACAGGTGGGGCAGACGGTGGTTGAAGGGGCGGGTGGGTGGGGTGCTTGGGTTGACGTGCGCTCCTTCCGCTGTTTGCGCTTGGTTTCCGCTTGCTCCCGGCGAAGAGACTCGAGGTGTTCGGTGCCTTCCCGGATGCTTCTCCTCCACTTTGTGCGGTCTTGGGCCAGGGATTCCCAGGTGTCGGTGGGGGATGTTGCACTTTTTCAAGGAGGCTTTGAGGGTGTCCTTGAAGCGTTTCCTCTGCCCACCTGGGGCTCTCTTGCCGTGTCGGAGCTCCGAGTAGAGCGCTTGTTTGGGGAGTCTCGTATCGGGCATGCGGACGATGTGACCCGTCCATCGGAGCTGATCGAGCGTGGTCAAAGCTTCGATGCTGGGGATGTTGGCCTGAGCGAGAACACTGACGTTGGTGCGCCTATCCTGCCAATGGACCAATCCTGCCCCAACCTGTGGATGAGGGTAGTGCAGTTGATGTGGTCTACATGGACTTCAGTAAGGCTTTTGACAAAGTCCCGCATGGGAGACTGGTCAAGAAGGTAAGAGCCCATGGGATCCAGGGCAACTTGGCACATTGGATCCAAAATTGGCTTAGTGGCAGGAGGTAGAGGGTGATGGTCGAAGGTTGTTTTTGTGACTGGAAGCCTGTGTCCAGTGGTGTACCGCAGGGATCGGTGCTGGGTCCTTTGCTGTTTGTAGTGTACATTAATGATTTAGATATGAATGTAGGAGGTATGATCAGTAAGTTCGCAGATGACACGAAAATTGGTGGGGTGGTAAATAGCGAGGAGGGAAGCCTCAGGCTACAGGATGATATAGACGGGTTGGTTAAATGGGCAGAACACTGGCAAATGGAATTTAACCCTGAAAAGTGTGAGGTGATGCATTTTGGGAGGACTAACAAGGCAAGGGAATACACAATGAATGGTAGGACCCTAGGAAGGACAGAGGATCAGAGGGACCTTGGTGTGCATGTACATAGATCCCTGAAGGCAGCAGGACAGGTAGATAAGGTGGTTAAAAAGGCATATGGGATACTTGCCTTCATTAGCCGAGGCATAGAATATAAGAGCAGGGAGGTTATGATGGAGCTGTACAAAACGTTAGTTAGGCCACAGCTGGAATACTGTGTGCAGTTCTGGTCGCCACACTATAGGAAGGATGTGTTTGCATTGGAGAGGGTGCAGAGGAGATTCACCAGGATGTTACCTGGGCTGCAGCGCTTCAGCTATGAAGAGAGACTGGACAGGCTGGGGTTGTTTTCCTTAGAGCAGAGAAGGCTGAGGGGGGACCTGATTGAGGTGTACAAAATTATGAGGGGCATAGATAGGGTAGATAGAAAGGAACTTTTCCTCTTAGTAGAGGGGTCAATAACCAGGGGGCATAGTTTAAAGGTAAGGGGCAGGAGGTTTAGAGGGGATTTGAGGAAAAACTTTTTCACCCAGAGGGTAGTTGGAATCTGGAACTCACTGCCTGAAAGGGTGGTAGAGGCAGGAACCCTCACAACATTCAAGAAGCATTTAGATGAGCACTTGAAACGCCATAGCATACAAGGCTACGGACCAAGTGCTGGAAAATGGGATTAGAATAGACAGGGCTTGATGGCCGGCGCGGACATGATGGGCCAAAGGGCCTCTTTCTGTGCTGTATAACTCGATGGGGGAAAAATTCAGTTGGTTGCGCCTCCCGTTAGCGCCTTAAGAGGGCGCTAATGGGGCGCAAAGCATCTAGCGCCCGGGCGCGGCGATGTTTGCGCCGCTCGCGAAATTAACGAGACATTTTGTGGTGGCGCTAAACACTACCGCCACGATCTCCTGCGCCGGCAGATTGTGACGTCAGTCGAGTGCGCAACGCCCCGGTATCGCCCCGGAGCGGATATTGAGTGGCGCCCCCTGCCTTACCGCCTGCCGCTAGCAACGACAGGTTGAGGGGAGCGTTTTGCAGTCAGGAACGGACTGGGGGAGCGCTATTTAAAGGCGACCGCTTCCTGCCTTTTATTGTTGGTGACATTTTAGAACCACGCATTCTGAGAGAGAGAGAGAGAGAGACTTCTGGAGAGATTCAACGCTGTGTGAAGGAGTTTTGGGTACTGAGCAGCACTTTGCAGGTTCATTTTGATTTGCCCTTCCTTGTATTGATTTAGAAGAGACTGTGGGGGCTGCACTTTGAGCTCTTTCCCTGCTACTCTCCATTGTTCTTTACAGCAGATTTGATGTGCAGGTCTCTCCAGGCCGAGATTCAAGGCTGCAATGAGCAGGATGTGGATGGAAAGCAAGATCGACCATCCCCTTTAAGAACTGGCCGGCGCCATTGTGTCTGTGTTCCATTGCTGACTGACATCACATGAGCTAAGCCAGCGCTCTGAGGTAGCGCCTCGCTCCTCGGCCTTTGCGCCTTAAGACAGGTGTGAAGCGCCTGATTTAGCGCTCCAATCACCTCCAGGGGCGATAAAAGTCAAGTTTCCAGTCGGTGGCGATAATTAGCGCCAGGCGCTAATCTTTCCGCCCGACCGATAATTGCGCCCCAAATGGGGCGATACTGAATTTCTCCCCCTATGACTCTAACCCGACATCTACACTTGTGCGCTTTCCAGCAGGAGTCTCTGGCTAGCAATCGGGCGGGGATTGCCGGCTTAGCTTTCTCCTCCCAGCACTGAAATAAAGAAAGAAAGAAAGACTTGCATTTATATAGCACCTTTTACAACCACCGGGCATCCCAAAGTGCTTTACACTTTGTAATGTAGGAAACGCAGCAACCAAATTGCGCACAGCAAGCTCCCACAAACAGCAATGTGATAATGACCAGATAATCTGTTTTAGTGAGGATGATTGAGGGATAAATATTGGTCCCAGGACACCAGGGAGAACTCCCCTGCTCATTTTCGAAATAGTGGCCATAGGATCATTTACGCCCAGCTGAGAGAGCAGACAGGGCCTCGGTTTAACGTCTCATCCGAAAGACGGCACCTCCGACAGTGCAGCACTCCCTCAGTACTGGCACTGGGAGCGTCAGCCTGGATTTTTTCTGCGCTCAAGTCTCTGGAGTGGGGACTCGAACCCACAAACTCATGACTCAGAGGCAAAGGTGCGACCCACTGAGCCACGGCAGCACTGAGGCCAATGACGCCCACTGGCGCTGTTGAGAGGACCCTGGACCAAAGTATGGGGTGGGGTGGATGCGGTAAGGATGTTCCCAAGGATAGGTGAAACTAGAACTAGGGGGCACAATCTTAGAATAAGGGGCTGCTCTTTCAAAACTGAGCTGAGGAGAAACTTCTTCACTCAGAGGGTAGTAGGTCTGTGGAATTTGCTGCCCCAGGAAGCTGTGGAAGCTACTTCATTAAATAAATTTAAAACAGAAATAGACAGTTTCCTAGAAGTAAAGGGAATTAGGGGTTACGGGGAGCGGGCAGGAAATTGGACATGAGGCTGAGTTCGGATCGGTCAAGGCCCTGTGGGTGGCGGAGCGGGCCCAGGGGCTGAGTGGCCGGGTCCTGCTCCTACTTCTTGTGTTCTTTAGATTTGAGGTTAGGATCAGATCAGCCATGATCTTATTGAATGGCGGAGCAGGCTCGAGGGGCCGATTGGCCGACTCCTGCTCCTATTTCTTATGTTCTTATGTTCTTATGACCCGGGGATCTTCACTGGCTTGCGTTATTAAATACCGCGCCAGGTGTTGGACGTTTCCACTGAGCAAGCTGCACCTTTGCTGCCAATTAAAGGGCAAATGTAACAGTTACCATGGAGCGGCGTGATCAGTAACTGCGGCAGTTACCGTGGAATCCGCAACAGCAGCTGACTGTGTTTGTAAAAGATTTCTACTTGAATTCTAAATGTGAAGGGAAAGGTTACACGGACGGATGATACCGTGGCGACCTTTTCATCGTTCTTCCCGCTCGGCCTTCGGCTCCCAGTTTGAGGTGTGTGTGGCGGAGCTCCGGGGACGGGACTGTTGCTATGGAAACCCTCTGAGCTGGAGGTCTGTGGTTGTAGAGCGAGCATTGTGTGACGGCAGGTGATGAGACGGGAGCCGAGCTGTATCCCTGAGTGACAAGCCACTGGCAGGTGGCTGGGAAAGGAAAAATAAAGTTTACATAAATTGTCTGTCGCTGTACTGTATGCCGGAAATGAGTCAGAGTGAAACAGGTTGGTGTTAATTGGACATAGCTTTCACTTTTATTGAAAGAGATAGAATGCTTTTAAAAACAATAGCAACTCCAACTGTGGCATTAAGCCTCTTTCTATAGGGAAAAATATGCATACAATAAGTCAGGAGTGTGTTGGAATACTCTCCACTTGCCTGGATGAGTTGCAGCTCCAACAACACTCAAGAAGCTCGACACCATCCAGGACAAAGCAGCCCGCTTGATTGGCGCCCCATCCACCACCTTAAACATTCACTCCCTCCACCACCGGCGCACCGTGGCTGCAGTGTGTACCATCTACAAGATGCACTGCAGCAACTCGCCAAGGCTTCTTCGGCAGCACCTCCCAAACCCGCGACCTCTTCCACCTAGAAGGACAAGGGCAGCAGGCGCATGGGAACACCAGCACCTCCAAGTCCCCTCCAAGTCACACACCATCCTGACTTGGAAATATATCGGCCAATCCTTCATCGTCGCTGGGTCAAAATCCTGGAACTCCCTCCCTAACAGCACTGTGGGAGTACCATCACCACACGGACTGCAGCGGTTCAAGAAGGCGGCTCACCACCACCTTCTCAAGGGGCAATTAGGGATGGGCAATAAATGCTGGCCTTGCCAGCGACACCCACATCCCATAAACTAATTTTTTTTTTAAATAGTGCTGTGCTTATGGTCCTCGACTACAAACCCAGAGGTCATGGCCGAGGAATTTGTTTAGGCTAGCTTTTAGGTATCAAATGGGTGCAGTGCATCTTTTACAACGTCCCAAAGCGTTTTACAGGTAGATAATCTGTTTTTAGTGATGTTGGTTGAGGGATAAATATTGGACAGGACACCTCAGAGAACTCCCCTGCCCTTCTTCGAAATAGTGGCCGTGGGATCTTTTACGCCCACCTGAGAGAGCCGACAGGGCCTCGGTTTAACGTCTCATCCGAAAGACGGCACCTCAGACAGCGCGGCGCTCCCTCAGTACTGCCCCTCCGACAGCACGGCGCTGCATTTTAGTGTCAGCCTAGGATCTGCGCTGACATCTCAGGACGTTCCAACTCAGAGACGAGAGTGCTGCCACTGCGCCACGGTCGACACCACATTAACTCGACGGTCGACAGCGGTGTACGGAAGGAGGTGCAAGTAATAAAAAAACAACTCGCATTTATACGACGCTTTTCGCATCTTCGGGACATTCAAAGCACTTCACAGTCAACAAATTGCTTTTTGAAATGCAGACACTGCTGTCACGCTGGAAAATGTGGAAATTAACCGAGGTCTGATGTGACGTTTACGATAAGAAAACAACAACTCAAGTACATAGGAATGAGAACAGCTTTTATTTTATTCGCTTATAGAAACATAGAAGATAGGAGCAGGAGTAGGCCATTCGGCCCCTCGAGCCTGCTCCGCCATTCGATGAGATCATGGCTGATCATCCAAACTCAGTACCCTGTACCTGCCTTCTTCCCATATCCCTTGATACCTTTAGCTTTATGAAATATATCTAACTCATTCTTGAATATATTTAATGACTTGGCCTCAATGGGATCTGGGCGTCGCTGGCAAGGCCAGCATTTATTGCCCATCCCAAGTTGCCCTTGAGAAGGTGGTGGTGAGCCATCTTCTTGAACCGCTGCCGTCCGTGTGGTGAAGGTGCTCCCACAGTGCTGTTAGGGAGGGAGTTCCAGGATTTTGACCCAGCGACGATGAAGGATCGGCGATATACTTCTAAGTCAGGATGGTGTGTGACTTGGAGGGGAACTTGGAACTTCCCGCATCCAACTCACTCTGTCCTCCAGGTTCTCATAGAGTCATAGAGTCATAGAGTTATACAGCACGGATAGAGGCCCTTCGGCCCATCGTGTCCGCGCCGGCCATCAAGCCCTGTCTAATCTAATCCCATATTCCAGCATTTGGTCCGTAGCCTTGTATGCTATGGCATTTCAAGTGCTCATCCAAATGCTTCTTGAATGTTGTGAGGGTTCCTGCCTCCACAACCCTTTCAGGCAGTGAGTTCCAGACTCCAACCACCCTCTGGGTGAAAAAGTTCTTTCTCAAATCCCTTCCAAACCTCCCGCCCTTTACCTTGAATCTATGCCCCCTTGTTATAGACCCCTCTACTAAGGGAAAAAGCTCCTTAGTATCCATCCTATCTATGCCCCTGTTTTAGGAACCGATATCATGGGCTGGATTTTCCGATCGGAGGCGATCCGCAAGCATCCCTGGGATCACGTGGGCCATGGGGAACCAATCAAAGAAGAGAATCCCCCTTCACACTTTTGACAGGTCTCCCCGCATAGACCCGTCAAAAGTATGAATGGGGATCACTCAAAAAACACACTAAAGCATTAAATAATTTTTTTTAAATCACGTATTTAAAATTAGTTAAAATTACATTAAATTAAATATTTTAAACAAAAATTTAATTTTTTGAAAAAGTTTTTTACGGGCTAAAAATAAACTTACCTTTTTTAAAAGTATTTTTAAATTATAAATGAGTGAAAAAAAAATGTATTTTTTTACTTTTTTAAACTCTTATGCTGGTAAAAGCAAGCCTTACTCCTGCTTTTACCAGGCGTAAGATTTTGAAAGGTTTTCAGCGGGCGGAGGTTGTGTAGAAAGCGGAACTCTCCGCCCGCGGAGGCCCTTCCCCCGGGCAGGCGGAGGATCCTGTCAAGAGGATTCTTGACAGATCGCAAGTGCCGGTTTTCAGCGGCACTTGCGAGGCCCCTACGGGTGTGTACACACCTCGTACGCACCCGTGGGGGGGTCGCAAAACACGGGCCATTATTTTCCTAAACTAAGTCAATACGCTTCCACCCTTCACTGAATCAGGAGTTGATCCAATTCCCTTTGACAGCTTAAATTGAGTCAATATTCAAGTACATTAAGGTGCCTGACTCTTCCAAATGCCAAGAGCTCCTGGTTTGGAGAAGATTAGTCCATTAATTTTATGGATGAATTTTATGCATTGGCTACGAACCGGGTGCACTAATCTCAGTGCTCAAATTCCCAACATGCGCTCCTGGTGCTTGCAGCTCATGCCAGGAGTCTTAACTTGCAAAATTTACCCTTAATTTAAAATGAACAGCACCTCATCTTTCAATTCGGCACTTTACAGCCTTCTGGACTCAACAGCGAGTTCAACAATTTCAGACCATAACCTCGGCCCCAATGCTTTCTTTTATCTCTCACATGGCAGCTGTTGATGATTCTGTCATTCCCATTTACACCTTAGACCCATCTATTGTTTCTTAACCTGTCCCATTACCATCTCCTTTTGCCTCGCACCATCATCCCTTTTGTCATTTCATCTCTCCTGCCTTCCACCCTATCACAGACCTTCCCTTTTGTTCTTTCCTCCGCTCCCCGCTTTCTCAGCCCCAACACTTGCTTAAAAACCTGTTCCATCTCCAGCTTTTTCCAGTTCTGACGAAGGGTCATCGACCTGAAACGTCGACTCTGTTTCTCTCTCCACAGATGCTGCCCGACCTGCGGAGTGTTTCCAGCGTTTTTGTTTTTTATTTCAGATTTCCAGCATCCGCAGTATTTCGCTATTGTGTTTAAATTGGACTTGTAGTTCTTTAGGTTTCTCTGGTTCTGTTGTGTTGGTTTTGCTCCAAATACCTCTCTAAATTCACATGGTTAATTCCTTCTTCATTTTAACAACTGGAATCACATCACAAGGTGGATGCAGATGAGATAGACAGTTGAACCCACCTTAGCTCATCCATCTACAAAGACCCTACAGTATCCCTCCTGGCGGCATCCAATCGTTTCTTAAATGAGTCCAGAGTTTTCGCCTCCACTGGTCTACTCTGAGGTCTATCCATGTGTTCATCACTCTCTGTGTGAAGAGAACTTCCTAACATCAGTTCTAAATTGTCCCTCTTCATCCTGTTTCTAATGTGAGAAGTCGCACAACACCAGGTTATAGTCCAACAGCTTTATTTGAAATCACAAGCTTTCGGAGCGCTGCTCCTTCGTCAGGCGAAGTGAAGAGATGCAAATAGGCACAGCATATATAGTCAGAGAACACTGCCAGATGATTACAGTTAATCTTTCCAACTGCCCTTTATCACACCTCGGCAGAGAGATAATCACAGCAATCAAAGGTGTGAATGGTGTCCAAACAGGTCAGTCAGGAAAACATTACATCAAAGACAATGAGGTGGGGTCACAAGGGATCAATGTGGCAGATGCTGGGGTCTGTATGGAAAACATAAAACTTTTTTTGCTGGAATGCTCGAATGAGCATGGGCTTAGAAAGAAAGAAAGACTTGCATTTATATAACGCCTTTCGCAACCTCAGGACGTCCCAAAGCGCTTTACAGCCAATGAAGTACTATTGAATTGTAGTCCCTGTTGTAATGTAGGAAACACGACAGCCAATTGCGAGCTCCCACACAGCAAGCTCCCACAAACAGCAATGTGATAATGACCAGATCATCTGTTTCAGTGATGTCGATTGAGGGATAAATATCAGCCAGGCCACCAGGGAGAACTCCCCTGCTCTTTTTCGAAATAGTGCCATGGAATCTTTTACGTCCACCTGAGAAGGCAGCCCTCGTTCAATGGTCTAAAAACTGAGCACAAACAACAACAACAACAACAACTTGTATTTATATAGCGCCTTTAACGTAGTAAAACGTCCCAAGGCGCTTCACAGGAGTATTATAAGACAAAAAATTTGGCACTCAGCCACATAAGGAGAAATTAGGGCAGGTGACCAAAAGCTTGGTCAAAGAGGTAGGTTTTAAGGAGCGTCTTAAAGGAGGAAAGAGAGGTAGAGAGGCGGAGAGGTTTAGGCAGGGAATTCCAGAGCTCAGGGCCTTGGCAACAGAAGGCACGGCCACCAATGGTGGAGCGATTATAATCAAGGATGCTCAAGAGGGCGGAGTTAGAGGAGCGCAGATATCTCGGTGGGTTGTGGGGCTGAAGGGGATTACAGAGATAGGGAGGGGTGAGGCCATGGAGGGATTTGAAAACAAGGATGAGAATTTTGAAATCGAGGCGTTGCTGAACCGGGAGCCAGTGTAGGTCAGCGAGCACAGGGGTGATGGGCGAACGGGACTTGGTGCGAGCTAGGACACAGGCAGCCGAGTTTTGGATGACCTCAAGTTTACGTAGGGTAGAATGTGGGAGGCCAGCCAGGAGTGTGTTGGAATAGTCAAATCTAGAGGTAACAATGGCATGTTTATGTTTAAAACTTTCACTTTGACATAACAGTTTTAGCACGTTCATATTTTTTTGAATTGTCCGAAAACATCTTTATCGTAAAAGGTGAGGCAGATTTGGATTTCCACCATTACCTTTGCTCTGACTAATGTATCTCAGTTTATTGCAGCATGCTTTGGCTGCAGTTTCAGTATTGTGCTGCCTCCCCAGAGCCTTCAATATCTACAATCACTCAAACCTTACCAGAGATTCAAAAGGTTAATTGAATCAAACATTGAAACAACTATTCTCTATCTCTCCGCTCGCCTAAACATTGCTGCCACTTCCAAGTATCTAAATATTGCAACAATGCTCTCAACTCAACCTAAATGAGCACTTTAATGACATGAACAACCGCACTACAGCAACAATACAACAGCAACACTAATACCAGCACCAAGAGCGCTGGGCAACTAAACATTATCAGGATCAGTCTGTTGGGTTTTGCTTCATGTCAATAGAAGATTTGAACGTGTCATCTGAAGCGATCAAACCAACACAGCCTCCAAGCGCCCTCGATTGCCTGTGCGTAGCAGAGATGCATTTAAGGGGAAGCTAGATAAGCACGTGAGGGAGAAAGGAACAGAAGGATATGTTGATGGGGTGAGATGAAGAGGGGAGCGAGGAGGCTCGTGTGCATTTATATAGCACCTTTCGAAATAATGCCATGAGATCTTTTGCATCTTAGACAGCAGACAGGGCCCTTGGTTTAACATCTCATCCGAAAGACGGCACCTCCAGCGGTGCAGCACTCCCTCAGCACTGCACTGGGAGTGTCAGCCTCGATTTTTGTGCTCCAATCTATGGAGTGGGACTTGAACCCACAACCTTCTGACCCAGAGACGAGAGCGCTGCCCACTGAGCCACGGCTGACAGACAGTACGTGGAGCATAAACACCGGCATGGACCTGTTGGGTCGAATGGCCTGTTTCTGTGCTGTAAATACTTTGTAATACTTTGCCGTCTTGCTAAGCAGGAAGAACCCAGGCCCCGTTCCTGATCTTGGACAGAGCAGCAGTTGGGGTGCCGCAGTTGGCCTCAGATTCCCTCGGGTAGCGCTCCTGATTCTGCTTACTATCCATTGACACCAGCTGGAAAGTTCACCTGTGTGGACATTGGACGAGTGTTGGACTTCTCTGCGTTGCCCTGCCATGAGATGATGGGTTACAGTTATGAGGAGAAACTTGAGAAGTTGGGGCTTTTTCATGAGAACTGAGAAGATTAGGAATGTAGGGGAGATGCTTAGGCTTAGGGTTGGGGTGACCTGATGGAGGTCTTCACGATTATAACTGATTATGATCGAGTAAATAGTGATCGATTATGTTAAACCTATATACAACATGAGTTCGACCCCAGCTGGAGTATTGTGTCCAATTCTGGGCACCACACTTTAGGAAGGACATGAAGGGTTTGGAGAGGGTACAGAAGAAATTTAATAGAATGGTTCCATGGATAAGGGATTACAATTAGGTGGATAGATGGAGAAGCTGGGGTTGTTCTCCTTAAAGCAGGGAAGGTTAGCAAGGCCATAAAAAAAGCAAACCAAGCACTAGGGTTTATTTCTAGAGGTATAGAATTGAAAAGTAGGGAAGTTATGCTAAACCTGTATCGGACCTTGGTTAGACCACACTTAGAGTACTGCGTACAGTTCTGGTCGCCATATTGTAATACAAGGATATAGAGGCACTGGAGAGGATGCGGAGAAGATTTACAAGGATGATACCAGAGATGCGGGGACAGATCAGGAAAGGATCAACAGGCTGGGTCTCTTTTCTCTTGAAAAATGAAGGCTGAGGGGTGACCTAATAGAGGTCTTTAAAATTATGAAAGGTTTTGATAGAGTGGATACAGAGAGAGTGTTTCCACTTGTGGGGAAGAGCATAACTGGAGGCCATCAATATAAGATAGTCACCAAGAAATCCAATAGGGAATTCAGAAGAAACTTCTTTACCCAGAGAGTGGTGAGAATGTGGATCTCGCTACCACAGGGAGTGGTTGAGGCGAATAGTATAGATGCATATAAGGGGAGGCTGGACAAGCAAATGAGGGAGAAGGGAATAGAGGGTTATGCTGATAGATTTAGATGAGGAAAGACAGGAGGAGGCTCGAGTGGAGCATAAACGCCGACATGGACTGGTTGGGCCAAATGGCCTGTTTCTGTGCCGTATATCTATGTAATCCTATGTAAGAGGAGATTTGATAGAGGTGTTTAAAATCATGAAAGGTTCAGATGGAGTAAATAAAGAGAGGCTGCTTCCAATGGCAGGAGGGTCGGTAACAAGAGGGCACAGATTTAAGGCGATTGGCAAAAGAACCAGAGGCGACACGAGGGAAAACCTTTTTGTGCAACGAGTGGTTAGGATTTGGAATGCACTGCCTGATGGGGCGGTGGGAACAGATTCAGTAGTCGCCTTCAAAAGAGAATTGGTTAAATAGTTGAAGGAGAAAAAAATTGCAGGGATGTGGGGAAAAAGCCGAGTGGGACTAACTGGATTGCTCTTCGAAAGAGCCGGCGCAGGCTCAATGGGCCGAATGGCCTCCTTCTGTGCTGTGCTATTCTATGATTGTTTCCATGGTCAGTGGGGCAGTAATGAAATGGCACAAATTTAAGATAATCAGAAAAAGAATGAAAGTTGAAGCTCGAAATAATTCTTTACACAGAGGATGATTATTATTTTGAGTGTGGTCATCAGTTTTCTCTGAGGCTTCATGCTTGGTCATTTGTTGGCTCAATGCAAGAAGCTACATTACATTTTTGGATGTTTCACTTGAGTGACGTTCTCCGTGTATCTTTTTTCAGACATTTCCTTGCCTCCTGCCTTTCGAATAACCGCTTCATTCCAATTCCTGTAGGGTCAACATCCATCTGTCTGGTTAAAGGCTGAACATGAACGCAGCACGTAGGGAAGCCGCGATGGTCTCCGCGGTGACGACGCCGGAGCCGGAGCCGGGCCACAATGCCACAGAGACACCCAGCAAACAAGATGTGTTCTCGCACATGAAGAACAAATTCATGAACGAACTGAGCAAAATACCAAGTAAGTCACTTCAGCGAGCTTTCTAACTCTTGGGATTCGAGAACATTCCCGTGAAATCATCAGATCTGCGTGAAGTAAAGTCCAGCATGCCCTCCAATGAGGAAATGCAGCTCTTTTAGAAACAGTTGAGGGGGTGTGATAGAGGGTGTTACAGTGAAGGGTGTGAGATATGCCATTGGGCGATACAGTGAAGTGGAGGGGTATATCAGAGAATGTTACAGCAAGAGCAGTTGGAGAGTGTTACATTGAGGGGTGGGGGTATTTCAGAGGGTGTAACAGTGAGATGTGTCGGGTATATAAGGAACTGTTACAGTGCATGGCGTGGGGTATATCAGGGCTTGTTACAATGCTAAGTGCAGGTATATCTGAGAGGGATGTGGGGTATATCGGTGTTAGAGCAAGTGTGGTTGACTCCTAACACCTATTAATCCCTGCAACTCAACTCCATTAGATGGGTTCTGTCGATCTCTGACTAGGGCAGCAATTAGTGGTTCCTCGGTTTATACATTATTTCCACGTTAAAAGACTTCAGCTAATATTTTTTCATCTCTTATTTTCTTGAAGTGTGCTATATAACCTGAATGTTTATTGCCTCCTTGTGGGGTACAGTTTACAAGTGCGCCCTCGCAGCACAGAGACTCGCTTGACAGGAACGCCAAATCAGAAAATCAGGTGCAAGGACCTCCACTTCTGATTCACAGCCGGCGTGATTTTAATTCTCGGCTTGAGTTCCTGTCACGCAAGGCTGTGCACCGGAAGCACGAGATTGTAAAATTTACCCATTCGGTTTTTTTGCTTTAAGTCTCATTGTTTTCTGTTTCCTCCTTCATTTCTTACTGTTTCTTTTTCTTTCCCGATTAATCATTTCAGTGCATGCAAGAAAATGTAAGTAGAACATGGAAAATGACTGTCGGGGTCTTAATTGTAACACATTTCAATGCTGAAGTTTGATGAGGCTGAAAAGTATCCACGATTTGAGGTCACTGTTACTCGGATTAAACCGTCTGCGTGAGGGTGGATGGGCAGGAGAGTGGAGATCTTTTTTGTTTTGTTCTTGGGACGTGGGTGACACTGGGCCGCATGTATTACATAAGCACATAAGGAGTAGGCCATTCGGCTCCTTGAGCCTGCTCCGCCATTCAATAAGATCATGGCTGATCTTCTACCTCAACTCCACTTTCCCGCCCGATCCCCATATCCCTTGATTCCCTTAATATCCAAAAATCTATCGATCTCTGTCTTGAATGTACTCAACGACTGAGCCTCCACAGCCCTCTGGGGTAGAGAATTCCAAAGATTCACCACCCTCTGAGTGAAGAAATTTCTCCTCATCTCAGCTTCTAAATGGCCGACCCCTTATTCTGAGACTGTGACCCCTGGTTCTAGACTCCCCAGCCAGGGGAAACATCCTCCCTGCATCTACCCTGTCAAGCCCTGTAAGAATTTTGTATGTTTCAATGAGATCACCTCTCATTCTTCTAAACTCCAGAGAATATAGGCCTAGTCTACTCAATCACTCCTCAGAGGACAAACCTCCCATCCCAGGAATCAGTCTGGTGAACCTTCGTTGCACTCCCTCTATGGCAAGTATATCCTTCCTTAGGTAAGGAGACCAAAACTGTACACAATACTCCAGGTGTGGTCTCACCAGGGCCCTGTATAATTGCAGTAAGACGTCTTTACTCTTATACTCAAATCCTCTTGTAATAAAGGCCAACACACCATTTGCTTTCCTAATTGCTTGCTGTACCTGCATGTTAACTTTCAGTGATTCGTGTACAAGGACACCCAGGTCCCTCTGAACACCAACATTTCCCAATCTCTCACCATTGAAAAAATGCTCTGCTTTTCTATTTTTCCTACCAAAGTGGATAACTTCACATTATATTCCCTGTGCCATGTTCTTGCCCACTCACTTAGCCCACCCCCAGCTGCCTTGAGGGCATTAGAACATAAGAAATAGTAGGCCATACAGCCCTTCGAGCCTGCACCACATCAAGTGTTACCCAACTAGTACATTTGGTACACAGATTAACCAGAGAGGGAGACACTGTCCACCTACATTGACATTAAGATGGAAGGTTAATGGATAACCTTCAGTTATTCACCCTGCTCTCAGTTTGGAAGGAAAGTTTTGGATATGTCCATAATACACAAAAAAACACTGTTGGGTTAGTGTCTCTTTGTGTTGAAAAAGGTCTGAAAGTAATTCCCACTCATTCTACGTAACTAATGATCAACTCTGAGGGCAGGTTCACTGCGGATACCAGGATCTGTCACACAGCCCCACTGGCTGCGGTATCAAGGGAGCGTAAACAAGGGGCCATGCAGGGTCAAAGTTACACCAAAGGAGATGGTTTGCGGGGCTGTCTGGCCCCCAAAGTAAACAGCAGTGGTGCTACTGTCAGGCAATTAATTTTATGGCAGCTGGTTGCCAACCTTCCAGGATTATCTGGAGTCTCCGGGAATGAATCTCCAGGACACTCAGTCAGGGTGTCCCAGGAGAAAAATCATACGGGCATTAAGAAAGTTACCTTTTTTTCCCTCATTTTCTTTGAACACGTTAGTTTATTAATTATAAAAATGTTGGAGATAGGGGGAAAAAAAGGCTGTTTGACTTGACAGCCAAGCATCATTCAATGGGGTAACTGTTCGCTTTCCAATTGGCTGTGGGAAGTCGGTGAGCCGCAAGGATGGACGAGGCGGGCGGCCAATGACAGAGGCATGGTGGTGGGGTGGTTGGAGGCGGGAGGTCATGTGATGAAACCTCCAGAGTTGGCGTCCAACCAGAGTTGGTGACCCTGGCTGGTGCCCGCGTGGACCATCCACGTGGCTTCGTCCTTACTGGCCTCTACGCATCATCCCCAGCCACTGGGGAAGGTACAGTGACCAGGCACACAGTGGCAGACAGCTGCAAACAACTGGGCCTTCCTGTATGTTTCCAGCTGCTGTCGAATCAGCTCCACACTATAAACAAGCCTCCCTCCACAGCACCAGGGCTCTGAGGCGGTATCGTGGAGCCACTCTGCGAAGTGGTTCTGCGATATAAACATGCTATTAAACATCGCATGAGGCCAACCTGAATTCTAATCCACGCATGTTAAATTACAGCAAGTACAGATGAAGGCTCACAGACAGTTGTGATATTAATGCTCTTCAAGTCATCAAAATATTTTTTGTGACAACTATTGATCTGGCTCCTCTGGTTGGAGGGTCAATTTAGAACCGTCATTTAAGAGCTCCTGCAGAGAGGCTATGAGAAATTTCTTCACACGAACTGTTGTAAGAGCATGGAATGCTTTGCCACAGGGAGTAGTTGAGGCATAGACCATTTCTTCAGCGAAAAGTGTCTAAATATTCGAAGCAGTGGAAGTTACATGACTATGGGGGAAGAGCGGGGAAGTGGGATTTCTTCGAGTGCTCTCGCCAAGTAGTGGCACAGACACGGTGGGCTGAGTGGTCTCCTTCTCTGCTATAAACATCTAGCACTGATCTATACTTTACTTTTTCAATCTCACCACTACAGGACTGGTCGGTTCTTTAGTTTCATAGGTTTGCCAACGCATACACTGCATGTCGAACGCACTTTTTAACAGGTGAATCGACGACCACCTAAATTGAGTTGCGATCTCCTCGTGGTCTGGGAGGTAGGGATATATTTTAGTGTTCATGACTGGCCCAAAGGAAAGTTCTCCTGATAACATATCAGGCTCAGACAGTGAGTAGCTGAACCGTACAGATCAGCAGGGTCCTAGGTTTGATTCTCTGGTCTGTACTGAGTGAGGTGGTTGAGGGCCCTTGATGCCCGTGGAACTGCAGGCCAGCAAGAAGTCAATGGGATTGGGATCAAATTGGCAGAAAATGGAAGGGAAGAGGTTCAAGTTGCTGATGTACGACAAATTCTTCGGCAGACTAAGTTCTTGGACTTTTGCATTGCAAAGGGTGAGGCCAAAAATCACTGTAGATGTCATAGGGACAGAAGGAGGCCATTCAGCCCCTCGAGCCTCTTCCGCCAGTCAGTTAGATCATGGCTGATCTGTATCTTAACTCCATTTACTCGCCATTGCCCCATATCCCTTGATACCCTTACCTAACAAAGATCTAGCATTGCTTGCAAATGACTTTGATTAACTGTGATTTCCTCGTTTATATTTGTGCCCCTTGTGCAGTTCCACCTTGGGCCTTGGCCGCCATAATAATTGTAGTTTGCCTGCTCCTACTGTGCTGCTGCTTCTGTATCTGTAAGAAGTGCTGCTCCAAGAAGAAGAAACAGAAGAAAGGTAAAGACAAGGGCAAAGCTCAAATCAACATGAAGGAGGTGAAGGATATGGGAAAGAGCTACATTGACAAGGTGAGTGAGTAACACAGGCTGTAGGCACCTCCCAAGCCCACGACCTCCACCGCCTAGAAGGGCAAGGGGCAGCAGGCGCATGGGAACACCGCCACCTCCAAGTTCCCCCTCCAAGTCACACACCATCCTGACTTGGAAATATATCGGCCGTTCCTTCATCGTCGCTGGGTCAAAATCCTGGAACTCCCTCCCCAACAGCACTGTGGGAGCACCTTCACCACAGGGACTGCAGCGGTTCAAGAAGGCGGCTCACCACCACCTTCTCAAGGGCGATTTGGGATGGGCAATAAATGCCGGCCTTGCCAGCGACGCCCAGATCCCAGGAACGAGTAAAAATAAAGTGCTGTGCCTGAAAATTCAGAATTTCGTTTTTTCTGTAGATCTTGAGGTTAGTATCCCAATTACCTCAGGAAACTAAGCAAATTGCAGAGAATCCATGACACTAAAAGAAAAATTGTGCACGTAAAGATAATTTGCATAGGCTTGAAATCTGAAATATAAGCAGAAAATGCTGGAAATACACCGCACGTCCGTCAGCCTCTGTGAAGAGAGAAGGCAGATTAATATATCAGAAGTCGATCAAGGGTCTTAACCCAAAACGTTAACTGGTCTTTTCCCTTTGAGATGCTTACAGACCGGCGGTGTATTTCCAGCATTTTCTGCTTCACTTTAAATCGCACAAGGTCTATTGGAAAGATTGGGCTGAGGAAACTAAGCAAACAATCATAGAAGGAGGCCATTCGACCCATCGTGCCTGTGCCGGCTCTTTGAAAGAGCTATTCAATTAGTCCCACTCCCCCCTGCTCTTTCCTCATAGCCCTGTAAATGTTTTTCCCTTAAAGTATTTATCCAATTGCCTTTTAAATGTTACTATTGAATCTGCTTCCACCGCCCTTTCAGGCAGCGCGTTCCAGATCACAACAACTCGCTGCGTAAAAAAAAAGTTTCCTCATGTCGCCTCTTTTTTTTTCCAATCACCTCTGGTTACTGACCCTTCTGCCACTGGAAACAGTTTCTCTTTATTTACCCCTTCATGATTTTGAGCACCTCTGTCAAATCTCCTCTCAACCCTCTCTGCTCTAAGGAGCTGCTCCAGTTTCTCCACATACCTGAAGTCTCTCATCCCTGGTACCATTTTCTTTGTTGGAATAAAATGTATTGATGATCAGGGACATCAACTGAGCAATTTCCGCCTGAAAGGCGAAGGCCTCAGTTTCTTCCTCCACCCTCTCCAAGGCCTTGACATCCTTCCTAAGGTGTGGTGCCCAGAATTGGCCTCACCGGTGATTTATAAAGGTTCAGCATAAGGAATGACATAAGAACATAAGAAATAGGAGCAGGAGTAGGCCATTCGGCCCTTCGAGCCTGCTCCGCCATTCAATGAGATCATGGCTGATCTTCTGCCTCAACTCCATTCACGGCCCTATCGCCATATCCCTTGATGCCCTTACTAGTCAGAAATCTATCGACTTCTGTTTTGAATATACCCAATGACTGAGCCTCCACAGCCCTCTGGGGTAGAGAATTCCAAAGATTCACCACCCTCTGTGTGAAAAAATTTCTTCTCATCTCAGTCCTGAATGGCCTACCTTTTATCCTGAGGCTGAGGCCCCTGGTTCTAGACTCCCCAGCCAAGGGAAACATTCTCCCAGCATCCATCCTATCAAGCCCTGTAATAATTTTGTATGCCTCAATGAGATCCCCTCTCATTCTTCTGAATTCAAGCAAATACAGGCCTAGTTTACTCAATCTCTTCTCATACGACAGTCCCGCCATCTCAGGAATCAATCTCGTGAACCTTCGTTGCACTCCTTCTATGACAAAGACTAACTAACAAATAAGGGAATATCAAAGACTAAGGGCTGGATTTTGTCTTGGGGTCGGGTTGGGGTCGTGCAATCCGCATTTCGTGTTTCCCCCCCGACTCCAGATTAATGTGGATGCCTGATGCAATTTTAACTTAACTGGGCAATTGAGTTGGAGCATGTGGGAACCCATGAACTAATTAGTGGTTTCAGTCTGAAAGCCGCCTCTGATGATGTCATCATTGCTGACTGCCTAGTCTCAGAGACTGTTGGTGAGAGAGGACCTGCCTGGCTTTTGATGCCCTGGATGCAATGGTGGGCGGGAGGTGGGGGGGAGGAGAGGGAGAGAGAGAGAGAGAATTTTTTGCCAACCAAGTCCTCCCAGGCAGTCTCTGAAGACATTCAATGCAGCAGCATCAGAGGCGACGTTCAGACCTAATACTACTACTACCTTCATCACATCTCCGTTGTAATAGTGGACCTGCAGCTGATAGTCAGCTATCCACTTGTGCTCCCGCCAGGTTTCACTGGAGTGTTTCACACCAGGCGTGCTTCACGTCAGAAGAGGGTTAAACTAGCTACAGCGTTTGAAAATGGCATTACAGAGCCAATTTAGAGCTTGTTAAGGGCTTTAATGGCCTCTCCCGCCTCTTGAAGGCGGGACGGAGTCGGGAACCCCTCGACTGATTCTGTCAACATTGCGTGGAGGCGGGATGGAGTCGGGATGGGGTCGGAAACCCCGACCCCGCAAATTTAACCCCCCACACGCCTCCAAACCCGACTCCATGGGTCATTCAAAATCCAGCCCTAAATGTCCAATTAGATTACGCTGAGGAATACTCATTGTCAGTGCAGATTAAGAAATGAACAGGGTTCTGATCCCTGCAGGAAAGGAGTAGGAATTGAGCTTGCTCTTGAGTCTCCGGGGATATACGTTGTCAGCGAACTGAGATGAACATCTGAGTATAATTGTCCAAACTGGCTATCATTTTTGATAGCACACTGCCTCATCAGACAGCGTTTCATAACATTTGGTGATCCATCACAGATGATGGCAGGGGTAGTTCCTCAGAGCTGCCTGAGAGTCATGACAATGTATTGGGAGTCTTGACTGACTGTGGCCCACACACTGTTAACCATTAGGATACAATGTCATACTGACATCTGTATTCGGGAAAATGCTGGAATCTATTATTAAGGACGCGGTAACAGGGCACTCAGAAACTAATAATAGGACTGGGCAGAGTCAACACGGATTTATGAAAGGGAAATCGTGTTGGACGAATCTGTTGGAGTTTTTTGAGGCTGTAACTAGCAGAATAGATGAGGGGGAACCAGTGGATGTAGTGTATTTGGATTTTCAGAAGGCATTCGATAAGGTGCCACACAAGAGGTTATTAAACAAAATTAGGGCTCATGGGATTGGGGGCAATATACTAGCATGGATTGAGGATTGGTTAACGGACAGCAAACAGAGAGTAGGAATAAACGGGTCATTTTTGGATTGGCAGGCTGTAACTAGTGGGGTATTGCAAGGATCAGTGCTTGGGTCTCAGCTATTCACAATCTTTATCAATGATTTGGATGAGGGGACCAAATGTAATATATCCAAGTTTGCTGATGATACAAAGCTAGGTAGGAATGTAAGTGGTGAGGAGGATGCAAAGAGGCTTCAAGGGGATATAGACAGGCTAAGTGAGTGGGCAAGAACATGGCAAATGAAATATAATGTGGAGAAATGTGAAGTTATCCACTTTGGTAGGAAAAATAGAAAAGCAGAGTATTTTTTAAACGGTGAGAGATTGGGAAATGTTGGTGTTCAGAGGGACCTGGGTGTTCTTGTACACGAATCACTGAAAGTTAACATGCAGGTACAGCAAGCAATTAAGAAAGCAAATCGTATGTTGGCCTTTATTACAAGAGGTTTTGAGTATAAGAGTAAAGATGTCTTACTGCAATTATATAGGGCCCTGGTGAGACCACACCTGGAGTATTGTGTACAGTTTTGATCTCCTTACCTAAGGAAGGATATACTTGCCATAGAGGGAGTGCAACGAAGGTTCACCAGACTGGTTCCTGGGACGGGGGGGTTTGTCCTATGAGGAGAGATTGAGTAGACTAGGCACATATTCTCTAGAGTTTAGAAGAATGAGAGGTGATCTCATTGAAACATTCAAAATTCTTACAGGGCTTGACAGGGTAGATGCAGGGAGGGTGTTTCCCCTGGCTGGGGGGTCTAGAACCAGGGGTCACAGTCTCAGAATAAGGGGCCGGCCATTTAGGACTGAGATGAGGAGAAATTTCTTCACTCAGAGGGCGGTGAATCTTTGGAATTCTTTACCCCAGAGGGCTGTGGAGGCTCAGTCGTTGAGTATATTCAAGACCGAGATCGATAGATTTTTGGATATTAAGGGAACCAAGGGAATTTGGGGATAGTGCAGGAAAGTGGAGATGAGGTAGAAGATCAGCCATGATCTTATTGAATGGCGGAGCAGGCTCGAGGGGCCGAATGGCCGACTCCTGCTCCTATTTCTTACGTTCTTATGTTCTATTATCTCAAACGTCACAACAGTATAGTATAGTCCAAGGAAACCATCCCAACGACTAGAGGTGTTTGAACAAATGACGGATTTGGGAGATTTGGGCAGCAGGGGTGACAGAAGGTGGTCAGCAGACTTTTTCCTTTGTCTCTCCAGCCCAGGAATGCAGAAGCCAACCGTCGCACTTCCACCCACTGTCCGACTGAGATCAACTAACTCAGTGCAGACCAGCGGCCGAACCAGAGCACACCACTGCTGCATAATCCTCCGTATCAAACACCCTCACTGCTGCGCAGACACTTTCCCACGTCAAGCACTTTGCTGCTGCAAATTCCCACCTCTTCCCCACATCGAAATCCCTGCTGCCTCACAGCTGCCACTTTATTGAGCAGCCTCACAAACCCAGGAATACAGTGCTGTGGCCAGGGGCACTGGTGTGAAAGTCATAGCTGCAATCTTTTTCTCCTGGCTAATTTGTAAAACTGTACAATTTGTAGCGGTGTATAAATGACACCCCAGCTTTGCAACTCATAAAACCCTGCACGGAGATGTAACCTATACCCCATATTTTTGCAGCAGCTTATTTGCCAAGAATTTTAATTGCACTTGGGAATGGTGCATTGAAATTTTACTCTTGGGGCATTGGAATTATCTGCTCGAATCAGGTACATGTTTACCCACAAGATCAGAAGATAGGATCGGAGGAAGAAGACCCTTTCAGCTTCTTTGATCCCATCCACTCGATATGCAACCCTGTTGTCTTCCCCATTACAGCATCTGTTTCTGAAATTAGTCCAGTATCCTGACCTTAGCCACGCTTCCTGGAAACCCTCTCAGCTGTTAATCACCCTCTGTGTAAAGAAATACTTCCTGGCATCGGTACTCACTTTGACCTTCACCGTCCCGAGCCTGTGTCCTCTTGGCATTACTGAAAAGTTGTGTTCCTCGTTTTACTTTCTCTATTGCGTTCAGTATCATCCCATTGATTAATGAATTCCAAAACTTGTTGCAATATCTTTAAAGCAGCGCAAAGTATATCACAATGTTTATTTAGCGGTGCGCCATGTTTGGTGTTCTCACAGATAGCTAACCAGTTCAACTTTCCTCCCGGTTAATTTAGTGAGTTCTGGTGAGTGAAAACATGGCTGAGATTGGTTGGGATCGATCTTGACTTTATGCGATAGTATAAAATGGGTGACAGCGAGTCGGCAGCCGGTTTAGTATCTCTCCTGATTTTTTATTTCCATTTTTTTAAATTTGTTTATGGGATGTGGGCGTCGCTGGCGAGGCCAGCATTTATTGCCCATCCCTAGTTACCCTTGAGAAGGTGGTGGTGAGCCGCCTTCTTGAACCGCTGCAGTCCGTGTGGTGAAGGTGCTCCCACAGTGCTGTTAGGGAGGGAGTTCCAGGATTTTGACCCAGCGACGATGAAGGATCAGCCGATATATTTCCAAGTCAGGATGGTGTGTGACTTGAGGGAACTTGGAGGTGGTGGTGTTCCCGTGCGCCTGCTGCCCTTGTCCTTCTAGGTGGAAGAGGTCGCGGGTTTGGGAGGTGCTGCCGAAGAAGCCTTGGCGAGTTGCTGCAGTGCATCTTGTAGATGGTACACACTGTAGCCACGGTACGCCGGTGGTGGAGGGAGAGAATGTTTAAGGTGGTGGATGGGGTGCCAATCAAGCGGGCTGCTTTGTTCTGGATGGTGTCGAGCTTCTTGAGTGTTGTTGGAGCTGCACTCATCCAGGCAATTGGAGAGTATTCCATCACACTCCTTACTTGTGCCTTGTAGATGGTGGAAAGGCTTTGGGGAGTCAGGAGGTGAGACACTCGCTGCAGAATACCTAGCCTCTGACCTGCTCTTGTTGCCACAGTGTTTATGTAGCTGGTCCAGTTCAGTTTCTGGTCAACGGTGACCCCCAGGATGTTGATAATGGGGGATTCGGTGATGCCGTTGAATGTCAAGGGGCGGTGGTTAGACTCTCGCTTGTTGGAGATAGTCATTGCCTGGCACTTCTGTGGCGCGAATGTTACCTGCCACTTATCAGCCCAAGCCTGAACATCATCCAGATCTACCCGTTGTATGCAGACTTTTGAAGTGTAAAGGGGGAATATTGGTTAAAAACTTGCGTGCATGCAGATAAACAGAAAATGGATTGGCACAGGGGAGATGGGGTGCATGATGCAACTGTAAGGTTTGATGATAAAAGGAGCATTCCTCACGATGTTGAAATCGTCGAACTGTCTCCTACTCGAACTCATTTTTTGTTAGGATGTTAAATATGTGGAATTCCTCAGCACATTCCATCCTCCCTTCCTCCTCCAATCTACAGGCTTTTAAAATCTGATCACCAAATCCTGATTTACCTCTTATTTTCTTTTCAGCCTTGGCAGTGCCCTGCTCTGTGAGGCCGATCCTATGGGTCCACACCGCCAGCGGGGAATCTTGCCCATCCAGTGGTTGTGGGTTCAAGTCCCCGCTCCAGAGACTTGAGCACAAAGGTCTAGGCCGACACTCCCACTCACTATCACCGATGAGTCTGAATCCCCACAGGCAGGGTGCTCAGCACTGCACTGTCGGAGGTACCGTCTTTCGGATGAGACGTTAAACCGAGGCCCCCGTCTGCTCTCTCAGGTGGGCGTAAAAGATCCCACGGCCACTATTTTGAAGAAGAGCAGGGGGAGTTCTCCCCGGTGTCCTGGGGCCAATATTTATCCCTCAACCAACATCACTAAAAGCAGATTATCTGGTCATTATCAGATTGCTGTTTGTGGGAGCTTGCTGTGCACAAATTGGCTGCCGCGTTTCCCATATTACAACAGTGACTACTCTTCAAAAAGTACTTAACTGGCTGTAAAGTGCGTTGGGACTTCCTGAGGTTGTGAAAGGTGCTATATAAATGCAAGACTTTCTTTTTTCTTTTCACAGATTGGAAATTCAGGAGTGCATGGCCCACGATTTTCCAAGCATTCATTTTAATGGTCGGAACACCCTGCCTGTGGTGATTCAGACTCATAAAATTACCCACTATGGGCCTTGGCCCTTCATCTAAGCTTCTCAATTAAGGGTTAGATGGGGTGGGGGGCGGGGGGGTGGCAGTATGGTAATGAAAAGATGGTACATTCAGCTACTGTGGCTGTGCCTGAATTTTAATCGGCTCTCCACTTTGGGATTCAAGGTACAGCCGGATGTGGAAGATCTGGATCCAAGTTTACTTGGAGATGAAAAGAAAGAAGAGGAGAAACTTGGAAAACTGCAATATTCCCTGGATTACGACTTTCAGAGTGGGCAGGTTTGTGTCTCAATTCAATTCGCATAACGTTTTTAGAATGTCACACATTGCGATCTAACAGTTTGGCTGGAATTGATCCCAGTTATATTCCCTTTGCACCTAAAGGTTCATAGAAGTTCATAGAAATTTACAGAACGGAAGGAGGACATTCGGCCCATCGTGTCCGCGCTGGTCGACAAAGAGCTATCCAGCCTAATCCCACTTTCCAGCTCTTGGTCCGTAGCCCTGTAGGTTACGGCACTTCAAGTGCACATCCAAGTTCTTTTTGAAGGTGATGAGGGTTTCTGCCTCTACCACCCTTTCAGGCAGTGAGTTCCAGACCCCCACCACCCTCTGGGTGAAAAAATTTCCCCTCAAATCCCCTCTAAACCTCCGACCAATTACTTTAAATCTCTGCCCCCTGGTCGTTGACCCTTCTGCCAAGGGAAACAGTTCCTTCCTATCCACTCTATCTAGGCTCCTCATAATTTTATACAACTCAATTAAATCGCCCCTCAGCCTCCTCTGTTCCAAAGAAAACAAAGAAAGCCTCTCCAATCTTTCCTCATAGCTAAAATTCTCCAGTCCTGGCAACATCCTCGTAATGGTTCTTCACATTTGACTTGTGCCTGAATGCCCAGTTACATTCACCTTGTGAGTCAAAGGGGAACTTGCTTAAACACAGCTATCTGCATGACCACTATAATTGGAGTTCTTCGATTAGCCAGAGGCCAGACTCCAGCAGGTGCGGGGATCCACACACACACACACACTGCAAATTCTTGGTCTTGGCCGGATGGTGTTGAACTGAAGCTCTCCCAGTCTGGAGAGAGAAGAGACATTGTCACCCTGGGCCGCTCTCGCAGGCCTCACAGCAATGAGCCGAAGTGCCGAGCTGTCAAGTCATCTGCAGCTCTCTTGTCCAAGGAACAATGTGGCCTAGAAGTTCGAGAACACCCACTTTTGGTCGCTCGAGCGGTGGGCAAGGGCAGGAGGTGGGGGCGTGGTACAGAGTTGATACCCTGCGCCAGAATGGCGAGGTCCGAGGTGACCTTAATATTGGGCCTTGCACCCCATTGTCATAGAGCCGCCGAGGCACTACAGCCCCTGAGCAAAGAGTGGAGAGGACTGCGGAGAAGCAGCGACCCTCAGGTGTGGGTCCGGTCAGGTACGGGGGACCTTAGTAGGCCGCGCAGCACCTAAAAAACGGGGGCGACGCAACCCAATTTCAAGGCCTAGATGTTTTACCTCTAAAAATGGTATAGTGGTTATGGTGCTCGACTAGCGAACGAGGGGTCATGAGTTCAAGTCCCATCATGGTAAGTTGTAGAATCGAATATAGTTCCATCTGGTAATTTGTGGGCTGGCACCAGAAAAATAAATGACCGTGAAAGCTGCCGGATCATCATAACGTCCTTCAGGGAAGGGAACTTACCCACGCGCACCCCGCCCCCCCAACCTGGTCTGGCCTACACATGATTCCAGGCCCACACGATGTGTTTGACTCTTGATTCACTTGGAAGTGGCCGAGCAAATTACCCAGTTGTCAGGGAAACTAGGGATGGACAATAAACGCCCAGATCCTGAGAACAAATATCTTTAAAAATACACAAAAGAGTAACAGCTACTTCTGGTACTTGAGTGTGTAAGTGACTCGCGCCACAGAATGAAACAACTCCTGATATGATGCCCTTTTGTTGCTTCTTCTTTTTTTTTTCTTTATTCGTTTTTTTTGTGGGGTGTGGGTGTCGCTGGCAAGGCCAGCATTTATTGCCCTCTTCCTCCTGCATGGGCACCGTTGCCCTCCAGTACTTTCCATTCTTAGTCTCTGAGCCTACGCAGTGATGGCTGACAAGCTGTTCACCTGGGGGGAGGTCTTGCAGCCGCACCCGACCCTGTCCTCACCCTGCCGTTCACACATGCACACTTGCCAGCAGGAAGCCATTGGACAGTGACTAGGAGCCAGTTTTCCTGGCCCTGGCCCGGGAACGCTGAGGCGAATTGTCATCCCGCTACTGCCACCTTGGCAGGCCAGAAATCAGGCGTCGCACTTCCCTGTCCCATACGGCTCAGTTGCCCTCTTGGTTTGACCAAAAGAGCTACCGAGAGATTGTCTTGTTGGGAAACAGCTGCTCTGCCTGTCCAAGGCTCGTGGCCGCTATAATTGGAGCTCCGTGATTGGTTCTTTTATGTTAATGGTTTGTTCTGTGTGATTTATTACTCGGGGGTTAGAGTACAAGAGTAAGGAAGTCTTGCTACAATTCTACAGGGCTTTGGTGAGACCACACCTGGAGTACTGTGTACAGTTTTGGTCTCCTTATCTAAGGAAGGATATACTTGCCTTAGAGGCAGTACAATGAAGGTTCACTAGACTAATCCCTGGGATGAGAGGTTGTCCTATGAGGAGAGATTGCATGGGCAGTTTAGAAGAGTGAGAGGTGATCTCATTGAAACATATAAGATTCTGAAGGGGGATTGACAGGGTAGATGCTGAGAGGTTGTTTCCCCCTGGCTGGAGAGTCCAGAACTAGGGGTCACAGTCTCAGGATAAGAGGTCGGCCTTTTAAGACTGAGATGAGGAGGAATTTCTTCACTCAGAGGGTTGTGAATCTTTGGAATTCTCTGCCCCAGAGGGCTGTGGATGCTGAGTCGTTGAGTATATTCGAGGTTGAGATAGATAGATTTTTGGACTCATGGGGAATCAAGGGATATGGAGATCGGGCGAGAAAGTGGAGTTGAGGTCGAAGATCAGCCATGATCTCATTGAATGGCGGAGCAGGCTCGAGGGGCCGTATGGCCGACTCCTGCTCCTAATTCTAATGTTCTTGTGTTCTTATTTCAGCTCATTGTCGGGATTATCCAGGCAGCTGACCTGGCTGCACTGGATATTGGTGGAACATCTGATCCCTACGTGAAAGTCTTCCTCTTGCCAGATAAGAAGAAGAAATTTGAGACCAAAGTTCATCGCAAGACTCTCAACCCCACTTTTAATGAGTCCTTTACCTTTAAGGTAGGAACCTGAAAAGACAACTAATGGTTAAGCTTCTGATTGTTAGGTGGTTGCTATTGAGATTCCCAGGCATAAAACGTGGTGACTGGATTTTATTAGGCACTATCAGTGTTACCATGACAGTGTGTTCACACCAGGATTTCAGTTTAAGCGTAGTGGTGGGCGTGTGAAAATTTCACACAATGTTCACATTGTGAAAAACATCAAGCTGTATCATTACATATTTTGTCTTTCCAAACTTGGGTTGCATCTGCAGAGGGAAAAATGCTGAGCTACATAACACTCGGGTGAAGTACCGGTGGTGAGAGCGGTGGGAGCAATTTGAAGTGATAAGTTCAGAGATGCTGCCCTGCATTGTTTATTGCACCTCACCCACGCCAGCTCCCTTAGTTATAATAAGAGCGTAACCGGTGACAGCCAGCGGCTCAGTGGCAGCACCCTCGTCAGAAGGTCGTGGGTTCGAGCCCCACCTCCGAGACCTGAGCGCAAAATCCAGGCTGGCACACCCCAGTGCCGTGCTGAGGGAGCGCTGCACTGTTGGAGGAGCCGTCTTTCGGATGAGACGTTAAAACCGAGGCCCCGTCTGCCCTCTCGGGTAGATGTAAAAGATCCCACGGCACTGTTCGAAGAAGAGCAGGGGGAGTTCTTGGCCAATATTTATTCCTCAAACAACATCACTGAAAAAAACAGATTATCTGGTCATTATCACATCGCTGTTTGTGGGAGCTTGCTGTGCGCAAATTGGCTGCCGCGTTTCCCACATTACAACAGTGACTCCACTTTCAAAAAGTACTTCATTGGCTGTGAAGCGCTTTGGGACGTGGTGAAAGGGTGCTATATAAATGCAAGTTCTCCCTTTGCTTTGCCTAGCCTGGGAGTGCTTGACGTTGCGAGGTACAAAAAGCGAGGAAGAAGGTTTATTTCTTGCATTAACATCCCTCAGCTTGAAAAACACAAACATTCATCCCACCAAAAATGTACATGCTGTCGATAGATGACCATCACCACATGAGGTCAGAGCAACAACAACAACAACAACAACTTGTATTTATATAGCGCCTTTAACGTAGTAAAACGTCCCAAGGCGCTGCACAGGAGCATTATAAGACAAAATATATGACACCGAGCCACATAAGGATAAATTAGGGCAATTTACAATTGTAAGAATGATCTCCATTTGATTAAACATTCTCAGAAGCGTCTATTTTTAACCACATGACCAGGGCTACCAGTTTTTTTGGCGACTGAATAAGTCAAGTTCCATTTTTATTGCGCTGGACTGCAGGATCATATTCTGCAATTCCCTCTTGATTTCCCCTGAAAATATGTCAGGCTGGCTCAGTGAGTCGCACTCACATCTCTGAATCAAAAGGTTGCGGGTTCAAACCCCACTTCAGAATTTGAGCAGATAATCCAGGCTGACACGCTGGTGGAGTACTGGGGGAGTGCGGCATTGCCCGGTGTTCCTTCCTGCGGATGAGGTGAACCTTGGGTCTTGTTTGCCTGTTCAGGTGGATGTTAATGATCCTGTGGCACTTTGCGAAGAACGGGGAGTTCTCCCAGTGTCCTGGCCAACAATTCCCCCTCAATATTGCGCGTCAAAAAAAGTCACGTAATGCTTTGAGACATTATACATGTAAGTCATGATCGTTCTCTGTACAGTTATCTTTTTTCCTTGTATTAAAAGCAGGCTTGGACCATGGGACGGATATGTGTATGAGTTTATATTATCGTAAAAATGTTTTCAATAAAAAAATAGCTTTGATGTATTGCCGTTATCCCCACTGTACATCTCATGAAGTGACTGTCTGGATCCTGGTGACACGAGGTGCGAGCGTGGAGATAATCAGACTGAAGCTTTCTTATCACTTCCCCATTAGGGCTGCGACCTCGGATTCTGCGTTGCTGCCAGTTTAGGCTTTCGGTGCCCCGTGCAAACAGTGTGACATTTGCAGACAATCTGGGCGGGTGATTAATGCGTTTCCTGCTAGCTCCCAAAGAGCAAATGATTAAAGACTGACTTGGGCAGCTGTCAGTTGGCTGGAGTAATTTGAGAAATGACAGATTGGAGCAGTTAGTAAGAGCCAGATCTTGACTGTAATAAACTGGGAGAAGCTGATTTATGAAGTAGACAGACTTGTACCCTTAGGAGCAATCGGAGGGATGAGTATTGGTGATGCTCAGATAGCTTCTAATATTGTGAATGGTGAATTTCCACACAGGTAGCCAAGAAATGTAATTATATTCAATTATTTTTCTTTGTGGTATTTACTACCTTAGAACCAAAGGCTACAATCTCATGTGGTGACAATGGCTGCTTACCAATCAACTGCATTAAATCATATCCAGAAACTTGTGTCTCACAAAGAACAAAATAACTGTACGTATTTACAGGCGAATGGCTATTGCAAACCTTCATATCAACTTGCAGAAGCTGATAATGACTGGCTCTAATTTCTCTGTGTGTCTGCCTATTTCTACAAAAAGAAAGAAAGACTTGCATTTCTACAGCGCCTTTCACAACATCCCAAAGCGCTTTACAGCCAATGAAGTGTAGTCACTGTTGCAATGTAGGAAACGCGGCAGCCAATTTGCGCACAGCAAGCTCCCACAAACAGCAATGTGGTAATGACCAGATCATCTGTTTTAGTGATGTTGGTTGAGGGATAAATCCCCAGCTCTCCTTTGAAAGAGTGGCCGCGGGATCTTTTACCTCCACCTTAGAAAGCGGACGGGGCCTCGGTTTAACGTCTCCTCCGAAAGACGGCACCTTCGGCAGTGCGGTGCTCCCTCAGCACTGCACTGGGAGCGTCAGCCTAGATTTCTGTGCCCAAGTCTCTGGAGTGGGAACTCTTGAACCCACGACCTTGTGACTCAGAGGCGAGGGTGCTGCCCACTGAGCCACTGGCTGACAGATCTGAATGTGTATTTGGTATCTCTGCTCTCCTGCAGCCCAGCAGGCCTCGTAGATCACTAAGCCACGCAAACTAGAAGATGGCAGGTTAGATTCCCAGACTATGCCGTGTTAACTCAACCGGATCAACAATTGGGATGGTCCAGTTGGCCTCAGTCAGTCACCTCCTGGCTAAGGAGAGGAAGCAAGCAGTCCGCTTCTGATTACTAGCCCACAGTTCCTGCTGGAAAGCGAATTCCAGATGAACAAGCCTGCTGACATTCACGGTCTGCGTTCAAATGCGAGGCCAGTGGACTATAGGGTGCCCCGGGGCAACGTTCCCTCTCATTTTTTTTTGCGTGTGTGGTCCCTTTAAATTTGCCGCTCGGCGCCCTCCAGCGGCAGCGGCGGGTGAGCAGCCTGCGCGGGACCTCCCGGTCAATACGCAGCCCACGTGCGCCTGAGGGGAAAGTTGGTGTCCAGCATCTGTAGAACCACACTCTAGAAAGAGTACGCAGCTCCTGGAGAGGAGGATGGGGGGAAACTTGCAAAAAAAGAATATCAGTATATATCAGTAGAACTGTCTTGGCAGCCAACAGTGACGGATTTAGGTGGGATGTGTTGCATTCCACTTATCAACCCAGCTGGCAGCCTAACCCCCACCCTATTCCTCCTAACAGCCCCGACCTGAGCCAGTCTGACTCTCACACATGTAGATCATGCAGAATGATACCCGGACTCCAAGGGTTAAATTACGAGGAGAGATTACACAAATTAGGGTTGTATTCCCTGAATTTGGAAGGTTATGGGGTGATTTGGTCGACGTTTTCAGGCTATTAAGGGGAACCGATAAGGTGGATAGAGTGAAACTATTTCCGCTGGTTGGGGAGTCTAGCACTAGGGGTTGACAAGATTCATGTGGAAATGACTTATGAAATAATACTGGGCGGCTTGCTGGTGGCGCTGTCCAGGGAGAGTATAAATACTCGGGCATGGGCCCAGCTTGCTCAGGACATTCTTTAACAGGAACTAGTGAAGGACACAACTAGACCTCCATGTTGAAAAACAGTTGATTAAAGCTTTGTTTAACGCTTAGACCAAGTGCCTAGTAGTTTTCTTACATCAGGGGTCATAGGTTTTTTTTACTCGCTTATGGGATGTGGGCGTCGCTGGCAAGGCCCAGCATTTATTGCCCATCCCGAATTGCCCTTGAGAAGGTGGCGGTGAGCCGCCTTCTTCAACCGCTGCAGTCCGTGTGGTGAAGGTGCTCCCACAGTGCTGTCAGGGAGGGAGTTCCAGGATTTTGACCCAGCGATGATGAAGGATCGGCCGATATACTTCCAAGTCAGGATGGTGTGTGACTTGGAGGGGAACTTGGAGGTGGAGTTGTTCCCATGCGCCTGCTGCCCTTGTCCGCCTAGGTGGTACAGGTCGTGGGTTTGGGAGGTGCTGCCGAAGAAGCCTTGGCGAGTTGCTGCAGTGCATCTTGTAGATGGTACACACTGCAGCCACGGTGTGCCGGGAGTGGAGGGAGTGAATGTTTAAGGTGGTGGATGGGGGGCCAATCAAGCGGGCTGCTTTGTCCTGGATGGTGTTGAGCTTCTTGAGTGTTGTTGGAGCTGCACTCATCCAGGCAAGTGGAGAGTCTTCCATCACACTCCTGACTTGTGCCGTGTAGATAGTCTAAAAATTAGAGCCAGACCTTTCAGGAAACACTTCTACACACAAAGGGTAATAGAAGTTTGGAACTCTCTTCCGCAAACGGCAATTGATGCTAGATCAATTGTTAATTTTAAATCGGAGATTGATAGCTTTCTGTTAACGAAAGGTATTAAGGGATATGGGCCAAAGGTGGGTATATGGAGTTAGGTCACAGATCAGCCATGATCTCATCGACTGGCGGAAAAGGCTCGAGGGGCTAAATGGCCTCCTCCTGTTCCTATGTAAATTAATAGACTTACAGCTGACAAGTCCGCCAGTCTCAAAAGGGAAAGGATGGACTAGAATCACAGAATGATCCATCACAGAACGAGGCCATTCAGCCCATTGTGCCAGTGCTGGCTCTTTGAAAGAGCTCTCCAATTATTCCCACTCCCCTGCAAGTTTTTCCTTTTCAAGTATTTATCCAATTCCCTTTTGAAAGTTACTATTGAATCTGCTTCCACCGCCCTTTCAGGCAGCGCGTTCCAGATCACAACAACTCGCTGCGTAAAAAATATTCCACCCCCCCCCCCCGGCTTTTTTGCCAATGATCTTAAATCTGTGTCCTCATATGTGGAATATGAATTTTTGAATGTTAACGTTTTTCTTATAAGGATATAAATGAAGTAAATAAAGTCATCACACACTCCAACGAATAAACCCGTGGCTGACTCGCACCGGACGTCAGGTCAGATTGGAGCTGCCAGCCTGAATCAAGTGAATAGGGACTGCATCCACACCCCACTCGCCTTCCCCCAAATCTATCACTGCTTCTGTCCACGCTCTGTTTAAACTTTTATTTCTTGCCCTCCCAACGGAAAACTAACTAACTCACAGGTTTGAGTATGAGTAATGAGCTTGATATTTGTACTCATCTCACTCCGAAGAAATCCGTGCCGTCGTTTTGTATCTGAGATCTTCACAAACACAATTAAGTGCAGGGAGCAAGAACTAAGGAGCAGCAAACAGAAGGAAAACAAACTCGATTACCACTGTACTCGCATCTACTTTTTCATTAAACAGCAATTTTAATGGGGCGGGGGGAAAAAAAATGTTTCGCAGGCAGGGAAACGGATGCTGACGCAAAAGAAAGGGAGAGGTTAGGAGGGGTGGTCCGAAGCTTAGTCGAAGACAAGGCTTTACAAGGAGGAGGGAAAGGTGGGGTGGTTTACGGAGGGAATTCCAGAGGGTCGGGCCGAGGCCGCTGAAGGCCCGGTCGCTAGCGACGGGGCAAAAGGAAAAGGGGGCTGCACAGAGGAACAGAGTGTTTGGGGAAGGGGACATAGGGCTGGAGGAGGTTGCGTACATGGGATCGGCCGAGGGAATAAGGATGAAGGATGACAAGGATTTCAAATTTAATGCGTTGGGCGACGGGGAGCCAATGTAGCGAGAAAGAAAGAAAGACTTGCATTTCTATAGCGCCTTTCACGACCACCAGACATCCCAAAGCGCTTTACAGCCAATGAAGTACTTTTTGAAGTGTGGTCACTGTTGTAATGTAGGGAAACGCAGCAGCCAATTTGCGCACAGCAAGCTCCCACAAACAGCAATGTGAAAATAACCAGATCATCTGTTTTTGTTATGTTGGTTGAGGGAGAAATTATTGGCCAGGACACCGGGGATAACTCCCCTGCTCTTCTTCGAAATAGTGGCCATGGGATCTTTTACATCCACCTGAGAGGGCAGACGGGGCCTCGGTTTAACGTCTCATCCGAAAGACGGCACCTCCGACAGTGCAGCACTCCCTTAGTGTCAGCCTAGAATTTATGTGCTCAAGTCCCTGGCGTGGGGACTTGAACCCACAATCTTCATGAACTCAGAGGCGAGGGTGCTACCCACTGAGCCACGGCTGATAGCGAGGAGAGGAATGAAGGACTTTTCTCATAAAGGAAAGTAGAATCCTTACCCGTTGATTGTGTATGGTGTGGGAAGATAAGGAAAGTGTACCGGAGAAAATACCTTGAAATAGCATCTTGCATTTGCAAAGCCCTGCTGTGCCGTAATAAACTGTGCTGTTTAAAGGGCTTTTAAATATACATATAACCTAATTTATGACGGGATATTGAGTTTTTAATGCCATATTTAAACTGCAGTGATTTCATGAGCGAATGTATTCCTTAGCTATAATGGCCCTGGCTGGTGTTTAATCACCAGCAGAAAGCATGGGGGGGAGGGACGCGTGCAAAGCACAGGTTGGATGCAATTAGCACAGTGAAAAGAAGGGGAGCCTGGCATCGTGTGCCAGCCTCCCACAAAGAGCGACGAACACCACATTCTACCACTGCGCTAAGTTGACATAGCATCATGCCACAGCGCGCCAGGGAACGTGGCATTGCCCGCTGCACCGAGCGTATTTTTATTTTAGGTTGCGTGTGGTGTTAAAAATGTAAGTAAACCCTGCTACCCGCTGCGAGAATGAGTCTCATAAGAACAGAAGAAATAGGAGCAGGAATAGGCCATTTGGCCCCTCGAGCCTGCTCCGCCATTTAATAAGATCATGGCTGATCTTGGGCTGAAAGCCACTTCCCAGCCCGCTCCCCATAACCTTTCACTCCCTTATCTTGCAAAAATCTGTCTATCTCCACCTTAAATGTATTTAATGACCCAGCCTCCACGGCTCTCTAGGGCAGAGAATTCCACAGATTTACGACCCTCTGAGAGAAGAAATTCCTCCTCATCTCAGTTCTAAAAGGGCGACCCTTTATCTGAAACTATGCCCCCGAGTTCTAGATTTCCCCACGAGGGGAAACATCCTCTCTGCATCTACCTTGTCGAGCCCCCTCAGTATCTTATATGTTTCAATAAGATCACCTCTCATTCTTCTAAATTCCAATGAGAAAAGGCCCAACCTGCTCAACCTTTCTTCATAAGTCAACCCCCTCATCTCTGGAATTAACCTAGTGAATTGTCTCTGAACTGCCTCCAATGCAAGTATATCCTTCCTTAAATAAGGAGACCAAAACTGTACGCAGTACTCCAGGTGTGGTCTCACCAGCACCCTGTACAGTTGTAACAGGACTTCCCTGCTTTTATACTCCAACCCCCTTGCAATAAAGGCCAACATTCCATTTGCCTTTTTGATTACTTGCTGTACCTGCAATGCTAACTTTTTGTGTTTCATGCACAAGGACCCCCAGGTCCCTCTGAACTGTAGCATTTTGTAATCTCTCTCCATTTAAATAATAATTTGCTTTTTTATTTTTCCTGCCAAAGCGGACAGCCTCGCTGCTGTACGCCAAAGTTCACAGTGGGAGTCAAAGCGATTTGGATCCGCTCGTTGCTTTATATTCCGAGTGTTCACCGAGCAGCTTTTGCGTTGTCGATACCGCGCAGGCGCAGAAATTTGAATGGGCCGCGCGTTGTGGGGGTGGTGGGGGAAGGCGGGCCGTGCAGGAGGCAGCGCGGCTTACGGGGGACGTTGCCCACAGTGGTGTTTGGAAATTCTCGGATGTTGAACCAGCGACAATGAAGGACCGGCGATAGTCGTCTGCTGGGATGGTGCGTGATTTGGAGGGGACTTCGGAGATGATAAAAAAAAGATAAGACTTGTATTTCTATAGCGCCTTTCACGACCTCTGGACGTCCCAAAGCGCTTTAAAGCCAATGAAGTACTTTTTGGAGTGCAGTCACTGTTGTAATGTAGGAAACGCGGCAGCCAGTTTGCGCACAGCAAGCTCCACAAACAGCAATGTGATAATGACCAGATAATCTGTTTTTTGTTATGTTGATTGAGGGATAAATATTGGCCAGGACACCGGGGATAACTCTCCTACTACTCTTCTTCGAAATAGTGCCACGGGATCTTTTACGTCCACCTGAGAGAGCAGACGGGGCTTCGGTTTAATGTCTCATCCGAAAGACGGCACCTCCGACAGTGCAGCGCTCCCTCAGCACCGCACTGGGAGAGTCAGCCTAGCTTTTTGTGCTCAAGTCTCTGGAGTTGGGACTATGAACCCACAGCCTTCTGACTCAAAAAGCGAGGAGTGCTGCCCACTGAGCCACAGCTGACACTAAGACCCAGCCCTGAAGACCCTCGCCTATAATGTCAAGTTATTTTTACAGGTTGTAGTCTGGTAGGCTGTAAAAGTAATGCTAGTCACCCAGCACAGTATCTGCTTGCTCTGTGTCATTACTGCTCTAAACTGCTCACTTAACAGAAACTTAAGCCCAAAGTTGATTATGCCATCGTTAAACTCCAGTTACCGATTTGCGAGCTGACACCAGTAGCTTCAGTTTTAGTTGCCATTAGTGCTTGGCTGTAACTGCAGTTCTGCTGCCCAGGAGAGAGCTGTGTGTGTGCTTGGTTACACAGGTGCGCAATCTCAGCATCCAGCCATTAAAATCTAATCTCCTGATATTCCCATCAGGCCCAGGACGTGGTAACATGCAATTAAAAGGGAATTAAAAGCAGAACCCGCTACTGCCAGGTTGCTGCTCAGAATCCCATACAAGGCAATGCAACTCTTGCCAACCGAGGATGGGAGAGCGTTCTGTTAAGCCTTTGGAAAGGCCCGAGACGTCTGCCTTACAAGGGTAATCGATCCTGGAGGGGATTGATGATAGAGTCATGGAAAGTCATACGGCACAGAAGGAGGCCATTCGGCCCATCGAGTCCGTGCCGGGCTCTCTGTAGGGCGATCCAGTCAGTCCCATTCCCCCCGCTCTATCCCCGTAGCCCTGCAAGTTTATTTCCCTCAAGTGCCTATCCAGTCTCCTCTTGAAAACATTGAGTGTCTCCGCTTCCACCACTTCCGTCGGCAGCGAGTTCCAGGTCCTCACCACTCGCTGCGTAAAAAAGTTTTCCCTCACATCCCCCTTGTATCACTTGCCCAAAACCTTAAATCTGTGTCCCCTAGTCTTGAACCATCAACTACTTTTGTAACGCCAGCATCTAACTCCCTTAGGGGTTCAAGATAATAAAAACAGACCTTTATCTTCGGCCTGGGAAGCAGTTAGAAAGGCAAATGGTATGTTGGTCTTCATTGCAAGAGGATTTGAGTACAGGAGCAAGGATGTCTTACTACAGTTGTACAGGGCCTTGGTGAGACCACACCTGGAGTACTGTGTGCAGTTTTGGTCTCCTTACCTAAGAAAGGATATACTTGCCATAGAGGGAGTGCAGCGAAGGTTCACCACTGATTCGTGGGATGGCAGGACTGTCGTATGAGGAGAGATTGGGTCGACTAGGCCTGTATTCACTAAGTTTAGAAGAATGAGAAACGTATAAAATTCTGACAGGGCTAGACAGACTGGATGCAGGGAGGATGTTTCCCCTGGCTGATGGGTCTAGAACGAAGGGTCACAGTCTCAGGATACGGGGTAGGACATTTAGGACTGAGATGAGGAGAAATTTCTTCACTCAGAGGGTGGTGAACCTGTGGAATTCTCTACCACAGAAGGCTGTGGAGGCCAAGTCACTGAATATATTTAAGAAGGAGATAGATAGATTTCTAGACACAAAAGGCATCAAGGGGTACGGGGAGAGAGCGGGAATATGGTATTGAGATAGAGGATCAGCCATGATCATATTGAATGGCGGAGCAGGCTCGAAGGGCTGAATGGCCGACTCCTGCTCCTATGTTTCTATGTTTCTAAGGTTAAAACCAAACAGAAAGCTGGAAATCGGACCTGATACCGGGAGTGGAAACGGCTGGTCTGGTCTGCTGGGTGTTAACTGTACAGTTTCAATTTGTATTTGTGTAGAAAGGAAAGCAGATCTGATAAATGCAAAAAGACACCACCATCTTGGTTTACAAAGTGACCAACAGACTCACCTGAGCACTTTGTATGCAGTTGTGACGATGTGTTGGAGTTACGCTGTAGGGGTAAAGGGGGGAAAGGGCAAGGAAAACTCTTGCCCTTGTCAGTGCCCGTGACACCGTCATTCAGCAAGAGACCGCCCGTTCGGGAGATTAGGGGTAAGCGGAGAAAATGGGGGAACTAAAGTCTTGCAACCTGCATCAACAACAGAACTGGTGCCAGGAATTACCATACAATGGTCCAGTTGCTACACTCAGATCTGTGACTGCCCACTCCAGGGAGTCTCGCGCTGGTTTTCATCGGGCCAGATTTATACGGCCACTTTAGTGTCATTGTGAAGCAGAAACCTCTTCAGAATTTTTTTTTTAATTCGTTTATGGGATGTGGGCGTCGCTGGCAAGGCCAGCATTTATTGCCCATCCCTAATTGCCCCTTGAGAAGGTGGTGGTGAGCCGCCTTCTTGAACCGCTGCAGTCCGTGTGGTGAAGGTGCTCCCACAGTGCTGTCAGGGAGGGAGTTCCAGGATTTTGACCCAGCGACGATGAAGGAACGGCGATATACTTCTAAGTCAGGATGGTGTGTGACTTGGAGGGGAACTCGGAGGTGGTGGTGTTCCCATGCGCCTGCTGCCCTTGTCCTTCTAGGTGGTCGAGGTCGCGGGTTTGGGAGGTGCTGCCGAAGAAGCCTTGGCGAGTTGCTGCAGTGCATCTTGCAGATGGTACACACTGCAGCCACGGTGCGCCGGTGGTGGAGGTCCCCAGAATAGTGCTAATGTTGTAGTATAAACACACCAGTAGATGACAGCAGTGAGTGTAGGAGGTGTATGGAGCAAATGCTTTCATTATTTTTTGTTTCTATTCGTTCAGCAGAAATATTCACTTTATGAGGTATTGAGATAAGTGGAGCTGAGTGTAGCAATTAGAGCAATGTGTGGTAATTACTGACACCAGTTACATTGTTGGAGCAGGTTGCAAGAGTTTAGTTCCCCCATTTCCTCCGCTTACCCCTAATCTCCCGAACGGGCCGTCTCTTGCTGAATTCCGGTGTCACGGGCACTGACAGTCCTCATCAATGTGCCCATTTATCACACGTGAACCTGGAGTGATGGTCAGGAGGCAGGATATTTTTTAAATAAAAGGAAAAAAAGAAAGACTTGCATTTCTACAGCGCCTTTTACGATCACAAGACGTCCCAAAGCGCTTTACAGCCAATGAAGTACTTTTGAAGTAACAACAGAAAACGCTGGAAAAACTCAGCAGGGCCAGGCAGCATCCGTGGAGAGAGAAACAGAGTTAACGTTTCAGGTCGAAGACCTTTCGTCAGAACTGGAAAAAAGCAGGAAATGAAATAGATTTAAAGCAAGGATAAAGCTGGGAAAAGGGGGAGGGGATGAAAGAACAAAAGGAGAGATTAAGAGACATTGAGAGACATTAAGAGATGATCAAGGCAAGAGGAGGTGTTAATGTGACAGGTTGAAGTATGGTCACTGTTGTAACGTCGGCCTATGGAGGGCCTCTGTCAAAGCATTAAACTGTTTCTAATTTGGCTGTTGGGTGGAATGGAAAATACTTGCACTGCTACAGCAGGAAGTGCTCTTCTGAGTTTGGGGCTGAACACCTTGTTCAGCAGAGTGAAGGCAGCTTTAGTCTACATCTGTCTGACCTGCGAATGCCTGGTGCTGTCGCTGGTTGCCTGACGTACAAAGTCCCCAGCGTTAACATGCCTCGTCTTACTGAGCACAACATTCTCACATTGAGAACAAACTTGCTTAACATTGGGGTGGAGCAGTTTATCATTGCAGCACTCCCTCAGTTCCGCATTGGTCAGCCTAGTTCTATATTATTTACAGATCACTCGCCCCCCCCGCCTTACCCCCTCTAGCCCGACACTCAGAGATCCTTTGTCTCTGTGCATCCCCAACTCTTCTGCACCAACGGGTGGCACAGCCTTCAGCTCTGCAAGTTTGCAGATGATACAAAAATTGGCCGTGTGGTTGATAATGAAGAAGAAAGCTGCAGACTGCAGGAAGATATCAATGGACTGGTCAGGTGGGCAGAACAGTGGCAAATGGAATTCAATCCAGAGAAGTGTGAGGTAATGCATTTGTGGAGGGCTAACAAGGCAAGGGAATACACAATAAATGGTAGGACACTGAGAAGTGTAGAGGAACAAATGGACCTTGGAGTGCAGGTCCACAGATCCCTGAAGGTAGCAGGACAGGTAGATAAGGTGGTTAAGAAGGCATACGGGATACTTGCCTTTATTAGCCAAGGCAAGGAATATAAGAGCAGGGAGGTTTTGCTTGAACTGTATAAAACACTAGTTAGGCCGCAGCTAGAATTCTGCGTGCAGTTCTGGTCACCACATTACAGGAAGGATGTGATTACACGAGAGAGGGTGCAGTGGAGATTTACGAGGATGTTGCCAGGACTGGAGAATTTTAGCTATGAGGAAAGATTGGATGGGCTGGGGTTGTTTTCTTTGGAACAGCGGAGGCTGAGGGGAGACCTAATTGAGGTGTATAAAATTATGAGGGGCCCAGATAGAGTGGACAGGAAGGACCTATTTCCCTTCGCAGAGAGGACAATAACCAGGGGGCAGAGATTTAAAGTAATTGGTTGGAGGTTTAGAGGGGAGTTGAGGAGAAATTTTTTCACCCAGAGGGTGATGGGGGTCTGGAACTCACTGCCTGAAAGGGTGTTAGAGGCAGAGACCCTCATCACATTTAAAAAGTACTTGGATATGCACTTGAAGTGCCGTAACCTACAGGGCTACGGACCAAGAGCGGGAAAGTGGGATTAGGCTGGAGAGCTCTTTGTCGGCTGGCGCGGATGAGTTGAGCCAAATGGCCTCCTTCTGTGCCGTAAATTTCTTTGACTGATACCTGGGATGGCAGGAATGACGTATGAAGAGAGATTGGGTCGATTGGGCTTGTATTCGCTAGAGTTTAGAAGAATGAGAGGGGATCTCATTGAAACTTATAAAATTCTAACAGGACTAGACAGACTAGATTCAGGAAGGATGTTCCTGATGGCGGGGGAGTCCAGAACCAGGGGTCACAGTCTAAGGATAAGGGGTAAGCCATTTAGGACAGAGATGAGGAGGAATTTCTTCACCCAGCGAGTGGTGAACCTGTGGAATTCTCTACCACAGAAGGAAGTTGAGGCCAATTCATTAAATATATTCAAGAAGGAGTTAGATATATTTCTTAAGGTTAAAGGGACCAAGGGATATGGGGAGAAAGCAGGGACAGGGTACTGAATTTGGATGATCAGCCATGATCGCATTGAATGGCGGAGCAGGCTCGAGGGGTCGAATGGCCTACTCCTGCTCCTATCTTCTATGTTTCTATGTTTCTATGATTCTATCATGGCCCTACTCTTTGAAACTCTCCCTGAACCCCTACACCTTGCTGCTTCTCGCCCGCATTTACGGGCCTCCTCGCAACCTATCTGTTTAACCATGATTTTGTCATCTCACGTAACTCTTCTACTATAGGGCAGCGTCTCCTTCTCCTCTGTGAGGTGGTTTGGGGTGTTTTCTATGTTAAAAAGAAATAAAGACTTGCATTTCTATAGCGCACAGCAAGCTCCCACAAACAGTAATGTGATAAATGACCAGATAATCTGTTTTAGTGATGTTGGTTGTGGGATAAATATTAGGCCCCGGGACACCAGGGAGAACTCCCCTGCTCTTCTTCGAAATAGTGGCCGTGGGATCTTTTACGTCCACCTGAGAGAGCAGACGGGGCCTCGGTTTATCGTCTCATCTGAAAGACGGCACCTCCGACTGTGCAGCACTCCCTCAGTTCTACACTGAGAGTGTCGGCCTAGATTTTTGTGCTTAAGTCTCTGAAGTGGGGACTTGAACCCACGACCTTCTGACTCAGAGGTTAGAGTCCTGCCCACTGAGCCACGGCTGACACACAAAGGTGCTCTATAAACACACGTTGTTGCTCAAAAGTAGGGGGAAATGTTTTTCATTTACATTGAGTTCTGACGAAGGGTCCCACCTGAACCGACAGCCTAACCTCTTTTAGATAACTCCACATTTCCAGTGTTTTACCTGCTTTTATTTCAGTCTTGCTTTCCTGTTGCAGATTCCGTACTCCGAGCTCGGGGGCAAGATCCTGGTGATGTCAGTGTACGACTTTGATCGGTTTTCGAAGCACGATGCCATCGGTGAAATTCAGATTCCGATGAGCAGCATTGATCTCGCTCACGTGATCGAGGAGTGGCGAGACCTTGAGTCCGCGGAGAAGGAGGAGGTATGGCGTTGACACTCAGGCAGCTGGCTGCAGTTTATGGCAGACTCCTCTGAAGGACAGGTTCAGTTAGTGAGAAGGAGACTGTATCAGTAAAGCAAGTAGCACTCACTCAAAACAGACCTGAGAAAGAAGATGCAATCCCTCTCCTGGACAGGAACTATGTTCTTCAATTAGGAGAGAGCAGTGACGATTCTGAGATTGCTGGCAGGGCCACAGATATTTTTTTTATTCGTTCATGGGATGTGGGCACCACTGGCAAGGCCAGCATTTATTGCCCATCCCTAATTGCCCTTGAGAAGGTGGTGGTGAGCTGCCTTCTTGAACCACAGAAGCCAGTTAAGAGTCAACCACATTGCAGTGGGTCTGGAGTCATATATAGGCCAGACCGGGTAAGGACGGCAGATTTCCTTCCCTGAAGGACATTAGTGAACCAGATGGGTTTTTTACGACAATCCGGTAGTTTCATGGTCACCATTACTGATACTAGCTTTTAATTCCAGATTTATTTAATTAATTAACTGAATTTAAATTCCCCAGCTGCCTGTGGTGGGATTTTAACTCACATCTCCAGATCATTAAGTCCAGGCCTCTGGATTACTCGTCCAGTCACATAACCAGATCTGGTTTTGAAAAGGACAGCCCAGTGTTGGGGTGACCTCCCAATAATTTTTGCACCTCAAAACGAGACATGAAAGCCTCAAAGTTTCAAGGCGGTGCTTTGTTTGATAATCGCCCCTGTGAAGCGCCTTGGCGCGTTTTACTAGGTTAAAGGCGCCGTATAAATGCAAGTTGCTGTTGTTGCGGGTGTGCAGGACAGAGAATTAAGCATCTGATTTGCAGTGCTCCCAATTTTCTGGCCATTGGTTTAAGTTGTGGCTTTTAAATCTCTCTGGCTTTTGATCCCTGTATTTAAGAGAAAGCGTTTTGCACATGCACACAAAACTATCCCTAATTCAGCACTAATTAGCGCTGACTCTCCGGGGGGAGACATGCTCAAACCAAGTGTGGGACGGAGAATGATGCTACATTGTTGTAGCTGCGAGTCTGATCCACCCTCCGATCCCAGCTCCCCGCTGGGAGCACGGGATCAGTGCATTGACCCTTAGATTAGCAAGGCACTCAGAGGGGCCACAGAGCACTCCGCAACGAACCGTGATACAATCAACTGGGAACGCTTGATGATGACACTGGGTGTTTGAAATGGAAATTATTCCCATTTCGAGGCACCGCATTGGCGTGCAAAAAAAAAACCAACAAAAGCGTTTCGGGTAAAATAAAAAGGCCTCAACCAGAGACCAATCATAATTTTGAACGTGCGTTGGAGTAAGCCTGTAATTTTTACCATGTGACATAATTCATTTTGACAGCACAGTGTTTTGTTCTGTTTTGTGCGATGCACAGAATATTGGCAAACACCAGCCATTTGCACACATGTGCTTCGTGGGTAGCGTACACAGAATTGATATTTGATCCATCAGAAAATTCAGCGTGATGATTGAGAAAGAAATCAGTATTAGTAAAAAAATATAGTACTGGAGAAATTAATGGGACTGAAAGCCGATAAATCCCCTGGACCTGATGGCCTACATCCTAGGGTTTTGAAAGAGGTGGCTATAGAGATAGTGGATGCATTGTCATAGATAGAGTCATAGGGCTAAAAATTCGGCTGCTTGCGCCTCCCGTTAGCGCCTTAAGAGGGCGCTAATGGGGCGCAAAGCAGCTAACGCCCGGGCGCAGCGCCACCCACGCCTCCCGCAAAATTCAGCGGGAGGTTAGCGGCGGCGCCAGCCGGTAGCGCCCTGTGGCGCTGCGCCGCCGGCGATGACGTCATCGCCGTGCGCAGCACCCCGCTCGCGCTCCAGCCACGATCTTTAGTTGCGCCCCCTGATTTACCGCCAGACGCTATGTGCGACGGGTTCAGGGGGGCGTACGTGCGGCCAGGGCGGCGATATTTAAAGGGGAGGTGGCAGGCGGCCATTTTTGTTGCTGGCCGCCTGCCAGCACCTGCCCCCGTTGCTGTCCCCGGCCCCCGTGAAGCCCCCCCACCGTGAAGTGCCAGCTGCGCTCCAAGAGCCCGGCACTTCTCTTGAGTGCCGGGCTCTTTTGCCGGCACTCCCGATCCCTGGGGGCCCAGCTGGGCCCCGGTTCGCGCTGCGCAGGGCCCCTCCCCTTTAAGAAGGGGAGGAAGGCCTGCAACGCGCTGCGGCACGTAGCGCCAGGATATTCCCTCGCAGCGCCCCAAGAGGGATGCGGGGTGCTTCCAGTAGCGCCCCGCTTCCCTCTTGGGGCGCAACCACTGAAGTTCCGGCGCGGGGGCGCTAATTTTTTCGGGGTGCTAAACGTAGCGCCCCGGCGAGGTTAGCACCCCAAATGGGGCAATACTGAATTTTTAGCCCATAGAGTCATACAGCACAGAAAGAGGCCCTTCGGCCCATCGTGTCCGTGCCAGCCATCAAGCCCTGTCTATTCTAATCCCATTTTCTAGCACTTGGTCCGTAGCCTTGTATGCTATGGCATTTCAAGTGCTCAGCTAAATGCTGTTTGGTTGTCATTTTCCAAAATTCCATAGAGTCTGGAACGGTTCCCGCGGATTGGAAGGTAGCAAATGTAACCTCACTATTTAAGAAAGGAGGGAGAGAGAAAACGGGGAACTACAGACCAGTTAGCCTGACATCAGTAGTAGGAAAAATGCTAGAATCTATTATTAAGGACGTGGTAACAGGGCACTTAGAAAATAATAATAGGATTGGGCAGAGTCAACATGGATTTATGAAAGGGAAATCATGTTTGACAAATCTGTTAGAGTATTCAAGACAGAGATCGATAGAGTGTTGAACATTAAGGGAATCAAGGGTTATGGGGATAGTGCAGGAAAGTGGAGATGAGTTGGAAGATCAGCCATGATCTCATTGAATGGCGGAGCAGGCTCGAGGGGCCGAATGGCCGACTCCTGCTTCCTATTTCTTATGTTCTTACGAGAAGTGATCAGCAGCATGGAGTGTTCGAGGATTCTCTTAAGATTCAGCCAGCAGCCTTGTTGCTTAGACTGAATATAACTGCAAGTTGTTGTTGTTGTTGCTGCAGTTCATTTTGTCAGGAACCTCAGTCACTCATTTCTGTTGTGAGATTTCCATGAACATTTTTTTGTCATTTGTTAAAGCAAGAGAAACTGGGCGACATCTGCTTCTCTCTTCGTTACGTCCCGACAGCCGGAAAACTCACCGTCATTGTCCTGGAGGCCAAGAACCTCAAGAAAATGGATGTGGGTGGACTATCAGGTAGGATACTTTGAAAATTGATTTTTTTTGCTGGAAATTGTTGGGTGGCGTCAACCATACACTGCTGCTGTCCCTCAACACTGCTTATGAGGCGAGTCATAAAGTGCCAGGCAATGACCATCTCCAACAAGAGAGCCTAACCACCTCCCCATGACATTCAATGCCACTGCAATCTCTAAATTCCCCTACCGTCAACATACTGGGGCTCACCATTGACTAGAAACCCAACTGGGCCAGCCACATAAATGCCGTGGTTACTAGAGCTTGGGTCAGAGATTGGGTATTCTGCGGCAGGGTGTCTCACCTCCTGACTCCCCAAAGCCTCTTCACCACCTACAAGGCACAAGTCAGGAGTGTGATGGAATACTCTCCACTTGCCTGGATGAGTGCAGCTCCAGCAACACTCAAGAAGCTCGACACCATCCAGGACAAAGCAGCCCGCTTGATTGGCACCCCGTCCACCACCTTAAACATCCACTCCCCCCACCACCGGCGTACCGTGGCCGCAGTGTGTACCATCTACAAGATGCACCGCAGCAACTCGCCAAGGCTTCTTTAGCAGCACTTCTCCAACCCATGTCCTCCACCACCTAGAAGGACAAGGGCAGCAGGTGCATGGGAACACCGTCACCTTCAAGTTCCCCTCCAAGTCACACAACCGACTTGGACAGGTAGCGCTGTTCCATTATTGTCGCTTGGGTCAATATCCTGGAACACCCTGCTTAACAGCACGGACTGCAGTAGTTCAAGAAGAAGGCTCACCACTATCTTATCAAAGGCTACGAGGGAAGGGCAATAAATGCCGGTCTTGCCAGCGACGCCCATGTACCGAGAATTAATATCGATAAAAAAATGAAACGTCCTCTTCGTTTCTCTTGCTCGCTCTTGATCTTGCTCCCCCATAGCTCTCTCTTCATCTCTCTGTCTCTACCCATTTCTCTATGCCCATCTGGCTTTCCCTCCCCAGTCATTGTCTTTCTCTCTCCTCTCTTTCTGTCTCTTTGTTTTTGTCTTCCTCCCGCATATTCACTGATTATGTTTAATCATTAGTCATTGTACCTTTAAGGTTTTTTTTTACCATATCTACACACCCTTCGCAAGGCATATATCTAGCTGGCGTACAATACTCATTAAATGAATCTCCCAAAATATTATCAAGCTGCAGTTTAAATCCATTCGGAACAAATCTACAGATGACAGTAAAGAGGAAGCTCGAACAACTTCTTAAAAAAAAAACCAAGGCATGTGTTGTATTTTAGGAAACGGATGAAGACAAGAAGAGATTAAATTCACACCAGGAATGGTGATATGTGCAACTGTTATTGATCGTATATGTGGGATGGGAAAGTGGGAGGATCAAGAGGGGAAGGCACCCTGGGGTTTAACTTCCATCTAGTTGTGCCAAGTTTCCTTGGCTCTTAAACTGTATCTAACCCCTTTGGTTCAAAAATAACGCAGTGAATCTTCGGTTCGATGCCATTATAAAGTAATTTACTCAGCATGCCAGATTCCATCTCCCGGGCGAATGCAGTGTAAGTGCACCTATGAGTCTGAGACTCAGCAAAAGACCACAGTTTAAATTGGGCTGAGCGGAATTCAATCTCCTCATACACACGGGCTTATTCTCGGAGATTCATATTGCATTTAGATTATTAACCTGGCTGAGGCCTGGGTGAAACCTGCTGCGGGTCAGGGGCTGGTTAGCTTGTGATCTGGTCGAGGTGGGCTGCTGTCTTTGTGTGAGTGTGTGCAGAGGCCTTGTCATGTAGAGTGAAGAATAGATGTTAAGAACAGAGAATTATTTGTTCTTGGGATGCAGATGACACAGGCAAGTCTGCATTAATGGCCCAGCCTTACTTGCTCTGTTTAACTCTGTACAACTGAGTAGCTTGCTGGGCCACTTGCAGGGTCAGACACCAGGGGGCATAGATTTAAAGTAATTGGTAGAAGGATTAGAGGGGAGTTGAGGAGAACTTTCTTCACCCAGAGGGTGGTGGGGGTCTGGAACTCACTGCCTGAAAGGGTGGTAGAGGCAGAAACCCTCATCACATTTAAAAAGTACTTGGCTATGCACTTGAAGTGCCGTAACCTACAGGGCGACGGACCAAGAGCTGGAAAGTGGGATTAGGCTGGATAGCTCTTTTTCGGCCGGCACGGACACAATGGGCCGAATGGCCTCCTTCTGTGCCGTAAATTTCTATGATTCTATGACTTAAAAGAGCCAATTAAAGTCACATATAGGCCAGACTGGGCAGAGGTGGCAAATTCTCCTCCTTGAATCGGAACAGAAAGTGAAGAGCGTTAATGCACCATCGGTCATTATAACAATCATTACCTGATTACCACAGATATTGAAATCAGTTTCACAACTTGCCCAAGGTGGGATTTGAGCTCAGAACCCACGGGTTGGTTGTCCGGTACCTCAACCACTGCACTAACATACCCATAGTAATAACAACGATGAGCCATTAACACGGACAAATGAATGTGTTTTACACTGACACAAGAAGCCTAAGGTACCGGGGACTGAGGGTTGTGTGCTAAATGAGAAGGTGGACATGATCAACCAAACAGAGATTTACGGAAGACTGAGGAAGGGAGTGAACATAAGAAACAGGAGCAGGAGTCGGCCATTCGGCCCCTCGAGCCTGCTCCGCCATTCAATAAGATCATGGCTGATCTTCGACCTCATCGCCACTTTCCTGCACTATCCCCATAGATGTGTTTTATTCTCCATTAAGCCAGCCTTCCGTGGGGCTGCTAAGGCTGAGAGGTAATGAAGGAAAGTATCACACAGAATTACATAGAATTTACAGCACAGAAACAGGCCATTCGGACCAACTGGTCTGTTTATGCTCCACACGAGCCTCCTCCCAACCCTCTTCATCTCACCCTATCAGCATAACCTATTACTTTCACTCTCCTGTGCTTACCTAGCTTCCCCTTAAATGCATCTATGCTATTCACCTCAACTACTCCCTGTGGTAGTGAGTTCCACATTCGAATCACTCGCTGGGTAAAGAAGTTCCTCTTGAACATAAGAACATAACATAAGAAATAGGAGCCGGAGTCGGCCATTGGGCCCCTCGAGCCTGCTCCGCCATTCAATAAGATCATGGCTGATCTTCTACCTCATCTCCACTTTCCTGCCCTATACCCATATCCCTTGATTCCCTTAATATTCAAAAATCTATCGCCCTCTGTCTTGAATATACTCAACGACTGAGCATATAACTAAGGATAGAGGCGACAGAAGGAATAAATAAGGGGAGTGTAGCACTGCGAGTCAGGGAACGCCCAGATGGTAGGAGTTTTTCCACCGGACATTAAAAACAGGGGTTGACATGAATCTTGTCATTCACGTGGAAATGACTTCTGAAATAATACTGGGCGGCCTGCTGGTGGCGCTGTCCAGGGAGAGTATAAATACTCGGGCATGGGCCCAGCTTGCTCAGGACATTCTTTAACAGGAACTAGTGAAGGACACAACTAGACCTCCATGTTGAAAAACAGTTGATTAAAGCTTTGTTTAACGCTTAGACCAAGTGCCTAGTAGTTTTCTTACGTCAGCGGTCGTGTCAGATGATTAGAATATTTTTTCTGAAAATGTCCCAACATGATCCTGAATATTGTAAGTCTGCCAGTATGAAAAACATTGGGGTGTATTACAAAGAAAGCAAAGCAGGAGTATTTAAACAAGAGTAAGGATGATGATTCCAGGTCCACGCAGTTTATGAGAGGCAGGGCAATGTTTTCTTTGATGGTATGTGAATATAAAAAAGTTGGAACAAGAAACGGTCATCAAGCCCACTGCTTCCACAGACCGTGTACACTGTGCCCTATATAGGCAATGCCCATTAAATCTCTGAAGTGGAAGTTTTCTATAAATACCCCCCGATACCCAAAGCTAATGGAGCAAAACTCCAGAATGTCTATCCATCCCCAGATATCCACTATTCAATCCTGGCTGGTTGCTTTCCGCAGCTGTCATTCCCTTAGCCAAAGCAGCTCCGGACTCATCTCGTTCTGTGGAGTATTTGATATATCGCTCTCGTCGATACAACAATAGCTTGCATTTGTATAATGACTTTAACAAAAATAAAATATCCCAAGGCACCTCACAGAGGAGAAAACAGATGTCAAATAATGGTGGCCAAGAGATTATCAAAAGTATGGTCGAAAAGCTGTGATTTGATGAGGCTTTTAAAGATGGGGACAGTCGTTACAACACAGCGATGTTTAGGAAGGAAATTCCAGGGAGTAGGGCAAAGCAGCTGAAGGCTCTTCAGCTATACTCACCAGAGTTTAGAAGAATGAGAGGTAATCTCATTGAAACATGGAAGATTCTGAGGGAGATTGACAGGGTAGATGCTGAGAGGTTGTTTCCCCTGGCTGGAGAGTCAATAACTAGGGGGCATAGTCTCAGGATAAGGGGTTGCCCATTTAAGACTGAGATGAGGAAGGATTTCTTCACTCAGAGGGTTGTGAATCTTTGGAATTCTCTACCCCAGCAGCGTGGATGCTGAATCATTGAGTATATTCAAGGCTGAGATTTTTGGACTCTAGGGGAATCAAGGAATATGGAGATCGGGCGGGAAGGTGGAGTTGAGGTCGAAGATCAGCCATGATCTTATTGAATGGCGGAGCAGGCTCGAGGGGCCGTATGGCCGACTCCTGCTCCTATTTCTTATGTTCTTCCACAAATGGAGGAACTGTGGGGAAGGGTGATACACAGGCGGCCAGAATTGGATGGGTGAAGGGCCTGGGCTGCAGCCTAGGGTTAGAAGAGGTTGCGGAGATAGGGTGGGGTGAAGACAATGGAGAGATTTAAAGACAAGGATTAGGATTTTGAATTCAGTGAGTTGCAGCACATGGAACAACTGGGGGTGGGCAAGGACTTGGTTGATGAGTGAGCAGGGCTTAATTAGGGACAGGGTGCAGATAGTGGAATTTTAATTGAGTTGGAGTTTGTCTAAAGTGGTACTCAGAGGGCCACCGAGAAAGGAGTTGAGAAGCCAAGTGTGGAGAATGGTTTCCGTGGCAATAGGATGTGAGGTAGGGGCAGAGGTGAGCTGCGTTGCAGAGGTCGAAGCAAAGTCTCTTGGTGATGGATAGAATATGGGGTTTGAAGTTCAGCTCGAAGTCACATAGAACATCAAGGACGAACGCTGTCTCACGCAGCCTGAGTGAGCAGCTGGGGAGGGAAATGGAGTTAAGGAGCTAGGGGACAGAGATCTTGGTGGGAGCCGAATTAGAAGGATTATACGTATTCCTATAAACTTCAACGGCACTCCTATCCAAAAATGTAAGCAGTTCTTTTTGGAGGAATGAATTGACATCACATTAACTGCTGTTGCTGGGAGTCCGCTTCTATATCCATGGCTCTGTGGAGAAAAATATTCATACACCCCAGTCTAGTTTAAAAATGATTAATTTTATACCTGCATCCTGTCGTTCTACGCTCACAGTACAAGCCAAATTAGTCGTTTACATTTACAAGTGCGGATCTCGGCACTGAAAATAAGTCCAGCTCTTCACAAAGCCTCAGAATCAGCCTCGCTGCTCCTCTCTGAACCCTCTCCAATAGATCAATTTCCTTTTGAAAGGTATGGTGGCCAGGATATTCCCCCAAGTGTGATATCACCAATAACAAAATAATCTGTTTCAGTTGACCTGGTCAAATGGCCACAATCTACATTACTGTACTTAATTAACCCATTGTGCAACCTGGGCAAATTTACTCGCCCTCCGACGCTGTCAAATTTAATCATCAACACCTAGCATTTCCTTCCTGGACTCAATTTCCCTGGGGACAATGGTCTTGTTTCTGGCTCGGGCACTGATACAAACACTAATACAGTAATAAAAGGAATTCAACATCATTAATAACATTATTATTATTATAACCCTAAACTGTTAAACACTGAAAAAACAATCTTGCATTGAAATAAAAAGCCTTCATTGTCATCCTTTTTCCACCTGTTTTCTCTTCCCTAGTCCTTCTGTATCACATATACAATAACTGTTAGTCCCACTCCCCTTGCTCTTTCCTGTAAGTGTTTCTATTTGCTAATTGTCAGTTAACCGATATTCACGTAAGTGTTTTCCCCCCTTGTATCAATGACTCTGAAGGTGGCGGCCACATTTCAGGATTTTTTTCTCATTCTTTTTTATCCTCCGCGGAAAGGATTTGGGAATAAGTTGCGTTTAGGTATTGTGTTTTAAAGCAAAGTGATTCGGCAGTCCTGAGCTTTTTCTCCCTTTTTAGAATGGTAAATCTTGTGTTTACCTGACACTTAGCTGACAGTAACATTGACGGGAACGGTAGCATAGTGGTAATGTGACTGGGCTCGTAATCCAGAGGCCTGGACCAATAGAGTCATAAGTCATAGAGTCATAACGGCACAGAAGGAGGCCATTCGGCCCATCGAGTCCACGCCAGATCCAGAGACGTCGGCAGCTGGGGAACTTAAATTCAGTTACTTAAATAAATCTGGAATAAAAAGCTAGTATCAGTAATGGGGACCATGAAACTATCGGATTGTCGTAAAAACCGATCTGGTTCACTAATGGAAATCTGCCGTCCTTACCCTGGTCTGGCCTATATGTGACTCCAGACCCACAGCAATGTGGTTGACTCTTAACTGCCCCTCTGAAATGGCCCAGCAAGCCACTCAGTTGTAACAAACCGCTACGAAACACAATAATAAGAATAAAACCGGACGGCCCTAGCAGCACTGTGGGAGCACCTTCACCACACGGACTGCGGCGGTTCAAGAAGGCGGCTCACCACCACCTTCTCAAGGGGCAATTAGGGGATGGGCAATAAACGCCGGCCTTGCCAGCGACGCCCACATCCCAGGAACGAATAAATAAAATAAAAACATTTACAGGAATATGGGGAAAGAGCGGGGGAGTGGGACTGACTGGATTGTTCTTCGAAAGAGCCGGCGCAGACTCAATGGGCCGAACGGCCTCCTTCGGTGCTGTTCTATTGCCTCGCTGCTCCCAGTGTCCATTGGGACCAAGTTCTGTGAACAATAATTTCCCTTCAATGCTAGCTCTGAAGGTTTGTTTTTCCAAACCAATAGGAAGTCTAGACATAGTCAGATCGCAACCTTTGACCGGGCGAGGATGCAGTTTCCCTGGGCAAAGGGGGCGTTTTGTTTGTTCCCAGCTCACTAGCTGTGAAGGCAAGTGCCGACTGGCAAACATTGCAGTAACCTCAGGAATAGCTTGATCACCAGAAGGGTTTCTGCTCAAAGTACGCTCGCTTAGTGGCCCCCTTCAACCCGCCAGATCCCAAATAAGCAAAGTTAGCCACGGCACTCAGAGGGTTAGATAGTACAGGAAACTCTTTGGTATCCGGCACCGACGGGACCGGGATGGTGCCGGTTGATTAAAAATTCCGGATAACGGTGAGGTATATCTACCGAGGCTATTTTTAACAAACAAAAATTAAAAAATCAAGAAATGTGCAGTATAATTGGGTACTCCCCTACAGAATGTTGTGTTAAATGGTTGCTTGATTAAGTACAGTAATGCCAGTTGAGGGTAATCCATAACTCTTTAATTACTTAACAGTAAAACAAAACTTATAAACGACTGTATACTGTAGTTTTCGGAGTATGAATTCTGCCGGTTATTAGAGAATTCCGGATATTTAGGTGCCGTTTAAACGAGAGTTTCCTGTACACGGAATATTACACACTGGATTTTTTTTCAGTCTTACATTATTACACAGTTTGCAGTTATTGATTATTCCAATGATTAACATGTCTACCCTAGATCCATACGTGAAGATCCACCTCATGCAGAATGGCAAGAGGCTGAAGAAAAAGAAGACCACCATTAAAAAGAACACTTTGAATCCTTACTACAATGAGTCGTTCAGCTTTGAAGTACCCTTTGAGCAGATTCAGGTATGGCCGGGTGCTTGCATTCATTTGCAAAAAAACAGCAGACTGCGAGTCTGGAGACAAGGTCACCGCCACGGTGCAGAGTGTTAGAACATCCGCAGGGAACCGAGAACATCAGCAAATTCTAAGCGTCTATCCAGTTATTCTAACACCAGTCTGAAGAGACTTTGTTGTCTCAAGTTATTTCTTCCAATTCATGATTTCTTACACCAGTTGAGTATCCTTCTGCTGTTCTAGAACTAGGGGGCATAGTCTCAGGATAAGGGGGTAGGCCATTTAAGACTGAGATGAGGAGGAATTTCTTCACTCAGAGGGTTGTGAATCTTTGGAATTCTCTGCCCCAGAGGGCTGTGGATGCTGAGTCATTGAGTATATTCAAGATGCGGAGATGCCGGTGTTGGACTGGGGTGGACAAAAATGAGAAGTCGCACAACACCAGGTTATAGTCCAACAGTTTTATTTAAAATTACGAGCTTTCGGAGCGCTGCTCCTTCTTCAGGTACAAGTACAGTGAGGGAATACAAATCGGCAGTATATATACACAGAGAACAATGTGTCTGCAGAGATACAAGTATAGAGTATAGAGTATACAACTACAGAGTATATTCAAGGCTGAGATAGATAGATTTTTGGACTCTAGGGGAATCGAGGGATATGGAGATCGGGCGGGAAAGTGGAGTTGAGGTCGATGATCAGCCATGATCTTATTGAATGGCGGAGCAGGCTTGAGGGGCCGTATGGCCGACTCCTGCTCTTATTTCTTATGTTCTTATGTTGAGTAAACAGCAACGCTGTACAATTACAGTGTGTAACCCATTTCCCACCTTACAACAGTGACTGCACTTCAAAAAGTGCTTCATCGGCTGTAAAGCACTTTGGAACGTCTGGTGGTCATGAAAGGCGCTATAGAAATGCAAGTCTTTTTCTTCTTTCTATACCCTATTGAATAAGCAGGGACTCTGCAGTTATACAATGAGTACCTTGCTGCTGCTGAATGAACAGGAGCTCTGTACAATCACACAGTGTGTAACCCTTACCCTATTGAATAAACAGGGACTCTACAGTTACACAGTGAGCAGCTCCACTGCTGCTGAATAAACAGCAATTCTGTATAATTATATAGTGTGTCGCCCCGCTGAATAAATAGGAACTCTGTTCAGCTACACAGTGCCGTCAGAACACCAGCTAAAGATGGAGGAGGGATTCGCACAATTTTGAAAACTTCCGACGAGCATAATCTTCATGGAAAAGCCTTGAGACAAAGCTTGCGGCTCTGAAACACCCTTGTGTAAAAGCAGAGCTTTGAATCCTGTCTTTGTAATCTTGCGTTTTACTGAGTTTCCATGGTAACTACTTAGGCCGACAGTCCCTGCCTACTACAGCAGCAACAACAACAACAACAACAACAGAAAATGCTGGGAACACTCAGCAGGTCAGGCAGCATCGTGAGAGAGAGAAACAGAGTTAACGTTTCAGGTCGCTGACCCTCCGTTAGAACTGCTAAAAAAATAAAATTAGAAACTGCTGTTTCAGATTTCCAGCATCCGCAGTATTTGGCTATTGCAATCCCTTCCTACCACCCTTCATTTAAAAGGATTTCTAATTTGGACACTCTTTTTTTTTTAAATTCCCCGACAGTGTCTTCATGGCACAGATTGCGATATTTCTGTTGTCACCCCCATTTCTGGCTGCAGGAGTTACGGGGCTGACAAGTCAACAATCCCTGACAACTTTTCCCCGTTTGTTTTTTTTGGGTTGCATTTGCCCGCCTATGTTCCAAAGGTATCCTCAGGTCTGCCGGAGGTGTTGCCGCCAGTTGCTGCGAGCTGCAGTATAACTCAAATCCTGCCCTTCTTTGGCGGCACCCTGCGGTAAAGATTCTCCACTGATCTGTATCACTGCTCTGTCAGCGACAAAAGCTGTAGCATGAGTGACAGGTCGGGAAAGAATTGCATTCACATCGCTGTTGTGATTCACATTTACAACAAAAAAAACCCTTACCCACCTTGTTGAATTAACTCTGTGCAATTACACAGTGTGTAACATCGCCCGTCTCCGCCCTTGCCTCACCTCATCCGCTGCTGAAACCCTCATCCATGCCTTTGCTACCTCTAGACTTGACTATTCCAATACACTCCTGGCCGGCCTCCCACATTCCACCCTACCGAAACTTGAGGTCATCCAAAACTCGGCTGCCCCGTGTCCTAACTGACACCAAGTCCCGTTCGCCCATCACCCCCTGTGCTCGCTGACCTACATTGGCACCCGGTTAAGCAGCGCCTCGATTTCAGAATTCTCATCCTTGTTTTCAAATCCCTCCATGGCCTCGCCCCTCCCTATCTCTGTAATCTCCTTCAGCCCCACAACCCCCCTGAGATATCTGCGCTCCTCTAATTCTGCCCTCTTGAGGATCCCTGATTATAATCGCTCAACCTTTGGCGGCCGTGCCTTCTGTTGCCTGGGCCCTGAGCTCTGGAATTCCCTGCCTAAACCTCTCCGCCTCGCTACCTCTCTTTCCTCCTTTAAGATGCTCCTTAAAACCTACCTCTTTGACCAAGCTTTTGGTCACCTGCCCTAATTTATCCTTTTGTGGATCGGTGTCAAATTTTTTGTCTTTTAATACTCCTGTGCAGCGCCTTGGGACGTTTTACTACGTTAAAGGCGCTACATAAATACAAGTAGTTGTAAATCTTTACCCTGTTGAATAAACAGGAATTCAGTGTAGTTACCCAGTGTAAGATTTGGATCGCAGGTCACACACAGATTACCCCAAGGGTCTTAGGAGTTGTAAGGCGTTTTATTAAGGAGCGGTAGTTAAGTTAAGTACAACACGCAATCAAGATAGACACAGCAGACATACGACCGTGACAAGCAGCTGGTACCGGTCCTGATCGGACAGATGGCTGGCGTGCACGAACAGCTCTTCCCTTCCCTTCGCCGTCTGTGCTAAAAGCTCTTTAGATATCTCTTTTACTCTTTTTTTAGGGGTGGGCCGAGGGTAGATTATCAAAGACACAGTCAACAACCTTTCTAGCGCACAAACAGCAAACAGCGAGTCTGGAAACAAGGTCACCGCCACGGTGCAGAGTGTTCTAACATCCACAGGGAACCGAGAACATCAGCAAATTCCAAGCGTCCAACCAGTTATTCTAACACCAGTCTGAAGAGACTTTGTTGTCTCAAGTTATTCCTTCCAATTCACGATTTCTTACACCAGTGAGTATCCCTAAGCTGTTGAGTAAACAGCAACGCTGTACAATTACAGTGTGTAACCCATTTCCCACATTACAACAGTGACTGCACTTCAAAAAGTGCTTCATCGGCTGTAAAGCGCTTTGGGACGTCCGGTGGTCGTGAAAGGCGCTGTAGAAATGCAAGTCTTTCTTTTTTCTTCTTTCTATACCCTATTGAATAAGCAGGGACTCTGCAGTTACACAATGAGTACCTTGCTGCTGCTGAATGAACAGGAGCTCTGTACAATCACACAGTGTGTAACCCTTACCCTATTGAATAAACAGGGACTCTACAGTTACACAGTGAGCAGCTCCACTGCTGCTGAATAAACAGCAATTCTGTATAATTATATAGTGTGTCGCCCCGCTGAATAAATAGGAACTCTGTTCAGCTACACAGTGCATAGCCCTTACCCTGCTGAATAAGCAGGAACTCGGTACAGTTAGACCCTTAGAAACCGTTACCCTTGCTGAATACAGCAATCCCGCACAATGAGTAACCGTTACCCTACCGAGTAAGCAGTAACTCTGCCCAGTTACACAATGAGGAACTCCTACCCTGCCGAATGGACAGGAATTCTACACAGCAACTTACTTTTACTCTTCTGAATAAACAGGACCTCCCCACAGTTACAGGGCGCAACCTTCACCCGAATAAATAAACAAGGACAATAACCTACATTTTAACTTACACCCTGTTGAATACAAAATTATTACAGGGCTTGATCGGGTGGATGCTCCGGGGCAACACGGTGGCATAGTGGTTAGCACTGTTGCCTCACAGCGCCAGGGACCCGGGTTCGAATCCGGCCTCGGGTAACTGTCTGTGTGAGGTTTGCACATTCTCCTCGTGTCTGCGTGGGTTTCCTCCGGGTGCTCCGGTTTCCTCCCACAGTCCAAAGATGTGCGGGTTAGGTTGATTTGGCTATGATAAATTGACCCTTAGTGTTAGGGGGGGATTAAACCCGTGGGGTTACGGGGATAGGGTGGGAAATGTGTCGGTGCAGGCTCGATGGGCCGAAATGGCCTCTATCTGCACTGTGGGGATTCTGTGATTCTGTGAATGTTTCCCTTGGCTGGGGAGTCTGGAACCAGGGGCCACAGCCTCAGGATAAAGGGCCGGCCATTCAGGACTGAGATGAGAAGAAATTTCTTAACACAGAGGGTGGTGAATCTTTGGAATTCTCTACCCCAGAGGGCTGTGGAGGCTCAGTCGTTGGGTATATTCAAAACAGAAGTCGATAGATTTCCGACTAGTAAAGGCATCAAGGGATATGGCGATAGGGCCGGTGAATGGAGTTGAGGCAGAAGATCAGCCATGATCTCCTTGAATGGCGGAGCAGGCTCGAAGGGCCGAATGGCCTACTCCTGCTCCTATTTCTTATGTTCTTATGAGTCTAGAAGTTACAGTTCATATTGGGCACAGAACTGAAATAATCTGGGTTGCGGGGAGGACTTGGGAATCCGTTTCCTCCTTTCTGGCCAGGTTCTGGAATTCCAAGGTGGGGGTTGGAGCACCTCTTCCTCCCACCCTCGCGCACCCCCTTCCCCCCCCACCCCCCTCTGTTGTGACATTACATTTAGAGGCAAGACTAGAAATCCAGAGAGATTGATTGCCATTAGGAAAGCAGCTCATCATAACGGGATCTGGTCAACATTCCTCCTTTGGGGGCATGTTGGTCGGAATGGCTCCCATGACGGAGTGGCGAGCTGCCACGCTGATATCCCACTGCCCCATAGCACTATAAATGACACAGGTGCCTGCCCTGATGCTGCAAATGGCCCCGGCCCTGGGATTTGGAACAGGTCCGTTGCCCCGGTAGATGGGCAGGTGAGAGGTCCCGCCCCCACTGTGCTTCTGGCTGCACGTCACAGAGGCCGGAGTCCCCAGGCTAGGACCCCCGAGTTGAGTAGAGCAAGCTGTGTCTTGGCTTTAATTAAAAACAGAAAATGCTGGAGATACTCAGCAGGCCAGGCAGCATCTGTGGAGAGAGAAACAGAGTCAACGTTTCAGCTCGATGACCCTTCATCAGAACTGGAAATGGAACAGGTTTTTAAGCAAGTGCTCCGTTCAGTCCCTTGTCCTCACCTTTCACCCCACCAGCCTCCACATTCAACGGATCATCCTCCGCCATTTCCGCCACCTCCAACGTGATCCCACCACCAAACGCATCTTCCCCTCCTCTCCCCTTTCAGCATTCCGTAGGGACCGCTGCCCTCCGAGACACCCTAGTCCACTCCTCTATCACCCCCAGCTCCCCTTCCCCTTCGCCCGGCAAGCGCAGCAGATGCCCTTATACCTCCCCCCTCTCCAGGGCCCCAAACACCCCTTCCAGGTGAAACAGCGATTTACTTGTACTTCTTGCAATTTAGTGTACTGTATTCGTTGCTCACGATGTGGTCTCCTCTACATTGGGGAGACCAAACGCAGATTGGGTGACCGCTTTGCAGAACACCTCCGTTCAGTCCGTAAGGGGGACCCCGACCTCCCGGTCGCTTGTCATTTCAATTCACCGCTCCACTCCCACTCTGACCTCACCGTCCTCGCTCTTGCACTGTTCCATGGAAGCTCAGGGAACAGCACCTCTTCTTCCGATTAGGCACTTTACAGCCTTCCGGACTCAATATCGAGTTCAACAATTTCAGATCATAACCTCGGCTCCGACCATATTTACATATTTTTTATCCACACTTTTGGTTTGTGCCTTTTCTTTTTCTCTCTCTCCCACATGGCAGCTGTCTTTCATTCTGCCAGCGCATTTCACACTTCATCTAGAGCCATCCTTTGTTTCTTCACCTGTCCTATTACCATCTCATCTCGCCTTGAATATCTCTAAATGTCTCTTTACTTCTCACAAACCTTCCCTTTTGTTCTTTTATTCCATCCCCCATTTCCCAGCCCCCAAACTTGCTTTTTCATCTGTTTCATTTCCTGCTTTTTTTCCCCCAGTTCTGAGGAAGGGTCTTCGACCTGAAACGTTAACTCTGTTTCTCTCTCCACGGATGTCGCCTGGCCTGCTGAGTTTTTCCAGCGCTTTCTGTTTGTTATTTCAGTTTTCCAGCATCTGCAGTATTTTGCTATTCAGAATCACAGAATCCCCACAGTGCAGATAGAGGCCATTTCGGCCCATCGAGCCTGCACCGACACATATCCCACCCTATCCCCGTAACCCCCCCCTAACACTAAGGGTCAATTTATCATAGCCAAATCAACCTAACCCGCACATCTTTGGACTGTGGGAGGAAACCGGAGCACCCGGAGGAAACCCACGCAGACACGGGGAGAATGTGCAAACTCCACACAGTCACCCGAGGCCGGATTCGAACCCGGGTCCCTGGCGCTGTGAGGCAACAGTGCTAACCACTATGCCACCGTGATGCCCTTATTGGATGAGATGGTAATGGGACAAGTTAAGAAACAAAAGATGGCTCGGGATGAAGTGTAAATGGCACTGGCAGAATGAAAGACAGCTGATTCCCTAGAAGTAAAGGGAATTAAGGGTTACGGGGAGCGGGCAGGAATTTGGACATGAGTCTAGGTTCGGATTGGTCATGGCCCAGGGGCCGTGTAGCCTGATCCTGCTCCTATTTCGTGTGTCCAATTCTGTTAGGTTCAGGAGATGGTTCTGTGATAGTAGATTGGCGGTTAGGATCAGATCAGCCATGATCTTATTGAATGGCGGAGCAGGCTCGAGGGGCCGATTGGCCTACTCCTGCTCCTATTTCTTATGTTCTTCTGTTCTTATGATTTCCAGCATCCGCAGTATTTTTGCTTTTGTATTTGTGTCTTGCCTTTGCTATTTGTGCGGTAACAACTTTCACGGATTTTTTTGTGCCCGGTTCCTCTTCCAGAAAGTGCAGGTGGTCATTACCGTACTGGATTATGACAAACTGGGAAAGAACGATCCTATCGGCAAGTGTTTTGTGGGATGCAATGCCACCGGCGCTGAGCTGCGACATTGGTCCGACATGCTTGCCAACCCGAGACGGCCTATCGCGCAGTGGCATACCCTGCAGCCTGAAGAAGACATCGACATTGCCCTGGGAATCAAGACGTCATGATATCACACTCGGGCCATTAGGAGTTGCAGTAGTTGAATAAGCTTTGAACAGCCGTTTGTTTTCTGTGGCTATTTGTAAAATATATCACAAACACGTTGTTGACGAACCTGCACATGTACCTGTTTCGGGATGTCACAGTATGTTCAGAATAACCTTGAATAAGCCCAGGTGTTTCTCTATTTTTCAGGCAGTCTGTGCTCAATGATTGTATTCAAGGGACTGTTTTTATTCCAGACCTGGTTGTATTGTTATTTCCATTATCTGATTGTGTAGCTTCGTGCCTCTATTGTAAGAAGAAAGTAGGAATCGAAAGAGAGCAAGAACAGCGGCGAGGGTGGCGGGGGGGGGGGGTGGGGGGAAGGACAGCAAAAAAAAAAAATTGGAATCAAAATAACATAAAAAATGAAGGCAAAATAAAAGATGCGAAGGAGATGGAAGGAAGGAAACAGAGAAAGAGAAAAAGGGAAAGGACTGTACACCGACCCCTAACAACGTGATCAGAGACTGCAGTGAACAGGCAGAATTCTATTTTGTGAACAGAAGTTTGATCTGTTGAATAAAACTTAAGTTATTGTTGCTCATGCTTCTGTGACTGGTGGTTGTAATTGGAACCCGCTTCTGGATGCCCAGCTCCTGTCCAAAGGATAGCGATATGCTTACATACTCCGCAACATCATGCCCGCCGCAGTCACTCCTCTATTACAACCAGCGCACAAGTCTGAGGCATCTCAATAGGGTAGTTCAGTCTGTGAGAGCAAGAGGCAGCAAAGCACCGTCTCTCCCATTTTCTTTTGCGCAAGAGCCCGAGCGTTCTTTAAATTGAAGGACGAAAAAGACGATTTGAAATAGCCCCTGATTAATTTAAGCGCAAAGGCTGAAAGCGCTGTCGGCTGTTTAGCGTCACCAGAGCAGGAGCTTCCCCAGAACGACTGCAAAAGTTTCGAGTCGGGCCATGTGTTCAGGGGAAAAGATTAATAGTCACACGAAATGGCTCAGGAGCCCATTAAATGATCAGTAAAGGGCTTTAAGAGTCTATTAAATGATCAGTAAATTGGAATTACAGATATAAAGAACCACTGGCAGTCCAGATGTGTCTCTGAGGCCTGTGAACACGACATTAAAGGAAGTTGTAATTCTCCAGCAGAAAAAGAACTCATTGTTTTTTTTTTAATTATGTGTTCCTGGGATGTGGGCGTCGCTGGCAAGGCCGGCATTTATCGGCCCATCCCCTAATTGCCCCTCAGGAAGGTGGTGGTGAGCCGCCTTCTTGAACCGCTGCAAAATTCACACAATGATACGGCACAGAAGGAGGCCATTGGGCCCATCGTGCCTGTGCCGGCTCTTTGAAAGAGCGATCCAATTAGCCCCACTCCCCCCCCCTGCGCTTTCCCCACAGCCCTGCAAATTTCTTCAAGTAATAATCCAATTCCCTTTTGAAAGATACTGTTGAATCTGCTTCCACCGCCCTGTCAGACAGCACGTCGCAGATCATCATGACTCACTGCGTAAAAATAAAATGCCTCATCTTACCTCTGGCTCTTTTGCCAATTACCCGAAAATTCTCCTCCAATGTAGTTTTTTTGGTAGCAAACGGTTTTTCAGTTCGACCCCATACTGTGCACTTTCTTCAACAGTATCCGGGGCAGGGATGTTATGCAATATTTGCCTTGAGTGTCAGCTGTGGCTCAGGGGGTAGCACTCTCGCCTCTGAGTCAGAAGGTTGTGGGTTCAAGTCCCACTCCAGAGACTTGAGCATAAAAATCTAGGCTGACACTCCCAGTGCAGTGCTGAGGGAGCGCTGCACTATCGGAGGTGCCGTCTTTCGGATGAGACGTTAAACCGAGGCCCCGTCTGCCCCCTCAGGTGGATGTAAAAGATCCCAAGGCCACTATGTGAAGAAGAGCAGGGGAGTTCTCCCCAGTGTCCTGGGGCCAATATTTATCCCTCAACCAACATAACAAAAACAGATGATCTGGTCATTATCACATTGCTGTTTGTGGGAGCTTGCTGTGCACAAATTGGCTGCCGTGTTTCCTACATTACAACAGTGACTGCACTTACATAGGATTACATAGGATATACGGCACAGACACAGGCCACTCGGCCCAACCAGTCCATGCCGGCGTTTATGCTCCACACCAGCCTCCTCCCATCTTTCCTCATCTAAATCTATCAGCATCACCCTCTATTCCCTTCTCCCTCATATGCTTGTCCAGCCTTCCCTTAAATGCATCTGTACTATTCACTTCAACCACTCCCTGTGGTAGCGAGTTCCACATTCTCACCACTCTCTGGGTAAAGAAGTTTCTTCTGAATTCCCTATTGGATTTCTTGGTGACTATCTTATATTGATAGTCATCCACTCTATCAAAGTTTTTCATAATTTTAAAGACCTCTATTAGGTCACCCCTCAGCCTTCTTTTTTCAAAGAGAAAAGAGACCCAGCCTGTTCATCCTTTCCTGATATGTATACCCTCGCATTTCTGGTATCATCCTTGTAAATCTTTTCCGCACCCTCTCCAGTGCCTCTGTATCCTTTTTATAATATGGCGACCAGAACTGTACGCAGTACTCTAAGTGTGGTCTAACCAAGGTTTGATACAGGTTTAGCATAACTTCCCTACTTTTCAATTCTATCCCTCTAGAAATAAACCCTAGTGCTTGGTTTGCTTTTTTTATGGCCTTGCTAACCTGTGTCGCAACTTTTAGTGATTTGTGTATTTGTACTCCGAGATCCCTTTGTTCTCTACCCCACCTAGACTCGCACCCTCCAAGTAATAAGTGATCTGCCTATTTTTCCTACCAAAATGCAATACCTCAGATTTATCTGTGTTGAATTTAATTTGCCAATTATATGCCCATTCTGCAAGTTTATTAATGTCCTCCTGTAATTTGTTGCAGTCCTCCTCAGTATAGACTATCACCCCCCCAATTTGGTGTCAACCGCAAATTTAGAAATTGTGTTTTTGATTCCTAAGTCTAAATCGTTCATGTAATTCAGATGACATGATAAACCGAGGCCCCGTCTGCTCTCTCAGGTGGGCGTAAAAGATCCTGCGGCCACTATTTCGAAGAAGAGCAGGGGGCAGTTCTCCCTGGTGTCCTGGGGCCAATATTTATCCCTCAACCAACATCACTAAAAACTGATGATCTGGTCATTATCACATTGCCGTTTGTGGGAGCTTGCTGTGCGCAAATTGGCTGCCGCGTTTCCCACATTACAACAGTGACCACACTTCAAAAAGTACTTCATTGGCTGTAAAGCGCTTTGGGACGTCTGCTGGTCGTGAAAGATGCTGCAGAAATACAAGTCTTTCTTTCTAGTACCTGTGGTGCACATTGTACTGCTTTTGCTCAGTGATCTTTAGATGATTTTTTCCATTATTTGGATATCGGCAGAGCAAATGTAGTCACCACCATAAGTATAGCCTAGTAGTTACTGTTGGCAAGGTCAGAGGGCGATCACTCAATGCATTCTCATGGCAGCCCTGTGTCTGCAATTTTAGTGGAGACAATTATCTGCTTATTTTAAAACGGGTTGACCTGTGGGTTAATATAGCGGACAGAGGAATGCCATCCGAACGTGTTAATCATTCATCCACTGACCTCGCCAGCAGCAACTTCAAGGCTCCATCCATCCCCGAAACCGTGTCCCAAACACCCCAAGCCACAGCTCATCAGGCCACCGACTACTTCGTGGGGTTTGGTGCACTGAGTATTTCTGCCGACAGAGCGATGCGAGGGTCTGCTCCAAAGCAGAGGACTTCGGTTCAGATGACAGGTGAGTACGTATTCAAACTTGCAAAAATTAAAATCAGGCCACTTAACTGGAGTGGTATTTCTGCTCCATTGTAACCTCAGAGGGCGGTGGAAGCAGAGTCTTTGAATATTTTTTCAGGCAGAGGTAGATCGATTCTTGGTAAGCAAGGGGGTGAAAGGTTATCGGGGGTAGGCGGGAATCTGGAGTAATCAGATCAGCCATGATCTTATTGAATGGCGGAGCAGGCTCGAAGGGCCGAGTGGCCTTCTCCTGCTCCTCCTGTCTCACTCTGAATAGAGGCCTGGAGCTCTGTTTGTGTTTAGAAGGCAGAATTTAGTCAATGTTTGGGTGTGTTAAAATTCTTAGAGGGCTTGTCGGGGTAGATGCTGAGAGGCTGTTTCCCCCTGGCTGGAGAGTCTAGAATTCGGGGGGTCATAGTCTCAGGATAAGGGGTCGGCCATTTAGGACTGAGATGAGGAGAAATTTCTTCACTCAGAGGGTGGTGAATCTTTGGAACTCTCTACCCCAGAGGGCTGTGGAGGCTCAGTCTGTTGAGTATATTCAAGACTGAGATCGATAGAATATTGGGCACTAAGGGAACCAGGGGATATGGGGATCGGGCAGGAGTGGGGAGTTGAGGTAGAAGATCAGCCATGATCTTATTGAATGGCGGAGCAGGCTCGAGGGGCCGTATGGCCGACTCCCTCTCCTAATTCCTATGTTCTATGTTCTTATGTACCACTCAACACTTTTGTGCAGCTCAATAGCATCTGGAAAAAACTGCATTTTTTTAATGTAGAAATTTGGGATAATTTCAGTGTGGTTTCCCTGTTGTCACGGGGTAATGAGCTTAGTTACAAGTGGCTAATGGGGGATCTCATTAAAGTGTATGAAATATTAAACAGTTTAAATGAGGTGTACCCAGGATATTGCTTCAAAGTAGGGCACGCCACGAGGATGTAGAAAAGTAAATTAAAAATCAATTACAGGACGAACTTTACACAAAGGGTGAAGCCAATACTTATCCCTCAACCAACATCACTAAAAACAGATTATCTGGTCATTATCACATTGCTGTTTGTGGGAGCTTGCTGTGCGCAAATTGGCTGCCGCCTCTCCCTACATTACAACAGTGACTACGCTTCGAAAAGTACTTTGCTGGCTGTAAAGCGCCTTGGGAGTTCCGGTGGTCGTGAAGGGCGCTCGATCTGGACAAACTAGATGCAGGAAGGATGTTCCCGATGGTCGGAGAGTCCAGAACCAGGGGTCATAGTCTAAGGATAAGGGGTAAGCCATTTAGGACAGAAATGAGGAAGAATTTCTTCACCCAGAGAGTGGTGAACCTGTGGAATTCTCTACCGCAGAAGGTAGTTGAGGCCAAGTCATTGAATATATTCAAGAATGAGTTAGATATATTTCTTAAAGCTAAAGATATCAAGGGATATGGGGAGAAGGCAGGGACAGGGTACTGAGTTTGGATGATCAGCCATGATCTCATCGAATGGCGGAGCAGGCTCGAGGGGCCGAATGGCCTACTCCTGCTCCTATCTTCTATTGTCTATTGTCTATCTTTCTTTTTTTCTTTCGAGATATTTGGCATAATGAGCTGGGCGGGGGGATTGCAGAGATTAAAGTGGATGGGAGAGTGAGGGTACTAAGGGTTGTAAACTTAATTGGGCCCAATGGTCCCTTCCCTTCCGAGACGTTTCAGATCTTCTCATATACATAAGCATTTGCTAAACCATTTTGCAAACCTGCTCTCTCATTGTGTTAGGGTGTCCCCTTCAGGAGAAAGTTGAGCACGACACATGTTTATTTTTTTCTGGTTCTGATTTTCGGCATGTTTTTAAGTCCTGATTTCCTGTTCTGAAATCAATGGGCCGGATTTTCCGACCCCCACGGGTATGTACGAGGTGTGTACGCGCCCGTAGGGGCCGCGCATGCGAAGCGCACGCGCTAAAACCCGGCACTTGCGATCTATCAAGAATCCTCTTGACAGATCCTCCGCCTGCCCGGGAGAAGGGCCTCCGCGGGCGGAGAGTTCCACTTTCTGCACAACCTCCGCCCGCTGAAAACCTTTAAAAATCTTACGCCTGCTTTTACCAGTTTAAAAAAATAAAAAAATAAAATGTTTTCACTCATTTATAATTTAAAAATACTTTTAAAAAAAGGTAAGTTTATTTTTAGCCCCGTAAAAAACATTAATTATTTTCTTCAAAAAATTAAATTTTTATTTAAAATATCTAATTTAATGTAAGTTCAACTCATTTTAAATACGTGATTTTTTTTTAATGTATTTCATGTTTAACTGTGTTTTTTAAATGATCCCCATTCATACTTTTGATAGATCCGTGCGTAGAGACCCGTCAAAAGTGTGAATGGGGATTCCCTTCTTTGACTGGTTCCCCGTGGCCCACGTGATCCCAGGGGCGCTTGCGGACCGCCTGCGCCCCTGGGATACCTGGGCCTCTGCGCATTTCGTAGTGGAGAGGCCCAGGGTCGGAGGTCTCGGGACCTACGGAGCCAGCAGGTAAGTGCCTAGATTTTTTTCCGATCGGAGGCATCTGCCCGCAGGAAGACTCCGATCGGAAATTCAGGGCCATTATTTCTACGTGGATAAATGTTTTTATTTAATTCTTCATGTATCTTCAGTGGAGTCGAGAGAACTGGTTCCAGCTGTAAAGATAAAAGAAAAAACTTGCATTTCTATAGCGCCTTTCACGACCTCAGGACGCCTCAAAGCGCCTTACAGCCAATGAAGTACTTTTTGAAGTGTAGTCACTGTTGTAATGTAGGAAACGCGGCAGCCAATTTGCGCACAGCAAGCTCCCACATGTGATAATGACCAGATCATCTGTTTTTGTGATGTCAGTTGAGGGATGAATATTGGCCCCAGGACACCGGGGAGAACTCCCCTGCTCTTCTTCGAAATTGTGCCGTGGGATCTTTTACATCCACCTGAGAGAGCAGACGGGGCCTCGGTTTAACGTCTCATCCGAAAGATGGCCACATAGGAAGGGTGATAGGCCTTCTAACTTTGTCTCCCGCCCTGGTTCTGCTTCACACCTTTCTCTTGGCATCACAGTTCAGGTTGAGAATTCACCATGTGGGATTGTGACCAACGAGCGATTATACTCCCTGAGGGAGAAGAGGGAATTACTTGAGACATTCCCAGTGCAGTACGGAGGGAGTGCTGCAACAACAACAACTTGCATTTATATAGCGCCTTTAGCGTAGTAAATCCTCCCAAGGCGCTTCACAGGAGCATTAACAAACAAACAAAAAAGACTGCCTGAGGTGCTGTCTTTCGGATGAGACTGCAGAGAGAGAGAAACTGTTAACCTTTCATAATATCGTCTGACACTGTACTGAGGGAGTGCTGCACTGTCGGAGGTGCCGCCTTTCAGATGAGACGTTAAACCGAGGCGCCGTCTGCTCTCTCAGGTGGACGTAAAAGAACTCACGGCTCTATTTCGAAGAAGAGCAGGGGGGGAGTTCTCCCCGTGTCCTGGGGCCAAAGTTTATCCCTCAACCAACATCAGTAAAAGCAGATGATCTGGTCTTTATCACATTGCTGTCTGTGGGAGCTTGCTGTGCGCAAATTGGCTGCCGCGTTTCCCACATTACAACAGTGATGGTACGTCGAAATGTACTTCATTGGCTGTAAAGAGCTTTGGGACGTCCTGAGGTTGTGAAAAGCACGAAACAAATGCAAATCTTTTTGAGTTGAATTGTTTCCAAAATGATCTACCTGGCAATGGAAGATTGGAATTGAGTCAACTTTCCACAGCAGACTCAATAATCCATGCAAGATTAATTTCACTGAAAGCCATTTAAGAGAGATATTTTGTTGAAAGATGTTTCATCATGTCAGCCAGGAGTGTCCAGGCTAATGTCTTTGTTGGCTGCGTAGAGCCATGGAGTCTCAGGGGCCACATATAAAGAAAGAACTTGCACCTTGCACAACCTCAGGATGTCCCAAAGCACTTCATAGTACTATTTGAAGTGTAGTCATTATTGCAAAGTAGGAAACGGGGCAGCTAATTTGCGCACAGCAAGCTCCCACAAACAGCAATGTGATAATGATCAGATAATCTGTTTTAGTGATGTTGATTGAGAGATAAACATTGGACCCAGGACACCGGGATAACTCCCCTGCTCTTCTTTGAAATAGTAGCCATGGCATCTTTTACATCCACCCGAGAGGGCAGACGGGACCTCAGTTTAACACTGCTGAAAGACGGCACGCCCGCACTACGGCACTGGGAGTGCCAGCCCAGATTATGTGCTCAGGTCGCTGGAGTGGGGCTTGAACCCACAACCTTCTGGCTCAGAGGAAAGAATCCGACTGCTGAGCCACAGCTGGCACATATAAAGTTGAAATCCATGCACTTGGTCATTTTTTTTCATTCTCAGGATGTGATGCGTCACTGACAAGGTCAGCATTTATTGCCCGTTCCCTAGTTTCCCGATTGAATGGCTTGCTAGGCAGCTAAGAGTCAATTGCATTGGTGGGAGAATGGAGTCATATAGAGGCCAGACAGGGTAAGGACGACAGATTTCCTTCAGAAGAACATAAGAAATAGGAGCAGGAGTCGGCCATTCGGCCGATCGAGCCTGCTCCGCCATTCAATAAGATCATGGCTGATCTTCTACCTCATCTCCACTTTCTGCACTATGCCCATATCCCTTGATTCCCTTAATATTCAAAAATCTATCGATCTCTGTCTTGAATATACTCAACGACTGAGCGTCCACAGCCCTCTGGGGTAGAGAATTCCAAAGATTCACCACCCTCTGAGTGAAGAAATTTCTCCTCATCTCAGTCCTAAATGGCTGACCCCTTATTCTGAGACTGTGACCCCTGGTTCTAGATTCCCCAGCCAGGGGAAACATCCTCCCTGCATCTACCCTGTCAAGCCCTGTAAGAATTTTGTATGTTTCAATGAGATCACCGCTCATTCTTCTAAACTCCAGAGAATATAGGCCGAGTCTACTCAATCTCTCCTCATAGGACAATCCCCCCATCCCAGGAACCAGTCTGGTGAACCTTCGTTGCACTCCCTCTATGGCAAGTATATCCTTCCTTAGGTAAGGAAGCAGTTGGGTTTATACGACAATCCGGCTGCTTGACGGTCACTTTTAATGACGCCAGCTTTTTATTTCCAGATTTTTTAAACTAACAGCAGATTGTCAAACTGCCCTGGTGGGATGTGAACTCACATCCTCTGGATAACTAGTCCAGTAACATAGCCACTACACTTAACGTTCCAATATCTTAAGTTGCTGCTACTGCCAAATCTTGGGGTTCTGATTTCAGACTTTTAAAATGACTAGGCCCATTAAATTCAAACAGGACAAACCAGCGAGCATAGACTAGTTGGGCCGAATGGCCTGTCTCTGTGCTGTAAGACCAAGGGACCACCTTATATTGTGGTTAAACCTCTCATCTCTCTACCTCTCTTTCCTCCTTTAAGTCACTCCTTAAAACCTACCTCTTTGACCAAGCTTTTGGTTATTTGCTTATGTGGCTCAGTGTCAAATTTTTTGACTTATATTACGCCTGTGAAGTGTCTTGGGACGTTTTACTACGTTAAAGGCGCTGTATAAATACAAGTTGTTGTTGTTATCTCTGACTTCTCCTTGCGGTGGCGCTGTTGTTGGGCGCTGCAGCACTGACTCCTCCCGGCCGCTGGGCGGCGCTGGCGGACACTGACTCCTCCCGGCCGCGGGGCGGCGCTGGCGGGCACTGACTCCTCCCGGCCGCGGGGCGGCGCTGGCGGACACTGACTCCTCCCGGCCGCGGGGCGGCGCTGGCGGGCACTGACTCCTCCCGGCCGCTGTTTTCCGTTGGGGAGCCGGTTACCAGGGAGACCGCTGAGAGTCCCCGCCCCCTGCCTCGTTGCGATTGGCTAACTCGCCTAGGCAACAAGCCCGCAGGGGGTTTTGATTGGTGGAGCGGACTGTCCCTCAAGCGCGGCGGCGGCTCCGATCCTCATCCTTCGAAGCGCTGTGAGGATTTTATTTCGATTCTTTGTTTTTCTCCAAAAAACTTTATTTCCGAAAGGGCGCCGTGAGAACCGCTATCTCTTTATGTCTGGCCGGGGGGGGGGGGGGGGGGTGCGGGGGCGGAAGGTTGGTTGGCTCAGCAGCCTGGCTGGTGCTGGACATGGGCAGAGCAGCTGGGGGAGGGGCAAAGGTCAGGGGCTGGGGGGTCATAGACTGGGGTTGGGGCAAAAGTCAGGTTTGGGGTCAAGGTCTGGCAATAGGGTCAAGGACTGGGGTTGGGGGTCACAGTCTGGCGATGGGGTCACGACTGGCGATGGGGTCACGGACTGGGGTTGGGGGTCACGGACTGGCGTTGGAGATCACAGACTGGGGTTGGGGTCACAGACTTGGGTTGGGGGGTCACAGACTGGGGTTGGGGTCACAGACTTGGGTTGGGGGTCACGACTGGGTTTGGGGGTCACAGACTGGCGATGGGGTCACAGACTGGCGATGGGGGTTATGGTCTGGGGTTGGGGTCATGGACTGGCAATGGGGGTCATGGACTAGAAATGGAGCCATGGTCTGGCAGGGCTGTGTACTGGTGATGGGTGAAATGGTCTGCTGGGGTGTGGACTGACAATGGGGCTCATGGATAGTCTGGTGGTTGGGGGGATGGTCTGGTGGGGTTGTGGTCTGGCAATGCAGCCATCGACTGCCAGAGGAGGTCATTGCCTTATGGCTTGAGATGGCTGTTTGCTTTGCTGCTGATGCAAATTCATTGAAAACCTTAATTAATGCCTCCTCAAGACTCAGAACTAAGGCACAAAACACAGTTTGTGTTTGTGAGCATGTTGCAGTCTCCCTTCCTCCACATGCAGGCCTTATTCCCACATTACAACAGTGACTACACTTCCAAAAAGTACTCAATTGGCTGTAAAGCTCTTTGAGACGTCCGGTGGTCATGAAAGGCGCTGTATAAATGCAAGTCTTTCTTTCTTTTAATTCTACAAATGATACACGGAAAAGAATTCTCCAGAAAATGAGTCCACTACAGTTTTCTGTATCGACAGCAACATCATCAACAGCCTATATTTGTTTAGCGCTTTTAACATACAAAACAACCCAAGGCATATTAGGGGATAAGAAAGAGCTTGCATTTATATAACATGAATTCAGGATGTCGCAAAGTGCTTCACAGTCAAGTACTTCTGAAATACAGTCACTGTTGTAACATCATTGAAGGCCTGGGAGAAATGATAAGTTTTAAGATTTTTAAAGGAAGCTAGAGAGGCAGAGGGGCCTCGGCAGAGAGTTAAAGGGAGCAGGGCCAAGGTAGATGAAAACTCTGCCAGGGAGGAGGGCAATGCACAAGAGGCCAGAGTCCGAAGACTGAAGGGTGTAGGACAGAAAGTAACTGGAGGAGATTGCACAGGTAGAGTGGAGTGAATCCGTAGAGGAATTTGAAAGAAAGAAAGACTTGCATTTATATAGCGCCTTTAACGACCTCCGGACATCCCAAAGCGCTTTACAGCCAATGAAGTACTTTTTGAAGTGGAGTCACTGTTGTAATGTAGGAAACGCGGCAGCCTATTTGCGCACAGCAATATCCCACAAACAGCAGTGTGATAATGACCAGATCATCTGTTTTAGTGATGTTGAGGGATAAATATTGGCCAGGCCACTGGGGAGAACTCCCCTGCTCTTCTTCGAAATAGTGCCATTGGATCTTTTACGCCCACTTGAGAGGGCCGACAGGGCCTCGGTTTAACGTCTCATCCGAAAGACGGCTCCTCCGACAGTGCAGCGCTCCCTCAGCACGGCACTGAAGATAAGCATTTTAAATTGAATACGTTGGGTAACAGGGAGTCGGCAAGGATGGCAGTGATGAGTGTGGATAAAGGAAGGCCAGCGAGGACAGCATTGGAATAATCTGGAGGTGACAGAAGCATGGTTAAGGGCTTCAACCGAGGAGCCTGCGTGGAATGGGGCCAGAATATGGCAGTAGCAGGGTCTAGAACTACTGCAGTGTAGCACTTCCAGAAGCCCCAATGTTGACAGTAAAATTTCAATGAACAATTTTATTATTTTTAACACTGAAGCCTATGTAATTGCTTGTTCATTGATTGATTGTTTGCACAGGTTTGGGGCCAATTAAATTGTAAATGGCTCTCACACCACCCATAGCAATGCTGAGTGCCAGGGACGAAGAGACACCCCTTGTGTCCAGCGTTGCTACGGCACACATGGCAGGAAATATGCCAGACGTTGTATCTTTGCATGTTATTACAACAGGCTTGCCCATTTATGGACATATGTGTTGTATGTTCCCCCATCACTTCCAGAGGGAAATTTTAGAAACAGCAGGGGCAAGTGGGGAGCTGGATTGCCTCCCACTGCATTTACTGCCCCAGTCACTCAACTTATGCTAGAGAGCTGGCATAATCCAGGTCGAAAATCTAGGCTGTGTTTTGAAAATGTAGATTAAAGGTGGTTATGTCATGAATTACAGATCAGGTTTCCGCCCCTGCAACAGTACCGAAACGACTCTCATCAAAGTCAGAAATTACATCCTTTGTGACTGTAACAAAGGTAAAGTATCCCTCCTTGTTTTCTTGACTTGTCTGCAGCCTTTGACACGGTCGACCACTCCATCCTTCTCCAACGCCTCTCCACTGTCGTCCAGCTGGGTGGGACTGCACTCGCCTGGTTCCATTCTTATCTATCTAATCGTAGCCAGAGAATCACTTGCAACGGCTTCTCTTCCCGCTCCCGCATCGTTACCTCTGATGTCCCCCAAGGATCTATCCTCGGCCCCCTCCTATTTCTCATCTACTTGCTGCCCCTTGGCGACATCATCCGAAAACACAGCGTCAGTTTCCACATGTACACTGACGACACCCAGCTCTACCTCACCACCACTTCTCTCGACCTCTTCACGGTCTCTAAATTGTCAGACTGCTTGTCCGACATACAGTTCTAGATGAGCAGAAATCTTCTCCAATTAAATATTGGGAAGACCGAAGCCATTGTTTTCGGTCCCTGCCACAAACTCCATTCCCTAGTCACTGACTCCATCCCTCTCCCCAACATCTGTCTGAGGCTGAACCACACTGTTCGCAACCTTGGTGTCATATTTGACCCTGAAATGAGCTTCCGACCACATATCCGCAGCATAACTAAGACCGCCTATTTCCACCTCCGTAACATCGCTGTCTCCGCCCCTGCCTCAGCTCATCCACTGCTGAAACCCTCATCCATGCCTTTGTTACCTCTAGACTTGACTATTCCAACGCACTCCTGGCCGGCCTCCCACGTTCTACCCTACGTAAACTTGAGGCCATCCAACACTCTGCTGCCCGCGTCCTAACTCGCACCAAGTCCCGTTCACTCATCACCCCTGTGCTCGCTGACCTACATTGGCTCCCGGATAAGCAACGCCTCGATTTCAAAATTCTCATCCTTGTTTTCAAATCCCTCCATGGCCTCGCTCCTCCCTATCTCTGTAATCCCCTTCAGCCCCACAACCCCCCGAGATAGCTGTGCTCCTCTAATTCTGCCCTCTTGAGCATCCCTGATTATAATCGCTCAACCATTGGTGGCCGTGCCTTCTGTTGCCTCGGCCCTAAGCTCTGGAATTCCCTGCCTAAACCTCTCCACCTCTCTTTCCTCCTTTAAGACGCTCCTTAAAACCTACCTCTTTGACCAAGCTTTTGGTCACCTGCCCTAATTTCTCCTTATGTGGCTCGGTGTCAAATGTTTTGTCTTTAAATACTCCTGTGAAGCGCCTTGGGACGTTTTACTGCGTTAAAGGTGCTGTATAAATACAAGTTGTTGTTGAATCGCACGTGCATTTCACCTCCTAACAATATGTTCTGAAATTTAGCAAAATTATAGGAAGGAATCAACCTTTTTTACATCCCTTGGGGTTGAATCTCCAGGACATCAGTATTTGTTGTAGCTGATTGTGTGAATAATAGCTGTGACTGATGGAGATGGGAGTTGCATCTGACAGCATTGTGGCTGATGAGGGGAACGAAAGTCACGGATGTGTTGAGTCAGCATCAGATAGAAAGGAGATAGCGTTCTTAACTACTGCAGAATGCTTTTCATAGCGCTTGGGAGGCCAGTGATTGAAATTTAAAACTGTGGAGAATAAAATTGGAAACCTGGCTCTTTATAACTTAATTGATGCAGTGTTGCGATGTATTTAATGTAATTGTTTTTCTATTCCTCAGTCTAGTATTAAGAGATGACTGCCAGTGGGACTGGAGAGGGGTTTGGAGCAGTGACCTGGTGGGGGTTCAGCCCAGCAATGGATTTCCAAATGAAAGGTGAGTGATTTGAAAATCTCAACTAAAGTTAAACGTAGTAACTCATTTTTTTCTTTAAACTCTCCCATCGTTTCGGCATTGCAACTGAGTTTATGGAAGTGATTTTTCTTTTTATTCGCTTATGGGATGTGGGCGTCGCTGGCAAGGCCCAGCATTTATTGCCCATCCCGAGTTGCCCCTTGAGAAGGTGGTGGTGAGCCGCCTTCTTGAACCGCTGCAGTCCGTGTGGTGAAGGTACTCCCACAGTGCTGTTAGGGAGGGAGTTCCAGGATTTTGACCCAGCGACGATGAAGGAACGGCTGATATACTTCTAAGTCAGGATGGTGTGTGACTTGGAGGGGAACTTGGAGGTGGTGGTGTTCCCATGCACCTGCTGCCCTTGTCCTTCTAGGTGGAAGAGGTCGCGGGTTTGGGAGGTGCTGTCGAAGAAGCCTGGGCGAGTTGCTGCAGTGCATCCTGTAGATGGTGCACACTGCCGCCACGGTGCGCCAGTGGTGGAGGGAGAGAATGTTTAAGGTGGTGGATGGGGTGCCAATCAAGCGGGCTGCTTTGTCCTGGATGGTGTCGAGCTTCTTGAGTGGTGTTGGAGCTGCACTCATCCAGGCAAGTGGAGAGTATTCCATCACACTCCTGACTTGTGCCTTGTAGATGGTGGAAAGGCTTTGGGGAGTCAGGAGATTGTCAGTTGTTGTCGGGGTTGAGTGGCAGGACTGCCTGTCACTTAACTTTGCCTATCTCGTTGTAGTGATGTTGTTTAGGGCCTGTGGTAGCTAGGTCCAGATGGTGATGAAGGAGCAGCACTCGACATGCAGGCAAAACCTGTTTCATCTGCTTCCCGTTACAAGCACTCATCGGCATTTTAAAATCAATTTATATCATAAGGGGCGGAGTAGGAGCAAAGGAGTGGGTTTAGGAATATTTTAAAATGAGTGTTTACTCCAGTTTAGAGTGGCGTCTTGAAGAGTGAGTACGTCTTTGGAAGATTTTGCAGGGATTGAGGAACAGGGCCAGGCTGGGAATATTTATATTTAGAAGGAAAATCCCTATCCAAAAGAACATAAAGAACATAAGACGTAGGAGCAGGAGTCGGTCATTTGGCCCCTCGAGCCTGCTCCGCCATTCAATAAGATCATGGCCGATCTGATCTTGGCCTCAACTCCACTTCCCTGCCCGCTCCCCATAACCCTTGACTCCCTTACCTCTCAAAAATCTGTCTATCTCCACCTTAAATATATTCAATGACCCAGCCTCCACAGCTCTCTGGGGAAGAGAATTCCAAAGATTCACGACCCTCTGAGAGAAGAAATTCCTCTTCATTTCCATTTTAAATGGGTGCCCCCTTATTCTGAAATTATGCCCCCTAGTTCTAGATTCTCCCACGAGGGGAAACATCCTCTCTGCATCTACCCTGTCGAGCCCCTTCAGAATCTTATATGCTTCAATAAGATCCCCTCTCAATCTTCTAAACTCCAATGAGTATAGGACCAACCTGATCAACCTTTCTTCATAAGACAGCCCCCTCATCTCCGGAATCAACCTCGTGAACCTTCTCTGAACTGCCTCCAATGCAAGTATATCCCTCCTTAAATAAGGAGACCAAAAAAGCAGATGATGAAGTCAGAAAAGTGGGGTTACTAGAATCCAACATGGAAGAGAAAAAGGAAATAGATTGGAAAGAGCTCTGGGTGTGGATCCATTGAATACTCCATTGGAACTGTTGCCATAGGACCTTTGAGCTGGAGAGATGACGATACACTGATTTTAATAATATATAGATGATCTTTTAGCTGGACTAATTTGCATGCTTTGCAGACAGTAGATTCAAGAGAAGTCAAATGCCTGGCTTCCAAGCTGAAATCTAAAGTGTATTCGAGTTTGATAATGGTTCAATGCTGTCTTCTGCCATCACACTATAATCAATGATACTATAGTCACGAGTGCTTCTACTCATTTGCTTTTGAGTAGGTACAGTTAATGCACCAGAGTATTCTGATAATGAGTTTATTCAATAAATACCAAGCGCAGCCGTCATAATGGGAGCAACAGTGCATTAATTGACCATCAGCAACGCCTGTAAATTTTACTTGGAGAGACACATCATGTGAGATCCAGAGCTTATAAAAGTCTTTGAAGTCATAGGCCTAAAAATTTGGTTGCTTTGCGCCTCCTGTTAGCGCCCTAAGAGGGCGCTAACGGGGTGCAAAGCAACTAGCGCCTGGGCGTGGCGCCGCCAACGCATCCTGTGGAATTCAGCGGGAGGTTAGCAGCGGCGGTAACCGTTAGCGCCCCACTGCGCCGCCGGCGATGATGTCATTGACGTGCGCAGCGCCCCGCTTGCGCCCTGGCCGCGAGCTTCGGTAACGCCCCCTGACTTACCACCGGACGCTATGTCCGACGGGGTCAGGGGGCCCTACCTGCGGCCGGGGCGGCGCTAATTAAAGGGAAGGTGGCGGGCGGCCATTTTTGTTGCTGGCCGCCTGCCAGCACCTGCCCCTGTTGCCGTTCCCGGCCTCCTGAGCAGCGCCCCCCGCGGAGTGCCGGCTGCGCTCCTTGAGCCCGGTACTTCTCCTGAGTGCCGGGCTCTTTTGCCGGCACTCCGATCCCTGGTGGCCCAGCTGGGCCCCGGGTCGCGCTGCGCTAGGCCCCGCCCCTTTAATAAGGAGAGGAAGGCCTGCAGTACCGCGGCGCGACATGCCGCAGAGCGTGGCGCTGCGGCACGTAGCGTCGCGATATTCACTCGCAGCGCCCCAAGAGGGAGGCGGGGCGCTTCCAGTAGCACCCCGCTTCCCTCTTGGGCCGCTACCGGTGAATTTCGGCCGTGGGGGTGCTAATTTTTTCGGGGCGCTCAAAGTTAGCGCCCCAAAGGGGGCGCGACTCAATTTTCCCCCCATAGAGTCATAATGGCACAGAAGGAGGCCATTCGGCCCATCGAATCCGTGCCGGGAAGTAACGCAGGAAAAAGCATGATAGTGGTTTAGATTAACCGGCAGCAATTTTACTAAAATAAATGGGCTGGGGAAACAACGTTTTAAAGCACCAGTGTACTTTGTAGCAGCACTGATGTGACACAAGTGTGACCTTCCGACTTAATTCTCAAATGAAGTGGGGAGAAAATAGGAAGGGTTCTTATCATCAGAAGTGATTTTAAAGAATAATGCCTGCTTAAAATTCACCTCTACCCAACTCTTCTAATTGCATCTAGTGTAATCTTGGCAGGTTTAACTGTTACAATGGAGGCTCTGAGCTCAAACGAAGATAACGTCCCCGAACTGAATATTCTCATGGTTGGTGCTGGTGACAGCCGACATCTCTTAACAACTATCTGCCGGGCTCACCGCTGGCCACGGAGAAAGATTAATGTAAGTCAAGGACTAGAAGACAGCAGAATCTTTGTTTGATTTTATTTTTCCTTCCTTCCTCTCCTGAAAGTGTTGATTCTTGCTGAAATATCAGTCCACTGATGCTGACTGCCTCGGCAGTGAGTGTCATCGGGCTATTCAACTCTAGAGGCTGAGCCAATCTTTTTTCTCGCCCATTGTTCACACGTGTCAGCCGTGACTCAGTGGGTAGCACCCTCGCCGCTGAGTCAGAAGGTTGTGGGTTCAAGTCCCACTCCAGAGACTTGAGCACAAAACTCTAGACTGACGCTCCCAGTGCAGTGCTGAGGGAGTGCTGCACTGTCGGAGGTGCCGTCTTTCAGATGAGACGTTAAACCGAGGCCCCGTCTGCCCTCTCGGGTGGACATAAAAGATCCCACGGCACTGTTTCGAAGAAGAGCAGGGGGAGTTCTCCCCGGTGTCCTGGGCCAATATTTATCCCTCAATCAACATCACTAAAACAGATGATCTGGTCATTATCACATTGCTGTTTGTGGGAGCTTGCTGTGCGCAAATTGACTGCTGCGTTTCCTACATTACAACAGTGACTACACTTCAAAAAGTGCTTCATTGGCTGTAAAGCGCTTTGGAACGTCCGGTGGTCGTGAAAGGCGCTATAGAAATGCAAGTCTTTTTGCATATTTTCTCTTCTCTTTGTGCCCTTCTGCATTGTTTCACTACTTTTCCTATGTGGATTCTGCTCTGTTGCTTTCTAATGATTTTGTGCTCTCATTGTCTCCTGCTTCCTGTTGCTCTTCTGCTTCCTCCGCACTTTCATGCTATCTCTTGTGTTTTCTCTCCGGTGGTCGTGAAAGGTGCGATATAAAGGTAAGTCTTTGTTTCTTTGATGTGCACTTTCCGATGAGGCTTCAGTCTCTCGCTAATAAGGAATGGGAACACTGGCTTTTGTTTTTTCTCGCCCTCCCTAGCCCAAGATACTGAGGCCAACTGTAGTGGCGTTGATGTGGGAGAATACAATTAGTGGCCAACTTAGCCTGCTCCAATCTCGCTTCTCGCTGGACAGTCACAGTGGTCTTGGTGAGGACTGCAGCCTGGGGCATCCCTCGTGGCTGAAGGGGAGAGTCTTAAGGTGCGCTGACCCGAAAGAAAACACGTAGGGGCCGTGTTCCTCCTCAGCTGCGTGTGAGCTGGGCTGCGCAGTAATCTGGAAGGTCACTCACAAGCTTCCATCTGAAATACCGCGTGTGCGCAGAAATTTCAAGAGGCCGCCCATCAAAATAAACAGGCCGCGCAGAACAAAGACAATTTAATGGGAATATTGCATGGCGGGGTACAGGCAGAGAACAGAGACCCCTCCCCCACATATCAATATTTCCATTTAATGGAGCTCATTTCTTTAAATATCTTTTTGCTGGTACATTTTTAGATGATGTTTCACAGTGAGCGGTAATATGCTGCTATTTATATTTTGCAATCAAACTTGCTGTGGATTGACATTTTTATTACTTCCTTATGCCAGTTCTACATTGTGGAGAATAACTTGGAGCTGATAGGCCGACATCTCCTTTTTCTCACCATTGCTCTGGAACCCCCAGAACAGATGGGTTTACAAGGTATAAGTTTATTTCCTACTCGAATGTAAAAATGCACCAAAGCGCACCCTTCTAATTCTCCAGTTGTGTTGCTTTCCTTTATCTTACGTTCTTTAAGCAATTGTCAATCTTGACCGTCTTTGTCTTCCTTTTCCTGCAGAAAAGAGTGAACTCCTGCTTGAGTTGTTTGGTAATAGCCTGATACGGAGTCAGACTGCAACCTACCTGCAGGGCAAGGCTGACCTCTTCATCCGCTGCGTAACAGACCTTGATTACCTTCATAAGAAACTGCCAATGGTTGACGTGTCTGGCCTGAAGGTAGGAAGCTAGTATACTCACTAGTAGTAAAAACAGAAAATGTTGGAGATACTCAGCAGGTCAGGCAGCATCTGTGAAGAGAGAAACAGAGTTAACGTTTCAGGCCGATGACCTTTCGTCAGAACTGGAAAAAAGCAGGAAATGGAACAGATTTTTAAGCAAGTGTAGGGGCTGGGAAATGGGGGGGGATGAAAGAACAAAAGGGAAGGTCTGTGATAGGATAGAAGGCAGGAGAGATTAAGAGACATTAAGAGATATTCAAGCCAAAAGGAGATGGTAATGGGACAGGTTAAGAAACAAAGGATGGCTCTAGATGAAGTGTAAATTGCGCTGGCAGAATGAAAGACAGTTGCCATGTGGGAGAGAAGAACAGAAGGCACAAACAAAAAGTGTGGATAAAAAATATATATATGATAGGGGCCAAGGTTATGATCTGAAATTGTTGAACTCTATGTTGAGTCCAGAAGGCTGTAAAGTGCCTAATCGAAAGATGAGGTGCTGTTCCTCGAGCTTACGCTGAGCTTCCGTGGAACAATGCAAGAGGCCGAGGACGGTGAGGTCTGAGTGGGAGTGGAGCGGTGAATTAAAGTGACAGGCGACCGGAAGCTCGGGGTCCCCCTTACGGACTGAACGGAGGTGTTCCGCAAAGCGGTCACCCAATCTGCGTTTGGTCTCCCCAATGTAGAGGAGACCACATCGTGAGCAGCGAATACAATATAATAAATTGCAAGAAGTACAAGTAAATCGCTGTTTCACCTGGAAGGGGTGTTTGGGGCCCTGGAGAGTGGGAAGGGGGGAGGTATAAGGGCATGTGTTGCATCTCCTGCGCTCGCACGGGAAGGTGTCGGGCAAAGGGGAAGGGGTGTTGGGGGTGATAGAGGAGTGGACTAGGGTGTCGCGGAGGGAGCGGTCCCTACGGAATGCTGAAAGGGGAGGTGAGGGGAAGATGCATTTGGTGGCGGAAATGGCGGAGGATGATCCGTTGAATGTGGAGGCTGGTGGGGTGAAAGGTGAGGACAAGGGGAACTCTATCGTGGTTCCGGGAGGGAGGGGCAGGGGTGAGGGCAGAAGTTCAGATTTCCAGCATCTGCAGTATTTTCTTTTTGTATTAGTCACTAGTAGTGCCTTGTTCTCACACAGGTCCAAGCATATGAAAGGCAACAGTTCTTTTAATGTTACAACACAGTAGAAAGGGTTTATTTTCCATCCAGATGTTGTTCATTGATGTCTCATGGAACCATAACGTTAGCAATATTTTTTTTTAATTCCTCGTTTCACATGATTTAAACATGATAAATGACCCGCCTACGTATGTGGCGCTGACTGAAATGTAAGCATCCCCTTACCGTTGCCTAAGTAATCCTTGATCAATTTGGACTTGCTTCGTTTAGCTAATTGCCTGTGACATTTTTGCTAAACTTATTGTTCGGCTTCACGTCTCCAAGGTGCAATATCTGTAGGAGTGAGCATATCTGGAGACAGACCAGAAACAGATGGTACAAAGTCAAAATGCTGCAGATGCTGGTAAATCTGAAATAAAAGCAGAAAATGCTGAAAATGCTCAGCAGGTCAGGCAGCATCGGCGGAGAGAGAGAAACAGAGTTAACGTTTCAGGTCGATGACCTTTCGTGACGAAAGGTCATCGACCTGAAACGTTAACTCTGTTTCTCTCTCCACAGATGCTGCCTGACCAGAAAGAGATGGTGTTGTATACATACATGTAAATGTGCAAATGTCTCCTGAGCAGGCTTTCCATGTGACATTAGCCATTTGGACCTGCAGGTCAGTACTGTTTGGTTTCCTCTCTCTCATTCCCAAGCCTGCGGAGGTTGCATTTACTGTAGCCGTGTTTACTTCCTACCCCTTCTCTTAGCAACTGGCTCTGTTCCACTAGTGCACACAGGTGGATGCTATTATTGACTTATTCACTCCACCCTCCCCTGGCTGGCTGTGAGCTTTCTGCAAGCCCCTGTGGGCTGGCAATCTGATCGTCATTCGCACGACCAGCTTTCCTGGGCTCCTGCAGTAGCTCCCATTGTAAACCCCGTGACTAATGGTATTGTATTGTTTTGTTCACGCTAAATTGGAGGCTTATGTAGCTCACTCCGGTAATTCCAATTCCCTTTAGCATCAGAATTACATCCTTTGGATTCAACACTCACAAGCTTGAGCATGTTGCTCTCGAGAGGGTACAGAGGGGATTTACAAGGATGTTGCCAGGACTGGAGAATTTTAACTATGAGGAAAGATTGGATAGGTTGGCGTTGTTTTCTTTGGAACAGAGGAGGCTGAGGTGTATAAAATTATGAGGGGCCCAGATAGAGTGGATAAGAAGGATCTATTTCCCTTAGCAGCGAGGTCAATAACCAGGGGGCATAGATTTAAAGTAATTGGTCGAAGGATTAGAGGGGAGTTGAGGAGAACTTTTTTTTCACCCAGAGGGTGGTGGGGGTCTGGAACTCACTGCCTGAAAGGGTGGTAGAGGCAGAAACCCTCATCGCATTTAAAAAGTACTTGGATATGCACTTGAAGTGCCGTAACCTACAGGGCTACGGACCAAGAGCTGGAAAGTGGGATTAGGCTGGATGGCTCTTTTTCGGCCGGCACAGACACGGCGGGCCGAATGGCCTCCTTCTGTGCCGTAAATTTCTATGATTCTATGATACAAGTTATCCACGGAGTCACTAGTTGTACGCTGCCATGGCTTCCAGTGGCAGGCGTACCTCAGTCCTGCTTGTAGGGGTTACTAGCTGCAACGCGCCAAATGAACCTTAAGATAAGATTCTTGAGGTTTGATACTATGGTCCAAAAGTTGTTTAACGGGTCCTTTCCAAAATATATGAATTCTTGTAAGAGTTTGGTTTTCAATTTTAAAACTCTTTTTCGCACCTTCCTGCAGTTTAAAGAGAGAGACCAGTTGGAAGCTACTTTTAAATTCTGGAGGAATCCGGATCAAAAGGTGTTTCAGATCAGTAAGATGTGGGATTTACGAAACAGGCAATACTTGGGCAACCGATACGACTCTAAGCAAGGAGCCTATGACTGGGACTTGCATATGAAATTGCATGATCGAGGGGTAAGTATTAGAGCTCACGGGGTGGGTGGTGCAGCACTTCAATATGTTCTCCATTTGTCATGACTTAAAACCAGCTAAGATATTTGGTAATGAGAAGACATAAAATTCTCTCACTGAGGTGGGTGGTAGACTATATTAAAATAAGCTTTCGATGTTTAAAACCTGGGTTTAAATCAAATTACAGCACAGGAAATGAAGGTCCCTTTCTCTGAGTTTTTCAGTGTGTTAAAAACAGTAATCTGCAGCTTCAGCAGATTGATAATGCAACGCGGCCAAAATACTTGCTGAATTAATTCAAATGTCAGAAGCCTTTTAGGTGATGCACTTTTGTCGTAAGTAAAGCATCGCTGTAATACGACTGAATAAAATATGTCCCATATTTCTAATCTGGATGTTGAGGTGGATTTGGACAATCATAGAAAAGATATTGACAAATTAGGGCACTTTGGAAAGCAGGGAACTGAAGTTGGTTGGAGCGTTGGACTTTCTCTGCAGTACAGGCTGAGGAGTTGGGAGACACGAAACTGAGGCGTTACAGCGCCCCGACTGCTGGGAGGGTGTAATATCAGAATGACAATTTACATAGGCAGCTTCCATTATACATTTGGCCACAGGATAGCACTCAAATGGCAAATGTTGACACAAGAAATGTGTGCAGACCCAATGCGCCCTCTTAATTTTTTTTTTGTGCGTGGTCCCTTTAACTGGCTGCGCGGTCCATTCAAATTTCTTCCACGTAAAAGCCGGTGAGCGGCCTGCGCGGGGCCTCCAGACCGCGGCCGCGCAGCATTAGCGGAAACGTTGGTGCGTACCGAAGATTTTTAACAATCAATCTCCTGTGGCATTTCGCACGGGGGACCAAAACCAAGTGTACTCTTCAGGTGAGGAAATGTTAGGAGCTGGGGAATAATTGGGTCAGGGCGCACAGACATAGTTGAGTCTCGATTTTAAAGTAGTAGATTTTACCCTTATTATATTTCCATTATAAATTGCTATATGGGGACGATCTTGCTGAAAGCATTCTTCCCCACAGGCTTTTTTCTCATTTTACTAGGACTGAGTCATAAATGACCGTCATTTTGCTGTCAAGATTCTTCATAATTTTCTCCTGTTGTAGGCTTGTGTAGTAAACAATCGACAATACTACCAGTGGAGAGATAAAGGCTTGGCATTTGAGGTGCGCGAGGGCTTGTATGACGTTCCTAACAAGTCTCTGGCTTCTGGGCTGCTGATGAATTACGTACGTTCAACTACAAGTCAAGCATCTGTTTTGTATAATTTGTATAATATTGCAAATGTCATAAATTTAGGTAGAAAAGAAAGGGATATATTAGTAACTTTTAGATGAAGTGCGAGCTCTTATTGGCGTTGGTAATGGGGAGCAATGTTCGAACCATGAGTTTTAGACAAGGAAGATAGCAATTAAGGTAAGTTGACCTGAAAGAGTTGGGTCAGTCGTACTTCCGGCCCATCACCGAAGGTGCTTATTTTCATGTGATCACATTTTCCAGTTCCCTTCATGCGCAGCCCCTTGAAACGTATAAAATTCTGACAGGGCTGGTCAGACTGGATGCAGGGAGGATGTTTCCCCTGGCTGAGGGGGGTCTAGAACGAGGGGTCACAGTCTCAGGATACGGGGTAGGACATTTAGGACTGAGATGAGGAGAAATTTCTTCACTCAGAGGGTGGTGAACCTGTGGAATTCTCTACCACAGAAGGCTGTGGAGGCCAAGTCACTGAATATATTTAAGAAGGAGATAGATAGATTTCTAGACACAAAAGGCGTCAAGGGGTATGGGGAGAGAGCGGGAATATGGTATTGAGATAGAGCATCAGCCATGATCATATTGAATGGCGGAGCAGGCTCGAAGGGCCGAATGGCCTACTCCTGCTCCTATTTTTCTATGTTTCTAAGGAAGGGATCAGGTGTGTGTTTTCCTTCAGTTCCACTTCCTCGATAACACACAACTGTGTGTGTGTGTGTGTGTGTGTGTGTGTGCATGCGTGCCCACACTCGCACAAACACACACCCATTGGGTGAGGATGAGTTGTGGGGGAAATCGGGAAAAGGTGCCCACCGTGAAAGAAGGAAAAAGAACTTCCTTTGTGATTGTCTTGCTGTCTAATTTCCCTGAGGTGAGGAGGCCGGGTGAGAGGAAAAGGAGACGGTGAGAAAGAAAGAAAGACTTGCATTTATATAGCGCTTTTCACGACCACCGGACGTAGGAGACGCGGCAGCCAATTTGCGCACAACAAGCTCCCGCAAACAGCAATGTGATAATGACCAGATAATCTGTTTTACTGATGTTGATTGAGGGATAAATATTGGCCAGGATACCGGGGAGAACTCCCCCTGCTCTTCTTTGAAATAGCGCCATAGGATCTTTTACGTCCACCTGAGAGGGCAGACGGGGCCTCGGTTTAACATCTCATCCGAAAGACGGCACCTCCGACAGTGCGGCACTCCCTCAGCACTGCACTGGGAGTGTCAGCCTAGATTTTGTGCTCAAGTCTCTGGAACGGGACTTGAACCCACAACCTTCTGACTCAGAGGCGAGGGTGCTACCCACTGAGCCACAGCTGGCAGAGTCATACAGAAAGAGAGGCAAAAACCGAGAGGCATACAGAGCGTGAAATCATACAGGAAAAAAAAAGAGGAGACCAATGGAAAGAAAGACTCACCGAAATAGTGAGGGAAAAAAATCTGAAATTATAAACGGATGACAATAAGAAATAGTGTGACCGCCATAGCGAGTGTGATTGAAAGAGTGGAGGACAAGTGAAAAGTCAGAGAAAGTGAGACAGACAGCATTAAAGAGTGGGAAATAACAACAGAAAACGCTGGAAAAACTCAGCAGGCCAGGCAGCATCCGTGGAGAGAGAAAGAGAGTTGACGTTTCAGGTCGATGACCTTTCATCAGAACTGGGAAGAGCTGGAAATCAAATAGATTTAAGGCCAGGGTAAAGCTGGGAAAAGGGGGAGGGGATAAAGGAACAAAGGAGGAGATGAAGAGACATTAAGAGACATTAAGAGATATGCAAGGCTAGAGGTGGTGTTAATGTAACAGATTAAGGCTGAATGAAGTGTGAAATCTACTGGCAGAATGAAGGACAGCTGCCAGCTTCTAGGAGGAAAAAAAAAGGTGGGGGGGACAAATAAAAGGGTGGATAAAATAAAATATAAATGTGATTGGAGCTGAGGTTATGATCTAAAATTGTTGAACTCGATATTGAGTCCAGAGGGCTGTAGCGTGCCTAAACGAAAGATGAGGTGCTGTTCCTCGAGCTTACGCTGAGCTTCCGTGGAACAGTGTATTAGGCCGAGGACGGTGAGGTCAGAGTGGGAGTGAAGCGGTGAATTAAAGTGACAGGCCACCGGGAGCTCGGGGTCCCCCTTACGGACTGAACGGAGGTGTTCCGCAAAGCGGTCACCCAATCTGCGTTTGGTCTCCCCAATGTAGAGGAGTCCACATCGTGAGCAGCGAATACAGTATACTAAATTGCAGGAAGTACAAGTAAATCGCTGTTTCACCTGGAAGGGGTGTTTGGGGCCCTGGACAGTGGGAAGAGGGGAGGTATAAGGGCATGTGTTGCATCTCCTGCGCGTGCACGGGAAGGTGCCGGGCGAAGGGGAAGGGGTGCTGGGGGTGGTAGAGGAGTGGACTAGGGTGTCGCGGAGGGAGCGGTCCCTGCGGAATGCTGAAAGGGGAGGTGAGGGGAAGATGTGTTTGGTGGTGGGATCACGCTGGAGGTGGCGGAAATGGCGGAGGATGATCCGTTGAATGTGGAGGCTGGTGGGGTGAAAGGTGAGGACAAGGGGAACCCTATCGTGGTTCCGGGAGGGAGGGGCAGGGGTGAGGGCAGATGTGCGGGAGATAGAACGGACACGGTCGAGGGCCGTGTCGACCACGGTAGAGGGGAGACAAGCAGAGAGACAGTGACAGGAAGTAAGCAACAGAAATGTTATTTTTTATCTGTGAGCGTTGTTTATTAGCAGAGATTCATTAATTTCCCTGAATGCCTTATGAAGATTGCACTGTCTTCCTGCAGAAAGGAGAGAAGGTTCCTACCCGTGGTTACTGGGGAGATATTGTCACGAGTCCATACATTGCATTCGGAATTGTAACTGAAGAACAATCCCTTCTAAAGACAGCAAATGGCATCCATGTTAAGGTAACAAATCAATCCGTCTGTTTTCCAGCCATTGTGACAAACTGCTTACTTTAGCAATCTCTTAACGAGTGAAGAATCCTGATAACGGATCTGAGATCTACATGGTATTTAAGTATTTACAAACCCTGCTCCAGGAGTTGTATTAAAGAGAATGCGAGTCTCACCTCCTACTGAGCCAGTGTAACATTTCCATTTCCCAGGAGTCAATGTGTTCCCTATCTGAATGAGATCGAAAGAAAGAAAGACTTGCATTTCTATAGCGCCTTTCACAGCCACCGGACGTCCCAAAGCGCTTTACAGCCAATGAAGCACTTTTTGAAGTGTAGTCGCTGTTGTAATGTGGGAAACGCGGCAGCCAGTTTGCGCACAGCAAGCTCCCACAAACAACAATGTGATAATGACCAGATCATCTGTTTTTAGTGATGTTGATGGAAGGATAAATATTGGCCCCAGGACACCGGGGAGAACTCCCCCTTGCTCTTCTAAGAAATAGTGCCATGATTGAGACTAGAATTCACTGAATTTCATCTGCCTAGGATTAAGATAATAACTGCTTAAGGCATACCTGCATTGATGCAGATAATTCGGGCATTTAGTACATAACAATGGAAACATATGTAAAAAAAAAAAAAAATTGATCATGTTTCTTTTCTGTAGACAGCACAGGATATCTCTCAATACAACATAACCGCCTTCCTCCACGAGCTGGCTGCGAAGGAGAGATACGTACTGCTGCCACCAACAGAACAGGCCACCTTGAGTGAGATTACAGAAGAAGAGGAGGAAGCCGAGATGGTGAATGACCCTTCTAATATAAACGACGAACCGACCCTTAAAAGTGACCAGCCAGGGATTGTGATCGAGGAGGGAACGGCGAAGCACAATAATGAGGTGGATGACACCGGGGCCAATGGAGGCCGCTGTCCAGCTGAATCTGGTATGGTTTACAGAAAAACTCAGGGGAGGGGATCAAACACAGAGCACTCATCCAGTGGCTGGTTCCTGTCAATAATTAGTTGTTATCTTTGACTTACACAAGTTGCATATTGAACGGGTGCCAACAGATTGGAGGAAGACACCATTCCCTACTTGTCGACCCTCGTATATCTCGGGGTTGGCCCGAGACATCAGTCGAGGAAAAGTCCCCAAAACATGTGTCGCTCTTATGGCTTATTTCTGACTTCATGGTACTGACCCTGGGTAAAAGCACTTCCTTGCATACTGTAAAATCATATCCACGTTCACAAGCACTCACCTTGTTTCCAGAATCTGATTGGCAAGAAGGTTTGTTTTTTGTGATTGTTTTAACAGCGTTAGACATCTCCGGTTTCCGCGTCTCGGCTTGAGTAGATGCAGGAAAATTCAGTTACTTAACTTTTTTTCTCTCCTCGCTCAGATTACCTCCCCCTGCCTGATGTGAAAATTCATTTCCTACCGTTAAACTGTGTAACAGAGCTTCATAAGAAGAGCAATTACAGCAACCTATTTAATGTGATCTACTTCTCCTGCAGGTGAACTGGAGACTTTCTGTATGTGCGTTTCATTTCTCTGTAAATGTGTGTTGCAAACGCCTTTGTTTCAATAGCTCCATTAATGTATATCGTGTCAGCTGTGGCTCAGTGGGCAGCGCTCTCGCCTCTGAGTCAGAAGGTTGTGGGTTCAAGTCCCACTCCAGAGACTTGAGCACAAAATCTAGGCTGACACTCCCAGTGCAGTACTGAGGGAGCGCTGCACTGTCGGAGGGGCCGTCTTTCGGATGAGACGTTAAACCGAGGCCCCGTCTGCTCTCTCAGGTGGATGTAAAAGATCCCACGGCACTATTTCGAAGAAGAGCAGGGGAGTTCTCCCCAGTGTCCTGGGCCAATATTTCTCCCTCAATCACCATCACTAAAACAGATGATCTGGTCATTATCACATTTCTGTTTGTGGGAGCTTGCTGTGCGCAAATTGGCTGCCGCGTTTCCTACATTACAACAGTGACTGAGCTTCAAAAAGTACTTCCTTGGCTGTAAAGTGCTTTGGAACGTCCGGTGGCTGTGAAAGGCGCTACAGAAATGCAAGTCTTTCTTTCAAATTCCTCTATGGACTCATGCCACTCTATTGCAATCTCCTCCAGAGTTACTTTCTGTCCTGCTCCTATGTGGATTCTGCTCTGTTGCTTTCTAATGATTTTGTGCTTTCATTGTCTCCTGCTTTCTGTTGCTCTTCTGCGTCCTCCACACTCTCATGCTATCTTTTGTGTTTTCTCTCTGTCTGTATCTTTCTGTAATTTTTTTCTTATTTTTTTTCCCCAGTATGGTTCACCAGCTGAAACCAGAGGTGAAGCAGATTGCCGCACCACACGCAACTCTAATTGTGGAATTAACAAAGTACGTTTTTCACGGCTTCTGATATGTCACTTAAACGGTCCTTACGCTGATCGCAGACATGATTTTAAGTCCCTCTCCACTTCCTTGCTGTGCTTTGGTGCCTTTCAATTGAAGGTATCATTTTTTGGTCAGTACTGTATCTGACAGATGCAGAAACCAATCACTGATTTAAGGGTCTTCACACAGGTAGTGCCGCTATTCGCCCAATATGTCGATCGCTGTCTCTGCCCATGGCGACACACCCCATTTACCCAAGTCCCGAGAGCTTAGGTACAGGTCGACAGAATCAAGGCTTAATGCACTAAAGTACTGCTGGAATATAAACAGCCACAATCAAGCAGCCTACCAGCATAGAGCATTGGTACGTTTCCGCTGCTCATTCAGCGAGGATCACCCTATTACAGCATTGGTGTCAAGGGCTACTTGCGGAGGGTACTGAAGCTCCATGCCTCCAAATGCTGGAATCATTCAATGGGGCGTGCTGTAGTCAGGAGGATGGTGGCAATGCACTCACATTGTACAGTGAGCTGTGCTACAAACTAAGTTACTCATGCGTGCCTGATGTCCACCTAGTGAGGCCCCAAAATAAATAGTTCAAGCAGAAAAAAAGTTTGCCGTGAACAGCCACCAGAGCCAGTGTAAATCTTAAACTTATTTCATAAATATGATAAGAATAATGAGCACTATTTCTCTACAATTTTTATTAGGGTGACAGGGTAGATGCTGAGAGGATGTTTCTCCTGGCTGGAGAGTCTCAAACTACAGGTCATAGTCTCAGAATAAGGGGTCGGCCATTTGGGACTGAGACGAGGAGAAATTTCTTCACTCAGAGGGGGGTGAATCTTTGGAATTCTCTACCCCAGAGGGCTGTGGAGGCTCAGTCATTGAGTATATTCAAGACAGAGATCGATAGATTTTTGGACATTAAGGGAATCAAGGGATATGAGGATAGGGCAGGAAAGTGGAGTTGAGGTCGATCAGCCATGATCTTATTGAATGGCGGAGCAGGCTCGAGGGGCCAAATGGCCGACTCCTGCTCCTATTTCTTATGTTCTTATTCAGACTTTGAACACTTACTGGACAGGGGCAAGTAAAAGAGTTCATTCCTCAGTCTTTGTGGCTTGGTCAGACTGGAGAATAGCGTGTAAAGGTTTGAAGTAAAGCACACCGTGTTTTGTTTCACTAGGTTTATGCTCGATCTGCGGAAGGAACTGATAACCGGGTTTGCCAGCCGTGCGACCGAAATGGCAAAGGAGGCGGGCTTCATGCCTTTTGAGAACGTGGATGACGAGAAGGACTCGTTTGCACGATTTGAACTAAAGGACGGCCCGTAACTTTGATCAACCAGTGTGAGGGCAGAGGATAGCTGAATAGAATAGAGGCATCGAACATCTCCGGTACCAAGTACTGATTGTCCTGATGCCTTTAAAAATGGAGGTGACTGCACCGGGACATTCTGCTGGGAGCACAACAGGTCTAAGCACTGGAATATAATTTTTAAAAAACCAACTGAATGGATTATCATTTCAAGCTTGTTGTGTTGCGATGGAAAATTATTACTTAGAACAATTTCTACATCAAAATTTAAAGTTTTTAAAACTAATCTGGAACACTGTATGACAATGGATTCATTCTGACAGTGACGGTGCAGTCTGAGAACATTTCATTCCAGTTGGAGGCTTCCCTGTTTCCCTCTCAATGTTGACTAAAATTCATTGGGAATAAATGGGTGTCTGAAAGTGTCCCAAGAAATGAATGACCTCACCCTTTTTACACAGGATTACACAGGATATACGGCACAGAAACAGGCCATTCGGTCCACCCAGTCCATGCTGCCGTTTATGCTCCACTCGAGCCTCCTCCTGTCTTTCCTCATCTAACTCTTATCAGCATAACCCTCTATTCCCTTCTCCCTCATGTGCTTATCAAGCCTCCTCTTAAATGCATCTATACTATTTGCTTCAACCACTCCCTGTGGTAGCGAGTTCCACATTCTCACCACTCTCTGGGTAAAGAAGTTTCTTCTGAATTCCCTATTGGATTTCTTGGTGAATATCTTATATTGATGGCCCCTAGTTTTGCTCTTCCCCACAAGTGGAAACACTCTCTCTCTGTATCCACTCTATTAAAACCTTTCATAATTTTAAAGACCTCTATTAGGTCACCCCTCAGCCTTCTTTTTTCAAGAGAAAAGAGACCCAGCCTGTTCATCCTTTCCTGGTAGGTATACCCTCGCATTTCTGGTATCATCCTTGTAAATCTTCTCTGCACCCTCACCAGTGCCTCTGTATCCTTTTTTTCCCCTTTCTCCCTCTTGCTTGGTGTCTGTTCTTTGGCCACTGCCCTGTGAAGTGCTCTGAGATGTTTTGCTGTACATGAGCAGCGCTAGAGAAATGCAGGTTGTTGCTCCAATGAATGTGGTGTCTCCATTCTTATGTGCATGCTGCCCTTCCGCTAAATCCAGTGGAAAGTGTTGACAGCACCTATATCCCCTCGGGATCCTATCCGTTCATTTTTTTCCTACTTTCATTTCGTAGCACCTTTATTTAAAACAGAATTGGCTTCACAAAAGTGCTGGCACTCAAGGGTGTACAGTTTTTACTGTTTTGGGCGGTTAACGGATTTCTTCATTAATCTAAGATTACACAGGACTGGCTGACCAGACAGCAGAAGTTCTATGCCGTGGCGTTCTCAGAGTATTTGGCTTTTAGCCTGTACCCACGTGGAGATATGGGTATAATTATTCAGTCCTGATGTTTCTGTTCTCTCAATATGCAGGTGGTATGTGATACCCTGAAAGTGGCTCTCCTGCTCACTACCACACGCTGATGCAACATCTAGCATTCGTACAGTGCCTTTAACATAGTAAGCATCCCAAGAAGCTACACGTGGGAGAAACAGACACAGAGCAGTAGTAGGAGAAGAATTAGGAGAGGTGACTAAAGGCACGGTCAGAGTGTTTGGTTGTGGGAAGGATTTGCAGGATAAAGAAGTAGCAAGGCTCAGAGAGTAGGACCGAGAGATGGCTGAAGGCTCTGCCACTGATTGGCAAGGAAGTGTGGGAGGGTACAACCCTTGGATGGGGAGAGGCAACCCATCGCTTGCTATAGATGAGAAAGTATGTGCTGGTGGTATTAAGCCAGTACGGTCAAGAAAGATTTAAAACATCACACATCCCTTCACCGGGGTAAGTTGAACTTTTGGTGATGATGTAAAATGGGAGATATCGGATCGGCTGCCCATTATATACCTCTCTCAATTTTCTTTTTATTGAAGTCGGTGTATAATGGATGGCCAATCCAATATCGCCTGATTTACATCATCATCAAAAGTTCAAATTACCCCCACTCTATTTTGCAGATACGACCTCAGACAATTGAATTCGCTGTTGCATTGTGCTTGATTCATATGACCTTACCCTGGTAGCATCAATATATATTTGATGGGAGAAATTTCAGCTGATTTCTCAACCAATATAACTCTTTCTATTCTATATAGGATGGCCCATGCCGTGATGTCACTGAAACAATGCTGTGTTTATTTGCAACACCAGTGGGCTGGACCAGATTTCTGATTGGTCCCCTTGGAGAACAAGACACACCCAACAGTTTGTCTGCAGTGTGCAATTTGATCCAGTCTTGTCATGCAGCCGACAGAAAGTGGAAGTGTAGTTAACTTTGTGAAGATCCTGTTATCTAGTATTCTGCAATTGTAATTCGTGGGCCAGCCTGCCCCACATAGGAGGGCAAGGGCCCTCCGGTGCGCATGTGCGGTTCCGGTGGGGGGCGGGACGGTGTTTAGGCTCCGCCCCCACCTGGTGCGCATGCGCAGAAGGACACAGAAGACCCCGTGCAAATAATCACAGTGCTGAAACAATGCTAATAACTGGATTCAGTGAACATAGTTGGGGCAACATTATTTGTCAAAGTTTCGACTTATATATGCCCCTATATTTGTATACTTGCATGCCTTACCATATGTAACCCCTGCAGTTCTCCTCGACTGCTTTGAGTCCTTTATGATTTCCTCTGTGGAGCAGCATCCAGCTGGGATATGCATTGTGGCATGTGGAGACAGTAGGATCCTGGGTTGCTTGCATCTGTACTTGGGAAGATAAAGCTCAGTGCATGGCACTGTAACATATGCACAGAGTTCTGTTCACAGGCCTCCTACTGCAAGTCTGATTTTATTTTCCTGAACGGTTGAATACAGCTGACAAGACAGTCAGTTCTTTTCAAATATTAAATGGTAAATGTTGCGGCGGAGACCCACCAGAGTTTCATTGAAAACACCTTTTTTTTGGGAGGAGGGGAACTCGGTGATTCAGCTACAGCATCAAGGAAAAAATTCAAAGGGTATAGGGTGAGGGCAGGGGAATGGGACTAAGTGGTTAGCTCTTTCAGCGAGCATGGGACAGTGGGCTGAATGGCCTCCCTCTGTGCTGTAAAGTACTCTGATTCTGATACTTTAAAAGAGGATTGTGGAAATTATTCAGTGTCTGAAAAGTACCTTAAAACGTATCTGGTCCATTGCTTCTACCTGTGTTCCTTTATTGTTCCCTTTTCTTTCCCAAGTGCAACAAATCTGTCCTCCGAAATAAATGCTGCCTGGTCTGTTAGCATCTGAAAAGACAAGTTCACATTTCCAATGTGGATTCTTTGGTTTGTTTTGACACCTGATTCATTAATAGATATAGATATATACTACTTCAGCCCTGATAGTGCCAACAGCAGGAGCCAGGTTGCACTGTAACCCCAATATGCAGCAGCGCCATCTGCAGGCAATAGCAGCGCCACAGCCAGGATCCGCTGCAGCATCACTCGCAGGCACCAAGCGGCAGTGCAGCCTTGATCCACAACCGTGCCGCTGGTAGGAAACTGCATCTTGACTGTGCAAATGGCAGTGAGTTTCAGAATCATGAGGTACTCTCTGGTTCAGGAATGTAGTCCCACACAGTACCTACTAGTGGTGCTGCTGCCCATCACTGCGCTGTTTCAATTACAGTAGCGTTATCGTAAGTGTAGTACTCTAGATTTCCTGTAGGCTGAACACCGAGAGTTGGCGTGCAGGTACAGCAAGCAATTAGGAAGGCAATTGGCATGTTGGCCTTTATTGCAAGGGGGTTGGAGTACAAGAGTAAGGAAAGATCTTGCTACAATTGTACAGGGCTTTGGTGAGACCACAGCTGGAGTAGCGTGCACAGTTTTGGTCTCCTTATCTGAGGAAGGATATACTTGCCTTAGAGGCGGTGCAACGAAGGTTCATTAGCTTGATTCCTGGGATGAGAGGGTTGTCCTGTGAGGAGAGATTGAATAGATTGGGCCTATACGCTCTGGAGTTTAGAAGAATGAGAGGTGATCTCAGTGTAACATATAAGATTCTGAGAGGGATTGACAGGGTAGATGCTGAGAGGCTGTTTCCCCTGGCTGGAGAGTCTAGAACTAGGGGGCATAGTATCTGCCCCACCAACCCGATTCAATGCAGCTCAGATTAAGAACAGACTGGAGCGAGGCTCAAACTTATGTACTGCAGCACTGAGTTTCAGCGCTAACTGCTCCGACCTGAGTGACAGTCATTTTGTTCTGTTCAGTGCAACTTTGGGACATTCTGAGGTCGTGAAATATGCAAGTCTTCTCTCTCTTTCTCTCTCTCTTTTCCCGAAGACACCAACTCGTGCTGAAGTATGATTCTGGGATTCGTGGCAACCTTTGTATATGCCTCAGCCAAATGGCCATTCTTTATGTTGGAGCCTAGACAGTGAAAAGCAACGGGCTATTCACCACAGGGGGGGGCATCACAGCTGAGCACAATCCTGTGCACATCCAAAGTCCACAGATGCAAAGTTAAAATAGGATTTACCAGATAAGGATCAGAAATGGAAATATCAGCTGATTTTTCCATCTCTAATCGTGGGGACACTGAAGCCAATTGTAGCTCCCCAATTGTTGCTGCAGTTGAGATCAGTACTGACAGCAATTGAACATGAGACCTACTGATCTGTATCAACTGCCCAAGTGGCACCTTTACTCACCGGGCCATTATGGAAAGTGATCTGGTGTTTGATAATGGGTTTTATAAATAGAGGCATAGAGTACAAAAGCCAGGAAGTTATGCTAAACCTGTATAAAACACTAGTTCGGCCCGCGGCTGGAGTATTGTGTCTAATTCTGGGCACCACACTTTAGGAAGGACATGAAAGCTTTGGAGAGGGTACAGAAGAGGTTTACTGGTATGGTTCCAGGGATGAGGGATTACACTTAATTGGATAGACTGGAGAAGCTGGGATTGTTCTTCTTGGAGCAGAGACAGCTAAGAGGAGATTTGATAGAGGTGCTTAAAATCATGAAGGGTTTAGATAAAGTAAATAAAGAGAAACTGTTTGTTTCCAATGGCAGGAGGGTCGGTCACAGGGCACAGATTTAAGGTGATTGGCAAAAGAACCAGAGGCGACACGAGGAAAAACTTTTTTACGCAACGAGGGGTTCGGATTTGGAATGCGCTGCCTGATAGGGTGGTGGAAACAGATTCAATAGTGGCCTTCAAAAGGGAATTGGATAAATACTTGAAGGAGGAAAAGTTGCAGGGATATGAGGAAAGAGCGGGGGTGTGGGACTAACTGGGTTGCTCTCCAAAAGAGCCAGCGCAGACTCGATGGGCCAAATGGCTATTCTATAGGTTTCTGTGTCGTAGCAGTATTTGGGACACCAAAGTTGGCCAGGGAAGATCTCATCACCACCCACTGACTACTAGAAGTCCGTGCAAGTGAGTTTTGGACTCTGCTGTGATGCCTTCCATGGTTCAGCAGCCAGTGAACCATCACTGTCTCGGCTCACACATGAAGAATAGCCGCTTGGATGTGTAGCGGAGGGCTGCTAGGGCCAATGGAGCTGGACCGCAGCTGGAGTTGGGGACCTTAAGGCAGGAGAGGAGAAAATCTGGGGGGTGGGAGGGGGGGCAATCTGTCGCTAAACGTATAGCTGATTTACACGTCAACTCTCACACTACAAATGAAGACAAGTTGACAAATATTTATCATAGAGATTTACGGCACAGAAAGAGGCTATTCGGCCCATCGTGTCCGTGCCGGCCGAAAAAGAGCTATCCAGCCTAATCCCACTTTCCAGCTCTTGGTCCGTAGCCCTGTAGGTTACGGCACTTCAAGTGTATATCCAAGTACTTTTTAAATGCGATGAGGGTTTCTGCCTCTACCACCCTTTCAGGCAGGGAGTTCCAGACCCCCCACCACCCTCTGGGTGAAAAAAAATTCTCCTCAACTCCCCTCTAATCCTTCTACCAATTACTTTAAATCTCTGCTCCCTGGTTATTGACCTCTCTGCTAAGGGAAATGGGTCCTTCCTATCCACTCTATCGAGGCCCCTAGAACATTTAGAATAGTAATCATGCACATTTTAACATGAGGCAAATCCCCACGCATCACGAGCTTCTCTCACCCACTGCCTCAAATCCTTTATAATCCATTGTGTGGTGTTTTATCCAGTTTCAGCTCTGGTCCCTCATCCCACATTAATCCATTAGTTGTCTCAATATAAAAATACCCTGCACCTGTTTGAAATGTCCATGATCCAACGCATTGGCCAAAAATAAAATCTTATTGTGCTAACCAAGAAGCAAAGTTGACTCTGACGCCTTTTAAAGTTGAAACCTCGGAGGAAACTATTTCTATCAGAGCCCTGGGAGAGCATTGTCATCACGCATTCAATGGGTTGTGTTATCCAAAGACTGACTCACTAGGACAGGGAGGAGGTAAAGTCGGCTGTTTATAAAAGGAAAGTCTATCTCTATCAATGGCTTTGCATCAAAGGTTCATATTTATTCCATCATTCAACCCATACAGATGCTGATTCTCATATTCTCTGCCCTTTCAGTTTCACCGCTATCTGGAATTAGGTAGTGCATTGGCCAATATGGACCTTGGACCTTGGCCCTTCACCTAGGTTTCAAAATTTGAAAGAAAAACATCCACATTACAGAATCACGCAGCACAGAAGGAGGGCATTCGCCCATGGTGCCTGTGCCGGCCCTTTGAAAGAGCTCTCCAATTAGTCCCACTCCTCTGCCCTTTTACCATACAGCTGCAAATGTTTCCTTTTCAAGTATATATCCAATTCCCTTTAGAAAGTTTCTGTTGAATCTGCTTCTACCGCCCTTGCATAACAGCTCGCTGCGTAAAAAGAAATATTCTCCTTATCTCCCCTCTGATTCTTTTGCCAATTACCTTAAATCTGTGTCCTCTGGTTACCGACCCTCCTGCCACTGGAAACAGTTTCTCCTTATTTACTGCATCAAAACCCTTTGTAATTTTGAACACCTCTCATCTCCCCTTAATCTTCTGTGCTCCAAGGAGAATAATCCCAACTTCTCTAGCCTCTCCACATAACTGAAGTCCCTCATCACTGGGACATTCGTGGGGAAATCTGCCTCAGAGGGAGTAGATATATAACGAGTGCTACACGAGTGGCTGTCCTGCTGGTTGACGAGCGCCCTCTTGTCTAGAGGCTGTGTAGCGGGTAATCTGTGCCTCTTGCATCCACCTGGCCATGCCTGAGGGACACTCACTGGCACCAAACGGCTGGTGTGCCGGTATTTCAGTTGGAGGTACATCGAGGAGCTCCCTCAATTGCCAATTGGGTAAAGGAAGCAACTGGTGCAGCATTGAGCCATGCAGATTGGATTGTCCCAGGTTTGATTCTTGCTCTGTGCCGAGTGAGCTGAGTTGAGTTGGGCATACAATTGGTCTCAGCATCTCTGGTTTAGTCTATATCACTTCACTGGCAATGCTCAGTCGAGATCACTTCACTAGCACTGTACAAGAAATTCTTGCGTTTAGAATCATACAGCGTATCGACATCTGTCAGCCGTGGCTCAGTTGGTAGCACTCTCGCCTCTAGGTCAGAAGGTAGGACACTGAGTAGTGTAGAGGAACAAAGGGACCTTGGAGTGCATGTCCACAGATCCCTGAAGGTAGCAGGCCAAGTAGATAAGGTGGTTAAGAAGGCATACGGAATGCTTGCCTTTATTAGCCGTGGCATAGAATACAAGCTTTCGGAGCTGTCGCCCCTTCCTCAGGTAGAGTAACTGTGAGAGAATCTATCAGAATTCACAGAATATAAACACAGAGAAAATGCATTCAAATCTTTCCCTACATCAAAGACACACTAAGAGCACAGCCAAGACAATGAGATGTGTCCCAGGGGGTCCAACGTGTCAAAACACCTGCTGGCTGCATATCCTCTCCAGTTGGCTTTGTTTCTTGTGTTTGTTTTTTTTTAAAAAGGCTGGAAAGACCGGCAACGATGTCAAGTCACGTTCTGTATCGTGACATGAACCCGATATCCCGATTGAGGCCATCCTCATGAGTGCGGAACTTGGCTATCAGTTTCTGCTCGATGATTTTGCGTTGTCGTGTATCCCGAAGGCCGCCTTGGAGAACGCTAACCCGCAGATCCGAGGCTGAATGCCCCTGACTGCTGAAGTGTTCCACGACTGGTGTTTTGACACGTTGGACCCCCTGGGACACATCTCATTGTCTTGGCTGTGCTCTTAGTGTGTCTTTGATGTAGGGAAAGATTTGAATGCATTTTCTCTGTGTTTATATTCTGTGAATTCTGATAGATTCTCTCACAGTTACTCTACCTGAGGAAGGGGCGACAGCTCCGAAAGCTTGTAATTTTAAATAAATCTGTTGGACTATAACCTGGTGTTGTGCGACTTCTCATTTTTGTCCACCCCAGTCCAACGCCGGCATCTCCACATCATAGAATACAAGAGCAGGGGGGTAGGGTTATGCTTCAACTGTATAAAACACTAGTTAGGCCTCAGCTAGAGTACTGCGTGCAGTTCTGGTCACCACATTACAGGAAAGATGTGATTGCACTAGAGAGGGAACAGAGGAGATTTACAAAGATGTTGCCAGGAGTAGAGAATCTTAGCTATGAGGAAAGACTGGATAGGCTGGGTCTGTTTTCCTTGGAACAGAGGAGGCTGAGGGGAGACCTTATTGAGGTGTTTAAAATTATGAGGGGCATAGATACAGTGGATAGAAAGGACCTATTTCCCTTAGCAGAGGGGTCAAAAACCAGGGGGCACAGATTTAAAGTAATTGGGAGAAGATTTAGAGGGGATTTGAGGGGAAATTTCTTCACCCAGAGGGTTCTGGGGGTCTGGAACTCACTGCCTGAAAGGGTGGTAGAGGCAGGAACCCTAACCACATTTAAAAAGTACTTGGATGTGCACTTGGGATGCTCAAACCTGCAGGGCTACGGACCAAGAGCTGGGAAGTGGGATTAGGCTGGATAGCTCTTTGTTGGCCGGCACAGACACGATGGGCCGAAATGGCCTCCTTCCGTGCTGTAACTTTCTATGATTCTATGAAGGTTGTGGGTTCAAGTCCCACCCCAGAGACTTGAGCATAAAAAATCTAGGCTGACACTGAGGGAGTGCTGCACTGTCGGAGGTGCCGTCTTTTGAATGAGACGTTAAACCGAGGCCCCGTCTGCCCTCTCAGTTGGACACAAAAGATCCCACGGCACTATTTTGAAGAAGAGCAGGGCAATTCTGCCCGGTGGCTATTATTTATGCCTCAATCAACATCACTAAAAAAAATAGATTATCTGGTCATTATCACATTGCTGTTTGTGGGAGCTTGCTGTGCGCAAATTGGCTGCCGTGTTTCCTACATTACAACAGTGACTACACTTCAAAAGTACTTAATTGGCTGTAAAGCGCTTTGGTCATGAAAAGTGCTATATAAATGCAAGTCTTTCTTTCATCTTGATTGCTATATAAATACTCCCCTTCCTTCCTGGAATAAAAACAGAAAATGCTGGAAATACTCAGCAGGCCAGGCAACATCTGTGGAGAGAGAAACAGAGTTAACGTATCGGGTTGATGACCTTTCGTCTTTCCTTCCTGTGTGCTCTGTCTTTAGGAATTATCACAATAGTGAGTTAATTTAGTGCTGTTCGAGGCGCATCACAAAGCTAGGTGGGAATGTAAGTTGTGAGGAGGATGCCAAGAGGCTTCAAGGGGATATAGACAGGCTGAGTGAGTGGGCAAGAACATGGCAAATGGAATATAATGTGGAGAAATTTGAAGTTCTCCACTTTGGTAGGAAAATAGAAAAGCAGAGTATTTTTTAAATGGTGAGAGATTGGGAAATGTTGGTGTTCAGAGGGACCTGGGTGTCTTTGTACACGAATCACTGAAAGTTAACATGCAGGTACAGCAAGCAATTAGGAAAGCAAATGGCATGTTGGCCTTTATTACAAGAGGATTTCAGTATATGAGTAAAGACGTCTTACTGCAATTATATAGGGCCCTGGTGAGACCACACCTGGAGTATTGTGTACAGTTTTGGTCTCCTTACCTAACTTGCCATAAAGGGAGTGCAACGAAGGTTCACTAGACTGATTCCTGGGATGGGGGATTGCCCTATGAGGACAGATTGAGTAGACTAGGCCTATATTCTCTCGAGTTTAGAAGAATGAGAGGTGATCTCATTGAAACATACAAAATTCTTACAGGGCTTGACAGGGTAGATGTAGGAAGGATGTTTCCCCTGGATGGGGAGTCTAGAAGCAGGGGTCACAGTCTCAGAATAAGGGGTCGGCCATTTAGGACTGAGATGAGGAGAAATTTCTTCACTCAGAGGGTGGTGAATCTTTGGAATTCTCTACCCCAGAGGGCTGTGGAGGCTCAGTCGTTGAGTATATTCAAGACAGAGATCGATAGATTTTTGAATATTAAGGGAATCAAGGGATATGGGATAGTTCAGGAAAGTGGAGATGAGGTAGAAGATCAGCCATGATCTCAATGAATGTCGGAGCAGGCTCGAAGGGCCAAATGACCTACTCCTGCTCCTGTTTCTTATGTTCTTATGTCACCACCATCCCACCATAAATGATCCAAACATGTCTGTCAGTTAAGTGATGTTGAGTGACTTGTGGTGAGAGCTTGTTGCTTGACACTCAGCTGCTGTCATGCTGCTGCCTTAGCCCATATGTTTTATGCTTAGCCTCGAGAATGATTTCTTTGAACCAGGCGTGTTCAGCCAGGGTAAAGCAAGCACTACATCTTTGTTGGCCGACAAATCCACAAGTGTTGAGGGAGTTGGACTAACATTCTGCAGCTGTCCTGTGAACAGAAGCGTCTTAGCAGGATGGCTCGGCTAGTAAAAGCAGTATTCAGTGCCAGGTTTGGTACCCATACCCGGTATGTTAGGCATTCTCACCCAGAGTGCCCTATAATTGGCCTCAGTGCCCCAGACTACAGAAAGGGAGAATAACTGAACCAGGGCTTCCCCCCCTGACTGCTACCCAGCTGCAAAGTGCCCTTGTGTGGAGATCGATTGAAACATCTAAGATACTGAGGGGGCACAACAAGGTAGATGCAGAGAGGATGTTTCCCCTCGTGGGGAAATCTAGAACGTCGGGGGCACAGTTTCAGAATAAAGGGTCGCCCTTTTAGAACTGAGATGAGGAGGAACTTCTTCTCTCAGAGGGTCGTAAATCTGTGGAATTCTCTGCCCCAGAGAGCCGTGGAGGCTGGGTCATTAAATACATTTAAGGTGGAGATAGACAGATTTTTGCAAGATAAGGGAGTGAAGGGTTATGGGGAGCGGGCAGGGAAGTGGCTTTGAGCCCAAGATCAGCCATGATCTTATTGAATGGCGGAGCAGGCTCGAGGGGCCAAGTGGCCTATTCCTGCTCCTATTTCTTATGTTCTTATGACAGGATCAGGCTTAGCTGCGGTACCTCCTCCCCCACAATAGTTGAATAATCTCTGGGCACCACACTTTAGGAAGTAGGTAAAGGCCTTGGAGAGATGGCAGATGAGATTTACTAAGTAGAATTACATAGAATATAGAGAACACAAACCAGTCTATGCTGGCGTTTATGCTCCACTCGAGCCTCCTCCCATCTTTCCTCATCTAACTCTATCAGCATAACCCTCTATTCCTTTCTCCCTCATGTGCTTATCTAGCTTCCCCTTAAATGCATCTATACTATTCGCCTCAACCACTCCCTGTAGCAGCGAGTTCCACATTCTCACCATGGTACCAGGGATGAGGGACTTCAGTTTTGTGGAGAGACTAGAGAAGCTGGGGTTGTTCGCCTTCAAGCAGAGAAGGTTAAGAGGAGATTTAATCGAGGTGTTCAATATTATGAGGGGTTTTGATAGAGTAGATAGGGAGAAACCGTTTCCACTGGCAGGAGGGTTGGTAACCAGAGGACACAGATTTAAGGTAATTGGCAAAAGATCCAGAGGCGAGATGAGTAGAATTTATTTTACACAGCGAGTTGTTGTGATCTGGAATGCGCTGCCTGAAAGGGCGATGGAAGCAGATTCAATAGTAACTTTCAAAAGGGAATTGGACAGATACTTGAAGGAGGAAATATTGCACTGCTATGGGGAAAGAGCAAGGGAGTGGGCCTAATTGAATAGCTCTTTCAAAGCGCTGACACAGGCATGATGGGCCGAATGGCCTCCAGTGCTCTATGATTCTATGAATCTCACATGGAGATTGGCCACTTGGCTGAGGAACTGGAAGGAAGACAGCGCCTGTGGAACTGCATCGCGAGTCATTGACTTCAGTTGAGGAAGGGAGAAAACGAGAGGAGAAAAACATCAAATAATAATAGAAGGAATTTTAGGAACAGGAACGACCTTTGAACCCAACAACCCAACTCTTTTAGACTAAATCTCAACCCCACATACACAATTTTATTCCTCAATCCCTTCTTTCTCCAGAAAAACATCCAATTGCCTCTTTAACTCGTTTAAACCATCCACTTCGATGGTAGCTTATTCCATAATTCTGTTACCCTCGGAGTGAAAAGGTCCTATTGGTCCCCTATTTTCCTTCTAACTTCCTAATCTTCAACGTGTGTCCCTTAGTATTTGTGCCAGAGAAAACTATTTGCCCGGACCAGCTGCAGCAAGAAAACACGGTTAAATAAACTGAGTGATATTAAGGGGAACAGATAGGGTAGATAGAGAGAAACTATTTCCGCTGGTTGGGGATTCTAGGACTAGGGAGGCATAGTCCAAAAATTAGGGCCAGACCTTTCAGGAGAGAAATTAGGAAACACTTCTACACACAAAGGGTGGTAGAAATTTGGAACTCTCTTCCGCAAATGGCAATTGATGCTGATCAATTGTTAATTTTAAATATGAGATTGATAGCTTTTTGTTAACTAAAGGTATTAAGGGATATGGGGCAAAGGCGGGTATATGGAGTTAGGTCGCAGATCAGCCATGATCTCCTCGAATGGCGGAACAGGCTCGAGGGGCTGAATGGCCTCCTCCAGTTCCCGTGTTCCTATGAGTGTGCCAGAAGAGTTACTGGCACGTAAACGTTAAATTCCTGTTAGTTATTGCTTTACTGTCATGTTTATTGGCTGTACTGGGGTTCCAGGGAGAATGAGAGAGATAACTTTAGCCTAGAAATTACTAATAAAAAGACAAAAACTTTCAGATCTGAACTGAACACAGATAATGCTGTTGAAGGTGTCAGCCGTGGCTCAGAGGGCAGCACTCTCACCTCTGAGTCAGAAGGTTACGGGTTGAAAGTCTCACTCCAGAGACTTGAGCGCATAATCTAGGCTGACACCCCAGTGCAGTACTGAGGGAATGCTGCTCTGTCAGAGGTGCTGTCTTTCGGGTGAGACGTTAAACCGAGGCCCTGTCTGCCCTCTCAAGGTGGATGTAAAAGACCCCATGGCCACTATTCGATAAAGAGCAAAGGAGTTCTCCCCGGTGTCCCGGCCAATATTTATCCCTCAACCAACACCTAAAGCTGATTGTCTGGTCATTATCACATTGCTGTTTTTTGTGGGAGCTTGCTGTGCGCAAATTGTCTGCCGCGTTTCCTACATTACAACAGTGGCTACACTTCAAAAAGGCAATTCATCGGCTGTAATGCGCTTTGGGACGTCCTGAGGCCGTGAAAGGCGCTGTACCAATGCAAGTTTTTCTGTTCTTGTCAAAACTGGAGACTGAAAGATGAACGAGCCCTTTAACAGGACTGAAGAAAACAAGGGGGAGGAGGGAAGAGAACAACGGACAGCAGTCAAGTATCAGGAATGCTGACTGCTGTCACAAAGAAGAAAGACTTGCATTTATATAGCGCCTTTCACGATCACCGGACCTCTCAAAGCGCTTTACAGCCAATGAAGTACTTTTGGAAGTCACAGAGAGGAGCGGATGGGTTAAGTGCCAAGCGAACAGGTTTTTGAAAGTCTGGAAAGAGGTGAGAATGAGTGCATAAAAATCATCACCATGAGGTAATGACAAGTCAGTCAAAGAACAGAAGGGACCGAAGAGAGCCAAATAAGGTGGTGGAAACAACATGCACACAACAAAGGCAAAACTCCAAATGCAGTAAATACGAAATAAAAAACTGAAAAGACCAGATATGCAGGGCAGGCCTACTGTTGCTAAAAAAAGAAAAGACAGGCCAACATCCTAGTACAGAACCCCCTCCTTTCCCCTCCCCACCAGTGATGAAGGGTCTACACCCAAGTTGCCAAATCTATTCACACTCTCTGGAGTTTAGAAGAATGAGAGGTGATCTCGCTGAAACGTATAAAAGCCTTCGAGGGCTTGACAAGGTAGATGCTGAGAGGCTGTTTCCCCCTGGCTGGAGAGTGTGGAACGAGGGCTCGTAGTCTCAGGATAAGGGGTCAGCCATTTAGGACTGAGATGAGATATTTCTTCACTCAGAGGGTTGTGAGTCTTTGGAATTCTCTACCCCAGAGGGCTGTGGATGTTGAGTTGTTGAGTATATTCAAGGCTGAGATAGATAGATTTATGGGCACTAAGGAATCAAGGGATATGGAGATCGGGCAGGAAAGTGGAGATGAGGTGGAAGATCAGCCATGATCTTATTAATTGGCGGAGCAGGCTCGAGGGACCGTATGGCCGACTCCTGCTTCTATTTCTTATGTTACACCACCGGCCCCCGCCCCCCCCACCCCCCGCCGACTTGAAAGCCTTGCAGTGCACCACTTGTTTGAAAGAAAGTGGGGTGGAGCTAGCTCAGGTCTGAAGTTGCTACGGTCAGTATTTGGACCAGAGGGCTGCAGAGTGTCCAGCAGAGAAATGAGACACTTTACCTGAAGCACGTATCAAGCTTGGTTGGAACAGCGCAACAGGACAAAGGTGGAGAGGTCTGAGTGGGAATGGGAGGGGGAGTTAAATTGACGAGCCACAGGCAGGGCAGGCTCACAGAATAGGGCTAGCCAACAATGCAGTCACCCGATCTGCATTCGGCCTTCCTAGCGTAGAGGAGGCCACCACATTACAGGAAAGATGTGATTGCACTAGAGAGGGTCCAGAGGAGATGTACGAGGATGTTGCCAGGACTGGAGAATTTTAGCTATGAGGAAAGATTGGATAGGCTGGGGTTGTTTTCTTTGGAACAGAGGAGGCTGAGGGGAGATTAATTGAGCTGTATAAAATCAGGAGGGGCCTAGATAAAGTGGACAGGAAGGACCTATTTCCCCTAGCAGAGAGGTCAATAACCAGGGGGCATAGATTTAAAGTAATTGGTCGGAGGTTTAGAGGGGAGTTGAGGAGAATTCTTTTCACCCAGAGGGTGGTGGGGGTCTGGAACTCACTGCCTGAAAGGGTGGTAGAGGCAGAAACCCTCATCACATTTAAAAAGTACTTGGATATGCACTTGAAGTGCCGTAACCTACAGGGCTACGGACCAAGAGCTGGAAAGTGGAATTCGGCTGGATAGCTTTTTTTAGGCCGGCACAGACACGATGGCGCTTCTGTGCCGTAAACTTCTATGATTCTGTGATTCTTCCATGTGTAGTAAATACATTATACTAGATTAGAGGAAGTGCGCGCAAAGCACAGCACCGTCTCACGCAGAAGGAGCGGTGGGACCCATTGGCAGTGGTGCGGGAAGAGGTAAATGGGCAGGTCTTGCATCTGCTGTGGTTGATGGGGAAGGGCAGCTGGAAGTTGGGGTGGTGGAAAAATGAACAACGTTATCCTGGGGAGACTGGCCCCTCCAAAAAGTTGAAACTGATTCAGAAAATACAGAGAAAGAAAGAAAGACTTGCATTTATATAGCGCCTTTCATGACCACCGGACGTCTCAAAGCGCTTTACAGCCAATGAAGTACTTTTGAACTGTTGTAATGTGGGAAACGCGGCAACCAGTTTGCACACAGCAAGATCCCACAAACAGCAATGTGATAATAACCAAATAATCTGTTTTTGTTATGTTGATTGAGGGATAAATATTGGCCAAGGCACCGGGGAGAACTCCCCTGCTCTTCTTCGAAATAGTGCCATGGGATCTTTTACGTCCACCTGAGAAAGCAGACGTGGCCTCGGTTTAACATCTCATCTGAAAGACGGCACCTCCGACAGTGTGGCACTCCCTCAGCACCGCACTGGGAGTGTCAGCCTAGATTTATGTGCTCAAGTCCCTGGAGTGGGACTTGAACCCTACAACCTTCTGACTCAGAGGCGAGTGTGCTACCCATTGAGTCACAGCTGACACTGAGGGCAAAGAGAAGATTTCAGAAGCTAAGTGGAGTTAGCAGAGCAAGCAAATTGGAGAAATTACTGCTGGGACATAAGCATAAAATTATCTTATGTGATAGTATGTCTGCTGTTTTAATGAAGGTGTTAATCTGTTTAATTTAAATGGGGAAACGCTCCCATTAAAATAGTGGACTGAGGAATGTTGCACAAACGTGTTAACCATCCATCTGCTAATATCATTCTTCTTCTTCTTCTTAGGCAGTCCCTCGGAACCGAGCATGACTTGCTTCCACACTAAATATGAGTTCTCAGGTGACTGATGAGTCCAATGCGGGACCTACAGTCTCTGTCACAGGTGGGGCAGACGGTGGTTGAAGGGGCGGGTGGGTGGAGTGCTTGGGTTGACCTGCGCTCCTTGCGCTGCCTGCGCTTGGTTTCCGCTTGCTCCCGGCGAAGAGACTCGAGGTGTTCGGCGCCTTCCCGGATGCTTCTCCTCCACTTTGTGCGGTCTTGGGCCAGGGATTCCCAGGTGTCAGTGGGGATGTTGCACTTTTTCAAGGAGGCTTTGAGGGTGTCCTTGAAGCGTTTCCTCTGCCCACCTGGGGCTCTCTTGCCGTGTCGGAGCTCCGAGTAGAGCGCCTGTTTTGGGAGTCTTGTATCGGGCATGCGGACGATGTGGCCCATCCATCGGAGCTGATCGAGCGTGGTCAAAGCTTCGATGCTGGGGATGTTGACCTGAGCGAGAACACTGACGTTGGTGCGCCTATCCTGCCAATGGATTTGCAGGATCTTGCGGAGGCAGCGTTGGTGGTACCTCTCCAGTGCTTTGAGGTGCCTGCTGTACATGGTCCATGTCTCTGAGGCATACAGCAGGGCGGGTATCACTGCTGCTCTGTAGACCATGAGCTTAGTGCCGGGTTTGAGGTCCTGGTCTTCAAACACTCTCTTCCTCAGGCGACCGAAGGCTGCACTGGCACACTGAAGGCGGTGTTGGACTTCGTCATCGACGTCTGCCCTTGTTGACAGTAGGCTCCTGAGGTATGGAAAGTGGTCCACATTGTCCAAGGCCTTGTCGTGGATTTTGATAATCGGGGGGCAGTACTGAGTGGCGGGGGCAGGTTGGTAGAGGACCTTTGTCTTACGGATGTTTAGTGTAAGGCCCATGCTCTCGTACGCTTCAGTGAAGGTGTTCATGATGGTTTGGAGTTCGACCTCCGAGTGAGCGCAGATGCAAGCGTCGTCTGCATACTGTAATTCGACGACAGAGGATGGGACGACCTTGGATCTGGACTGGAGGCGACAGAGGTTGAACAGTTTCCCGTTTGTTATGTAAATTAGCTCCACTCCACTATGGGAGATGCATACTAGCTGAAGAACAGAGACAGATCCTCTCTCCTGATACATAGGATTACATAGGATACACAGCACAGAAACAGGCCATTCGGCCCAACCAGTCCATGCCGGCGTTTATGCTCCACTCGAGCCTCCTCCCGTCTTTCCTCATCTAAATCTATCAGCATAACCCTCTATTCCCTTTTCCCTCATATGCTTGTCTAGCCTCCCCTTAAATGCATCTATACTATTCGCTTCAACCACTCCCTGTGGTAGCGAGTTCCACATTCTCGCCACTCTCTGGGTAAAGAAGTTTCTTCTGAATTCCCTATTGGATTTTTTGGTGACTATCTTATATTGATGGCCTCAAGTTATGCTCTTCCCCACAAGTGGAAACATTCTCTCTGTATCCACTCTTTCAAAACCTCTCATAATTTTAAAGACCTCTATTAGGTCACCCCTCAGCCTTCTTTTTTTTCAAGAGAAAAGAGACCCAGCCTGTTCATCCTTTCATGATATGTATACCCTCACATTTCTGGTATCATCCTTGTAAATCTTCTCTGCACCCTCTCCAGTGCCTCTATATCCGTTTTATAATATGGCGACCAGAACTGTACGCAGTCTCCAAGTGTGGTCTAACCAAGGTTCGATACAGGTTTAGCATAACTTCCCTACTTTTCAATTCTATACCTCTAGAAATAAACCCTAGTGCTTGGTTTGCTTTTTTTATGGCCTTGCTAACCTGTGTCTCAACTTTTAGTGATCTGTGTATTTGTACTCCGAGGTCCCTTTGTTCCTCTACCCCACCCAGACTCGGACCCTCCAAGTAATAAGTGACCTCCCTATTCTTCCTACCAAATACCTCACATTTATCTGTGTTGAACTTCATTTGCCAATTATATGCCCACTCCGCTCTCTCACTCCTCATCTATAAACGCCTCCGCCTTTGTACAGATGCTCCCCTCTTTCCACCTTTGTACGGATGCTAATCTCTTCCCCCTTGTACAGAAGATACTTTCTCTTGTCCTGTCCATTCAATGCTCCCCCCTCTATTCTCCATACAGAGATCAGACAGATCTGTGTCTCACCCTGTCCCAGCTTCTGAAGAAAGCCATCTGGGAGTATGATTTTTTGGGGGAAATTATAGGAAAATAACAAAATCCACAGATTCAGTGGTAATTTTTGTTTTTGTCTCATGCTGATACCATCTATTTTCAAGGCTTTCCCTTTGTTATTCGTCTCCATCTCCACATTAACATAATTTATTCTTCTGTAATTTATAATTCTATTTAAAGAAACACCTAAATTTCCTTGATGTTCTTCTATGCAAAGAGGCCGGCCAAATAAAGAGAGAGTGTCATATTTCCCAGCCCAGAGTGTCCTGTGCTTTCTGTCATCTCCTCACTCTCCAACAGACACAGGAGGCATTCACATCTCTCTCTCTCTCTCTCTCTTTGTCTCTCTTCTTGCTCGAACAGTCTTTCAGGTAAGGCGGAACAGTTTGTTTGATGGAGCTACCCCAGCCCGACCACTCTGGTTACTGGAGACAGGTACCTCATTCCGATTTTCCCTCCTTCCCTGTGGCTTCCACTCGGGAACTGAGTGGAGCCGAGGAGCGATTGTGGGACCCCCCAGTAGTGGGGCCACACTTTTGCAGCCTAGCGCTGCAGATTAGATGCTATAATATTTCCCGTTGGTAGCGAGGCTGTCAACATGGGGGGGAGATACCCCGTGTGAGGTATATGCTTGATCAAAAAGAGTCAGACAGATCTCCAATTTCCTTTAAACATACGGAGCTGTGTTTATTTTAAAGCACGGTGGGTCAAAATAGATCACGTTTTAAAGCCAGAGTAACAAAGTAAAGGCTTGATACTTGGTGGGTCTGCCGTGTCAGTCGCGGCTCAGTGGGCCGCACCCTCGCCTCTGAGTCAGGAGGTTGTGGGTTCAAGTCCCACTCCAGGGACTTGAGAACAAAAATCTAGGTTGACACTCCAGTGCGGTACTGAGGGAGTGCTGCACTGTCGGAGGGTGCCGTCTTTCGGACGAGACGTTAAACCGAGGCCCCGTCTGCTCTCTCAGGTGGACGTAAAAGCCTACGGCACTATTTTAAGAAGGGCAGGGGAGTCCTGGGCCAATATTTATCCCTCACTCATCCTCTAAAACAGATTATCTGGTCATGATCACATTGCTGTCTGTGGGAGCTTGCTGTGCGCAAATTGCCTCCGCGATTCCTACATCACAACAGTGACTGCACTTCAAACAGTACTTCATTGGCTGTAAAGCGCTTTGGGACGTCTTGTGGTTGTGAAAGGTGCTATATAAATGCAAGTCTTTCATTTGTCTCCAGTCATTTGCTGAGTGGGATCGCTGCAGTTTGTGGGACAGCAACGCTGATAACTTGCTAACGACAATGTGTAACTGAGCCATATGCAGTACAGGGTCCCAAGTTCCGATGCTCATTTGGTTGATCTCAGCCAGGGAAAGAAGTTAGGGTGCTGCAGTTAGCCTTAATAAGTAGAGGTGGCGGGGGCTGGGAGGGGAATCAGACAGGATGCACACTCCTGCTCGCTACCGGTTACCCCCATTGGAAACTGCGGGGGGTTGGGGGGGAATATCGAGGGAAGGATTGGGCTCCACCATGATGCCCCTGTGGTCAAATAGCTCACCGACCCTCGCTATCTGAGCTCACGCATGGAGCACGGTCATTCAGGCGAGGCATCAGAGGTCTCCCAGCAGAGCCAATGCCACCAGGAGGGTAAATTAGTGCAGAAGAAAAGATGCCTGTAGCACAGGAAGGGGTGGTACCAGAAATAATTTCCTTAATCTACTTTCATTGAGAAACTAAAGCAATTACCAGGCTCCAGTTTTTGTAGCCCTTAAATCTCTAGCCGGCGAGCTATTTTAACAATGCCCTGATTGCCCATTACCTGGGATTGCAATGATTGATTTGAGTGTCCTGTTCAGGTTGGTGTCTTGTTCCCAATTATTCTAATACTGCGAGACCCTCCCCGCCACCAACGCAGTGTTGAAATTACCTGAGAGGCATACTGTGATCCGGGAAACCAAAAGCATGGCAGGTATTCCACGATTGTTTGCCACGCGTGTGAGAGGAGCACAGCTCACATAAGTGTGACTGTACGGGTGGTGGCCAAAATTGGCAACAACAACAACTTGCATTTACATAGACCCTTTAACATAGGAAAACGTCCCCGGGCGCTTCACAGGAGCGTAATCAGACACAAATTGACAGCGAGCCAAAGAAAGAGACATTAGGACAGGTGACCTAAAGCTTGGTCAAAGAGGTAGATTTTAAAGGGACCTCTTGGAGGAGGAGAGACAAGTGGAGAGACGGAGAGGTTTAGGGAGGGAATTCCAGAGCTTAGGGCCCAGACGGCTGAAGGCACGGCCGCCAATGGTTGGGACGAAGGAAGTGGGGGATGCGCAAGAGGCCAGAGCTGGAGGAAGGCAGAGTTCTCGGAGGGTTGCAGGCAATGTTCCCTGTCGTTTTGTTTGGCGCCGCGTGGCCCCTTTAAGGGGCTGTGCGGGCCATTCAAGATACCGCGCATGCGCGGTTTTTTTCCATTAAAAAGCCGGCTGCGCGGGGTCCCGGGAGCGCCACGCAGCTTCCAGGGAACATTGGTTGTGGGGCTGGTGTAGGTTACAGAGATGGGGAGGGGAGAGTCCATGGAGGGATTTGAACACGAGGGATTTGTACATTAACAATTGTCTGCTTCTCTGAGCATTGTTAAGCTCAGGTTAAAACCATGTCATGGATGGGAGCCCTGGTTGATTTTTCTTCTCTGAACATGTGACGTAACTATTTATTTTCTACTTTATTTTCACTGGTGTGAATAATCAGCCTCAAGGACAGAGATAGAACTACCTCAGGTGGTTAGGAAATAACAAAGTCTGTTGTTGGGTTTTGGTTTTTGACTGAAGTGTATTTTTACACTGCGATTTCCATTATTGTTTTATTTATACGGTCACACATTGAGGTTGGCACGCTGGGGCCTGGGTTTAAAACTCACCTCAGACCAGCAGGATGCAAGTCCCCTCTTTTTGCTAGCTGCAACGATCCTGTATGAAATGAAGTCAGGGCAGTCTTGATCCTGTTCCCAGATGTTGTGGACTCATTGTCCATAACGCCTCCTCCCCTACAGCCAACCCTTGCAGACAGGTGATTAGAACTTCCCATCGGTGAAGTTCACATATGAATGTTGCATCGGTGCATAGACTTGCCTTGTATTCCCTCGAGTATAGAAGATTAAGGGATGGTGTAATTGAGGTGTTTAAGATGATTAAAGGATTTGATAGGATAGAGAGAGAGAGAAACTATTTCCTCTGGTGGCGGGGGAAGTCCAGATTAAAAGGGTGTAACCTTAAAATTAGAGCCAGGCCGTTTAGGGGTGATGCCAGGAAGCACTTCTTCACACAAAGATTAGTGGAAATCTGGAACTCTCTCCCCCAAAAAGGTTTGAGGCTGGGAGGTCAATTGAAAATTTCAAAACTGAGATTGATAAATTTCTGTTAGGCAAGTGTATTAAGCGATACGGAACCAAGGCGGGTAAATGGAGTTAAGATACACATCAGCCACGATCTGATTGAATGGCGGAACAGGCTCGAGGGGCTGAATGGCCCCCTCTTGTTCCTATCTTCCCATGAATGCTTAACGTACTAAATTCCTGTGTGTTCTATTGTTGCACAGGCGACTAAGTTGTCAGTTTCGGCAAGAGGAGCCATGTCTGTTGTGGGAAATGTAAATGTCTCCCTGGTGCTGTCAAGGGTGGTGTTCTCAACAGAGCAGAGGTATTTTACAATATCAATAATTATGCTCTGCTATTGGGCTGTATTCTACCTGACCTTGCAGTGCTGAAAGTGGGTACTCGCAGTTCGACTTCCTCACATTGATATCCTTCACCTTCATGAGAACAAAAAAAAAAAAATTTGCCAAAAATATAATTTTAAAAAAGAACCCTTGGCTCCACCCAGTGCTGAGGGTCTGGCAGACAATGAATATGAAGCAGCAGCTGGTGCCATAGGTGATCACAGACTGACGTCTATCTGGTCCGAGCCCCCGTCTAAGAGCACCTCACGGACTACTGGAAGGTGTTGAACTTGTTCCCTTGTCCGCTTCCTTGCAATTTCCAACTGTATATCTATACTGTTGCCATTCTGGCACGAGCTGGTTTTAAAGCCAGCTTGTTGTTGCCGTGATGCTCCAATATAGGTTGGAGCAAGTACATTGTACCATTTGAGAAATTATCTGGTGCGCTCGCCGACAAATTTGGTTCTCAAAGTCATCTCTTAGGTTTAATAAAGAAACACTTGCATTTACAGTATATGGTGTCTTTCATGACGTTCCAAAGTGCTTTACAGCCAGTAACGTACTTTAGAAGTGCGGTCACTGCTGTAATGTAGGAATCGCAGCACCCAATTTGCGCACAGCAAGCTCCCACAGGCAGCAACGTGATAATGACCACATGAGCTGTTTTTAGTAGTGTTCAAAAGTGAGAAGTCGCACAACACCAGGTTATAGTCCAACAGCTTTATTTGTCACAAGCTTTCGGAGCGCTGCTCCTTCGTCAGGTGAGCGCTCCGAAAGCTTGTGACAAATAAAGCTGTTGGACTATAACCTGGTGTTGTGCGACTTCTCACTTTTGTCCACCCCAGTCCAACACCGGCATCTCCGCATCATGGCCACTTTAGTGGTGTTGGTTGAGGGATAAATATTGGCCCCAGGACACCGGGGAGAACTCCCCCCACACCCCTGCTCTGCTTTGAAATAGTGGTCGTGGGATCTTTTCCATCCACCTGAGAGGTTCAACGTCTGATCCGAAAGGCGGCACCTCCGCCAGTGCAGCGCTCCCACTGGGGAGTGTCAGCCTAAACTTTGTGCTCGGGAGGGGGACAGTGCTGCCCACTGAGCCATGGCTGACCCCCTTAAAGTCAGCCCTTGAGGTCGATCCCATCAACACCCACCTCCACTGCGAAGGAAATCTCGATCCTTACGAATGGTATGTTTTGGGCTGCAGCTCGACTTTTAACGCTTTCTCACTTCCTTGAGGAGTCAAAGGACAGGCGTGAGGTACAGACAAAGGAGATGGAGAAAGGTCTTTTTCTTTCCAAAGACCCCATCTTGAACCCAACAGCCAAGTGATTTATTTTCTCAACACTCCAATGTCTCATTGCTTGAATGTCAGCTCCTGAGAGCCCTGCCCCCCAGGTGTTTATTTTTGCAACTCTCACCAATGTTATCCTCCTCAGTCTTTGCTGGATTTACCCTAGCCTCATTCATTATAGCCATGATGCGGAGATGCCGGTGCTGGACTGGGGTGGACAAATGTGAGAAGTCGCACAACACCAGGTTATAGTCCAACAGCTTTATTTGAAATCACAAGCTTTCGGAGCTGCTGCCCCTTCGTCAGGTGAAGTGAAGAGATGCATATAGACACAGCATATATAGTCAGCATATATAGCATATATGACTATATATGCTGTGCCTATATGCATCTCTTCACTTCACCTGACGAAGGAGCAGCGCTCCGAAAGCTTGTGAATACAAATAAAGCTGTTGGACTATAACCTGGTGTTGTGCGACTTCTCTCATTCATTCTAGGAATGTTTCGCAGCTTAGCCCAGCAACCACCTGCAATGGACCACGTGCGGAACCATTTTAGAACCCTTGCAGTTTGCATCACTGGTAGCTGATTCCTGTGTGTCCGATCAAACCCAACAGAAGCATGGTAAAGCATTCTTCTGGAGCAAGAAACCAGGAATCCAAAGGTTAGATTCACAGCAACATGGCCTTTGCACAGAGTGCACTACAAATGAGGGTAACTTCCCATAGCTGTGGCTCAGTGGGCAGCACTCTCTCTCGCCACTGAGTCAGAAGGTTGTGGGTTCAAGTCCCACTCCAGAGACTTGAGCACAAGCATCTAGGCTGACACTCCAGTGGAATACTGAGGGAGAGCTGGACTGTTGGAGGAGCCGCCTTTCAGATGAGACGTTAAACCGAGGCCCCGTCTGCTCTCTCAGGTGGACGTAAAAGATTCCATGGCACTATTTTGAAGAAGAGCAGGAGAGTTATCCCCGGTCTCCTGGCCAATATTTATCCCTCAACCAACATCACTAAAAACAGATGATCTGGTCATTATCGCATTGCTGTTTGTGGGAGCTTGCTGTGTGCAGATTGGCAGCCGCGTTTCCTACATTACAACAGTGACTACACTTCAAATGTACTTTATTGGCTGTGAAGCGTTTTGAGACGTCCGGTGGCCGTGAGAGACGCTGTATAAATGCAAGTTATTTCTTTCCTTTTATTGGGGAGGATTCTCATTCCTAAAAGCCCAAAACCTGTCAGGAAATTTGGCCTCTCTTTGGTGTAGGATTTCCTACAAAACCATGTGAATGAATGCCCTAGACCTATTACTGCAGTCACTACACAAGTTATTCTGATGCACTGTTATGTTTAGATGCTTGTCCCAAGGTGAAGCTACTTGAGATATCATTTGAAGGTTTTCCAGTGATCAATTTGGAGGCTTTATATGCACGATTAATAACACCTAGGGACTGGTCCAAAGGGTCACCTTCAAACCTTCAAACCTTAGATGGCAGGCACAATGTTCACGGGTTCTGGAATGTCTCTTACCAGCAACCCTCTTGGGACTCTGGGCTATAGAATGACATACTGTACCAAGGCTCCACGCCCTCCAACTCCTATCCTGGACCCTGCCTGCAGGTTGCCTCCCCAAAGTCCAAGGCCTAAAAATTCGGTTGCTTTGCGCCTCCCGTTAGCGCCCTCATAGGCGCAAAGCAACTAGAGCCCGGGCGCGGCGCCGCCAACCACTCCTGCGAAATTCAGCAGGAGGTTAGCGGTGGCGGTAACCGTTAGCGCCCTGTAGCGCTGCGCCGCCGGCGATGACATCATCGCCGTGCGCAGCGCCCCACTCACGCCCCAACCGCGATCTTCGGTAGCGCCCCCTGACTTACCGACGGACGCTATGTCCGACGGGGTCAGGGGGGGGCCTACCTGAGGCCGGGGCGGCGCTAATTAAAGGGAAGGTGCTGGGCGGCCATTTTTGTTGCTGGCCACCTGCCAGCACCTGCCCCCTTCTGCCGTCCCCGTCCTCCTCTGAAGCCCCCCCGCGGAGTGCCGACTGCGCTCCGTGAGCCCGGCACTTCTCTTGAGTGCCGGGCTCTTTTGCCGGCACTCCGATCCCTGGTGGCCCAGCTGGGCCCCGGGTCACGCTGCGCAAGGCCCCTCCCCTTTAAGAAGGGGAGGAAGGCCTGCAGTACCGCGGCGCGACTGTGCCACAGTCGCAGCGCCCCAAGAGGAAGGCGGGCCACTTCCCTCTTGGGGCGCTACCGATGAATTTCGGCCACGGGGGCGCTAATTTTTTCGGGGTGCTAAAAGTAGCGCCCCGGCGAAGTTAGCGCCCCAAAAGGGGGCGCGACTCAATTTTTCCCCCCCATGTCTTGTGTCACCTGTCCAGCTGTGAATCTATCCCTCCAGGCTTACAAAGAATGCAGTCGTGGATGCATCATCCTTATTTCAT